>CM070877.1:59011974-60211974 GCA_036365515.1 Torymus aiolomorphi | reverse complement strand
CCGCAGTCTCGTCCATTTCGACTATGGCATCCTCCGCTCTCCTCCACCTACGTCAGATACGTAGGTACTGAGGTTACATGTTTCGCTTATCTCCTCCATAATCGCGGCGTTTATCTGTTCTTCGGTGGTCATGCACGTCATGCTGCCTATTTCCAGTGTCAGCCTTAGGGTGAGGCCTTTAACCTAGTATTCATTTCCCAGATTTTCCTGGATAACCCTCTGGAAGGCCTCCTTGTCTTCCGATCGCTTCTCCAGATCTAGGAGTACCTCACCGTTTTTAGTCAGACGGGTATTTCTCACCACCGCCTTCGCTTCCTCAGGTTTAACCTTGGAAGTGAGCTCCTTGAGTATCTCTACATAGCTTTTCTTTCCGGTTGACGTTATATGGATTGCGTATCGTTAAGGCCGAGGGTTTACCTTCTTCTCCTTCCTGTCCTGCTGTTGCTGTTGAGGGCCCATGATCTTCCCACTATCTGGCCACGTCAGCTTCTTCCTCCTGGTGACGGTGCTGAATCCATTCTGCTTCGTCCTCCCTCTCTTCGATGGAGAATCCTGCACCGGGCTGTCCCTTAATCGGCGTTTTTTGCTCGGGGTTGCCATTCTCGCTGCTCGATCTCTAATTACCGGTGCTTCACCATTTCTCTCATTTGCTGCCGTTCCTCGTGCTAGTTGTACACCGGCTGAGCGGACTTCGTCCATAGCCTCAGCCGCCGCGGTTAGGACTATTATCCCATTCTTTACCGTCATTGCGATGTTCCTCTACTTGGAAGTCATCTCCCGCATACAGCTCAGTAGGCGCTTCATGACGTCCAGGATTTCTCCCATTCTCTCCGATTGGTCCCGTTCTTCTCTACTCTTGCTTATCAGCCTCGTCATCTCTTGGGCGCATGTGCTAGTTCCATCGGATCTGCTATTATTCGTCACATTCAGGATCGTTCGGGCTGTGCGATCAGTCGGCGTGTGCACTCCGCCTTCCCTTCCTTGAACTTCTACCTCTATATCTTTGTTTTTGGGGTGATACATCGTGCATGGTAAATTTGTTTAAGACGGTTCGCCCATTATGGGAGCCACACCTCGGTATAGCTACTAACCTCACCTATAAGAAACCCTACTTATGGGTGCCGAAGCCGAGAGACGGTATGTCAGACGGTCACTTCTATCGGCACATAGTGATTCTACAGAAAAATGTTATAGAATAGGCCCGCGCCATAATGAAGCAAAAGGTTTAACGTCACCCCTACCGAGTGGGCGATGTCGGGTCAGTCCCAACACCTGATCCAAACCTCAGGCTAGACGGTGTGTGATTTGCCCTACACAGCTACGGGTATAAGGAAATACTGACCAGATAATCCTTCACACCTGCGCCCGACTGATCTGGTTCAACCCTTCCATTGGCTCCAGTCGATGAGTACGTGACCGGTTCTCCCCCTTTGAACATGCACTTTCACTAGGACTTTGCCCGTATTTCAGAGACTTACGCTCCCTCATATTACTAATGCAGAGGTTAGGTACTAACTTCGCGCATCATCCCGGTCGAGGAGTTTACTACTCTCCCCTTGGCTAGTCTGAACGTAATATCCACAGACCACCAACCGCAGCCCACTCATATAGTGCCCATTCATTCGCCCATTCGCCCGTCTAGCGATAGATGGGCATTTGTCCATGCTACCGGGTGCGTCCCCAGGTTGTGAATCGGGGAATGGCGAGCATAGTCAGGTCAGCCGTGAATATAATGAATAAGCGGTCACGAACAAGAAATCGTGAGAATGGATGAATGAATGAGCATAGTGCGAATGGGCTGCGGTCGACGAATTGTGGATATTCCAGCTAGACTAGCCAACGGGAGTGTAGTAAACTCCCTAACCGGGGTGACACGGGATGTCAGTACCTAACCTCTGCGTTTATTATTATTATTGATAAACGCATGTTCAATGTGGAAGGACCGCTCGAGTGCTCACTGTCTGGAGCCAATGGTGGGGTTGAAGCAATCATTGTTGGGCGCAGTTGTGAAGGATTACCTGGTCAATATTTCCTTATAGCCGAAGTTGCGTAGGGCAAATTGTACACCGTCTAGCCCGAGGTTTGGGCCAGGTGTTGGGACGGACCCGACATCGCCCACTCGGTAGGGATGACGTTAAACCTTTGTTTCATTATGGCGCGGGCCTATCCCGTAACCTTTTCTGTAGAGTCACTAGGTGCCGATAGGAGTAACCGTCCGACAAACCGCCTCTCGGCTGCGGCATCCATAACTAGGGTTTCTTATAGGCGGGGATAGCAGCCACACCAAGGTGTGGCTCCCATAGTGGGCGAACCGTCTTAAACAACATATTCTATGCATGATGATGAATTGAAATATCCAACAAAACTAACAAAACAAGGAGACAGAAGGTGTATGCCAGACTGCGGTGGAGAAGGTGCTCGCAGAAATGCGAGCGCTCCTCAAGGTTATGGTTCAGGCACTAAAAGCTCAGCCTAATACAAAAACGATATTAAAACGGGGTTGCTAGTTATGGCAGACCAACTGGAGCAGCTCGAAAGCGCCGTGAAAACGGAACTGCGGGCTGCTAAGCAAGTCAGGGCTTACATCCCAGCCAGGAGGCAAAGGACGACGTCCTTGGTAGAAAGTATGGGCACACCAATGGGGTCACTTGGCCTCGAGCCACTTGGCGGCGCGAAGCGAGGCGCCTCTAGCCCACCTAGCCTGGATGCGGGGGAAAAGCCGGTGAAGAAGAAAAAGGCGGATATCCCTAAGGAAGAATGGGTTGCTGTAAAGAATACAAAAGGACGGAAGCAGCCGAAACAACAGCAGCAGCCACAGAAACAGCAGCCGCAACAACAGCAGCGGAAGCAGAAGACAAGGAAGAAATAAAAGAGAACATAGCCGGATGCGATCGTGCTCAAACCGGCAGGCGGCAAGTCGTATGCGGATATTCTGTCGACCATATGGAAGGCCGTCAAGCCGGAGGAGAGCGGAGTAGAGATCCGATCCATCCGGCACACAAGAGCAGGTTAGGTGCTCCTCGAACTGAAAGAAGGCAGTTCAGCAACAAGAACTGCCTTCACAGAAGCACTCAGGGAAGCTACTGGAAACGACTGCACGGTTGTTAGGGAACTGGTCCGCAGAGTCGTCCTGGAGATCAGAGACCTCAACAGTTACACGTCGAGTGAGAAAGTAGAGGAGGCCTTAAAAAGAGACCTGCAAGGGGTTCCTGCAGTCTGTGTTGACTCGGCCAAATGCGAGGGCACAACGGATGGCCATAGTGACGGTGGAGACACCGGCTGCGGAAAAGCTAATGGCCACCGCTCGCATAAAGATAGGCTGGGTCAACTACAGGATCCACAAGAGAGCAACGGTTACCCGTTGCTATAAATGTCTGGGCTTCGGCCATCTTAGCCCGGAGTACAAAGGGCCCGACCGCAGCAAGCGATGCTATAGCTGCGGGGCGGAAGACCACATGGGCGCAGGATGTAAGGCCACCCCGCGTTGCTTCCTGTGTCCAGAACAAGCAGACAAACCTGACGCCCGCAACCATACGGCGGGATCAGAAGCCTGTGGGGCCTTCCGAGAGGCCCTTGCAAATGCCAAGAAAAAATGGTGGTAGTTCTGCAGGGCAATATGCACAGGAGCAGAGCAGCTCACGACCTTCTGGAACAGATCTGTTTCGAGAAAAACGCTGATATTATACTAATCAGCGAACAGTATCGAAACAGAGATGGTCCAGGATGGTTCGCCGATGACCTGGGCACCGCAGCCATCTGGAACCGTGACCCGCAGAATATCCACATTGCGGGTCATGGCGGCGGTGGCGGTTTTGTTTGGGTGAGACACCAGCAAACGCACTACATAAGCGTATACCTCACTCCAAACCAGACCATCAGCGACTTCCAGGACAAGCTGGAGGGCCTGAAAGATGCAGCCCGGGAGATGTAAGGTGAGCTGATTATCGCCGGAGACTTCAATGCTAAAGCCCCGGGGGGGGGGGGGGGGGGGGGGGGGAAGCTCGGTCGAACCGTAGGGGCCGGCTGGTTATGGATATGGCCAGTCGGCTAGACCTCGTGGTACTAAATCAAGGTACCACGTCGACCTTCAGACAACCGGGCTACAGGGAGACCGTTATCGACGTCTCCCTGGCAAGCGAACGCCCAGCCGTGTTAATTGAGAGCTGGCATGTGGTCGAGGACTATACAGGAAGCGACCACATGTATATCACGTTCCGTCTGCGTGATAGCAGACCGGCTTCGTTCCCGCACAAGCGCGGCCCCCCCCAGGTGGAACATCGCCAAGATGGACTCCGAGAGTCTTACCACGGCAATAAAACATGGACAGCGAACACTGCGTGAGATCCCGGAATCGCTGCCGCTATCTGCGCGGGCCAAAATGGTGACCGACTACACCATGAAGGTCATCGAAAAGACCTGCGCAAAGGCGGTTCCCAGGAAGACAACACGTTGGTAAATATGTACTGCTTACTGATAGATGAATAAGATCGCGGACCTTCGTAAGACGTGCCTGCAGTTGCGACGCAGAACGCTGAGGGTCAAAAAACGCGATCTCAACACAGCCCCCTTGACCTCAGAGTACAAAGCGGCCAAGAAATCCCTAAAGAAGGCCATCAAGTCCAGCCGGCAGCGATGCTGGAAAGAGCTGGGGGAAGAGATGGATGACGATCCGTGGGGATTAGGGTACAAGATCGTTATACGCAAGCTGGCGACCTTCGGTTCGTCAGCATCGAAGGATGCGCTAACGATCACCAACATCGTACGTGCCCTTTTCCTCGAACACCCAAGGAGACCGGATCGCTCAGCAATATCTGGCCCGTTCGAAACACCCCTGTTTACGTACATGGAGCTCTCCATCGCAATAAAATCTTTGCGTAATAAGAGAACTCCGAGGCCGGATGGATTACCATCAGAGCTCCTGAAAGCCATTGACAGCAGTCACCCGTACCTCTTGCTGGACATGTACAACTCCTGCCTGAAGGCGGGCATTTTTCCTGCCCGTTGGAAGACAGCGAGACTTGTCCTCATCAGCAAGGGCAAGGGTCCAGAAGACAGCCCGTCGGCCTACCGCCCGCTGTGCATGCTAGACGCGGCGGGAAAGCTCCTGGAGAAACTGCTGAAACCTCGCCTGCAGGCAGCCATTAGTGCGTCCGGAGATCTGGCTCCGCGGCAGTATGGTTTCAGGCGAAGTAGGTCAACCATCGACGCAGTCCAGGAGGTGATAAATGCCGCCAGATCAACGGAACAGGGCAACCATTACTCTCGCCCTGTCTTTCTGCTGGCCACCTTGGACGTTAAGAACGCGTTCAATTCTGTTAGGTGGGACAAGGCGTTGGACGCTTTCGAGCGGGACTTTGATATCCCTGCGTATCTTCTACGTATTCTTGGAGATTATCTGAGGGACCGCACGATAATTTATGGCACGGAGGATGGACCAATAAAGAGGGAAATAACATCTGGGGCATGTCAGGGCTCCATGCTGGGTCCCGACATATGGAATGTATCCTATGACGGGATCCTGCGCATGGAAATGCTCGAGGGCACCTTCCTGATTGGGTACGCTGACGACACTGCGGTGGTCATCGTAGCCAGAGACGTTGACCTCGCTAGGCTGCTACTGAACCGGGTAGTGAGTCGAGTTTTCTCCTGGCTGGAGGATCGTGGGCTTGAATTAGCCACAAAGAAGGCGGAGGTCATGCTACTTACGAAGAGTCACATCAATACAATGTGCCCCTTCCAAGGAGGAGACGCGACGGTCCAGGTAAAAATCGCGGTGAGGTACCTGGGGGTGACGCTTGATAACAAGCTTACCTTCAGGGAACACCTCACAATAGTGACGGAAACGGCGGCAGCAGTAACATCCTCGCTGAGTAGGCTCATGGCCAATACCACCGGCCCCGGGCCTTGTAAAAGGCGCCTACTCATGCGTGCCGCCGAAGCCGTCATGCTGTACGGAGCGGAGGTTTGAGCCGATGCGCTGCGGAAAGACGTGCACAGGAACCGACTCGCCGTGGTGCAACGGAGAGCAGCACTCCGGATCGCGTGCTCTTACCGCACGGTCTCCAAGCCCGCGATATTAGTGGTCGCTGGGGTAATACCCATCGACCTTCTAACACTGGAGAGACGCTTCGTCTATCAGCAGAAGCCTGCTCTTGGAGTACTGGAGGCCCACCGAACGGCCAGGGCCAACACCATCCAGGCTTGGCAGCACCGGTGGGAATCCTCCACTAAAGGAAAGTGGACGGCCAGGCTGATCCCACAAGTGGACACCTGGCTGTTCCGAAAAGAGGTTGAGGTAAATTACTACCTCAGCCAATTCTTGACGGGGCACGGTCTGTTCCGCGCATACCAACATAAGATGGGTAAAGTCGTGGATTCAGGCTGTGCCTACTGTGAGGGCCTCCCGGACGACGTGTTCCGCAGCTTCTTCGTATGCAGAAGGTGGATCGTCGAAAGGGGGGCACTAGAGAGGGACCTTGGTTGCATATCACCAGACGATATAGTCAGGCTGATGCTCCAAGGTGCTCAACAATGGGCGAAAGTCGCCTCCTACGTGGAGGTGATCTTGCGCCAAAAAAGGGCAGACGAGAGCAGCAGATCGGCCGTCCGCAGGGCGCTGTAGCTGTTCACGGAGGAAAGAAAAAAAAAGACCCCTGCAGGGCTTAACAGCCGATCTGAAGAGAGAAGGAGCCGCTCAGGCAAAGTAAGCCCTTCCCTGAAGTAATCTGTAAAACGGTGCCGGGGGAGGATCTGCACAGTAGTGCAGAGTATGATGGGTTAGTGTTTTAGTGGGTAGGAATCCCACACACCGCGGGAGTGCGGAACCTCACGCGGTGTCTCCTGGGCAGGCATGGATATGCGGCCAAGGTGGTCCGGTGGAGCAGTTGGTCCACCGGACTGATGCAAGATTTCACTGTTTCACTCGAAAAAAAAATTATTATTATTATTATTATTATTAATATTATTATTATTATCATTTTTTTTCTGAGGTACTAGGTGAATCTTCCGGGGCGCCCGTCCTTGCTTTGGAGGTGGAGCAAGAAGGGAGGCCCACTAAGACCATCATGGAGTAGCGGGCTCCGTGGTGTGAGGGATTTCTACCCCCTAAACACCCAAAACTTATCCCTACGGCAGCCTCAACCCAGAACCGCTTTTGCATTACTTCAGGTCGGGACGCAGCCCTACCGCCCTCGGGGGCGTCATTCGTCCTTCCTACGTTCTTTCTTTCTACGATGCCCTATCTAATCTATTAAGCATCCGTCTCGTTTTTTCGCGAGCAGTACACCTTCGATGAAGGTATTTATCGCGTCCCATCGTTCTATCCCTAAAAGCATGCATTCGATCACCACGTCTGGCGAAAGTCGCCCTACCATCACCTCCAATCGCTGTCTTTCCGCGGCCCACCTACTACATGCGAAACAGGTGTGTTCCGAGTCATCCCTCTCGTGCCCGCAGTATTTACATTTCGGCGTATTTATTTTACCTAATTTAAATAGATAATACCGAAAGTATCCGTGACCTGTCAGGAACTGCGTAAGGTTAACCTCTCCGTACTTCCGTCCCAGCCACCTCGTTATGTCTTGAATCAATAGGTAGGTCCATCTACCCTTCGTCCACGATCTCCACCTCTCATGCCAAGTTTGTAGCGTCTGGCGACGGGCTTCGCCCTCCGCGTCTGCCAGTCCTACTTCTGCGCTCCTATCGTAGATCTGCTTCCGTTCCCGTGCGAGCAGGTCGATCGGAATCATACCAGCTACCACCGCTACAGCCTCTAACGACACCGTCCGATACGCACATGCAACTCTCAGCGCACGTCGCCGCTGCACCGCCACCATTCTTTTCCTGTACTTGATAACTTCCATGGCATCAGCCCAAATCTCCGCTCCATAGAGGAGTATAGAGTTGGTCGTCGCCATGAGAAGTCTTCTCTTGGATGTCCGCGGGCCTCCAACGTTGCGCATTAACCTACTTAGCGCCGCTATACGTGCTTCTGCCTTTGCCGTTACTTCTCTGATGTGGGGCCAAAAGCAAAGCTTTGAGTCCAGGGTGACCCCTAGATACTTCGCAGTCGGCCTCGTAGTTACTAAATCGGATCCTACGTACATCGGTAGTATCGTAGGGATCTCTTTATGTGTCAATAGTACTACCTCGGTTTTCGCCAGCGCAAGACTGAGCCCGTGCTCCGTTGTCCACCTAGTTACTCGTTTCATTACCTGGCACAGGATAAGATGTGCCAAGTCCGCGTTCCGTGCTTCTACCACCATCGCGACGTCGTCGCCATATCCTATGAGAAATGCCCCGTTGGGCATGTCCAGGCGCAGCAAACCGTCGTAAGACGCGATCCAAAAATTGGGGCCCAATAGTGATCCCTGTGCAACGCCTGCGGTAATTTCCCTAACCACCGTCCCTTCGCTCGTCTCGATAATGAGTTCGCGATCCCGGAAGTAGCCCTCTGCTACGCGTAGTATGTAGAGTGGGACCCCGGAGCCCCTCAGCGCTGCCAGTAGGTCTGCCAGCGTGCCGAATTAAAAGCGTTTTTAACGTCCAGCGTTGCTACCAATACCAGTGGTCGCGCTCCGTGACATCGTTCCCTTGATCGCCCCTCCGCCATGTAAACCGATCGTATTGCATCTATCGTCGAAAAACCCTTTCTAAATCCATGCTGGTTTTCCGATAAACCCCCTGACTGTTGTATCGCGATCTGGATTCTGCTCCTTAATAGCGCCTCCATACCCTTGCCGATCGTGTCTAATAGTCTAAGCGGCCGATACGCGGACGGGGATGTCATGTCTCCCTTCCCCTTGCTGATAAAGACACGCTTCGCCCTTTTCCAACGACTGCTGAAAACACCTTCCCCGAGACATACGTTGTAGGTATCCAGTAAGATTTCCGGGCATCGTGAGGCGATGGCCTTTAAAACCTCCACTTGAATCCCATCTGGGCCTGGCGCCATGCCGCTCTTAAGAGATCTAATCGCTACCCGTACCTCAGGCTTGGTAAATGAGGGTATATCCTCCTATCGCACGTCCTCATACATAGTCTCTTCCCTCGGCGGATGCTCAGGGAAAAGCCCGTCAACTATCTCACTTATCAACCGCGCTTCCTTTATCTCCGGTGGCTTCATTGCCCCTATTCTACGAGTTGTGATTTTGTAGCCTAGTCCTCGCGGGTCGGAGTTAACTTCGCCGCACACCTCTTCCCAGCATACTGGATTTAATCGCGAGCCTTAACCTTTTTTGTGCCTGTTGAAATTCAGCGCTAAAAACAGTGGCCCCGCGTCGTTCCCGTGCGCGCTGTGCCCGTCTACGAAGCCTCAAGCATACCCTACGTAACTCCGCGATCTCTTGCATCCACCACTACGCTGGTTCGCGGCGGTTTCTATTTCTGCTTCGCTGCATCGAGGCATCGCATGCTCTTACTATAGCTGGCGTACCATCGCGGTAATGGTCTGATCGCTTGAGGTACATCTACCCTATCTAAAACCGTAAACGTGATGTACTGGTGATCACTGCCTGACTCTTCCTCTAAGACCTGCCAGTTACTAATCCTCGGTACTATTTGCTCAGATGCAAAAGTGACGTCTGGTATGGATTCGCCGACCCCGGGGCGTCGATAAGTAGTGACCGTGCCCTCGTTCGCAACCTCCAATCCTAATCTAGCGGCCATCTCGAGGTAATTCCTGCCCCTACTGTTCGTCTCTAGCATACCCCATTCTATCGACCTTGCGTTAAAATCTCCTGCAACCAGGAGGCCAGAGATATTCCGCAATACGTCCTCCATGCGTTCGACCTGCCTAAAAAATTCGTTTCTTCGTAAGTTGGGGGATATATACACGCTCACGTAGGTAACATCCCCGACGCACGCCCATACTAGACACTCCACCTTGCCTCGTCCGGTAATCTTTGACCTATGTTTACCTGCTATCCAGACCGCCGCTGTGTCGGTCTCGTCCGCGAACCACGCGGTCGTATTGCGGGCCCGATGCCTATACTGTTCGCTAACCAATGACACGTCCGCGAGCCCCTGGCTCAATCGATTAGTGAGCAGGTCGTCAGCGTGTATGGCGTCGTTCGTGTTTATTTGTAGAACCGTCGTCATTTTTTAGGCCGCTTTAACTTTCCTAGCTCGTCCCTGAAAGCGACGCATGTCCCCGTGCCCGGAAAATGCGCTAGCTCAGTGGCCGCAACCCCGCGTTTTTTACACAAGAAGCAGGCCTGTCCATCCGGTCTCGCGCGACAGTCCCTGGCCACGTGATCTGGTTTACCACATTTCCTGCATAATGCACTACGATCCTCGTCCTTACAGTCCTTTTTCAGATGCCCAAAGCCTTGATATCTGAAACATCGCGGAACCACTATTGGCTTTCTAACTCGGTAGCTGAAATACCCTATTTGAATCCTCCCTATCCTTAGGACAGTCATGGCCGCAGTCTCGTCCATTTCGACTATGGCCATCCTCCGCTCTCCTCCCCCTACGTCAAATACGTGGGTGCTAAGGTTACACATATCGCTTACCTCCTCCCTAATCGCGGGGTTTACCTGTTCTTCGGTGGTCACGCACGGCATTCCGCCTATTTCCAGTGTAAGCCTTGGAGTGAGGCCTTTAACCTGGTATTCATTTCCCAGATTTTCCTGGATAACCCTCTGGAAGGCCTCCTTGTCTTCCAATCGCTGCTCTAGTTCTAAGAGAACCCCACTGTTTTTAGTCAGTCGGGTGTTCCTCACGACCATCTTCGCTTCCTCAGGTTTAACCGTAGAAGTGAGGTCCTTAAGTATCTCTGCATAGCTTTTCTTCCCGGTTGACGTTATGTGTATTGCGCATGGGATAATAGTTCTGACCGCAGCGGCCGAGGCTCTAGAGGAAGTCCGCTCAGCCGGGGTACAACCAGCACGTGGAACGGCAGCAGATGAGAGAAATGGGGAGGCACCGGTAATTAGAGACCGAGCAGCGGGGAAAGCCACACCGAGCAAAAAGCGTCGATTTAGGGACAGCCCGGTGCAGGATTCCCCATCGAAGAGAGGGAGGACGGAGCAGAACGGATTCATCCAGTCACCAGGAAAAAGAAGCCGACGCGGCCAGATAGTGGGAAGATCATGGGTCCTCAACAGCAGCAGCAGGACAGGAAGGAGAAGAAGGTAAATCCTCGGCCTCGACGATGCGCAATACACATTATTATTATTTTTTTTTTTTGTTTTTCCGAGGTACTAGGTGAATCTTCCGGGGCGCCCGTCCTTGCTTTGGAGGTGGAGCAAGAAGAGAGGCCCACTAAGACCATCACGGAGTAGCGGACTCCGTGGTGTGAGGGATTTCTACCCCCTAAACACCCAAAACCTATCCCTACGGCAGCCTCGACCCAGAACCGCTTTCGCATTACTTCAGGTCGGGCCGCAGCCCTACCGCCCTCGAGGGCGTCATCCGTCCTTCCTACATTCTTTCTTTCTACGATGCCCTATCTAATCTATTAAGCATCCGTCTCATTTTTTCGCGCGCAGTACCCCTTCAATGGAGGTATTTGTCGCATTTATTATTATTATTATTATTATTATTATTATTATTATTATTATTATTATTATTATTATTATTATTATTATTGGGTACTTGAATTTATTTCCGCCTTTTTTGCGTAAAAGCATCACCATTCCCATCTGTTCGGTAAAGTATGAAGGCCATCACGAAAGAAGCGCTCGTCTTTGTACTGAATCCATTTGTTAAGCCATTTTTCAATATCTTAGTAAGATTGGAAGTGCTCATCAGCAAGGCTATGTGCGGTCGATCTAAATAAGTGATAATCTGAAGGAGTAATATCTGGTGAATACGGCGGGTGTGGTAAGACATCCCAGTAAAGTGCTTCCAATATTTTTTTAACGGATTTAGCAACATGCGGCCGAGCATTGTCATGCAGGAAAATCACTTTATCATGTCTTTTAGCCGATTCTGGTCGTTTTTCTTTAAAGCTCGGCTTAAACTCACCAATTGTTCTCGATATCATTCGCCAGTGACGGTTTCATCGGGTTTTAGAAGTTCATAGTAGACGACACCTTTCTGATCCCCCCAAATGCAGAGCGTAACTTTTGAACTATGGATGTCACGCTTTGTAATGGTTCGCCAGGTTTAGCCCACACTTTTTTGCGTTTAGGATTGTTAAAATAAATCCACTTTTCGTTGCCAGTCACCATTCGATGCAAAAATCCTTTTCTTTTGTGTCTTTGAAGAAGCATTTCAAGGTCATTAGACGTCTTTCCACGTCTTTTTCTTTCAATAAGTGTGGCACCCAATTTCCTTGCTTATGAATATATTCTATTGACTTTAACCGTTTACTAACGGTTGATTCCTCAACACTTAATGACTGTGGCAAGTTTTTCAGCGTTAAAGATGGATCTTTATCCAGTAATGCTTCCATCTCTTCGTCTTCAATGTTTTTGAGCTGGCCAGGGCGTTTTTTGTCTCTCACATCAAAATCACCATTTTGAAATCGTCTAAACCATTCTTTACAAGTGGTTTCAGACAGAGCATGTTCACCGTAAGCCTTACCTTCTTCTCCTTCCTGTCCTCCAGGTCTACACGTAAATGATGACTTTCAGCAGCAGATTTCTTCAAATTAAAGCAAAAAAGTAGCGCTTCCCGCAAGTATTGCTTTGTAGGCAAAAATTTTTGACATTTTCGATGCAATAAAGAACAATGTTGTATACACCTTGAATTAATGATACCTACTAAATTTTCGAGGTTATAGATAGTACTTTAATGTGCATAACCGACTGTGTATATGATGTTGAAATAATGCTACATACGACATCTATACGAAGAGGGCGGAAATTAATTCAAGTACCCTGCTATTATTCCCGGGGTCTATCTAGCGATAGATGAGCATTTTTCTGCCGGGCGCGCCCCCAGGTTGCGTATCGAGGAAGGGACAGCTGGGACTGGTTAGCTGCGAATATATTGAATAAGCAGTCGCGGACAGAGGAACGTGAGAATGGACGAATGAATGGCTACAGTATGAGTGAGCTGTGGCCGACGGTCTGTAGATATTCGGTTCAGATTAGTAAATTTATAAAGCAATAGTAATATATATATATATATATATATATATATATATATATATATATATATATATATATATATATATATTAGTATAGGTATATGTGTTGGTACTTTTGGGGTATATATACACCATAGATTGCTACTTTTGGGGACTTTTGTCCTTTTTGGGGACCGGCTTCAAAAATACGATGCATCTATCGCTACTTTTGAGGTCCATAAGGCTTCGTCTAGAATACATCTTAGGTACTTTTCCGGGCTTTTGTTCCGGAATTTCGGTACTAAAAGCGGACGCCGCAGGCCCCCTACGAATCACGGTACCCTTAGGGTCATTATTTCTTTAGTCAAGTGTATTTGTTCCGGTATTCCAATGTAAACTCTCAGAGTAAGAAACTCTAGGACCCCAATAGTACCGATGTATGTATTTATATATATATAGTAGTATATTTATCTCAAAGGTAACTTATGTGGACGCATCCTTAATGACTCTAGGTCGGGCCGCATAAACCCCTATATTTAGAAATATTATGGAGCCCGGGCTGCATAATCAAAATCGGGCTCGATAAACCCCTATATATAAAAAAACGGGCTGTATAAACCCCTTTCGAGAAAAAAAAAATATGTATATATATATATATATATATATATATGTCGTTTCGCGGTTTTGACCAGTTTTTCGAGATATCATATACCGGTTTTGAAGAGTTTCTACGGTTTTGGAGAGTTGCCGGGCATTTTCTAGAGTCTATAACCCCAAGGTCATTATTTCGTTAGTCACGTTAACATAGACAACTCTGAGAAAAAGAAATATACCTCTCCAAAAACGGTTCACCCATATACTTTTATATATATATATATATGTGTGTGTGTGTGTGTACAGGGAATCGAGCACAACGTGACTAAAGAAATAAACCCCTCTCTGGATAGACAAAACTCTAGATCCTCCCGGAAGTGCCAAGAAAACTCTCCGAAGTGCCAAAAATCGATCCGAAGTGCCACGAGCTCCTCATAGTGCCAAATTCGTGCCTGCAATAACTCAAGATTTCTCCCCGTAGTTACACTTTAACATATGTCTATATACATATGTGGACTGCCCCACCTACGTCCCGATTCCTTTAGGTCAGTCATCCGCATAAGTCCCTGTTCCTGTAAGAATGTGTCCGCATAAGTTACTCTTGACTAAAGAAATAATCCCTGTTTTATGCGGGCAGCTAATTTTGCTACATAAGTCTGTTGTAGTCCGCATATGTCTCTGTTCCATTAAGAATGTATCCGCATAAAGTACCCATTGGGACTATTTACACACACACACACACACACACACACACACACACACACGCACACACACACACACACACACACACACGCGCGCACACGCACACTCACCGCACACGCACGCACACACACACACACACACACACACATACACACACACACGCACACACACACACAATCCTTTCGATAAAATTACGTATACATTATAAATATAGTTTATAGCACGATTAGTTCAACTATTAACAGAATACTGCTATTTATTTTCAGTCGGAATAATAAATACGCTATCTCAACACCTAGCTGTCAACAATATAATGGCGATGGAATCGCTTCCAAAGGTCCGTCTTATGGAATAAATACAATAAGAGTTGATGGAAATGATGTAATTGCAATGTATAATGCTACAAAATTTGCCAGAACTTATGTGATTAAAGAAAGAAAACCAGTATTGATAGAGGCGATGACGTATCGGTAAGAATTGTTTATAAAATTTTAAAGAAAGTCAACCTTGCTAACCCTATAAAAATGTATCAATAAAAAATTATTTTCAAAGTATATTTCTGCTTATCAAGTGACATAAATAAAAGGGGAACAACTATCCTTATTTTTAGGACAATTTATTTTTGAGTGACCTATTTTTATGCTGTCATTTCGGCACAAATACACGCCGTTACATGACATGGGTGAGCATAAATATATATGTGCAAATCTTTATAATTTTCAACTTTTTTGTGACTGTATAATTTGTGGGTGCAATGTCTATTCAATCTAGTTTTTCTAATACACATAGGTTTTCCTACTCGTATATACACATAGGTGAGCATAGTCTATGCTACTGTTATATAAATATCTTGGAAAAGATGCAAGATGGAAAAATTTTACAAGAGGCAAAGAAGTTTCTAAATGTAAAAATATACATTTTGGCGTCAATTTTATTTTTCAATATTAATTAATAAAAAAGTTATAGCTTTATAAACAATTAAATTGTTAATAACAAATTAGCAAGAAATAAGTTGCATGTTCGGAATCAGCGGAAAAAAGTACATGGAATTAACTACACACTTTCCATGGAAAAAAACTTGAAACAAAAAGTGTAGTCGGCGGAAAACGTCTTTACACACTGTTTTGTAGATTTTGAGCGCTATGTTGACGTCGCCATCTTAAATTTGGAGAAATTACAAAGGGATTTTAACAAGCAAATAATATTGTTGTTATTTATGCTCGTTGCAATGATCAGGCATAGTTTCTTTGTATAAAAAATATGATATATTTGCAAAGTTTGCATTTTTAAAAATTTTTTCTTTGTTTAGGGCGCCATCTTGACACCGCCATCTTGAATTTCAAAAAAATCCAACGGGGTTTTAAAGAGAATATAAAATCTCCACGATTTATAGCAAATGCGATGATCTGGTACAACTTTATCATGTTGAAAATTATCATTTCTGAAAAAAAATGTTGAAAATTTCGGATTTTTTTTTGCAATAAATTGTTATAAGTTCTTTTAGTGGAGTCGTAGCCCAATTCTGGTTACGGCATTTGAAAGAGGAGGCTTCAAACTATCTGAAATCGTGCTTTTACATTTTTTTGGGCCGTTTATATAAAAAGTTAGAACACTGAAAACTCAAAAAAAATCTTGGACATTTGGGACGAAATGGGTTAAGATCCAGAAGTTCCATTGAGCTGGCTCGAAGGATCGTGAAAAACGTTGTATCATCCGTGGTAAAGAGTTTTGCTTTAAAAAATTGTTTATTGATAAGTTCACTCAGCTCAGGGCCAATCCAAGGAGCATGTTTTTCGCTAGGTTTCGCAGTTTTTAAAGGCGCTAAATCGTTTATGGCCAGGTTTAGGTTTGAATTTAAAGAATCTAATGCTTCTTCCAAATCGGATTCAATCGAATTCATGTTTACCCAATCACAGCGCGCAAGCAGTTCATTGAGAGTTGTAGGGCATACGTTTTTATAATCTCTGTAGGAGAAAGAGACTCCCTTATGATTATCAGTTGGGTCATGCTGCGCAATTTGTAATGATAACTCTTTGGCTAGGTTTCTGATGTTATCGCATCAGCATCGGACGCCAATGACAAATCAGCATTCACATCCCCCAATGATGAACTTGTGTCAATACTCGCCACTTATATAAGTACTCAGGAATGAAAGGTCTTTCCAGACTTTGAATCATGGATGATGCCAGTTTCGTGATTGCGAAGTAGTTTCATAAATACACGGAACCTCAGCCTCCATTTATATTGCGATCTGGCCTAAGTACTACGTAGCCTTCAATCCGAATGAGATTGTCATCAAAGTCAGGGCCCAGCCAAGATCAGCTATGCCAAAGAGGTGGTAGGAGACTGTTTAGGTGAGACCTAATTGAGCTCATGTTGAGAAACCCCGCCTGAGGGTACACGCAGCCCGCGTCTCTTTAGCAGCAGTCAATCCCAGTCATGATGCCCGCACCGACCCGACAACCTGTTCTGATCTCTGCTACTTATCAGCGATGTCGCTGATGCTTGCTGCATTGCTTAACGGATTTTTATAGGGCGGATATTGTTTGGGAGCAGACTGGCTCACTATTTGAATGACTTGCAAGCCGGAAGCTGTTGCAAAGAAATGCGCACGCTCGTCTCCCTTACGTCCAGCCAGGAATCTCACCCCCGAGTGCCACGCATATTTAAAGACCAGCCTCTGGGCGATGAACCTCAGGCTCTTAAATGATATAAACATCTGATTTATGAATATTTTATGATGTGGCACGTAAGCAGCAGGGACAGGGACAAACAGTTCAAGATCGATGTCATTTGTGGTAAGATAATTATTGGCGAGCGAGCGCTTGGCTCGCATCACTTCTCTGATCAGGCTCGGGCTGATGAGTCTAACTAAACAGTGGGGCAATTTTCCTGGCCGCAACATCGAGGCCCCTGCTGCCTCACCTCCATTACTCTTGGACTGGTCCCGGACCTGCAAAACGCGTGTCCCAAGGATCTTATCTCCATTAAGTGAAGGAAGGATGGTTCTGAATACCGCAAAGGCGATTTGATTCGTCATTTCTTCCGTTGTTACATAATCTTTCTTTGAAAACTCCATTGAGAATCATCTCACAGAACTCAGAATAACCGGTCCCAGAACTCGCAGGAGAGGCCCCGGGGCCGGGCCAAGAGAATGGGCATATTCGCACTAGATTATTGCTGGTAGTGTGAGTGGAGTTATCGATCTCGTATCAATTATGACTATTTTTCGCCAAACTATCTAATTTTCCCGCTTCCCTGTGAGCACGCTGCAGGCTTTCGAAGCTGCTAAGCGCTTCGTCTAGACTATCTTTCAACGGCAAGTTGTCCTCGAGAAGCAGCTGACACTTGGTATTTAAAGACCCTAGTAAGCCATTTTGTTTGTTTACAGAGACCCGCGTAGGCAGCTCTGCATTGTTGCTAAAATCTGCATCATTGAGTGCGGTGACGGCGCTGCGCCACACGAGGCTCCAGTTCTCAGCTCATCTGTCTCCCGTGCATGTAGAATCCCTGAAAAACCGCTGCTAACCGCTTTAGCAGAATGCTTTCTCAAAGAAATTATAATCTAATTTCATTCTATGTTATTATTAAAAACGAAACTTTCTATTACTTTCTTTCTTCATATATATTATTATGTAGGTTCCCTTTATTAATTTCTTTATGATCGAAAGAGAGAGAGGATTTTGAGATAACTTTCGACTAACTAGGGCGTCCATCCCGCCGACTTCCTCCGTCCAAGAACTTGGAGGGATGCGGAATTTTCCGACACTTCTATTGCGCTTTTGAGATTCCCTGGAAAACCCAGCGACGGCCGATGGAAAATCGTATATCCCGTACAGTGTTCCAAAACCGCCCAAAATTCTACTGAATTCGGCTTCACGCGAATTTTGCATAACAAATTTTCTGGTAAAGTGGGTTCCATTCGTTTTCAAATTGTCTAGCAATAACCGTTTCCGTCAAAATCGCATTAATATTTTTTAGCCTGATTGTGGGGGAGTTTTTCTGATCTGTCGGCAAATCAATATAATTCAAAAATATAACGCGCAATCACGTTATAAAAATAGCAAAAATATTGTATGTCAATATATTGTTTACTTTATATATAATTTTTTAACAATTGATGTTATAGCAGCATGCATTAAATATATTGTACGAACATAGGAAGACTTAAGTACGTTTATGGAGCCCTTACCGTTCGATCCACCAATGAGGTTATTTCTTTAGTCTTATGGAGCCCCTGCTACATAGAACTAGTATCTAAGACAAAGATCATAAACACATGTCGGGCTTCATAAACATACATTTACAAACGTATATTTATGTCGTTTCGTGCTCTTGACGAGTTATTCAGGATATGATACACCGGTTTTGAAGAGGCTCTTCGAAAGAGGAAAGGTATATATGACCGGTTTTGGAGAGTTTTTTGCCATTTCCTAGAGTCTATATTTCCAGGGTCCATTATATCTTTAGTGAAGGATCTATAGCAACTCTGAAGAAAAGAAGTATACCTCTCCAAAATCGAATCACCCACATACTTATAAATATATGAAATGCTAGTATCTGGGACTTTTCGTGTACGTAACGCAAGTTTCTGGGATTTTCAACTGAATTCCAGGACTCATGGAAGACTTCTATATATAACGCAAGCTTCCAGGACGTCTTAAGCTAACTGTCACATCATGAAAACATTACTTTTTTAGTTATTTTCTCATATTTCCGGTACTAGAAGCGGGCGCCGCAGCCCCCCTGCGAATCACAACACACTTAGGGTCATTATTTCTATAGTCAAGCATCAAATTCCCCTCTTTTAAGCTTTTTTCACAACGTATGTATAGATGCTACTGTGAAACCCCCTTTACTTTTTCTTATGGGGTCCCGGAAATTATACATACACACATTTATATATATATCATAACTATGGGAATTGGTATATTTGAAGAGATATCAACGTATAGATCGGTACTTTTGAAGAGATGTCGGCATTTTGAAGAGACTCCTCAAATTTCTCAAAGCAAGAATCGCGACTTTTGAGGATAAATCTATACCCTCTTTTCCCAGAGTCGGTAACCTGAGGGTCATTATTTCTTTAGTCACATTGTTCGAACTCTGAGCGAAAGGTTCACATCTCCTCAAAAGTACCAATCTACAAACACACACACATATATATATATATATATATATATATATATATAATGACGGAAAATAATTCTTCGTCATTTTCCCCTCTCTCCGCATTACCTCTGTATTAACATATTGAGATTGTTACAAGAGTAGACGCCGCAAAAGGACGCCTAGCCAAGAGGGAGGGGGAGGGGGAGGGGGAGGGGGAGAGAGAGAGAGAGAGAGAGAGAGAGAGAGAGAGAGAGAGAGAGAGAGAGAGAGAGAGAGAGAGAGAGAGAGAGAGAGAGAGAGAGAGAGAGAGAGAGAGAGAGAGAGAGAGAGAGAGAGAGAGAGAGAGAGAGAGAGAGAGAGAGAGAGAGAGAGAGAGAGGCGCGCGCAACCCGGTAGACTCGAGAAAGAGTCTAGATTAGTCTCGCTTGGGATAGCGCCCGCGCTCCTCGCCTTGCTGCAGAGTAGGATACCACGATAGGTCCGTGAATTGTGCCCCGAGCGAGAGTGTGTGTGTGTGTGTGTGTTGAGTGTACCCGGCCACGTGTGAGTGGCTCCGACCAGCAACAGCGTGCGACGCACCAGGTGCTGGTACGAAGGACCGCCGGCGACAGCGATTACTGCAACACTTGTGAGTGCCGGCTCGACACTTCTCTCTCTCTCTAACTCGCAGCGACTCGGGCCTCCTTACGTGCCTGCTGACTGCGCATCACTATAAGTTTTCTCCCCTTTTTCTGACCGAGCAATAAACGCTGTACGGTTTCTACCTATTAACCGCGAGTAATTATTTACCTTACCCCGTTCTCCTATTACTATTCAATCATTAAGATCCGCATGCGGTGTGCATTGCATGAAGTGCGCTAGCCTCGCCGCCGTATGCGCTATTTGTAGCTGGATGATTGCTGAGCAGCCAGGGAAATAAATTATCCGTTACAAATTGGCGCCTCTCGAAAAACCCACAGTTTCGAGAACGTGAGTAAGAAAAATTTGAATTCGCGCGCATCCGGAGTGTGGAATATTGCAGCGTACGGTGACATTAGTTCACGCAACGCATCAGTGCATTAGACAGTGACAAGTAAACACCGGTGGGGTGGATGCATTAAGCATCACCGCACTCCGGGAAAGGCAGCGATGCGTATTTTAAGTTGAGGGCCATTGTCGAAAGTTATATTCGGCAGCTGTCGTGGACACGCGCTGCGACGGCAAACGCGAACAGTGTTTACGTCGCGCACCGACACAGGACTCTGGCCGCGCAGAACGTAAACAAAGCGCACCTTTTCAGAACATTTTCGTACCGTGTTGGAGAGAGATAAACTGCTCCGAATATTATATTCGGAGTCAAAATTATTTCGTGCGCGGCTGAATATTATTTCAGCTTAGGCGCTATTCGCGCGAGACTCAATACGCGACGCGCATATAACAACATTGCGTCTTATATAGTCTTTTGCAATATTTTTTGATTACGAGTTTTGAAAGCGACCTCGCAATAATAAACATTGATTAATTACATGTATCTTGACACGCGTTATTACAAAATTAATAGGAAAAATTGAAATGTGTTTAAACAAGTTAACTTTTATTGTACTTAAAAATTAATAGAATTTTTTTTTGTCTCCTCCTTCGGTAATTGGTCACCGACACCAATTTAAATTGAAGTAAGTTAAAATTTGGAATTACTTTTGAAATCTTTAAAATTTAATAATCAAATCAAATCAAAACTTGAATTATTAACGAAATAATAAAAACTACATGAAGTGGAAAAATAAAAATTTGTCAACGCGAAGTAACGCATGTGCGAACTCGCTGCTCAAAACTCAGTATTTGAGCACATGCAACGTAGCTTGCGAATCGCGATACACAGCAGCGTGGAAACAGCAATAGCCGATCGCTTGGAAACTATCGTACCCCGACAGCGAATAATGCGAGTGCCGTATAGTTACCTAGTAGGCAGCTAGCGTAGACTATAACATTTGAAGGCGAACATTCGCAAGGCCCTGCATTTAAGTCAAATTGAAAAATTATAAACATTTACCTTATTATCGATTAAGATATAAAATTTTAAATCGTACTATATTGCAATAGACACGAAATCATAACATTAGACTACGAAAAATGAAATAATTTAGAACTAACAGCGAGAAGGCATATACGTTCTAAACTATTTCAGAGAAATTCGGGTCACAAAATTATTTGAATAAAACAGAATTTTTTTTCTCTTCTCTATTATATTGAAGTATTAAGCCTTCAATAAACCTTAATAAAAGAACCTTTGTGATTTTAAGTTAAACCAAATACTCTTCCAGTTAACATTAAGAACCCCAAGAAAATACGCAGTTTAATAATTTATTTCATATTTATTTTTTAAAAATTAGTATTCTACCTAATTTAGTAATAAATTTTTTTTTTATAACAAGAGATAAAATAAATTAATTAAGACCATTAATAAAATATTCTTGGAATTTATTTACCGCGATCCACGCAAAAATTCACAGAATTTAACGAGCAAAATCTACCTATTTTAATAAATTATTAAATGCGTATGTTGCAAGCGCATATCTGAATGCGACGCATTTAGACAAAGCGCAAACGACCCCATACATAAGCGCTATAGATTATTTAAATTTATTTCTTTTTGGTTTTGCAACAAATTGCCTCTTGTCAATTCAAATTTTCTTGTTATTAAATTAATAAACAGAAAAACAAATAGAACTGGAAGAGGCAAAATTTTTTTTTCTTTTAAATTTTTCTCCCTTCCGATTTAAATAAGGAAATATTAAAAACTTCATTCTCCTTAAATATAAAGGAGAATTGACCAGCGATTAGCGCAAATTAGACTTGAAAACAGCAAAGGCGTAATAGTTAAAAATTAAAACTTTAAAACCCGAATTCCTCAGCGAAGCGCACTAGGGATTTTCAGGTCAATAACATGCCACTCTTAGACGACGATACATTAGAAGACATCGTGGGGGTGGAAATCCAAGGCTGGATAATGAACCTGACAGGCGAGCCGCTCAACGATACGCTCGAAAAATTAGAACTTTTAAAAAGCGGCACACAGTTTGCAAAAGTGGATAGATTGTATAGGCGATTGCGAGGTGACTATACGTGAAATATTTCATGCGAACGGACGAAGCGGTAGACGAAGCAGAAGCGTTCGACAGAAGAAATGGAAAATTAGAAAATCTTATACAAACTCTGCCGTTCGACGCACTTACACTTGACGAGCTGGCGGAAAGGCGTGAAGCTACGAGTTACACACACCACACGCAAAGGCGTCAAACGTCAACGCCACTAGACCATGTCCATACACTGCTGGACCAATTGGACATGTCAATCACCGAAGTACAAAAAGAAAACGCCTACGGGACAACACGAAAAACAACCGCAGAGCAAATATGGACCGCGACCACGCAAAATCAACCAGGACCGAGGCAAACGCCCAGCAAGATATCCGCGAAGCGATAAACCTGGGAAAAGCGATAGCCGAATGTAGATTCCCAACGCCTATCACAACACAGTCAACGTGGGTAAACACGCTAACGACCACGACGACAACAGCGAGTACATCCGTAGCCAGTACTGCAGGCACGTACACAATACACTCAGCCCCGCAATCGGTCTTTACGACACGAACAGCAGCTACGGCCGACGACCCTGTACAATGCACGCTCACAAACGGCAAAACATACACAATGCTAAGAGCAGTAGCATGCGAAATGATGTGAATACTGGGAATCGCAAAAGACTACGACAAAAAAATAAGGCAGCTGCAGGAGCAAATGTCAGATCTGATAGCGGGTACACGCCTGTGCGCAATATCAAATAGAACGACAGGCAATGAAGCGAGCTCGCAAAAACGAAACAGTGAACTTCCAGGACACGTACAGATTAGAGTACCTTGACGAAGGAAGTACACAAACGAGTAGTATTAGGACAGGTATTGCGAGACGTGTGACTCATCGGGCGGTATGTGTCAAGTGTCAAGTGGCACTTAACTCAAGAGGTCATTAACTCAAGTGTTATGTAAACAGTAGCTGCACAGTAGCTAATGACACATGTAAGTATGTGTTAATGACCCCATTGTTTTGAAAACAGCTACTGTTTTGCTACTGTATTTGTAAACAATGGGTCCATTAACACATACTTACAAGGGTCATTAGCTACTGTGCAGTTACTGTATACATAGCACTTGAGTTAATGACACCGCCGTGTCACACGGTCGCTATACCTGCCCCACTACTACGAGAGAGAGAGAGAGAGAGAGAGAGAGAGAGAGAGAGAGAGAGAGAGAGAGAGAGAGAGAGAGAGATCCTTTGTGTGCTGCGGCGACCTTCTCCACAGGGGTCCCCAGCGTCTAAAGTATAGTGAATCGTTTGTATACGTGATAGAGCTAGTGGCCCTGAAAAGGGCCGTTTTCTTTTTTGTGTTAAGTTTTAATTATATCGTGAATAACCTTGTTTACTGAAAAGGAATTGGTATTGGTGGAAAAAGATTTATACCGTGAGGAATCTTTATCAGTCGACGACGAATAATCTTTCGTTTTTTATCGATGAGAGGTTGTTTTTCCTCCTTGTCAGACTTCTGCTTGCTGAATGGTGGACCCATGATGTGTGCTCGGTGAAGGTTGCAGGCCTTCTGTTTTATCACATCCCTCTACTATTAGCTTATATCTAAGCGCAAGTGACTGGTGGTGGTGGGAGGGAGCAGGAGTGGTGGCGGAGTAGAGATATGAAGTAATGAAGAAGGCAATTAAATTAAAATTTGTATTTATTGATTATTAACAGTCTCGTATTCGTATACATCTTTTTCTAGGATCGGTAAATAAATACTACGTATTTCTATAAATAGTCTATCAATGTTCGTACTACCAAAGTCTGAATGAATCATACGGTTTTTTACATCAGTTTTTAATTCGTCTTTTTGCTCGTCAAAAAGTTTAACAAATGTGTTCCCGTCAATTTCACGAATTTTCTCGTAGCCGCTGTTCACATGGGTTTTCAAGCTTTCAACTATTACATCATAAATGATATTAATGTACGTAGACATATTCTCTAATTCACGAAGCCGAAACTCGATACACTCGCGCATGCTTTTTAATATTACAAATGTACGACGCAACATCACTACACTTGGTAAACTCACGACTTTTTTCTTCTTTTTCGGTGGTTCTCCATCGTCGTTGTTGTCGCAGTCGTCAGCTGTATCGATGGGTCTGGTGATTGACTCTGTATCCATACGTAAGCCATCAGTGGTGTCCCAATCTTGCGCCTCGTGCAGATGTCGTTGACCACGTAATGACACAGGTTCCTTTGTTTTGCTTTTCTGAGAGATTGCCACAGCTCTCGAGCTATAAGCAGTGGTCAAATCAATCTCGTGTTGAGCTAGGCCGATTTTTCTAAAGTCCCGCTTGTGGGCGTATAGATGGTACATTATTGCTGGAAAATGTGTTGTGAATTCCTCCCATTCGGCGCTATCCATTGTTATGTATCTATGTGGTGAAGTATCGCCGCCCAATTGAATCACTGTACGAAAATGGTCACCGTAATATTGCAGACCAATGTATGCAAATTTCGTGTGGGACTTATTGAGTGCGTAACTTGTGTTAAAAAGCAAGTTTTGCGGTATCTCGTCTTGGTTCATTTTGAAGCAGTCGTCACAAACTTTTTTTTTTTAAAGAAATACTAATGCACTGGTAAAGATGTCGTGTTCTCGGAGCTGCTGATGCTGCAGTGAGCTCTAACAGAATGAAGCAGTGGTGTCGTATGTGGGCGAGTGCACTTTGTGTAAAGAAATACTGTGATGCTGACTGCTGCTGCTGCTGGTGCGGTATGTTCTACTAGACTGGCGCAACGTCACTGCTAGCGCTATTCGTTTGGCTGTGTACCCCCCACTATGCCGATATGTGGGTGGTGGGGGGCGGCGGCGGCGATGGCGCGCGAGCACGACCAACGAGAGCACTGTTACGTGTATGACGTAGCGTGTCGTGTGGCAGGGGGACTATGTGACGTAAAACGTTTCACTCGTGTGCTGTTTACTTAAGCCGAGAGAATTTTTTTCATATACCGTTTAGAGGCTGTTTGTCAGGTCATTTTTCGAAGGGATTTACAGCACAGCCTCTCCACTACTCTTTCCATTTTGAAAGTGAGGCATTCGCGTTAATGGAGTTTGACACGTGTCGTCGAAAGTAATAAACTATGTTTTTGTAGAACATTCTTTCACGTCTGCTAGCTATGCATCGTAAATTTTTATCTCGCATGCATGCTTTTCCGTAGATGTGTCACGAATGTTTTGGTTTCGAGAGCTGTGAAACCTTATCCTTTTTTCAGCGACGAATATAGAAGGGCCATTGTTCAGCTCGGACCTCCGAGGACTTTGGAAAAATACACGTGCCACTTCGCGAGACATAACGATTTTTTTTTTATCAAGCAGCCGTTAGGACACTATTGAATCTCAGTATTGGTTCGAAGAAAATGCGCTTGTAAAACAATGGGGCGTAGATGCGGAACAAGTGGCGCTGGTGGGGCAAACTCTGGCGAGATGACGAGATGACTAATTTTTTTAACATAGGTTTCACGGGGCACGTTTCAAGATAACGTATGTGTATAAGAATCCTGTGCGACTCGCTGCTGTGCACAGTTCATTCAGAAGTTTCGTGAGAGATGGATAATTACGCTAAGAGAACGCTTCGGTGTGCCGTGTTACGACTCGCGGCAAGAGCACGACACGGCAGGAACCCTGACTGGATGCGTCGTTTGCGACGTATGTCGCGTGAAAACTTGGAGGAGCAATTACGACTGATACTCAGATCGAGTGGGTATCGCGCGATAGTGCGCCTACACAATTCATTCGCGCATTCGCGTGAAGTACAGCGAGTCATCGAAGACGACGTCTTCGTCCGTCAACTATGTGGATTGCATGTGTTTCGCGGCGTAGCGAACGCCCGTCAAGAGCGTTTAGGTAAGTCTAAAACTTTTTTTTTTTTTTTCAAAATAATTTTTATTTACATATTTTTATTTACATATTTTTTTATTTACAGCATTAGAGAGTCTCATACGCGATGATGATTCGGAGCTATCCGGCAGTACGTATTTCGAGGAAGATGAGACCCCGAGCACTCGGCACGTACGAGCGGCCTATTTAATCCTGCTCGGCGAATGATGAATTTTGCAGCACCCGTCGATACGGAGGAGGAGGAGGAGGAGGGGGAGGGAGGAGGAGGAGGAGGAGGGTGGCGGCGAGCAGGTAGAAGTTGTGGTCGAGGTGCATGAAGTCCCACGCCCCGAAAGCCCCGCGCTTGTCGTCTGGGGACCCGAAGGCCCTGAGATTCCCGTCTGGGGGCCAGGCGGTGACGTTCCTGATAACGATACAGAAGAGGAACGTGCGGTGCGCCGAGCCGATGATCAGCGGTTGGAAGACCTAATGTTCATGGACATCGCGATTTCCGACGCACTTGCGATTTACGACAGGCCACTAGTGACCGCTGCAGAAGAGAGACTTCTCGCGAGTCAGCCTCCAGATGTGCTGGCAGAAGACACCAGTACCGTAGCCAATACAGCGCGTGCAGACCGCGAAAATCAGCTGTCGAACTTTGCGCAGGCTGCGAATATGATCACGAACGGCTACAATCACAGTTATGATTCCCATCGACGTGTCAACGAATGTAAGTGTACAAAATATTTATTTAAAACGTTTTCTGATTTTGTTTTTTAGAAAGGCAAATATTTTTAATTATAGTTATCCGAAATCGTGATATGATGCAGAGGGAAATTCGGTCATCGCTTCCTTTCCTCAATGGGCTGCCCGCATTATACCACCAAATAGCTCATAATCCGTGTGCAATAATTCAACGCTGGTTTCGTGACCAGGCTGAAGACGAGACTTCAGCGTTATACAACGACGCGGACCTGTCCGATCTTATATCGCGTGTGCGCGAAAGTTTTGCCGGTTATGCTGAACCATAATTGAAAAAAAAAAAATCAGAAACGTTAACTAAAGCACAAAAAAAAAAAAGTTAAAAGTATAATTTAAACTATTTTTATTTAGCGAGTGAGGGGCATTCCACGAGGCAAGTAGGCGGCGGTGGTGGTGTCGGTGTCATGGATGAAGAGCAAGTTTATGATGCACCCGGCGAGGACTACGACATCGTACGACCACCCGGAGTGCGCTTCATTGCGGTTGTTGAGGGACAGCAGTACCTGCGACGCTTCGCTACACAGGCCTATAGAGTAAGTTTCACTATTATAGAACCACGTGTCGATGTAAACCCTGTATTGTGGGTAGAGGCTGCGATCAGAGACATTCATAATTATATAACAGAGTGCGTACCGGGGCATACATTAGTCGGTATTTCAATTTGTAACGATCGTTTTTCGCGTGGCATAGGTGGGCTTTCGTTCAGACCAGTCGCTGACTTTAATTACGTTGATTTATGGAATTTAATAAATTCCATTATCCAGAGTAACGAAATTTTAGGTATCGCGGAGGCCCTTGTGTTACAGGTGTGCTATGTACAAATGCCTGTAGGCGCTGGACGAGATGCCTTAAAGTTGAGCGATGTGCAAAAGCACTCAATCACTGTTATTAACAACAGTGATCACTTATGTTTACCGCGTGCGCTTGCGGTTGGACTGGTATACGTGGAGCGCAAGGCGCTGGATTGCGCTGAGACGCGTGCAAAATGGGCAATGATTTGCGACGGACGACGAAAAATGCAAAAAGAGCACGCGGAAAGACTCGTGACCGATGCGGGTGTAAAAATTCCAAGAGACGGTTGCGGCTTTGAAGAGCTCACAAGCTTTCAAGATTTTTTTCTCGCGCACGGGATAGCATTGGTTGTTTTCGAGAAAAATAATTTTGGGAGCGGTGAATTGGCGCTCTTTGACGGCCGCAACACTCTCCATGAATTAAATATCGCACTTAGTGGTATTATTTATTTGATGTTCGAAGAGCGTACGCGTCATTTTAATTTAATTACGAATTTATTCGGAGCGGCAGGGACACGTTTTTTCTGTTCTTATTGTAATAAGGGGTACCGTTATGTAAATCAGCACAAATGTACGCGAATATGTGAGAGCTGTTACGTTTCGCCACCATGCAGAAACGTGCAAGTTGACATGATAGAGTGCGTGGATTGCGGACGTCAATTTTTCGGTCACGAGTGTTTCGCGAACCACAAGCGTGCAGGGTCTTTCAAAAAAAATAATAAAAACTGTGTGACGTTGTGCGTTTGTGTGAGAATTGTACGCGGGTTGTAAACGTGTATCAACCGAAACACGAGTGCGGCATCGGGTTTTGTAACACATGTCAAAAGCGGCACGGCTTTAACGATTTGTGCTTCATGCGGCTGATCAGCGCCGACACGCGTGGTAAAAAAAATAAATATCTTTATATTTTTTATGATTTTGAAACGATGCAAGACACTCCGTATGGCGAAAGCGCGCGTGTTCATGTACCTAATTTGTGTGTCGCGCATCAAGTATGCACGGATTGCATCGACGTTGACGACATACAAATATTTTGCGCCACTTGTGGTATACGTGAATTTGTCTTCAACCGTGAACCGGTAAAACAACTCTTGGAGCTTTGTGTGCGGGAAAAAACCGATTTTGCCGAAATTGTGTGCATAGCACACAATGCCAGGGCTTTCGACTCTCAATTTATATTGAAGGAGTTGGCCGAAAGTTCCGAGCACGGATCGCCCACTGTAATATTAAGCGGTCACAATATTACGCTGTTAAAGTACGGACGCACAAAGTTTATTGATAGTATCAATTACTTTCAATTGAAACTGAGTGCTCTGCCTGCGACATTCGGACTGCCCGAGGGCTCAAAGAAAGGTTATTTTCCGCATTTCTTCAACACTCTCGAGAATGCGCATTACATTGGCCCTCTGCCCCCTGCCGAGTTTTATGGCCCGGGTACTATGTCTGTGGACGAGCGCGCCGCTTTTCTCGACTGGCATGAGAACACCCGACCAAACTACATATTCGACTTTCAAAAAGAGATTGTCGAATACTGTAAAATGGATGTGGAAATATTGAGGCGCGCGTGCATACGGTTTCGCGAAATTTTTATAGAAGTCGCGCAAACAGACCCATTCGTCGCGGCATGTACAATCGCATCTACGTGTTTGTATGTTTTTAAAAAAAATTTTTTGAAGGCTAACACCATTGGTCTCATACCGCCAAACGGATATAGGCGCGCGGATAAGCACTCGCAAAAATCCATAGAGTGGCTGTTATATTGTGAGCGCGAGATCGGGCGCAAAATTATACACGCGGGTCGTGCGCGTGAGTTTCGTTTGCGGGAGGGTCAACTCGTAGATGGGTACCTGCCGCCTCTACCAGGCGCCGGAGAACCTAGCTTAACAGACAAAGGAATCGTTTTTGAATTCCAAGGCTGTTACGTGCATGGTTGCCCGCGTTGTTTCCCCGATAATCGGAGCACACGGAAAAATAAATATGGTCAAACATGCGTACAGGCGTACGAGTCCACTGTGGCAAAGGTTGCAGTAATGAGACGGCTAGGATACGACTAAATTACGCGATATTTAGCCACTCACCCAGTCATGAGCAAAATAACTTTAAATCCACGGGATGCTTTTTTCGGTGGGCGTACGGAAAATATCGTTACTTCGCGCAGTGTTGCGCCAGGCGAAGAGATAAAATATACCGATATTTGCTCTCTTTACCCATATATCTGCAAGAGGGGACGCTACCCCATTGGGCACCCGCGCATTTACATCGGCGAAGAATGTGCGACACTGACAGGAGGGCAAAACAACTATCTCTCGCGTGTGGAAGGGATGGTCAAATGCAAAGTTTTACCGCCTCGTAATTTGTTACTACCCGTGTTGCCGGTAAAAATGCACAATCGGCTAATTTTCGGGCTCTGTCGCACGTGTTGCGAGGAATTGCGGGAAGCCGATTGTAATCACGAGCAAATCGGTGAGCGCGAATTTACAGGTACATGGGTTGTTTACGAATTACAGAAGGCTGTTGAGCTTGGCTATTGTGTAACGGAAAGATATATAATTTGGCAGTATGAGACCACGCAGTTCGATCCGTGTACCGGGGAAGGCGGACTGTTTGCAGCTTACGTTAATACCTTTCTCCGTCTGAAGCAGCAGGCAAGCGGCTGGCCTGCCTGGTGTGCAGACGAAGAGCGTAGAAAACGGTACATCGACGAGTACGAGCGCGACGAGGGAATAAGACTAGATCGCGAAAAATAGAAAAAATCCTGGTTTGCGCTCCGTTGCAAAATTATGCTTAAATTCACTGTGGGGAAAATTTGGACAGCGGTCAAATATGAAACAAACGGTGATTGTAAAAACACGTGAAGAGTTGCTAAAACTTCTTACAGCGCAGGATAAAGAAGTTTTCGATATTCTTATGGTTAACGAGAACCTTTTATACGCGAAGTGATGCTTTCGCGAAGATGCTGTCGATGTTTCGGGTAATGCGAACGTAGCAATAGCAGCGTATACAACCGCGCAGGCGCGCCTCGAACTGTACAGTTATATTGAAAAACTCACAGCAGCCCGTGTTCTATACATGGACACAGACTCGTGTATTTTCGTGTGCAAAAAAGACGACGCTACAGAGTATACACCCCCGCTGGGAACTTTACTCGGCAGTATGACAGACGAGTTAAAGTCCTATGGCGAGGGTACCTATATAACCAACTTTCTCTCGGGCGGTCCGAAATTTTATGGCTTTCGAGCTGTCGTCCCTTCCATCGGGGAAACTGTCGAGTGCTGCAAAGTTAAGGGTATTTGTCTCAATAGCAACAATTCGCGTATAATAAATTTCGAAAGCATCGGCCGTTTGATTGCTTCGTATTTTGAAAACGATGGAGAAGCTATCGTTTTGAAATATGAAGCGATCAGACGCACACGCGCGCACGACGTCATCACATGTAGCGAAAAAAAGTCATGTTCCGTAGTACTTAAGAAGCGTAGATACTTTCGTAATGCAGTATCACTACCTTTTGGTTATAAGAGCGATTCGTAGTATGTGTATTTTTATAAAAAAACTTGTACTTATGTAAAATTCGTCTTTTTTATATTTTAATAAAAAAGAAATTATTTTTCCATCAAAATGTTCTATTATTTCTACCCATCACCACTTTCCATGTAGTTATAAGAAACCATTATATTTTTCTTAACAGCAAAGTAATATAGTGAATGTTTTATATCGTTTTCCGAAGATTATAAAAGCTGTCGTTACTATATTTTTTTATTTAGTTAAATATACTAAGAAGTTATTGTAGTGACAAAGTTGCACTATATCGCAGCAGCAGCAGTAGCCGCGGGTAAATGTGCTCATCGTCGGCGTTCGCAAGCTAGTTGACGTGCGGTAATTCTGCTTATTTCAGCGGCTGCACGCTAGTCACACCGTGCCCGACCAGCTTGCCACCGCGTCGATTCAGCTCACCACCGCGGCCGATGAGCTTGCCACCGCAACGATTCAGCTCACCACCACGGGTAAAGATGCTAGTCCACGCGCGCCCGCCCGCCCGCCCGTCCGCCCGCCCGCCGCCGCCTCAGCCGCTCATTGGGGCCAGCAGTCTATTTGTCAATGGGTGGCTATAAAATGATTGGAAAAGCGTGGTCCAGTCTCATTCGCAGGGTAGAGCTCGTGTAAAAATATGGACGTCCGATGGAAACACCCGTTTACCTGCTGCGTGTGCGGGCCCACAGGCTGCGGGAAAACTCGCTTCGTCCAGCGCAAATATGTGTTAATGGACCCATTGTTTACAAATACAGTAGCAAAACAGTAGCTGTTTTCAAAACAATGGGGTCATTAACACATACTTACATGGGTCATTAGCTACTGTGCAGCTACTGTTTACATAACACTTGAGTTAATGACCTCTTGAGTTAAGTGCCACTTGACACTTGACACATACCGCCCGATGAGTCACAGGTATTGCGAGACGTGTACTTTGATAGTGCAGCTTTGTCACTACAATAACTTCTTAGTATATTTAACTATATAAAAAAATATAGTAACGACAGCTTTTATAATCTTCGAAAAACGATATAAAACATTCACTATATTACTTTGCTGTTAAGAAAAATATAATGGTTTCTTATAACTACATGGAAAGTGGTGATGGGTAGAAATAATAGAACATTTTGATGGAAAAATAATTTTTTTTTTTATTAAAATATAAAAAAGACGAATTTTACATAAGTACAAGTTTTTTTATAAAAATACACATACTACGAATCACTCTTATAACCAAAAGGTAGTGATACTGCATTACGAAAGTATCTACGTTTCTTAAGTACTACGGAACATGACTTTTTTCGCTACATGTGATGACGTCGTGCGCGCGTGTGCGTCTGATCGCTTCATATTTCAAAACGATAGCTTCTCTATCGTTTTCAAAATACGAAGCAATCAAACGGCCGATGCTTTCGAAATTTATTATACGCGAATTGTTGCTATTGAGACAAATACCCTTAACTTTGCAGCACTCGACAGTTTCCCCGGTGGAAGGGACGACAGCTCGAAAGCCATAAAATTTCGGACAGCCCGAGAGAAAGTTGGTTATATAGGTACCCTCGCCATAGGACTTTAACTCGTCTGTCATACTGCCGAGTAAAGTTCCCAGCGGGGGTGTATACTCTGTAGCGTCGTCTTTTTTGCACACGAAAATACACGAGTCTGTGTCCATGTATAGAACACGGGCTGCTGTGAGTTTTTCAATATAACTGTACAGTTCGAGGCGCGCCTGCGCGGTTGTATACGCTGCTATTGCTACGTTCGCATTACCCGAAACATCGACAGCATCTTCGCGAAAGCACCACTTCGCGTATAAAAGGTTCTCGTTAACCATAAGAATATCGAAAACTTCTTTATCCTGCGCTGTAAGAAGTTTTAGCAACTCTTCACGTGTTTTTACAATCACCGTTTGTTTCATATTTGACCGCTGTCCAAATTTTCCCCACAGTGAATTTAAGCATAATTTTGCAACGGAGCGCAAACCAGGATTTTTTTCTATTTTTTCGCGATCTAGTCTTATTCCCTCGTCGCGCTCGTACTCGTCGATGTACCGTTTTCTACGCTCTTCGTCTGCACACCAGGCAGGCCAGCCGCTTGCCTGCTGCTTCAGACGGAGAAAGGTATTAACGTAAGCTGCAAACAGTCCGCCTTCCCCGGTACACGGATCGAACTGCGTGGTCTCATACTGCCAAATTATATATATTTCCGTTACACAATAGCCAAGCTCAACAGCCTTCTGTAATTCGTAAACAACCCATGTACCTGTAAATTCGCGCTCACCGATTTGCTCGTGATTACAATCGGCTTCCCGCAATTCCTCGCAACACGTGCGACAGAGCCCGAAAATTAGCCGATTGTGCATTTTTACCGGCAACACGGGTAGTAACAAATTACGAGGCGGTAAAACTTTGCATTTGACCATCCCTTCCACACGCGAGAGATAGTTGTTTTGCCCTCCTGTCAGTGTCGCACATTCTTCGCCGATGTAAATGCGCGGGTGCCCAATGGGGTAGCGTCCCCTCTTGCAGATATATGGGTAAAGAGAGCAAATATCGGTATATTTTATCTCTTCGCCTGGCGCAACACTGCGCGAAGTAACGATATTTTCCGTACGCCCACCGAAAAAAGCATCCCGTGGATTTAAAGTTATTTTGCTCATGACTGGGTGAGTGGCTAAATATCGCGTAATTTAGTCGTATCCTAGCCGTCTCATTACTGCAACCTTTGCCACAGTGGACTCGTACGCCTGTACGCATGTTTGACCATATTTATATTTCCGTGTGCTCCGATTATCGGGGAAACAACGCGGGCAACCATGCACGTAACAGCCTTGGAATTCAAAAACGATTCCTTTGTCTGTTAAGCTAGGTTCTCCGGCGCCTGGTAGAGGCGGCAGGTACCCATCTACGAGTTGACCCTCCCGCAAACGAAACTCACGCGCACGACCCGCGTGTATAATTTTGCGCCCGATCTCGCGCTCACAATATAACAGCCACTCTATGGATTTTTGCGAGTGTTTATCCGCGCGCCTATATCCGTTTGGCGGTATGAGACCAATGGTGTTATCCTTCAAAAAATTTTTTTTAAAAACATACAAACACGTAGATGCGATTGTACATGCCGCGACGAATGGGTCTGTTTGCGCGACTTCTATAAAAATTTCGCGAAACCGTATGCACGCGCGCCTCAATATTTCCACATCCATTTTACAGTATTCGACAATCTCTTTTTGAAAGTCGAATATGCAGTTTGGTCGGGTATTCTCATGCCAGTCGAGAAAAGCGGCGCGCTCGTCCACAGACATAGTACCCGGGCCATAAAACTCGGCAGGGGGCAGAGGGCCAATGTAATGCGCATTCTCGAGAGTGTTGAAGAAATGCGGAAAATAACCTTTCTTTGAGCCCTCGGGCAGTCCGAATGTCGCAGGCAGAGCACTCAGTTTCAATTGAAAGTAATTGATACTATCAATAAACTTTGTGCGTCCGTACTTTAACAGCGTAATATTGTGACCGCTTAATATTACAGTGGGCGATCCGTGCTCGGAACTTTCGGCCAACTCCTTCAATATAAATTGAGAGTCGAAAGCCCTGGCATTGTGTGCTATGCACACAATTTCGGCAAAATCGGTTTTTTCCCGCACACAAAGCTCCAAGAGTTGTTTTACCGGTTCACGGTTGAAGACAACTTCACGTACACCACAAGTGGCGCAAAATATTTGTATGTCGTCAACGTCGATGCAATCCGTGCATACATGATGCGCGACACACAAATTAGGTACATGAACACGCGCGCTTTCGCCATACGGAGTGTCTTGCATCGTTTCAAAATCATAAAAAATATAAAGATATTTATTTTTTTTACCACGCGTGTCGGCGCTAATCGGCCGCATGAAGCACAAATCGTTAAAGCCGTGCCGCTTTTGACATGTGTTACAAAACCCGATGCCGCACTCGTGTTTCGGTTGATACACGTTTACAACCCGCGTACAATTCTCACACAAACGCACAACGTCACACAGTTTTTTATTATTATTTTTGAAAGACCCTGCACGCTTGTGGTTCGCGAAACACTCGTGACCGAAAAATTGACGTCCGCAATCCACGCACTCTATCATGTCAACTTGCACGTTTCTGCATGGTGGCGAAACGTAACAGCTCTCACATATTCGCGTACATTTGTGCTGATTTACATAACGGTACCCCTTATTACAATAAGAACAGAAAAAACGTGTCCCTGCCGCTCCGAATAAATTCGTAATTAAATTAAAATGACGCGTACGCTCTTCGAACATCAAATAAATAATACCACTAAGTGCGATATTTAATTCATGGAGAGTGTTGCGGCCGTCAAAGAGCGCCAATTCACCGCTCCCAAAATTATTTTTCTCGAAAACAACCAATGCTATCCCGTGCGCGAGAAAAAAATCTTGGAAGCTTGTGAGCTCTTCAAAGACGCAACCGTCTCTTGGAATTTTTACACCCGCATCGGTCACGGGTCTTTCCGCGTGCTCTTTTTGCATTTTTCGTCGTCCGTCGCAAATCACTGCCCATTTTGCACGCGTCTCAGCGCAATCCAGCGCCTTGCGCTCCACGTATACCAGTCCAACCGCAAGCGCACGCGGTAAACATAAGTGATCGCTGTTGTTAATAACAGTGATTGAGTGCTTTTGCACATCGCTCAACTTTAAGGCATCTCGTCCAGCGCCTACAGGCATTTGTACATAGCACACCTGTAACACAAGGGCCTCCGCGATACCTAAAATTTCGTTACTCTGGCTTATGGAATTTATTAAATTCCATAAATCAACGTAATTAATGTCAGCGACTGGTCTGAACGAAAGCCCACCTGCGCCACGCGAAAAACGATCGTTACAAATTGAAATACCGACTAATGTACGCCCCGGTACGCACTCTGTTATATAATTATGAATGTCTCTGATCGCAGCCTCTACCCACAATACAGGGTTTACATCGACACGTGGTTCTATAATAGTGAAACTTACTCTATAGGCCTGTGTAGCGAAGCGTCGCAGGTACTGCTGTCCCTCAACAACCGCAATGAAGCGCACTCCGGGTGGTCGTACGATGTCGTAGTCCTCGCCGGGTGCATCATGAACTTGCTCTTCATCCATGACACCGACACCACCACCGCCGCCTACTTGCCTCGTGGAATGCCCCTCACTCGCTAAATAAAAATAGTTTAAATTATACTTTTAACTTTTTTTTTTTTGTGCTTTAGTTAACGTTTCTGATTTTTTTTTTTCAATTATGGTTCAGCATAACCGGCAAAACTTTCGCGCACACGCGATATAAGATCGGACAGGTCCGCGTCATTGTATAACGCTGAAGTCTCGTCTTCAGCCTGGTCACGAAACCAGCGTTGAATTATTGCACACGGATTATGAGCTATTTGGTGGTATAATGCGGGCAGCCCATTGAGGAAAGGAAGCGATGACCGAATTTCCCTCTGCATCATATCACGATTTCGGATAACTATAATTAAAAATATTTGCCTTTCTAAAAAACAAAATCAGAAAACGTTTTAAATAAATATTTTGTACACTTACATTCGTTGACACGTCGATGGGAATCATAACTGTGATTGTAGCCGTTCGTGATCATATTCGCAGCCTGCGCAAAGTTCGACAGCTGATTTTCGCGGTCTGCACGCGCTGTATTGGCTACGGTACTGGTGTCTTCTGCCAGCACATCTGGAGGCTGACTCGCGAGAAGTCTCTCTTCTGCAGCGGTCACTAGTGGCCTGTCGTAAATCGCAAGTGCGTCGGAAATCGCGATGTCCATGAACATTAGGTCTTCCAACCGCTGATCATCGGCTCGGCGCACCGCACGTTCCTCTTCTGTATCGTTATCAGGAACGTCACCGCCTGGCCCCCAGACGGGAATCTCAGGGCCTTCGGGTCCCCAGACGACAAGCGCGGGGCTTTCGGGGCGTGGGACTTCATGCACCTCGACCACAACTTCTACCTGCTCGCCGCCACCCTCCTCCTCCTCCTCCTCCTCCCCCTCCTCCTCCTCCTCCTCCGTATCGACGGGTGCTGCAAAATTCATCATTCGCCGAGCAGGATTAAATAGGCCGCTCGTACGTGCCGAGTGCTCGGGGGTCTCATCTTCCTCGAAATACGTACTGCCGGATAGCTCCGAATCATCATCGCGTATGAGACTCTCTAATGCTGTAAATAAAAAAATATGTAAATAAAAATATGTAAATAAAAATTATTTTGAAAAAAAAAAAAAAAAAAAGTTTTAGACTTACCTAAACGCTCTTGACGGGCGTTCGCTACGCCGCGAAACACATGCAATCCACATAGTTGACGGACGAAGACGTCGTCTTCGATGACTCGCTGTACTTCACGCGAATGCGCGAATGAATTGTGTAGGCGCACTATCGCGCGATACCCACTCGATCTGAGTATCAGTCGTAATTGCTCCTCCAAGTTTTCACGCGACATACGTCGCAAACGACGCATCCAGTCAGGGTTCCTGCCGTGTCGTGCTCTTGCCGCGAGTCGTAACACGGCACACCGAAGCGTTCTCTTAGCGTAATTATCCATCTCTCACGAAACTTCTGAATGAACTGTGCACAGCAGCGAGTCGCACAGGATTCTTATACACATACGTTATCTTGAAACGTGCCCCGTGAAACCTATGTTAAAAAAATTAGTCATCTCGTCATCTCGCCAGAGTTTGCCCCCACCAGCGCCACTTGTTCCGCATCTACGCCCCATTGTTTTACAAGCGCATTTTCTTTGAACCAATACTGAGATTCAATAGTGTCCTAACGGCTGCTTGATAAAAAAAAAATCGTTATGTCTCGCGAAGTGGCACGTGTATTTTTCCAAAGTCCTCGGAGGTCCGAGCTGAACAATGGCCCTTCTATATTCGTCGCTGAAAAAGGATAAGGTTTCACAGCTCTCGAAACCAAAACATTCGTGACACATCTACGGAAAAGCATGCATGCGAGATAAAAATTTACGATGCATAGCTAGCAGACGTGAAAGAATGTTCTACAAAAAACATAGTTTATTACTTTCGACGACACGTGTCAAACTCCATTAACGCGAATGCCTCACTTTCAAAATGGAAAGAGTAGTGGAGAGGCTGTGCTGTAAATCCCTTCGAAAAATGACCTGACAAACAGCCTCTAAACGGTATATGAAAAAAATTCTCTCGGCTTAAGTAAACAGCACATGAGTGAAACGTTTTACGTCACATAGTCCCCCTGCCACACGACACGCTACGTCATACACGTAACAGTGCTCTCGTTGGTCGTGCTCGCGCGCCATCGCCGCCGCCGCCCCCCACCATCCACATATCGGCATAGTGGGGGGTACACAGCCAAACGAATAGCGCTAGCAGTGACGTTGCGCCAGTCTAGTAGAACACACCGCACCAGCAGCAGCAGCAGTCAGCATCACAGTATTTCTTTACACAAAGTGCACTCGCCCACATACGACACCACTGCTTCATTCTGTTAGAGCTCACTGCAGCATCAGCAGCTCCGAGAACACGACATCTTTACCAGTGCATTAGTATTTCTTTAAGAAAAAAAAGTTTGTGACGACTGCTTCAAAATGAACCAAGACGAGATACCGCAAAACTTGCTTTTTAACACAAGTTACGCACTCAATAAGTCCCACACGAAATTTGCATACATTGGTCTGCAATATTACGGTGACCATTTTCGTACAGTGATTCAATTGGGCGGCGATACTTCACCACATAGATACATAACAATGGATAGCGCCGAATGGGAGGAATTCACAACACATTTTCCAGCAATAATGTACCATCTATACGCCCACAAGCGGGACTTTAGAAAAATCGGCCTAGCTCAACACGAGATTGATTTGACCACTGCTTATAGCTCGAGAGCTGTGGCAATCACTCAGAAAAGCAAAACAAAGGAACCTGTGTCATTACGTGGTCAACGGCATCTGCACGAGGCGCAAGATTGGGACACCACTGATGGCTTACGTATGGATACAGAGTCAATCACCAGACCCATCGATACAGCTGACGACTGCGACAACAACGACGATGGAGAACCACCGAAAAAGAAGAAAAAGTCGTGAGTTTACCAAGTGTAGTGATGTTGCGTCGTACATTTGTAATATTAAAAAGCATGCGCGAGTGTATCGAGTTTCGGCTTCGTGAATTAGAGAATATGTCTACGTACATTAATATCATTTATGATGTAATAGTTGAAAGCTTGAAAACCCATGTGAACAGCGGCGACGAGAAAATTCGTGAAATTGACGGGAACACATTTGTTAAACTTTTTGACGAGCAAAAAGACGAATTAAAAACTGATGTAAAAAACCGTATGATTCATTCAGACTTTGGTAGTACGAACATTGATAGACTATTTATAGAAATACGTAGTATTTATTTACCGATCCTAGAAAAAGATGTATACGAATACGAGACTGTTAATAATCAATAAATACAAATTTTAATTTAATTGCCTTCTTCATTACTTCATATCTCTACTCCGCCACCACTCCTGCTCCTCCCACCACCACCAGTCACTTGCGCTTAGATATAAGCTAATAGTAGAGGGATGTGATAAAACAGAAGGCCTGCAACCTTCACCGAGCACACATCATGGGTCCACCATTCAGCAAGCAGAAGTCTGACAAGGAGGAAAAACAACCTCTCATCGATAAAAATACGAAAGATTATTCGTCGTCGACTGATAAAGATTCCTCACGGTATAAATCTTTTTCCACCAATACCAATTCCTTTCCCAGTAAACAAGGTTATTCACGATATAATTAAAACTTAACACAAAAAAGAAAACGGCCCTTTTCAGGGCCACTAGCTCTATCACGTATACAAACGATTCACTATACTTTAGACGCTGGGGACCCCTGTGGAGAAGGTCGCCGCAGCACACAAAGATCTCTCTCTCTCTCGCTCTCTCTCTCTCTCTCTCTCTCTCTCTCTCGTAGTAGTGGGGCAGGTATAGCGACCGTGTGACACGGCGGTGTCATTAACTCAAGTGCTATGTATACAGTAACTGCACAGTAGCTAATGACCCTTGTAAGTATGTGTTAATGGACCCATTGTTTACAAATACAGTAGCAAAACAGTAGCTGTTTTCAAAACAATGGGGTCATTAACACATACTTACATGTGTCATTAGCTACTGTGCAGCTACTGTTTACATAACACTTGAGTTAATGACCTCTTGAGTTAAGTGCCACTTGACACTTGACACATACCGCCCGATGAGTCACACGTCTCGCAATACCTGTCCTAATACTACTCAAACGGACCCGCGCAACACAGCAACGAACGCAAATGCGCGGCAGCCACCAGATAAATCCGGCAGCCCAAAACTTCACATCGCAAAGGTACTATGCGAACGAACGTGGTCCCCAACAACATCCTCAGCCTCATGCCCGTGACCGGCAAGAGTCTTGGGGGAGGGGAAGCCTCCCGAGTAACCCGCAAAGTAGATACTCGGGCGAAGGTACCACGCTCCATCAGACCATAAACGTGGACGTTGGCAGGGGGGTCGTTTGTTTTTCGGATGGTCCAAAATTCGGAAAGGCATATTTCTGATGATCCATAATTCTGAAAAGTCAAATTTCTGATGAGCCATAATTTCGAAAAGTCAATTTTCGGAAAGTCAAGTATACTGAAAGGTTGAAATTCGGAATACCATTTATCCGATAGATAAAAGTTCGGAAAACTAAAATATAGATGGATCAAAATACCGAAAATCTTTGGATCTTTAGATAGGTCAAAAAACCGAAAGACAAATATTCTTGTGTGTCAAACTACCGAAAATCAAAATTCTCATGGGTCAAAATACCGAAAAGTCAAAATATGTTCTGCAAACGATTTCCTGACATTTTACACTACAAAATGGCTCAGTATAGGTAATTACGAGCTTTTTACGCATGCTCTGGCTTTTATCAACGCAGAAATAAAATATAAATGAACAATGTAATAGAAACAATTTTCTGCCCTCCGGAGGGAAAGCACCAACTTTCGGGCCGCTACGCGAAACGAAGTTGCCACTTTCCGGCGCCGTCGAGCAGAAATAGTATATTACGACCCATGGCCAGTAAAAAAGAAAGCCTTAGATCAAATGTTTGTCAATTTCGGCTTCGCCTCGGCCGACAATTACATGTGATCTGAGACATTTCTTATTTTACTAGCCTTGTGTCGTAATATACTATTCCTTCCTATGTTCTTATAGATTTCGGTTTGCAAGAGTCGCAAGTAGAATCGTACTAGATTAATACAATGTACGACGCACACTCATACCAGTTTCAGACAACATTTTCTGATGTCCATTGCAACTTTTAATATTAGTCTGGTTTATGTGCTTTGCACGGTGCATAAATAGCGGTAATAAAGTACTCTAGAAAAATCATTACGAGATGGTTATAAGTACTGTGGATTTACCCATATTTGAGAGTAAACTTACACTTTCCTTATTTCATACTATCGTAGTAAGTCTTGGATTTTTTAAAATATAGCTGACGTACACAACGGTGGAGCACTTTTATTTTAAACTATTTTGGGGAATTTTTTAAATTATTTTTAAATCGTTGCTTCCGCTCATCGTATGATTAATTAATCACGAAAATTTAAGCGGAATGCGTGGCATACAGCTTTTTAAATTTCATAACATTTCTGAATTCGTATAAATCGATTAGTTCATCTTTAATTTATTTAGACTTTAGATTAATTTGCAATCTTATATCTTATATATATTATATTGAAGTGACATCACTATTTTCTCCGGTTCTCCGGTTCTCCGGTTCTCCGGATCTCCGGTCTGAAAGTACATAATTTCTTTAATAAGATTGACGCATTTTTATGGAACAATTTTGGGACAATTTTGGGACATTTTTGGGAGATTTTTGGGACAATTTTGGGACAATTTTGGGACATTTTTGGGACAATTTTGGGGCTTTTTTGGGACAATTTTGGGACAATTTTGGGACAATTTTAGGACAATTTTTAGATCATTTCGTGAAAATGTGGGATAATTTTGGGACAATTTGGGATCATTTTGTGAAAATTTGGGATAATTTTGGGACAATTTTGGGATCATTTCGTGAAAATTTCGGGACAAATTCGGGATCATTTATGATTAATGTAAACATCAAAATGTTAACATCATGTCTATATATGTATAGAAGCTCTCTGACAGCGTGTATGCAATAAGAACATAATTGATTATCAAAGTTATAAATATATTGTTCAATATATTGATATTTAGCTGAAATGGTTAAGTAAAGGTTAAGTAAAGATTTTGAAAAATAACATTTACAGGTTTTAAATATTTATTTTAAATATTTTTAAAGCATTGCTAATTTTACACTGATGCTGCATTACTTTTGCTTCTTTTGCGTTTGGCACCTCGAGCTCACGTCGTATCGATTACGTATTTTTATCGTGTTAAGTTCCAACTATAATGGCTCATGTAATACTCGCAGAAACTCATCTTAGTTCTTTTTTCAGTAAACAGGCGATCTTTTGCATTAGCTGTAAAAGAAAAAATTGATTAAAAATTATTTTGCATACATCTCAGTAAAAAGTATAAATCAAAGGTATCGATAAATACCTTCCTAACTATCGCATCAAATCCACAGGTTAGTAATGTGTCTGTATTCAATACCTCCAACGTGATGACATAACTTCCTTGGCTGGCAGTCAAAAATATATTTCCAAAAATACTGTAACTCATTATTTTTTATATTAATAATACTATTCAGCGCTGCATTTGTAAAAATCCTGCAGCCGTTTGACTTCTGTTTAGCCTATAAGATATAATCCATAACATAATATAATTTTTTTTCATCAAACTTTCTAACGCTACATTCAAATTGATGCTGCCGTTCATAATAATTATTTTCAGCGCATGTAATTTTTGAAATGTTCATACTATTTATTTTTTTTTTACAAATCGCTGTATTCATTCAAATGCTGCAGCCGAATTTTCAATTATTTTTTTCGGTTTCCAGCGCAGCATTTACTACAATGATGTTGGTGTTCTATAATTTTTTTTTAATTATGACTTTATCAACATGTTGCTATTAATTTTTTAATAATTTTTTTTTTATTCAGCGTTTTTGAATGCTGCAGCCGAGTTGTCAAATATTCTTTTTAACTTTTCAATCATATTTATCAAAATGTTGTAATTAATTTTGTAATTTTTTAAATTTAGAATTAAAATTTTGTAATTATAAAATTTCTTTGTACACAATATTTTTAGTGTAAATTTTCTTATTATGCTTTATATTATCACATTCTATTTTTGCATTGTTTAGTAAAAGCACTTTCAAATTTTTTCTACTTTTAACTCTTGACAGAGCCACGTATAATTGACCATGACTAAAGACTGGTGTTGGAAGGTAGACACCGACTTCATTGTATGATTGTCCTTGTGATTTATTAATTGTCATTGCGAAACCTAATCGTATTGGAAATTGTTTACGACGCATGTTAAATGGAATTTCTTCTTTGGATGGTGATAAACATATTCTTGGAATTAACACTAATTTTCCTATGTTTTTGCCGCTTAAAATTTGTGCTTCAATTGAATACTTTAACAATTTCTTCACTGATAACCTTATTCCATTACTAAGACCTTCATTTAAATTTAAATTTCTTAAAAGGATCACTATTGCATCGACTTTTAATTTCAGCTTATGTGGTGGAAGTCCATTGGGAGTTAATGAATTAAGAAATTCAGTTGGTAAAATAACATCGAGGTTGTTTTGTTCATTATCATCCTCTGCTGGATCTATACTTAAATATTCAATAGTATCCTCTTCCATTCTGTTTAAAATTTCATTATTAATGTTAATAACATCATTATTCTTAGGTACCAGAATAATTTTATCGTTTAAATTTTTATCGTTAATTTTTATTTCATTTTCACAAATTTCTGTAATAATATCTTCTTCTTTGGTGATTATTTCATCAGGGATGTGAATTAACTCATTTTCTTCTTCATATGAATTTGAATGTTTTCCTTCGCCTATATTTAATAGCCATTCTTTAAAATTATTATCGTCATCAGATACTCGGAGATTTTCATTTATTGACATGCGTATAAAATTTGGCCATAAATAACTGGACTTGACTGAATTTTCAATAACTTCAATGCGAATACCATGCCGAACAACTGGTAATATTTGCCTAAAATCTCCTGAAACAAGTACAGTTTTACCACCAAAAATTTCTTTGACATTGCATATATCTTGAAGAAGGCGGTCAACGGTTTCAAAAGCAAATATAGATGTCATGGATATTTCATCCCATATTATAATTTGTACTTTAAATTTTTTACCATCGTTTGAATTATGTTTCATATTACATGTGGTACTCTCCGTTATATTCAAAGGTAATTTAAATGTGGTATGCAATACCCGTCCAAGCTACACATAAAAATGGTATTATAAAATTTCAAGTAATCTATTAGAATATTAAGTAAATAACTTTTTCCACTGCCTCCTGGTCCATCAATAAAAATATAATTTTTCTGTTTTTGTTTCAAACTTTCTAAAACAGCATTGAATATATTTTTTTGATTGGTTTTGAGTGTATTTATTTTAAGATGTACTTCATTCATTGTATTGCATTTTTCATAAAATATCTCATCATTATATTCTTCTGCATTCGTAGAAATATCTGTTAATTTAAAATCAGTTAAAAAATATCCATTTATTTGTAAATAATAATAATATTAATAATAATAATATTAATAATAATATTTTCACCAATACTTTTTTCATATTTGGGATTATAGAAGAAAATTTTGTATTTTTCATATAATTCTCTTACATTAATAGGATTATTATGATAAATACAAATAAATGAAAATAATTCACATCATATAAATGTGGATAAATGTCTTCATTTGGAATTTCCGCACTTATTAGTTCATCAACTTTTTCTGAAGTATTAATTTTATCATTTTCATCTAAAAATAATAACAAATGCATGTGAGGTAATCCTCGCTTTTGAAATTCAATTACGTAAGTATAAGCAATACATTTTCCTAAAACACCTCGTTTATTTACTAATTTTTTAAATTCTTGTACTTTTTGATGAAATACTTTGACAACAATATCAGGTCGATCAATTGCTGTTTCATAATGTTCTAAATTTTCTGATATTTCTTTCCAATTTGGATTACAAGTCATTGTTATAAATAAGTCAGGCTTTCCGTAACGATTTACAATAGACATTGAATCCATATAATTTTGTTTTAAAAATCTTTGACTACCTGTAAAATTTGACGGTAAAATTAACATTTTTCCAATTTTCATATTTTTAGACTCTTTTTTTTATATAAATAATCCATAACCCCTTTGTAACAATGACTTCTTAAAATAGTTTGATTTTTTCTTATAAAATATAATCTTGAGCTTTCAACTTTAACAAATGCATCAATTATTGCCTACTGAGATATTTTTCCTAAATTAAGATAGGGATTAAATCCATTCCTTACAGACAATCTATAATTATAAAATTGTAAATTTGATATATTACTACTACCATTTTTACATTTCATATTAGACATCCATCCGTAACCTCCATTTGGACAAATGAGTGGATATGTCATGGGATCTGTGTGTTTACTTATTTGAGGAATACTCATTGGTTTTTCATGTTTTGAATATACAACAATATCTCTTTCTATAGGAGGTTGACCATCTTTTCCAACAAATATCATAGCAACTTCATTACAAGAAGCTTCATTATATCCATTTTTATCTAATTTATCATTTCGTTTTATAATCATAGTAACTTCTCTTGGCATGCTGCCAATTTTTACACACCGTTCTAATTCTTTTCTTTCTACTTCATACATCATTTTGTAGGCTTTAGCATATGGATTAATATTTCTTAATAAGCTATCTAATTCACTTAGCAATTCTGCTTTTATATCATAATTACTTTTATGGTTTTTTCGTTGAACTGTGGCTTTTTCATTATCAAGAACGTACAATTGTCCATATTTTCGAGCTTCATTTATATTTGGATGCAAAGCATAAACATTATGATATGTTTGCCCACAAATTCTAATTACTTGCGGTCTACTACTAGACAAACTTTCAAAATTAGCTCCAAAACTTGCAAAAGCAAGAGCATTGTTATATGACCGAATATTTTTTCGGAAGTTAACACTATCCATTGATAATCCTGTAGACAAGTTCTCTAACTTATATGGATAAGGTGGATTATCTGGTAAAGATACTTTTCCCTTATGACAACAATTACTAAATTGTTTATCTTGAGTATATTCAAAACTAAAATGCTTAGCATTACAATGTTTACAGATCTCAAACATAGAACCCAAATAACTTTCGTTAATTAGTTTCTCGTCAAGTTCTACATTTGCTATTCGACCCATAATTTTTGATTTGCTAATTAATATTAAGCTATTTTCATTTCTATTTTGAATTCGTTTTTTCATGATTTCTAATTTCTTATCCATTATTATTACGTTTGAATCATCATATACGTTGAAATATCTTTCTTTATTATCAATTTTTAATTTTTTAGTTGATGTTATTATTTCCTTTGTCATTGCACTTTCAGAATACTTTCTTTTTTTTAAATTGTCTTCTGATCGAATTTCAACTAATTAATTCATATTTCGTATTTTTTTATCATTTATCGTTTTCTTTTTGAATTCTTTTATTTTTGCTTCACATTCGTCACTTTTTGCTTTCCAATAAATTTCTTTTTTACCTAATGCCTCTTTTTCGCGTTAATTTTTTAATTCATCACTATTCATTTTTTGCCTTTTTTGCAATTTCTGCATTTTTCGTTTTAGTTTCTTTTCCACTATTTTACTATCATCGCTATTTTTTCTGTTGATATATGTTTCTCTTTTACGTATCGCTTCTTTTTCACGTTGCTTTTTTAATTTATCGCAATTCATTTTTTGAGTTTTTTCCAATTTCTGCATTTTCTCTTTAGTTTTTTTTCAACTATTTTACTACTATCACTATTTTTATTTTTGATATATGCTTCTTTTTTTACGTAATGTTTCTTTTTCGCGTTCCTTTCTTAATTCTTCGTTGTTCATAATTTTCATTTGTACTGTTTTTCGTATTTTTCTTTTTATTTTTATTAGTTCCAATTTATTAAAATTTTCTTTTTTATTTTTCCAGTAAGTTTGTTTTTCCGTATTGCTTCTTTTTCATGAAATTTTTTAAATTCATCACTCCCCATGTTTTGTATTTTTGCTGATGCCCGTTTTCTTGTTTTTAAATTATTATCATCTTTTGTTTGTTCATTCATATTTTCATAATTAACATTTTTGTTGTGCAATAAAATCTTTTCAGGTTCATCTTCCTTAATTTTGCTATAAATATTCGTAACTATGTATCTAAAATTTTATTGCTTCCTCAAAGAGGAATGGTGAAAAATATTTTTGAAACAAAAAATGTTTAAAAACATGTTTTAAGACTTTTGGTACCAATATTTGAGATTTTTGAGCAAAAAAATTTTCGTGTCTGTGTGTGTGTGTGTGTGTATGTGTGTGTGTGTGTGTGTGTGTGTGTGTGTGTGTGTGTGTGTGTGTGTGTGTGTGTGTGTGTGTGTGTGTGTGTGTGTGTGTGTGTGTGTGTGTGTGTGTGTGTGTGTGTGTGTGCCGGCTATAACTTTTGAACCAATCGATCGATTTTCGTGACACAAAGCTTATTCTCTTCGTTTTCATATAGAATAGAGATGCCATAACCTATTTTTGGATTTTGTGCGTTTTCTTTTGTTTTAATATCAAAAAAGGATTTTGAAATTTTCGTTTTCCTTATATTTTAATATGTTACAGTATTTATAACTTAATATCATTAGTTTTTTTTAAAGGTCGTTAAATTACCTACAATTTCTTTTTTGAAAAGTTAAATTATCTTTAGTCTATCATTTGTTATTAAGGAAAACGTTTTCATACTTCATAAATTAATTTCTCAAAAAATATTTGATTTATCTACTTGAAATTTTAACCACTTATTACATTCATCGAAGACTATATTTGGTTAAAATTTCAAGTCATTATCTTCATTTATTTTCGAGAAAAAAAATATTTATGAAATAAGTGCATTTTCTTTCTCCGACGATAACAGGAGTAAAAGTCAACCAATCGCCTTAAAATTTGGCGCAGAGATATCTTTTTTATATCTTCGAACCGAGTTCGTTACCCGAAAAAATCGGTTCTTTATGACCAAAGATATTTGAGGTTAAACATTTTTTTTAAATATTGTTGAATTGCGTTTTCTCAGAGAATATTTTATTTATCAACTTAAAATTTTAACCACTTATTACACTCATCAAAGACTATATTTGGTTAAAATTTCAAATGATTATCTTGATTTTTATTTTTAGAATTTATATTTAATTAAATGTATCGATAAATTAATTTGAGGAAGCTAAGTGTCAAAGAATTGGCAGCGGTTTTTGCTTGATGTATGCATGTATTACAATATTGATATAATGTTGAAAACCTACTATTATCGAGTATTACACATTTGCCAAAATATACCCTTACATTGTTCTATTATTGATAGTTTATCTTACTTTAGGATAAAGTCTGACTAACTCATAATGATAACATTGTTCCAGTATTAGCTTTCCTTTGTGCCAGTTTTGAATTTACATAAAAAATTGTGTCCTACTAAAGGGTAAATAGTTTTCATATCTAATGTTTTTTTTTATTTTTATAATATTTTCAAAGAGTATTTCAATTGTTAAATCAATTAAATATAGTATAAGGTATCTGTTGCAATTTTCATATGACAAAAAACAATAAACTACTATTTTAAATTCATGTGTTAAGAGTTAGGTGATTGTAAGTGTCCCAATAGTGAATATTTTACCTTATACCTTTATATTAAAAAATTTTTTCTATCGAAGTCGGTTTATAAATTTCTATTGAAAATAATAACTATAATTATTACAATTCATTATGACGATGTATTTGTAAAAATATAAATTATTTAAATATAGGTGTAATGTATATATACTTGTATGTGTATGTGTGTATATTATCTTAATAAGCTATCTAATTCACTAAGCAATTCTGCTTTTATATCAGAATTACTTTTATGGTTTTTTCGTTCGAGCTTTATTTTTATTTGGATGCAAAGCATAAACTTTATGATATATTTGCGCACAAATTCTAATTACTTGCGATCCATTTCTAGAAAAATTTTCGAAATTACCCCAAAAGTTGCAAAGCAAGAACATTGTTATATGGCCGAATATTTTTTTGGAAGTTAAGGCCATGTGAAACCGTGAATTTCAATATTTTTTAAATCAATATTTAAACGTTTATTTGGAAAAAGACGAACGTCAAGCGCTCCGTACACGTAAACACTATATTCAGATTTTTTTTTGGGTGATTCTCTTGGTATTTTCATGAGATATCCATGTTTGAAAAGTAGCTTAATTGCATATTCCTACTTACCGACAGTACGGTTTTTATTTAATTAAATAAATTCTCATCATTTTTTTGGAAAAACACCAATGTCAAGTGCTCCGTATATGTTAATACTATACTCAGATTTTTTTTTGGACGATTCTATTGGTATTTTCATGAGATATCCATGTTTGAAAATTATGTCGGTATTTCACATCACCTTAATACTATCCATTGATAATCCTGTAGACAAGTTCTCTAACTTATATGGATAAGGTTCCCATCAGAGTGTACCAAGAAATAAAATATAAAAATAAAGATAAATATAGATTGTTAGTTTAATGATGATTGAAAATGTATTTACTCCTTAATGAATTTTATAATCTAAATTTTACATACTATAAAAATGTCAAATTATATCTAAGTGAAAATTCAAATCCTACAGTTTGTACCTGTAAAATATACTTATTTAATATTCATATACATGCAATATGATCACCATCAAAATACAACCGAGAGAGCGTTAGCGAGCGAGGTATCTGTTGCTAGTCAATAATATTAATATTGTGGGCTAAAAATATTGGGGGTCCAAGAAAGCACCGATTAAATACGCTTCTTAGCAAAACTAGGCTCGCGCGCACGGCCGAGTAACAAAAATTGGACCCATGTATACACGTGTCACGCATTGAGCACCATTTCGAGTATGCGTGGTAATAGGAGGAGGGGGATGATGTATATAGAAAGAATCACCGCCTCCTTGAACTCGCGGCAGTTTAATTTTCAACTATGCGTACGCACGCGCGAGAATTCAATCTCACGCGCATTCTTTTGTGGCAACACGAAGCTGCGGGCAGTATTTGAAGAATTTTTGTGACTGTGGAAGAGTAGTAACGGATAGTGAGATATGAAATTTCGCTCGAGGCCATGGGAGTCAGTAATAATATGTTGACGGTTCAGTGAAGTTACGTGCGGATTTAATCAAGTAATGTATAGTGGACGGATGGGGGGAAATTATTACACTATATGTAACTATAAAATATATGCATTTAAAATCATTCTTCCCATTTTTAATGTTTCAATCAGTGTATTACGTTATACATATGAAATTCAACTATTTCATATAAAATCTTTTAGAAAATGAAGTAGGTTTTTCATATATACTTACAAGATTACAATATAATATAATTTATAATAAAATCTGACCATATGTACTATAAACCCAAATTTTTTCCATGTTCATAGCCATTTTTCCTATTTCTTTTTGGTGATTTTTACCAGATGATATGAAATAATGAACAGCATACAAGAGTTTTTAATCGAGTCTGCCAACTTATAATTGCTATTACCAATTACAGTAAAGTTGTTTATTATAAAAATTGTAAGGTTAAAATAGCAGATCGTTTAAGTTATTTACAAGATACGATTAATCAGGTAATAATCTAAATAATTCATTTAATTTGTATGTTTGTATTTTAGCAAGCTGAATATTTTTGTAATGGTGTCGGAATTCTTCAATAATATTCAATGCCTAGTAATATTTGTATAAATAATGATAAATAAATAAATCTATAAAATTGTATATAAAATTATATATGAATTTTTTATTAAAAAATTAAGCATAAAATAAAATTAAACATATCGATTTAAGTTTCGTGTTATTTTATTTAACTAAACTTCAGTATTCTTTCATTCCAAAAATAAAACAAACATAACATGAAAATATACAGTATGAGGTTACGTTCATTAAATTAACCATACATGTTTGGCGGTTAGAACGTACACCCAAACGTTTGTCTACTGCACCACTATCGAATATACGTATAGGAGCTTTCCAGCGTACAATTTAAAGTCTCGGCATCGTCACGACAGAACTCTCGTAGCACCCTTCTCTTCGCACCATAAATAAAGTAAGAGAGAGAAGAAAGCTATAGAGAAAAAGAGAGAAAATTGAGCGAGAGGGAGAGAACTCAGCCGTCATTGCTGAGGATCGTCGCCAGTCCGTAGGTAAGATCTGCGCATAAACTTACACAAGCTCGCGTGTACGCTCGCCCTGTCATATAAACGCTCGCGCATGTATGTACCTTCGCAGGCTCGCGTTCTCTCGCGTGTATCTTCGTGTGCGTAAGAGTTTTATCGTGGTGTCAGAGGGGCCGCGGGGGCATATAGAGCGCGCGAGGACATGAGCAAGCTCATTTTCGCATATGCTCTTACAAGCTCACGCGTACGTTCGCACTCTCATATGAACGTCCGTGCGCGTGTATAACCTCCGCAGTCTCGCGTATGCTCGCGTGTATCTCCGTGCGTAAGAGTTTTATCATGATATCGCGGCGGCATATGGAGGACATGCGAGGACATGCGCTAGCGTATTCTCGCATATGTTTTCACAAGCTCGCGTGTACGCTCGCACTCTCATATAAACGTCCGTGCGCGTGTATATACCTCGGCAGGCTCGCGTATGCACGCGTTTTCTCGCGTGTATCTCCGTGCGTAAGAGGATTCTATCATGATATCGGAGCCGCGGGGGTATATGGAGTGCATGAAGACATGCGCAAGCTCATTCTCGCGTATGTTTTGACAAGCTCACGTGTACGCTGCGAGAGCGTAAATTACGTAAACGTCTGTTCATTTGTGTATAACCTCCGAAATCTCGCGTAGGTATGCACGTGTGTTCCCGCATAGAACTACGTGCACTAATTATATATATCGTCGTCTGGGAGAGAGAAAGTTCTATCTCGACGTCGCGTGGAAAAAAGTCCTATTACGGCTTTCGCTTTCGTGCCGAAATAGGACTTTTTTCCACGTCGAAATATGATTTTCTTACGTGAGAAGCTGAAATAAGACTTTTTTCCATGTGAAGCCGATAGAACCTTCTTACGCGCCGTAACGAGATAGGAACCCGTGACGTCGAGATAAGACTTTCTCCCAGCCAACGATAAGCTCCCGCACGCCCGCGAATGCACTAGCAATTATGAATATACTTGTCACGTACTCAAATAATATACTCATGTATAGAATAATATCTTTTTTAAGCTTATAAATGTCTGCTAATCCAGGCAAGAAAAAAAGAAAATTTCGGCCGCAAATATCACGTCGATTGAATAACAGAACTTTTGATTCCAATGGAAAAAATGGCATGACAAAGTATAATATTTATATACTAATTTCTATACTAGTTACATTGTTCTCACTCGCTCACTTTAGTTCGATTTATTTTTATTTTGTCGGCTTGAGAGTGACAAATAACTTTTTATTAAAAACGATCCACAAAAAATAATTCAGAATATTATTTTAATACGTAACCCTTTTTTCACGTTTTTCTTAAGGTTTTTTAGCGTGTTTTCGTTTTTAGATTGTAGTGAAACTGAACCCTATCCTTTTGATTATTTCAGATAAAGGCGAAAGCATACATTACCCACCGCTTCGATTAATGATATTACTACGAAGAGTAAAAACTTGTAGTAGTTACTGCGCGTCCGGCCACTGAGAATTTAAAGAATTTCGATGTACATTTCACTAAGAAGGTAATAACATTATATTAAATATTTTTAAATAATGTTATTACTGCGTATAAAATAGTGTAGTAATTATGATAATGTTATTAACGCTACTAATTATGTTCTCAGTACATTTATAATAAAATCAGGTTATAAATTAAAATACGATATTTAAGCATTAGATAGAACTCAACAAAACTTTAAAATTCATGTAAAGTTGTTAAAAGATTGTTATGTTAAAACTTTTGTGGTAAAGTCCTATGAATCAGTGGTTAAAGTTGTAGTGTTATAGTGCTGTTATATAGTGTTTAAACATACTATAAATTGAAAAAGAAATATTAACACTTACGTTCAAATGTTATGAGGTTTATATCGTCAGGTGGGAGCAAGAACGTCCTATATCAGCTCGGCGCGTAAAAACGTCACAACTCGGCTCGGCGTGTAAGAATTCTCGGCTCAAAATCCACGCACGGACCGCCCGAGATGGAACGTTCTTACGCGCCGAACTGAGATGGGACGTTCTTACGCGCCGAACTGAGATGGGACGTTCTTACGCACCGAGCTGAGATAGGACGTTCCTGCTCCTTCCCTACGATATGTTCAAAGTGTTGTATGATAGCTATATTAATAGTGGCTAAAAAAATAGTATAGTTAATTATGACAATTATATTAATGACAATTATATTAAAATCGGGTTATAAATTAAAATACGACATTTAAGCATTAGTTAGAACTCAACAAAACTTTAAAATTCATGTAAAGTTGTTAAAAGATTGTTATGTTAAAACTTTTGTGGTAAAGTTCAGTGAATCAGTGGTTACAGTTATAGTGTTATAGTGTTATTATAGTGTTTAAGCATACTATAAATTGAAAAAGAAATATTAACACTAATGTCAAAATGTATGAGGTTTATATCGTAAAATGGGGTATATTTAGCTCACCTAATAGACCTTGGCCTGGGGACTTTACATGGCCCAAAACCATAGTTATCGATGAAACCAGTTTTTTCACTGTCCGTAAGCTTTGAAATGTTCCTGCCGAGAGATTGACTCTAGATTTGAGCTAATTTACTTCTGATGTAACGGGATGGCTAGTGGGGGGAAAATCCCAACAAGCCACAGGCCAGCGATGCCCTAGAACACGGTGCCGCGGGTGTCAGACTAAAATGACTTGCCCGGGGATCTGCTCCTGGAATCCCGAAAACAAAGCGAAGATCGCACACGAACTTCGCTTTCCAACTAATTGGATCGCTGAGTGAAAAGCGCGCGCTCGAAGAGTAAAACGCGCGGCCGCTATGCTCAGATATGAAAACGACCGGCGGAGTCGTTTTCCCGCGGAGGCGGCGGTATCCGGGAGAAGGACAAGTTGTAATGAACAACGCGACGAGTAACTAGATATCACAGTATATTTACAATCACTAATCTCTACAAGCACAACGCACGTGCTGATTAGAACAATGAGTTAGTTCGCGCGCGACCGTTAATATTCAAACGCGCGAACTTACGGCGCGCGGTGAAGCTGCTAATTTCGCGCGCGGTGTTAAAGTACGGCGGGCTGACACACACCCCCACGTACACGGCACAGAAGGCTTGCACGGGGCGATTTCCGTGCGAGCCTTTACAATGAACCCACGAGAGGAGAGTAGAAAACTTACGTTAGGAAGGAGCAGCCGGTGCACTCGACTCTCTCTCTCGCTCCCTGTCGTTCGCACAGCAGTTGCGCTATCTCTCTCTCTCTCGCTCGCTGTATTGGGTCGGCAGGCGGGCTGGCTGCCGGCTCCTCGCTCGCAGTCTCGTTCTGCTCGTGGCACACGCTACGCGGTATCGCTCTCTCTCTGTCTATCTTGTGTGCGCCTCCACTATTTGCGGCGCCTCCACTACACTCGCGGGGTCTCACAAAACGATAGGACGGCGCGGATAAGTAAACTCACGAAGACACGGAGGAGATCCTACTTGCGCGACGGCAGACACGAAGATGGCTCCCTTTTCTCGCGGGAACCGGTTAGCAGCTTCGCGACGGATGACGGGCATTTTACGCGTCGCGAGACCGATTCGCTACGCGCGACGCGCCTCGATTCGGCTGCGCAGGAGTTGCGCGCGCGCGCTCACTACCTTCGCGCGGTAGATTAGAATCGCGGCTAGACACGCGTTACACTGAATAGTATAGTTTTCTTATCAATCCAAGGATTTTTTATCCAATAAGAAAAAAAAATTTGTGTCTGAATTTTTTTAATTAAAAAAAAATTTTTTTTGGTTTTTTTCTATTTTTTCAACTTTTTCAAAATTTATTTTCAAAAATTGATGTAAAAATTTATGGTAACATTTAATCCAAAATCCCTGCCTTAATAAGGAAATTATACTATTCAGGAGTAAATTAGGTCCAATCTGGAGTGAATCCCTACGCACGAACATTTCAAAGCTTACAGACAGTGATAAAACTTGTTTCATCAATAACTATGATTTTGGACCATGTAAAGGCCCCATGCCAAGGTCTATTAGGTGTGGTAAAAATAGCCTATTTATATGTTAAAAGTGGGAAATTAGTTTACATTTATTTATTAAAAAATGACCTTTCTTATTTCATATAAAAGGTGTCTAGCCCCCTTAAATTCTAGCCTTGACTGTATACTTTTATATCATTCTTTGCTCATTTTTGCATCTTCAATACTTGCAATGTGACAATCAATATAAGAAATGCCATTTTTAACGAAATACAGAATATTTGAGATTAAAGCTCCAATATCTCAAGAAAATGGGCTAATTCGACGAAATTATGAGTACCGGGCTTTATTTTATGTACCGGAAATCGACTTTTAAATGCCCGAGAAAATCCGTTTCCCAGAGTGCACACACACACACACACACACACACACACACACACACACACACACACACACACACACACACACACACACACACACACACACGCACGCACGCACGCACGCACGCACGCACGCACGCACACACACACGCACACACACACACTCACTCATGCACAGACACACTGACACACAGCTCACGCACGCTTGCAGTCACGCACACACACACAGACACACGTACACACAGACACGCACTCACGCACACACATACACACACAGACACACGTATACACAGACGCGAAGTCACGCACAGACACACGAACGCACACAGACACACGCACAGACAGACGCACAGACACACGCACGCACACAGACACACGCACCCACGCACGCAGTCATGCACACAGTCACACACACTTACACACACATACACACAGACACACGTACGCACGCAGTCACGCACACTTATACACACATACGCACACACTCAGACACACACACAGACGCACGCACACACACAGGCAAACGGAGTCCGCCTTAAGGACTAGAACTCAAAAACAAAACTAAAACAAAATTTATAATTTATATAAAGTTGTTAAAACTTTCGTAGCAAAGTTCTGTGAATCAGTGGTTAAAGTTATAGTGTTCTAGTGTTGTAGTTGTGTGTTCAGTAATAATAAAATAATTAACAAAACATTGTTACATATGAAATAAAATAGAAAATAAATTTGAAGCACATTATAAATTGATAAAGAAATATTAACACTCATGTGAATATGCTATACGAGGTTTATTATGTATGAAGTGCTGTGATGATAATTACGTTAATGAGTGTCTGTTATTAAATGATATCAGTATTAATTTTTATAAGTGGTCAGTTGTAACCGATAATCAGTAGACTTAAAAAAATAATAAATAATTCCAAGAATAACTTATCTCCCATAATAAGTATTACATAGTACGATATAAATATTTATAAAAATATTAATAATACGTTTTCTATTTATTATAAAAATTTGGAAGACACTAGAAATAACTATTTCCCGTGATTTACTAGTGTATTAATTTGTTACAGTACTGAGGAAGCCTAACCTTTAATTCTATTTTGTTAAGAATTAACCAAATAGAGCTGGTTAGGTTTCTATCAATACATAAAAAAAAACGTTTGTAATACACTAGCAATCATCCTTTTTAGTGATTTACTAGTGTATTAATTTGTTGCAGTATTGAGGAAACCTAACCTTTAATTCTATTTTGTTAAGAATTAACCAAATAGAACTGGTTAGGACTCTATCAATATATTATTATAAACATTTATAATGCACTAGCAATCACCGTTTCTAGTCGTTTACCAGTGTATTAATTAGTTGCAGTATTGAGAAAGCCTAATCGTCAATTCTATTTTGTTAAGAATTAACCAAATAGAGCCGGTTAGGTTTCATCATTACAGTTGTATGTTGACAAATTATTGACAACATTTGTAATATACTAGAAATCACTATTTTCAGTGATTTACGAGTGCATTAATTTGTTGCAGTACTGAGGAAGCCTAACTTTTAATTCTATATTGTTCAGAATTATCCAAATAGAGCTGGTTAGGTTTCTATCAATACATCAAATTAAGTTGTAGAGATAAAAGTTGATTTAAGTAAAATAATAACACATAATTGTAAGTTACCAATTTAAGGTAACATTTCTAATACACTAGAAATCACTATTTCCAGTGATTTACTAGTGTATTAATTTGTTGCAGTACTGAGGAAGCCTAACCATTAATTCTATTTGGTTAAGAATTAACCAAATAGTGGTGGTCAGGTTTCTATCAATATATCAAAATAAACATTAGTAATACACTAGCAATCACACTTTCTAGTGATTTACTAGTGTATTAATATGTTGCAGTACTGAGAAAGCCAAACCTTTATTTCTATTTTGTTAAGAATTAACCAAATAGAGCTGGTTAGGTTTTATCAATACATAGAATTCAGTAGTATACATTACTCTATATAAAATAGTATATAGTATTCTAAGTATTAACGAGTTAAATATTTTATAATCATATTAATGATGATAAACTTTATTTCTTATAGGAAGAAGAATGATGAAAATTCGGCGGAAAGAAATTGTAACCTATTCTTTGTTATTTTTAAATACGCGTGATCATTTGTTGTTTGCATTCTTATGATTTAATACAATTTATATTTTTTAGGAAAATAAACGAGAGTGTAACATTTTCTATCTTATTATTAAGTATTCATTATTTATTAAATTTTTTCAGAAGTTTGTTTTATTATGCAAAGTTATTATTCATGTTTATTATTCATTTTCGTTTTCTAGCACAACATGGGTGAACTGTATATAAACTGGAGATAAACAACACTCTCACACCTACATACTAAACTATAACTACAGATAACTACAGCACTATAGCACATATAATACATATTTTTTATTAATTTTAACTATATGCGTAAACTTGATAACGTTATCATAAATTACATTTTGTATAATAATTACACTATTATTATACTAATCTTATTTTCAATGGTTTTTTTGCAGAACACTGATTTGGGGAATAAACAGGGGAATAAATATCGTACACATTTTATGTATAACAGCCAAAGCCATGCAAGTTTCGAGCGCATTTGAAGAATTATATAAAAAATATATCTATTTTATAATTGTAACCTGTTATAAAGAAAAGTATATCTATAAACATCTACGACAAAATCGTTTATACTTGTTATTTATAATCTGTTATTTATTCTCAACATACAAAGAAAATAAAAATAATGTTTAATTGTTTAGGATTTACTTACAAAATCGTTTATACTTGTGGTTTATTATCTACTTGCATAGGAAATAATAGTACATTACGATACTAGTGGCATAAGTCGTACTTTACGGCACGGCGTGTATAAGCACCCGAGCGTAGCGAGTATATGCCACGTGGTGACTATAAAAAAAAATTGTTTAATTTTATAGGATTTACTTATGTAATATAACGATCTCCTATGACGTTAGAGCGTGAGAAAAAGGTTAATGGTAAGGTAAAATAAATGGATAAACAATACTGATAGTTAAAAAATAAAATAAGTTTAAAAGAGTAGAGCAAGAGTAATTACTAGAAAAAACATTACTGCGATGAAGAACACAAAATCTAATATATATAAAAAAAAACATCGAAATTCATCAAAATCTTTGATTTGAAAATTATCACCGTTACAAAGCTTTAAAGAGAACGCAAAAGAACAGGTGCGCGGTCGTATTCAGTTTGCGGTCACGCCAGACTCTTCCCAGGTGTCCTGTTGACACCGAGCGTGGCTCGAGGTTGCCTCCCTTTCTGCCTGAGCGGCGTGATTGGCCGCACTTGGCGAGGGTCAGGACGCCCCTTACACCCCTGGTGACGGGGTCGCCGTTGGATTGGGGGGAGGCAAGAGCTTATTAGTTAAGTATTATTATTATTATTATTATTATTATTATTATTATTATTATTATTATTATTATTACTTACTACTTATTCGTCAAGTACATAGTCGTGCACTTAGAAAAAGTGAATATTCACTTTATCAAAAAGTGAAAACACAATAACTTATATAAAAAGTGCATTTCTACTACATATGGAAGTGGAAATCCATGACAGTTTTTAAAATAAGGAAAACGTTCACTTTTTTGAAAGAGTGAAAAACTTTGGAATTAAGCAATTACTTACTTTTTAATAAGTGATAATTCACTTCGAAAAAAGTTAAAATATACTTTTTTACTCACTCTATTACATTATGGTTTTTTTAGTGTATTGGTTGAACATCACCTCGTAATTGAATATATTTGAGATATTTATATAAAATTCCCTTAGTTATAAATGTCGAAAATATATTCAAATTACATCTCTCACTTTAGTTAAGGAGGTACTCCAGTTTAATTTTTTTTTGACTCACCTAAAAAAATAAAAATTTTTATCAATGATATTTTATATAATATAGATTGTACAAATATAGTTTTTTTTATGAAATAGGCCTCACCAGAGGTCTGTAAACCCATTTGATCCAAAGACATTGGGCTCTCAAAATTGTTATTCTGTCGTTACTTACAGGCTGAACAATTTGATATTTTTGAATGAGATACGGGCCGAAATCTTTGGTTTTTTATATCTCCTTTGAATGAAGCTATTCTTATCCCTTAATTTTTCAAATTAATATTTTTAAAATAAAAAATTTCATTCAACATTGACCTTTCTTGAAAAAGCCTTTTATAGCACAGTGTGGCCTAAGCCCGCACGTAAGTCACGCCAATCCGTGCGATAAGTAGCCCATTATTGCACCGTGTATATCGCACTCGCTACGCTCGTGCGCTAACCTCACGGTGCAAAAAAGGACTGCTTAGCGCACGGATAGGCGTGACAGCGGGCTTAGGTTAGGCTGTGCTATAAAATATTGTACGATACTAGAGTCTTAAGTAGCCTATTATTGCACGGCGTGAAGTTAGGGCCCGAGCGCAGCGAGGGTCCTATCACGCCGTGTATCGTAATGTATCGTAATGTACTATTATATCACGGTGTGACCTAAGTCCGCACTTAGGTCACGCCTATCCGTGACTTAAGTAGTCGATTATTGCACCGTGTTTATCGCACTCTCTGCGCTCGCGCGCTAACCTCACGGTGCAAAAATGGACTGCTTAAGGCACGAATAGGCGTGACAGCGGACTTAGGTAAACGTGCTATAAAATAATATACGATACTTATGACTTGAGTGGCCCATCATACGACGTGAATTATCGCCTTCGCTACGCTCGGGCGCTAACCTCACGCCGTGCAATAATGGGCCACTTAAGTCACACGTATCGTAATGTACTATTCTTTAACTTTGAGATCTTGAAATGATATTTTTAACATATACAGTCATTGGCATTAGCTTCAGTCAAAGTAGATATAAAAAAACAAAAATTCTAAGACGCGTTGGTTCAGTCTGTAAGTGATAAATGATGGTTTCTAGTAGAGTACTTTAAGGCCGTGTGGAATTCAAAACCAACCTAATTATATTATTTAATAAATTAACTTTGGAAAAATTGATTCGGAAAAACACAGTTGTCACGCCCTCCGTATGAGTAGTTATAGTGGCACTATAGGGCAGACAAATAAACCCCCCACCACTGATTACCCTAGGAGAAGAGGGCGAATTCTCCACCAATGAGTAACCGGTAATGTAGGAAAGAAACGCCTGTCCTGTAGTACCACATATTTCTATAACTACTCCCCCTCCCATATTATTATGATTATTTAAAGGATTTCTAAAAGGAGTACGGTAAATAAAAAACAAGTTTTTTTATAAATTCTTTTCTTTATTTCTTTTTATTCATATAGTGCACAATGTCGTCTATATGCCATGCCATTAAATCGTAAATTAACCATAAATTATCGCATGAAGATATATTTGTGGATACATTTTTTTTTCTAATTTTTTCTCTGCGCTATCTAATATTTCTGCACCAAACGCATTTATTCCATCAAACTTTGTTGTGAGAGGTAATAGATCAGACTTGGTGAAATTTACATATTGCGATTCCTGATCTTTTTCTAATTGACCTTTCAAAAATTTAGAGATGCAACTTATTATAATTTTAATATTTTTTTGTACATTTGTCAAATATTTTTCTCTTACATCTATACATCTAGTTACAGTTTTAAGATGATCAAACGTCACTTTCTTAAATACTAAGCTTGGTCGGTACGGTTTCTTTTTTGGTGGCTCGCCTCCTTCTTCTTCCCTTACATCTCGGGGTACACGTTCGATGGCTTTGTCATTGTAACTTCTGATGAACCTGATATTGAAACTGCTATGAAGCTGTTGTTCATCTTGCTTTTCAGCACTATCTGTATCGAGGTATTTTTCAATGTCCGGAAATTGCTTCCGGAAACACAGCCACTCTTCCACTGTAAAGCTTATTCCCACAAAGTCGTCCGTAAAAATTCGGATGATGGGTTGAAAGTCGGTGTGGCCTACACCAGAGTTTTCAAGACCCACGGCGATTTTCTTTGTGTACGATTTGTTTAGACCATATACAGTAGGCAGAACTTGGTGGCAATGGAATTTTGTAGCAGCCATCCTTGTTTTTTTATTTTGTAAGTAGTGAACATGTCGGCTGAACTGATGAAATGGGCTGAGTACACCTCTTATATGAGGCGTTTCGCCTCAACTCTCCCAGCGCGACGCGCTAGCGTCAAATCATGCTATTTTCAAGTCGTGTTTACGATATCAATATGCATTTCAAAAAATTATGTGATAAGCGTTTCCGACGTATTTTTTCCTCAGCTTTCCAATGGCGTAGGTGGTTTTTCCGAAATTTTCCATTTTGCCCCCCAACAAGTATAAAACATACTATATCTCGAAAAGTATATTTTTAATATTTTTTTTACCTCCTAGATCGAAAGCTGAGCATTTTTTACGTCGGAAAGGATTTTTTTCAGAATTTGCTCGAATGTTTTCTTAGAGAAACAGAACGCGAAAGAGCAGACGCAGCGTCTCCTTCGCGCGCGGTTTTCGGCGCGCTGTACACCGCGTGGACTAGATGCATTTCGCTCTCTAACAACCACTTAAAATTTTGATTTCCTTAATAATAGCAACAATAAACTAGTATTTATATTAATAATTCTTTTTTTTTAAAGTAGATAATTTTATTTTGTTTTGTTTTACGGGTTTTTTAGGGAAGATTTGATATTCTGAACTCATTGACGTTTTTTTTAGTATTAATGTTGTTTTATTCATTGGAATAACGGCATGGTACTGTAAAGTTCCCGGTATAGATTTAATTTTACTTAACCTTGATTTTAGTTTCAAAACCGCTTTTTCATAGGTCTCTTTAGTGCTGTAAAAAACTTTAGTTTCTTTGCAATTACGTAAAGCCCAGTTGTAAAGGTCTTCTGGTGTTAAAATATGATTACTCGAAGAGAGTTGAAGACTTGCTCTTTTCGCCCCTCTTTTCAAATTTGCGCCTATACCATCGCACGCACCTTTACCGTGCGCTGTTGCATGAAAATGCCATTCAGCAGGAACTCCAAAATCTTTTTGATGAAACAGAAGATTTTGGAAGGTAGACTTGTTCTTAAAATGCTGACCTGCTCTATCAGTTAAGTAATAAATTTTCTTGACTATGAAATTACTTTTTAAATACGATATTATAATTTTTTGATATTCATAAACAGAAACAGTATCGTGATTTAGATTATCAGAAATTATAGCAATGCTTATATGTTTAAGATCTTGATTTTCGTTATAATATACCACTGTTGTAAAAACTGTTGCTTGATTATTGTTCCAGTTGAACGATTGTGTTGAATTTTGCACTATAAACGCATAGTTTTCTGCAAAATCAGAACAAACAAGGAATTCTCCTTTTTGAAGGTTTTTTTTCAAATCGCTTAAGAAAAGATATTGTTCTCTCGCAAAGAAGTCATGAGTTTTAAATTTTATTAATTTTTCTCCCAGTATGTTCATGAATTCATAAACATTTACAGTTGTAGATACTATTGTGCAACGATCTGTCTGAAGCCATGACTCATACTGTATTTGAAAAATATCATTTCTCTCAAAACATTCAAGCAAATGTTTCCGTAATACAGGCATATTGGGGCAATCTAAACAGTCTCCCAAGTAACATTTCGAACTAGCATTACTACATACGATTGCTTGGATGCAATCGTGGTAGTTTTTAAGAAATAGTCGAGTACCTTCACTTAAACTCTGTAAATTAATAGCATTTAACATCAGCTTGATATTTTCGTGGTGTACATATACGCATACATTATGCGTACCACTGCTTCCCGCTAGAACACAATGCGGCGGCCTCAATTGAGTAAATTTAGTGAAGCCAATATTAACAGATTCATGCTCTTTTTTAAATAAACAATAAATTTCACGTAAATTACCAAGTAGTAACCTTTTCTGTACATGTTCTCTTTTACCATTATCCTGCTTAACAGATATACAATCTTTTAATCCGGGCATTACACGACTAATATCGTCCCTCTCATAAAAACGTTTAACTGAATCTACACTTTCAACTGGAAATATTTTGCCCCTTTTCTTTTCAGGTTTTGAAAAAATTCCACTTTAAGTTACTAACTTCTTCGCTTCTCGAGCTTCCCACTCAGTACAACCGAACTCTCTGATTAAGTCTCTGCGAGACCAAAAATCAGGAGCAAGCGTGAGTAGCTGAATTTTATCTTCCTTACCCGGTGATTCTAAAAATTTTTTTTTTAATTGGTTGAGAACTGCCACGCCTGCTTTATGATATTCATCAGTACATTCAATTTTAGCTTTTTTGGCATCGCATGAAGGTAAATCTAACTTATGTTTATAAAGTTGACGTTGACAGTTGGAACAAATTTTCGCGTTTTCTGGTACGAGGGGATACGCACTCCTAAATATTGAAGGAAAATTCGACAAATTTTTACGCACAGAGTGATTAATTTTATTAAAAGGATTTATGCATTTCAGCTTCAAAGCTGGATCCATTTCAGTAGCGAGAAAATAAATGCAATAAATAAACCAAAAATAAATTATGATTTAATCAGCAAACACACGAAGAACACAAATATAACGGAAACAGCGTTAAAATTCTTAAACAATTTCAAGGATAACAAAGATCGAAAATTCATCAGACTTATATAATTGGATACAACAAATTACTCTCGGGCAAAAATTTTCTATACGCAAGCCACCTATCGGGTAAAAAGTAAGTGAGAAGCGTTGCGTCTGCTATTTCAAATTGATTGTAATGTTTTTGCTTCCTCAAAGAGGAAGCTTTGTAACGGTGAAAAAAATTTTCGAAAAAAAAGTCTTCAAAAAGATGTTTTATGGTGGTATATGTGTATATTATTTGATTTTGATGATTTTTGATTTCGTGGATGTATGTATGTGTGTGTGTGCGTGTGTGTGTGTATATATTTCAACTCTTAATATCTCCGAAACTAATCAACCGATTTTCGTCGGGTAAAGCTTATTCGCTTCGTCTTGCGGCAAAAGGAAAGTACCCTGATGAATTTGGGATTTTATTGATTTTCTTTTGTTTTATAACCAAAAAACATTTTGAATTTTTAGTTTTTTTTATTTTTTCGTATCTTATAGTAATTATTACATAAAATAATATACTTCTCTTAACCTTTAGAGGACGGGATGGCCTCTATACGGGCCATGCCCATGATCGACCCTTTACATGTGTTAGTTTTGAGATGTGAGACATCACAAAAACTCGATTTCTATAGAAAAGTGAGAGAAAACAGTAAACCCAAATCCCCGTCCTCTAAAGGTTAAAAGGTATTCAAATTACCTACATTTTCTTTTTTTTAAATTTAAAATTTAAAATATCTTCACTCTGTCATTTGTTATTAATGAAAACTTTTTTATATTTAAAAAATTAATATCTCAAAAAATAATTTATTTATCGACTTGAAATTTTAACTGTTACTTATTACACTTGTTGGTGGCAATATTGTGTTGCAATTTTAAGTGATTATCTATATGAATATATATTATACATTTATTTTCGAGAAATATCATTTTAATATTTTTATATAATGTAGTAAATTAAAATATCAAAACGTATTAATAGTGCCATTTTTAGCCCCTTCTTTTATCTCTTTTTAATCCCAATTTTTTTTAAACTTGGTGGTCTGTCAAAGCTTTTTTTAAAATAGGTACGTAATATACTATTTTGCAAGAAACTGGTATAAGACGCATCGGTTCAAAGTATTATTGAAATTCTTTAGCATTCCTTTTTATGAAAAATGTATTTTCAGAATTTCAATTTTTAATTAGGAAACGATGAATTAATTTGAGGAAGCTAAGTGCCAAAGAATTGGCAGCGGTTTTTTTTTTGCGAAATAACCTATGAAAATGTCAATCGTGCATATAAGTGAAATTCGAAGTGCAAAAAGATATTCCATAAAGAATTAAAAATGATAAATAAAAATAATAAGGTTACTAGAGAGCGAAATACATCTAGTCCACGCGCTGTACAGCGCGCCGCATACCGCGCACGAAGGAGACGCTGCGTCTGCTCTTTCGCGTTCTGTTTCTCTAAGAAAAACATTCGAGCAAATTTTGCAAAAAATCCTTTCCGACGTAAAAAATACTCAGCTTTCGATCTAGATGATAAAAAAAAATATTAAAAATATACTTTCCGAGATATAATGTTTTATACTTTTTGAGGGTGAAAATGGAAAATTTCGGAAAAACCACTTACACCATTGGAAAGCTGAGAAAAAAATACGTCGGAAACGCTTATCACATAATTTTTTGAAATTCATATTGATAGCGTAAACACGACTTGAAAATAGCATGATTTGACGCTCGCGCGCCGCGCTGGGAGAGTTGAGGCGAAACGCCTCATATACTATTCATATTAGTAGAGGGTGTGATAAATGGTTGGGGATAATTGGAGTGGGGGTGCTTTAGTGGTGGAAGATATGTATGGAAGGGGAAAGCTAGTGATAGGGGAAAATACTTCTCTGAAGCTTGGAAACATAGTTACAATTTGATCATTTTTTTCCAAGTCTGTTGAAAAACATTGGAGAAAACGTCTGAACCCAATACCAACAGACATGTAATGTAAAAACATTATGCAGTAATATCCACAGGTATCGGCATTTTGACTTTGTAACTGGTATGGGTTCCATCGAAATTTTCTAACATTTCTGCGTATACGATTTATGTGGTCTAGAATATAGGGTGGTTTACGAAAACTGGCAAAGTACCAACCATTCCCGATCTTATCAACATAAATTGCCACCCAGTGTAGACCAGGTATGTTTTTGTGTATTAAGCACATAAGCAACCGATCTCGACCACGTCAGAGGTATCTGATCGGCTGGAAAAACCCCCAGGGTATCCGACGAAATCCGGATTAGAATTTTCTGGATCTGGATATTGTTCATCGCCAAGACTGATAGGCGGTTCAAAGATAAACTGCTCGCTAGATGATTTCTTTCGTGAATTTATCCAAGTTTTCAACTTGAAAGCGTTGTTTAGAGCACAAGTATATTTAAAATGATTCAATTTTATAAAATACTGTACATAGTATTTACTTGTAGATAACAGTTTATGAAATGGTGGACAATCCGGATCAGTTTCCAAATTCTTAATATTTCTTGTGGTAATTTTTCGCAAAACAGTCGTTATCACATTACCGCGGACGTATATTTTATCAGTTCTTTTACAAATTTCTTCTAGATTTTTGTACAATACTTTTTCCGATACATCTGTGCCAGTCCAATCTAGCCCATGATGATGTTGTGTTAGCCAATCATTTTGTTTTCTAGCATCATCGCACAAATGTGTTATTCTATTATTCGAGGAAACAATCCAATGACCGATAAAATCTTGATTCAATGCAGCAACAGCCACCTCTTTTGGTACCGCACGATTTTTATGATCCTTACAAAACTGTATATCTATTACAACATCCATTATAGTATTCTTCGAGCTTCCCTGGTGTACAACCGGTAAACGACTAACCAGATAAAGTCTACACCACCTCTTTTTATACTCAAGTCATATTTACCCTCACTTCTTTAAAGCTATCCGCTATAGTCTACAAGAATTTGACGAGACGAATCAATTTCAAGTATATTTTCATATTCAGCATAAATTATGCAATTTACGGTGCTGCTTAGTGCATCGTCAAATCGGACATCTATTCTCACACTACCGTGTTTTACTAAATTCCAATGCGTATCTAAATGTGCTGATAAATCAGGTGTTAAGTCAAAGGCAAAAAGACAATACCCGTCAGCATAATTTTCTCGTGGTCTTGAATTACCATCTTTCGAATAATGTACTCCTGTACCAGAAAATAATGTATGATATGCATCTACATACAAATTCTTTTTTGTAAAATCAGGCTGTAGAGGCTTGGAGGGAACTTGTACACCATCGATATAGAGACATAGATAATTTATTTTGAAATTCTTAAGATTGAACGGATTTAAACTTTTATCACCATTAAACGCTTTATTTTCTACAAAACCAATGATAATTCTTTTTGGTAATTGTCCTAGAATGACATTGTCCAGAGATTCACTATGAACGCCACTATGCATCGTAATAGTTTTCACTTCTACACGAGTTAGAGGATATTTGGCCGTTGTTTGCGAAAGTGTTTTTTCATGCGCCAATATAATACTAGGGCTAAGCTTCACTCGTCGAACGTATAGAGCAGCCTCATTAATTTTTACGGTGTAGAGACCCGTAGGATCCATTAGGCAAAACGCATCTTTCGAGCGCAAGAGTCTTACGCGCACCTCAACCCCGCTTAATAATAATCTATTTTGATTGAAAACATCACAATGTAGATTACCAACCATATCTATAGTTTTTTCATTGCCCATAACGTTCCGACGGTTTACGAGACCTTTGTTTTCGACACCTGTATCATCTATTCCTCCAGCGGTATCATTATACCATAGTACACTAGTGAGATGAGATTTTTTAGCTACAGAGCCGTAGCTTAATAAAGTTTCAATGTATGATCGATAAGCATAAGCGCTGCTGGGTGGGGAAACGGGTTTTTGATTAAAAAATACATCAACTTGGTTAAATATCGAATTCATAAAATTATTTATCGGGCCAACATTTTTTAGAGTTTCTGCCTTTGTGCCCTCGGGTGGTTTTACATTTAGTTTAATAGTTACGCTAAGACTCAACAGAGTATGAGCAAGGTCGATGTACTCGCTAGTACCAGGTATAGAAAATTCTATTGGCGATCCATCAGCCAGTGAAGATATCGGCTTATATTGAACATAATTCGAATTTTCGATTGTTGTCTGTGTCGGTGGGATGCTGAATAGACTTAATTCGGATTTTAGACACGCACACGACCCATTATGAAGAAAAGCCATTATTCTTCAAAAATATCTCTTACCGTTCTTATCTTTTTCTTTTACTTTTTCTTTTTTTCCCTGTTTATTCTTCTTCTTAATATTACCTTTTTTCTTTCGTTTAACTTTTGAATGTTTTTTGATGTTTACTATGGCAGAGGCAAGAGACGACTGATGCTTCTTCAGCCGACGCTTAGCTTTATATCCTGTCCCATTTATCACCCTATCTAGTTTTTCTTCAGCTTTTCTTTTAAGATTATTTCCAGATTCTCGAGCATTATTACGAATCGATTCTTAGAAAGATTTTTTATTATTTGTGACATCATCTAAGATATTTATCCCTGCACGTATAGCTTCTTTTCCGGCAGCTTTTCCTATAGCTCTACCGCCCTTTTTTAAAATAGGTAATGCGCTGCGGTATATACCCTTTAAGAAACCACCAACAGCTGTTCCTTTTTGCATTGATGTATCTACTGTAATATAATTACTTAACGGGGTACTATAATACCCACAGCCACTTTGGCTATTATAAAGTAATTCAAAATAATTCATCTTAAGCAGCTCTTTTAAAATGAAGTGTCACTGTCAACGTGCCGTAATCGAATGCTAAAGGTTCGCCGTCTTGACCCTTTATATCTATCGTGATTGACTGAAATGACGTAGATAAGAGGGGTATATACATGGGTGTGCTATAATTTTTTATTTCAATACCGCTATATTTGTACTCGTGCAAATTTAGAGGCACAATACGTAAAAGAGGTGTGTGTACGTCACCGGTGATGTTTGGCTCACAAATTTCGCTGTACACCCTTATTATAGGTGGTAAAGCATTGATCAATGCCGCGTGCTTTTCGCCGATAACTTTGCCCCTAATTTGTTGAAGGTTATTCTCATCAATCCCAAGAATTTTTAATAGTTTGGGAGATAAAACTAAACTATGGAAGTATTTGTCACATTCGCTAGCACAAGTTCGTTCAATCTCTATAAATCCCCCGCGCTGAATCTTGAATTGTAGATGATTTTTTATATTGAATAGACTGTTTATTTCTTGTAAAAGACTTTCCATATCCTCGTATATCCCTGGAGATATATAACACACAACATATTCTTCTTCTATATCATTACGTAATTCATTCGTTCTAGGTTTAATAGTCTTCATAGAAACCATTCCATCATCACTATTGAATGAAATATGTTGAAATGTGTGGGGAATCTGAATTTCGCAGAGAGCTACGGACCATTCACCGTGTAAACAGATGTTTTGAGGTAGTTGATTAGTAAAATGTGCTGCTGTGTTTTCGGAAAACACATGTGTACTATTATTACTAGATAATACCATGTAAAACTGATCCCTCATTTTATGTTTTTTATATTGCTCGCAGGAACCCACGAATTAAATTTGTCAGGATAACCTTTCCAGCTTACAAAATATTTTTTATTTTTACCAGCACCTTTCGTTTTCAGTATCTTATCTATTGCAAATAATTCTTCATTTAAATCTTTCCGAACTCTAGAAAGCTCTTCCTCGTAGAAGAAACCATCAATGGCCTCACCTTGAAGATCTTCCACACTATATACAGGAGGTTGTCTATCTGTAGATACACGTTTGATTCGGAATAATTCCAAGGTCCAGCCATCTTCATATGCTTTCTTGAACGGCACGTTTGCACGAATAACTCGAACCAAGTCGCCCACCTTATATTTAGGGAGACGAGTTCGTGTCACTTTGTAACGTTGGGCTAGGTTTTGACGTGCTTTGGCAGCATTATACAAATTTACACTAGCAGGAACCATTTTCGTGCCCGAATGCCACGAATCATTGTAAGCATGTACAATTTTTTGTAAAACATCAATATACCTGTATATATTTTTATGAATAAAATACCTCCACAGACGACTTTTTAACGTTCTATTAAACCTTTCAACTACAGCAGCTTTAATGTCAGGATTGTGGACTACACGATATGCTATGTTATTTTTTTTCAAAACTTTTTGCATTTCCTTACCGATAAATTTTTTACCTTTATCGATTTGAAGATATACAGGATGTTGGCCTTTACACAGAGTTAAAATATGCTCAAATGCTCTAGCAACACTTTTCGATGATTTGTCGTGAAAAGGTTGGACCCATGCAAATTTTGATAGTACATCTATAACAACAAGTAGATATGTATAATTGTCGTTATAAGTTTTTAACGATCGCAAGTCTACAAGATTTGCTTGTACAAATCGAAAGGATTATATATATCATACGTTCTATGTGGAAAATAACGTCGTACAGGTTTGTGTAGAGTGTAGGCATCTTGTGTTTCAAGCCATTCGATAATTCTTTTACGTTTACGATTTTTATTGATTTTGTTCAAGAGCTTGTAAGCACCAGCATAAGCTGATGATTGCGGCAATCGGTAAAAATAATTATTTAGTACTTTTTCCATTTTTCTTATTTTTATTTCGAATGAATTTCTTAATTCTTTTTTTCACACTTCTCTTTACTACTCTCTTAATAAAGGATGAAAATTTGTCAAATGTAATTTTACTAATCATACAACAAGTTGTAATCAAAGCAACACTTTTTTCATCAGCTGTAGCTGTTTCAGAGAGCAATCGTGCAAAAGCACGTTTCGCTAGCAAACGATCAGCTTTAGAACGATCGCCATTGTATGAATATGCTATATCATGTTCACGACAATAATCGTCAAGGGGATTAACACCTTTTTCTCTACGTTTCAATCTATCGTTCAACTTACAAGGAGTGTATACCAGATCCGGGTACCATATTCACCCAGGGTTGTGGGATATCACTTCTTACATATAAAAATGAAAGGCTGTGCAATCCCAGACCCTAACGCATCCATGATTTTGAGTTACAAGAGATTGAATTATTTATAAATTATGTGAAATTAAGTGATTTTTTCACCTTAAATTACTCATTTGACGGCTAAACCTTACTTTTATACCTGTAAACAAACGACAAAGCATTTTTATTTTTTTAAATATCATATATTTTAATAAAACATATTATAATTTTTAACAAAAATGTCCATTGTTATTTTATATTATTTTATATTACCTTATTTCAATACATAAAATGCAATTTGTGCCAATATTCCAGGTTTAATCAGAATGAAACCAATTGCCGACTAGGAAGCATGGTTTATTGATTAAACTTATTCAATTTGAAGTCCATTGTGAAGAATATTTAATAGTTATATTCCACAATTTGTCTTTAATATCGAAAATCCCATTAGAAATAATTGATCCCATTAGAAATAATAGCTTCATGTTTTAATTTTGGCGTAACGAGCTGAAGTATCTTGCCTATCTTTGGAATCCTGGAACATTATAAAAAAAAGACACAAAGTATCATTCTTTACACAATGAAACACTGTGAAAAAACAAAATTATACATATCTGATGGAGAATATTTATGAAATTCTTTTAAGCTGTCCTTTTCAAGTTAGTCATAGGCTTGAATTTGACTGATGTTTCACACACACACACACTGAAAACTTTTTTCCTTTTTGCTCGTCTTTTATCGAGAAATTACTCTATTCGTTGTTAACAAATTATCTGTAAAACACAAAACAATTAATTGGTCACAAATAAAAAACGTCAACTGTCAGCGGTTACGAAATAAAGGTTTTTGTTGTCTGCTGTTATTATGTTCTGAAGGGGTAGTCTAATCGATTCGACAATCGACTATAGTCGATGAAAGAATCGATAGTGTACAGTTCAATTAAAAGTGTAGAGATCGCACCACTCGAACGTCAACTGTACAGAGGGTCTGGAGATGTGGATTCCATCGTAAAGAAGGTTGGGTTACGTGTAGCAGGTTATGTGGATTATACCTCATGCTTCATCAAAACATATGATAATACGATTTGTTGACATTCTGTATGTTTTATTTTTTATTATTTTAAAGTGAAAAAAATTATTTTTGTTATTAAATTATGGGCATTTTGATGGTAATTAAGTAAGTACGTCATAATTAAATATATTACTTACGTCGAATTAAGTATGTACGTCATATTATTATATTTATTTTTATATTGTAAAATAATTTTTTATTTGTTGATTTAAATGTATATAAATAAATAATTCAAAAAATTTCTGCTTAGGAAATTAAAAGAAATTTGTTACATGATTAAAAATATTTAATTTCTAATATTAATCTAATTTTTATCTAATCTGCAATGTATTAAAATGTTTTTTTTAATTATTTCAAGATTATTAGAAAATTATTTAATAAATATAAAAAAATTTTTAATTTAAAATATATGTATTTACAGAGAAAATATAAATTGCACAGTGGATATTAAACATTCCTGAAGAATAATTTACATTTTGAAGGATGGTACATGTCATAAAAACAATGGAAGCAGAAAAACGAACGACACCAAGAGCACTTGCTAAACTGAAGGGAGCCACATGAACATTTATTAAGTCCTTTTTCTGGAAAGCAGACTTCCTTCACATTCATAAAAACATCCCTGTCAGTGATGAGTTTCGACGCAAACCAAGAATACTGGATCATACTTTGAAATATGGGTGCCGACAGTTGATTATGGATCAGTGCATGAATTTTGACTGCATCTTCTCTGGTATTTAATTGACGATCTGTCTGTCTTAAATCTGTACAGTTTTGTAATTTTTTCACAAAATATTTTATCTGCCTGTGCATGTATACATCTAGAGGTTGGCACAGTGGCGTACAATTAGGTGGAATTATCTTCAGACTACATGAAGATTCTCCATTTTCATTTTTGAAGTCCTCATGTAATGCTTTTTTGGAATGTCCACTCCACGAATCCAAGATAAGTGTGAAGTTTTTCTTCTCAACATAAGGTTCAATAATATGTTTATTAAATAATAATACCAAATTGGATGACAATTTTCCTGATTTGGAGCATATAATGTAAGTATTTTTATATACATTAGAATACTCATTTATTTTTTTTTCTATTGTTGGGCCAAATGTTCCTGAAACCTCTTGGAGACAAATAAGGACTTTGGGGAGTAGTTTTCCGGAGGCAGTCACAGAATATTGTACTGTATAAGAGTGAGTGATCTTGTTCAAATCACCAAGATACAGTTCAACTCTTTTTTCTCCAGTGTGTTCAAGTGTTCGAAGTACATTTACCCTGTACTCACAGCCCATTTGGTCAGTATTGATGACTAAATCTAAATTAGCAGAGGATGTTACACTCCTAATTTCAGCTTGAAATTCTGCTGTAGTACGTTCAATTTCGTCAAATGATCTACGCTCTGTCTGTTTAATGTATTTGGTTACTCTTCTCTGGCTTATACGGAATTCCTTTTTAAACTGATTTAGCCAAGCAGGAGAAGCAGTAAACTCAAGTGGCACGTTTGGGAATTGCATGGCTGCCTGTAGAGACCATGTTCTGAGATCTTCTGTTTCTACGTGCTCTTTTCTTTCTCGAGCTTCTACAAACCTGTCATATACCCACTTTTTAATAGATTGCATTTGATCGTACCACGTATCACCATTGATAATTTCTCTTTTCCATCTTGACAGTTCATCTAGTCTAGGCACGAATTTACCTCCATGGACTTTCATCGTGCTGTAACTCCAATTCGGGTGCTCTCTTTTTAAATTGACTATCTCAATCTTTTTTTCAAGCGGTACAATATCATACTTTGACTTCTTTTCTTCAGGCTCGTAGTCAGAATTTGTCTCACTTGATCTGGTTTGGGATTCTATAAAAAAGTAATATCGATTAGTATGTGCAGTATTTTTTAACATTTGCAATATTCAATTTGAACAATTTTATTATTTTTTTTTGTAAATGTGAAACTGAAGATTTTAATTACAATTGGTAAATCAATAAATTGTTTATTTCAAATAATTAATAAAATGTTCTTACCAGAAGAGGCATTATTCTCTGAAGTTGAGTCAGAAGCGTTGGTCTCACAAAGCATGTTATCTGCTTCATTAGCTTCATCCAAATCGACGAGTTCGTAACTTTTCACAAGTTTAATGTTTTCTATATGCTCAATTACTACATCAGCTAACTCTTTTCCCAAATTTCGAGCATAATCAGACAGTGTCTCACTTGGCTCACAACTAATAAAGCCTTTGGCTTTCAATATTTCAATACAAACAAAAACACTATCAGATATAAATCCTTTAAAAATTTCAAAATTAAAAATCTCGTTTTCTTCCATTTTAAAAAACTTGATCAAATATAAAAAAATTAAGAAATAGATCAACAAATATGTATAAATCGAATAAATTAAAATTAAAATCAATAGATCAAATAAATAAAATATAATTAATTTCAAATTTCTGAAAAAAATTTATGAATAAAAATGATTCGAAAAAAGTATGTGATAAAATGATATCAATAAATAAATAAATAAATATATAATAATAAAATAATACAATATGAAAATATTAATTAAAATATATAAAAGAAAAAGAAAATATAAAATATTATAGAAAGAATAAAAGATTTATAAGGTGCCTTTGCTTTTTAATGACTACTCACTCAATGCTACAATTATTGTAAACGACTAATTAGCGAACAAAATTTAAAAAAATTCGCTTTGAGAACGATGATTTCAACCGCGTCTAACAGATGTCGCTCAAGTCAATATACATCGTTCTATAAACGGTGTTCTATATCTATATATATACTTCTAAAAGAGCTGTATCTGTATTATGTATACTATCGATTCTTTCATCGACTACAGTCGATTGTCAAATCGATTAGACTACCCCTTCAGAACATAATAACAGCAGACAACAAAAACCTTTATTTCTTAACCGCTGACAGTTGACGTTTTTTATTTGTGACTAATTAATTGTTTTGAGTTTTACAGATAATTTGTTAACAATGGAATGGAGTCATTTCTCGATAAAAGACGAGCAAAAAGGAAAAAAGTTTTCAGTGTGTGTGTGTGAAACATCAGTCAAATTCAAGCCTATGACTAACTTGAAAAGGACAGCTTAAAAGAATTTCATAAATATTCTCCATCAGATATGTATAATTTTGTTTTTTCACAGTGTTTCATTGTGTAAAGAATGATACTTTGTGTCTTTTTTTTATAATGTTCCAGGATTCCAAAGATAGGCAAGATACTTCAGCTCGTTACGCCAAAATTAAAACATGAAGCTATTATTTCTAATGGGATCAATTATTTCTAATGGGATTTTCGATATTAAAGACAAATTGTGGAATATAACTATTAAATATTCTTCACAATGGACTTCAAATTGAATAAGTTTAATCAATAAACATGCTTCCTAGTCGGCAATTGGTTTCATTCTGATTAAACCTGGAATATTGGCACAAATTGCATTTTATGTATTGAAATAAGGTAATATAAAATAATATAAAATAACAATGGACATTTTTGTTAAAAATTATAATATGTTTTATTAAAATATATGATATTTTCAAAATAAAAATGCCTTGTCGTTTGTTTACAGGTAAGGTTTAGCCGTCAAATGAGTGATTTAAGGTGAAAAAATCACTTAATTTCACTTAATTTATAAAAAATTCAATCTCTTGTAACTCAAAATCATGGATGCGTTAGGGTCTGGGATTGCACATCCTTTCATTTTTGTATGTAAGAAGTGATATCCCACAACCCTGGGTGAATATGGCACCCGGATCTGGTATACACTCCTTGTTAGTACCAGGACCACAAAAATTATATCCAGGGACATGCACCTCGAAAGGTAAGAGATTAATCAAATTATCCACAATACTCGTTTCAGGTTGTGTGGATAATTTTTCTTCTGTACTCATCATAGATGAAGCCATGGATGCTCTAGAATACGAATTTTTACCTCGTGCTCATCTGTTTCAATGGGGTGTGATCTTTTTCTTGAATTTCCGATAACTCTTGTTTTATCAAAAGTGTTGCTTTTCTCGTCTTCACTCGTGCACTGCTCCGAATCTGTAGCAACAAGTTTCCAAGCTTGCTGATTTAATACGAACTCACGAGGTATACTCGCATCACGAAGTGCTTTGGCAAACTGATCATATCCTTTCGATAGCGGCTGTTCTCTACGTCTTACGGTGTCGTTGATCAAATCCAGTATATTTGGTCCTTTTACAGCACTGCCATCTATCGAAACAATACCTCTATCGTTCCACGTAATACCATTATAATTGCTTAGTCGTTGTAATATTTGTTCTGCTTTAAATTACAGCTTTGTTGGTATACTATTTATTATATTATTTATATTTTTATCTAGAATCGGTTTCTTTTCATCCTCAACTTTTTCATTTGTAAGTTTCTCATCATCATTATTTTCATTGTTTAATATTTCACGCTGAAATTCTTTCGAGTCAACCCTTTCCTTATTATTATTGTAATATATAAAACGCTGTAATCTGCTGATACATTTTATATTTTTCATTGTTATCATGAATTGTTGGTGAATTCATAATTTTACTCATTTCTTCGTCAAGTCGCGATATAGCTGTGCCTGGTGTTTGTACAGTGTGTAATCTGTTCTTGATTGATAAGTGTTTGTCTATACTATCTTCGGGAATCAAAATCATTCTTTTAGCGTGCTCCACAGTTTGATAACAGGCTCTAAGATGAGCGGTAAACAAGTTTGATACTTTATAATTAGATTCTTTTTAATTTTCAAACTTTTAATTTTCGAATCAGCTAATTTTCTTAAAATAAAAGCGTACTTTTTTAAATTCTTTTTACATTCAACATCCAGAGGTACATTATCATGCAAAATATTTAAAGCGCATTCACAAATAAGAATAATAAGTTCTTTACTTACTTTTTGCAACAGAACATGTCGTTGGCTTGTATTGAAACAGAGTATAGCGTTTATAATTTCTAGATTTTTCTTTCTCATACGGCTACATGTACTCGAACCCATTACAGACGTCTGACTGGTGCATTATTTCCTATTTCACTTGTTTTTATACCCTTCTTTGGCACGTATACGTACTGATATTCGTCAAACGGGAATATGGCTGTATGAAACCGACAATTATCAGGTGTATCCTGGCGTAAATCGAGCAATAAATACGAGTGTGCGTCTTGAGTAGCATGAAGATAAGCCTCCCGTAAAAACTGGGGGTTTTCAGGGCATATTTGACGAGCCAGATACTGTATCTGGGATTTATCTCGTGGGTTTTTAAAAATAACTATATAATTCGAATTTAGAGAGATTTCACGCTGACCTTGATGGAATAGATTTTGGGTGATAAATATTACGCTCAAATTATTATGATGACTGCCTTTCGTAAAGAGATTGGTAATCACGCCGCTACCACCTGATGATTCGCGCATCAAGTCATCGATAATTAACAATTTAGGCCTGGGGTCATCAATGTAATCAGAATTTTTGGGTAATCTTTCGTGAAATTCGATATTATCCCCAAGATTTTTATAAGTTGATTGCCACTCAGAGTAGTAGACTATAATTCGATCAAAGCGTACATTACTCATAGCATCTAAGTATTTTAAAAAATTTTTAATGAATATGGTTTTTCCACATGATGTTGGGCCACAAATCATAGATGTCCAGGGATGCTTCCACCGTGAATCCATGATAAAAACTATATCATTTTCCGTAAGGAGCACATCTTTTATAATTTTTCAACGCTAGCGTTAATGGCGGCGGGGCGGCGAGCGCGGCGCGTTTCAGCAAGCTGATTGCGAAGAAACGAGCTAGTTTCGCGAGTGTTGAGCTTGTTTACCCGTATGAGGCTTAATAATAAAATATTAGCTTTACTACACAAATAAGCTTGATGAATAAAGGGTAAGGAGTTCATGCAAAAAGAAGAAAAATTAGAAACATTGTATTTGGATTTGAAAGATAATTTATTCAATTATTTTTAAAAATACATTATAATTAGTACAACACACATACAACACACACATACACACACACACACACACACACACACACACACACACACACACACACACACAATTATTCTAAATCAATTTTAACATGATCAAAATAAAAGTTTTTCATAAGTTTAACATTATGAAGAGCACAAAAGAGTTTTATATCGTCCATTGTGATTTGTGCATACTGTCACTATTTTCTGTTTGGGCTGATCGTCATCCTCGTGTGGGTACCTCAATTCATGTATATCAATTACATTAAATCTAAAGCGTTTAAGCCACTCTTTTCTCTGTTCACCTCTAACATAAACTCTAACAGCATTAAGTAGTCCCTCTCGAAGAATTTTTCCCACATCAGTGTAGGGAACTTTGCCAGATTTCCATCTTAGTCCGTGGTAACAACGTTCCAACCATGTATTTTCTCTTTTGTACTTATCTGTGAGTCTCCTCCAATTATATGGTTCTTGAAATAAAATCACCACAGGTGCCGAACTTTCATCTAAAGGTAGTATGGCAAGCTCTTTGATAACGGGTTCATTTACAGGCTGTTTAAACCCCTGCATATCTACTACGTATTCCATCTTTTAGATGTCTTTACGCTTTGGCTGTCTGGAAAATACTGAATTGTAACCACACTTCCTACTTATTAAATATTTTTGTAACCATATGGGTAGCTTTTATCTAATCCCACGAATCGTCTTTTCCCATAAACATGTTTACATATTTTACTCTCTTCTTGCGTTACAACATCGTGAAATTTAGTGCGTCTTATAGAGTCGAACATTAGAAGAATAGGTGGTATTTCACCTGTAACTAGATCCCGTATAGACTCGAAATTAATTTTCTCACTATTTGAATAATTTAATCGTATACCTTTAACTTTACATACACAGGATTCCGTACCATCTGATTTTTTAATTTTGTACGCATAAAATTTTGGACCTCCAGACACAAAAGATGTTATATAACTACCGGATCCATAACATGATAATTCATCCGTCATATCACCCAAAAGAGTACCTGTAGGTGGTTCATACTCGTCTGGATCACCACGACTTACATAAATGATCGAATCTGTATCATAGTATAAAACACGATCTCCTAGAGGCTGTAAATAGGTGTTAAGTTTAAGTCGGGCCCCCGCTGTAATGCACCCGGCGATGACAACATTAATATAGGGTGATATTTCTGAAACCTCACCCCTATAGCACCATGAAACATATAGAGTATCGTCGTTTGCTGGTAGATAGGATATAACTATGATTTCTGAGCTAAGTAGCATTTCCAAAAATCTTTGCGGCTCTGTTACAATTTCTGTTTTTGGCATATTTTCCTTCTGGCCAAATTTACCCCACAAGAAATTCAGGCAAAGTTTCGACACAGAACGTTTTCCCGGATTGGTGCTTATCTCGTTTTTATCCAATTTTATTCCTTCAGCTTGTTCAAACTCTCGAATATATCGATCTATTGCACCTTGATCGTTATTACACTCTGAAGGAAAGCCTGATGCTAGTGTTTTTTGTTTAAAGAATTCATCAATATAACCTTGAAACAAACCACCTTCACCAGTGGCTGAGTTATACTGTGTCATTTTATACTGCCATATTTCAAAAACTTTTCGTATTTTATATCCGAATTTCACAGCTGTTTTTATTTCGACAGATACCCACGTGCCTGTTAATGTCCTTTCGGCTTCATTTTCATGATAAGAGTCTTTTTGCACTTCGTCTTCAGCACATTTACGACATAAAGGAAAAATTAATTTTCCATGCATTTTTACAGCTAGAATAGGGTGATATAAATTTTGTGGTGGTAATATATCACACATAATGAGACCATCAACTTTATTGATATTATTTATATCACCCATAAAATCCAGACATTCATCTTCTCCAACATATAATTTTGGATGACCCACAGGATATTTACCACGCTCACATATGTAAGGGTAAAGCGAGCAAATATCGATATACTTAATTTTTTCAGCATCTTAAACATCATAAACTTTAACAGTATTACCTGTTCTTCCACCAAAAAACGCATTTCTAGGGTTCAGCGGGTCATGCATTTTAAGTTTAGCTTCATTAACAAAGTTGCGTATAGTTTCATTCTCTGAGCACTCCTTATCAAACTCACATTCACACTTTTCTATCAAGTAATAGCTAGCCAGTCTTATTTTACGTGATATTTTACAGGTTCTGTCATAACGATCTTCCATTGTTTCACTATCTGTTACTAGTCTTACATCTCTGTTAATACGATGACAACGTGGGCAGCTATGTCAATAACAACCATGAAATTGTAAAACGATACCTTTGCTGTTAGACTGTTCAGGTGGAATAAATCCGTCGACAGTGAAACCTTCTGGAAGTCGTTTCTCATGGCAACGATCTGCTTGTTCTATATTGGTATTCAATGACTTTTCCATCCATTTTAACCATAGCAATGCTTTAATTGATTGTTTATTTGTTCGCCTATAGCCAGATTGTGGTATAACGTCAATAGTTTCCGGTTTTAAGAAATTTTTTCTATACACGCGTAAAGATGATGATGCAATTGTTGAGGCCTCGGTGAAAGGATCAACATTGGAACACTTTAAAAAAGTCTCGCGAAAAGCTAAAGAGGCTAGTCTTAAAATTTTAACATCTTGTTTACAATATTTCAAAATTTCTTTTTCAAAATCGAAAATATATTTCTGTTGTTTCTGGTCGCTCTATAAAACTTTCCCTATCTTTAGTACCCATAGTATTAGGTGAATAAGCATCAACCGGAGGCATTTCACCAACATAATTTTGGTTTTCAGCCATAAGCTTTTGGTAATGCACTAAGCGGCATGTGAAAGTAATTTAAACTATCTAAAAATTTAACATTCATAAACTCCATTACAACTATTTTTGCATCGTTTAGTATGACTGAAGGTTTAACACGTACATCTTTTCGCTCAGCCATATATTTTAAAATAAATTGACTATTAAAACCTTGTGCGTTATGTGCCAAGCATATAATCTGTTTGAATGAGTGCTTTTTCTAAAAACATTAAATCAGTAAACTGTTTGACAAGATCGATTTTAAAAACATATTCTCGTATACCACATTGTGGACAGTACATAGAAATATCCGTGTCCTTATTACAACAGCTACAAACCTGCTGCACTACACACAAATTCGGTACATGGATTTTAATTTTTTCATTACCCTCTACTCGCTCACATTGCTGCGTTTCGAAATCATAAAAGAAAAATAAAGTATTTGTGTGCTTAGTGTCTTGAACCGGTTGTACGTAACAGAAATGACTTGGTGGTAATATCTCGTTACAAATCTTACAGTATGATTTCCCACATACATGTTGACCATCTTTAACCCTAACAGTTTTACAGCATGTTGAGCAAACTTTTACGGCCTGACATACTGATATTCGTCTGTCAAAAGATTTGGGTTTTTCGTGATTTTTATAACAATTATTACCGAAAAAGTCTCTATTACAAAGTCTACAAGATAATTTAACATTTTCCGAATCACGAGGTGGACTTTGGAAACATTTACTACATTTCTGCGAGCAATTATGATTTTCGAGTTTAGAGAAAATTTTGTTACACGAAATACAGTACCCTCTACTACCTGCTGCTCCAAGTAAATTTAGTATAGGTTGATAATGTTTTTTTTTCCAGGTAATACATTATTCTTAAAGTGTGTCTGACTGTATTATTATTTACATCTAAAACAAAATTTGTACCATCATACAAGGGTCTGTCGCCACGTCCAAATCTTTGAAACGCGTAAACAACTATAGCAATGCCGCTTGTGGCAAAATAAATTTGAAACTTGTGAACCTCATTTAAGCCACAACCTGTTTCAGGAATGGTTACACATGCTGCACGCGCAAGGTTTTGAGCACATTCTTTTTGATAATTTCGAACGCCTAATTTTTTCCCACTCATTTTGGAGGTCACCTGTGCGAATCTGGCCACGTATAGCGAAAACATATGCAGCTGCTAGAGATCTTGGCAAACATAAATTATCGTTGTTTGCAATCGTTAGTATGGATTTTTTAAAAACGGTTTCATGTGTTAAAGGTACACGTCCGTGCCCTACTGGGACTGATACTATACTACAAGATACTAACAGAGAATCATCGATTTCGAAATTATCGGAGCTCTGTGTGATACTCGCAAGTTTATGCCATAAGTCGTTAGGTGTAAAGTCACTTACACGTCTGAATGATATCCATGCAGGTCCATGAACAAGTCTCTCAGATTCCATAGTAACACCTATAAAATCTTCAGGACTTGCTCTGCTACATAAATTTTCATGCAATTCATACATGGCTCTCTCGAGCCATTGATATATATTTGCGTCAGAAGGTGGTGGCCTGATTGCAACATGTAATGATCGTCCGTGGAGACCAAAGCGCCGATAATATTTCGTACTTTCATCAGTTATTATGATGTGTGGCTCATCTTCTTCTTCTACATTTTCTCCTTTATTTTCTGTATCTTCCTCTGTACTTTCTGTATCTTCTTCTGCACTGTCAGCATCTTCTGTTTGTTCACGTCCTCTTCCTCGCTGCAAATACTCGTCTTTATTTCAATAGTATTACAGGAATTAAGTGGTATAAAAGATATTTTTATAATGTACTCACTGTTTACCTCCTCGTCATCATTTTCTGAATCAGTGTCTGTGTTTGATAGTGATCGGGCACGATCACTAGTCTGGCTGACACTGCTACGGGTACTACTACTACTGGCACGGCTGACACTACTGTGGATACTACTACTGCTCCGAGTGCTACAGCTGCTGCAGCGACTACTTGCCCTGCTATTGCTACTGCTGCTGCTGCTCGATTGAAGGTCACGTAGCAGTTGGTCAGTTGTGTTTACTAGTAATAAAAATCATATTACTAACATGGTGATATTTTTGATAAGATTCTATCAATATCTATATCGATTAATGGTTCATCCGTATATTCAATACAATAAAAATTTAAATCTGAATGTTATTAAGTGTTTACAATCGTTTTTATTATTTCATAAGGAACAAATCCAAAATTTTCTCACCATATGTAATGTTCTCAAACACAGCATCATCGGTATTATTAAAAAATTGATCTAATTCTAAAAACTAAAAAATTGATTACTATCGAAAATATAAGAACTAACCATTTTTAAAAATTTAATGACATACCTTTATATACATTATGCTGCCTCATAATATCCACAGCAAATGGTGTCTCCTGTAAATTGCGAGAAATTAAATATCTCGCCAATATATCGATAGATTTTTTATTAAACCTATTGAAAATACCTCGTTTGTAAATGTATAATACTGTACGCATTGGACAGAGGTCTATGATAAATCGCAATTTTTTAAATAAGACTTCTTCAGAAAGTGTTTTTAATTTTTTGATCTATTGATCATTGCAAAATATTTTAATATTTGTGTGTCGTGAAACAGCTATATAATAAACTGATGTTATAAGCTTTAATAATTCTTTGCGTGATGCCATTTTTTACTTAGTCTCTTATAGCTCCTTCTACCAAGTTGTAGCGAACTGTGGGGTGTATAGCGCTAAACGCTGTTTATATACCCTGAAAAGTACGCTCAAGTGGGGAAATTTTACAACTACTTTCGTTAACATAATGTTACTAAAAGTTTAACAACATTTAAATTCTTCGAAATCTTTGCAAGACCAGGTCTAAACGAAATTTAATAAGTTTAACTGTAAAAATCTAATACCATGTTATCTTTAAAACTGTATTACGAGACAAAAAATTTATGTGCTCGCATTGAAATTCTGCAAATTCATAATAGAAGTTAATTATTTAATTTTGTACTAAATATAAGTTTTTCTTAAATCCAAGTTCATCATATAATTCGATGTCGAAAGTACATCCCCTTTTAGAATAACCCCAAAATTTTGTCCATTTTTCGCTCCGATGCATAGTTTTCGAGATATTGGCAAAAATCGACATTTTCGAACTTTTTTCAATAATGTACAATGTACACTCGGATTCTATGCAGAAAATGCGTATTTTTTAGTATAATCCCGGATTTTCAATCGTTTTCCTCTACGATGCTAAGTTTGCAGGGTATTGGTATTGGTAAAAATCGATACCTCCCCCCACCCTTTTCGATAATGTACTATGTGTCATTCGTTTCTACGGCCAAAGTACATCCTCTTTTAGAATAGCCCCAAAATTTTGTTCGTTTTTCGCTCCGATGCTTACTTTTCGAGATATCGGCAAAAATCGATATTTTCACACTTTTTTTCAATAATGTACAATGTACACTCAGATTCTATGCAGAAAATGCGTATTTTTTAGTATAATCCCGGATTTTCAACCGTTTTTCTCTACGATGCTAAGTTTGCAGGGTATTGGTATTGGTAAAAATCGATACCTCCCCCACCCTTTTCGATAATGTACTATGTGCCATTCGTTTCTACGTCCAAGTACATCCCCTTTTAGAATAACCCCAAAATTTTGTCCGTTTTTCGCTCCGACGCTTAGTTTTCGAGATATTGGCAAAAATCGATATTTTCGTACTTTTTTCCAATAATGTACAATGTACACTCGGATTCTATGCAGAAAATGCGTATTTTTTAGTGTAACCCCAGATTTTCAACCGTTTTTTTCTCTATGTAAATAATAATATGTAATTATTTAAATAATAATCTAATAAAATATCCTCAGCAGGAATAAAATCTTTTTTAGAAGGATAAAGATTATATTATTGCACTAATGTGTTCCAGACATAAGCGGTTGTTAATATCATTGTTTCTGCAAGCGTTTGTGGGAACAGGTGAAATAAGATTTTTTCTAACATTTATGTATGTAATGAAATATCCTCTGCAAAAATAAAACCTTTTTTAGAAGGAAAAAGAATATATTTTTTACTAATCTGGTCCAGACGTGAGCGGTGGTCAAGATCATTTTTCTACAAGCGCTTGTGGGAACAGTTGAAAAAAATATTTTCTGCACACGTTTGTGGGAACGAGTGTGCAGAGATTTTCGCATTCGCGACTGTCTTAGCCCTGCAGTTTTGAATGATAGCACAAAAATTATGGGAGGGAAGTCTCTGCAGCAACCAGTCTAGATCCAAGTGCCGAACTAGCCACATTGTCTCTCTACTGTTCTATTTTTTTTTCAACTTAGTTTTTGACAACTCTTTTCTTTTTTGTGCTAAAGTGAACTTAGTTTTTTGTGTTAATCGAAATATATAGATTTTGTGAAAATGGAGATTCTGAACGACGTGAATCTCGACATAATGAATTTAGATATTATGGACGTTGACATCCATGGCGAGCCGATGCCTGATTTATTGTTCAATCAGGTGCTCGATGATGTGCTCGATTTAGAGGAGGAACGTGCAGCACAAGTGCGTTAGGATTCTGCTCTCACCGATCTACTGTGGGACGACGACGACGACGACGACGACGACGACGACGACGACGACGACGACGACGACGGCAATGAAGAAGATGAAGGATACTATACGGACTCTGATGCGGGAATCAACATAGACAATATTGATTTCGATCGTATGCCTGTTGAAGTGGTATCAGAGTCCGATGAAGACGATGATGAAGACGAAGAAGAAGTACAACAACCGATCGATGTGGACTCTGATGCTGAGACCATCGAAAATGTTCGGGACGTTGATGTACGCGATATTGACTACGATCCTGCAATGGATATAGATAACGACGACGGCGACGACGACGACGACGACGATAACAATATAGAAGAGGCTGTTAAATGTGAGGTGGCTATACGTCAGCTCTTAAAAGTACGGAAATAATATTTTGATTCCGCGAAGAGACTTTTAAGATTACAAATACAGAAGGAGGAAAAAAAATACGCGCACGCCTCGCACGAATGCAACGGCGCGTTCGGCGGAATCGACATCGAATACACGATGTACCGCGTCGACGGCGTGATATGTGTTTTGGGTTCGGAAAGCCATTTTGGCTTCAAAGAACACGGTGCTGGATCCGGGGTGCAATGTGTGGTGATTGGTTGTGTCTTGATTGCAACGAGGAGTCTCTACATTGTCAGGACGAGAGAGGATTATTTCACCAATAAAATGAGGAGAAACCACATTGATTAAAAAAGTAAACATTTGTTAATCTTTAACGCATGTATTCAACCATTTTTTAAATTTTTTATATATTTTATTTTTAAAGTATTAATAAATAGACTTATTAATAATTATTAAAATTATTAAAACTTTATTTATAATAAATAAGTTATTAAAAGTTTTGTTTTTTAAAAAATTGAAAACCGAAATCTTATATTTTTAGCATTAGATTTCTAATATATTTTTTATTATCAAAAATTATTAAAAATTAATGAAATTTAATGAAAAATATTAATAATCTATTACTAAAAGTATAAGACTTCGGTTTTATTTTAATTTAAAAAAATAAAATTTTTAATAACTTATTTTTTATAAATAAATTTTTAATAATTTTCATGATTATTAATAAGTCTATTTATTTGTTGAAAATTAAAAAGATAAGGCATAATACATTAACAGCACACTCATGTGAGCACTCTCATGAGAGCGCTAATTCATGTACCGCATTGGGCGTCATAGAGTCTGTGTCTGACACAGCCCGCTGCAGCAGGCAGACTGCCCGCAAGTGCAGTCAGAGTGACTTACTCGGCTTGGACGCTCCCTCCACTAGTATCCGAGGAGTGGGGAGGCGTAGTCTATCTCGTGTCTCGCTGCAGTTGCAGGCAGTCTGCCTGCTGCAGCGGGCCGTGTCGGACGCAGGCTCTATCACGCTCGTCGGCGCATACGAGACAACACGCCTCTTATAAATGCATATTTGTATATTTTTGTTATTTTTTTTGTTTCAGGAGGAGTCACACATCCTCAACCGGGACTGTTCGAACGTGCCATGGAGATAGAGGCGATTATTATTATTAATAAAAAATATAAATATATTTTTTATCTTAAAACTACCGAATATTATTATTAATAAAAATATAAATATATTTTTTATGCTAAAAAGTGTTAATAAAAATATCCGTATTCATTTATAAAACTAAAGTTTTTTAGTGGTGTTTTCAGGCGCGCTCTCTCTCTCTCTCTCTCTCTCTCTCTCTCTCTCTCTCTCTCTCTCTCTCTCTCTCTCTTTATTTTTTATTTCACAGTGGCACTTTGGGGCAGATGTAACCTAAGCCATTTCCCCCTGATGGTGGGGTTCCCCCTCCTCTCCCTCAGGTGGATAGTGGTGGGGGGTTTGTTTGTCTGCCCCAAAGTGCCACTATAACTACTCGTATGTATAAAATACTATACTAAAAATTTTTTTTTTGTACAATTCTATTTGAACTGTCAAGACATACTCGTTGAAAAATGTTACCAAAATGACAAAAACGCAGATTTCTACTTATCGACATTACAGTTTTCTTTTAATTAAAAAATTGCTAAACATTGATTTGGAAGAAAAGAATTGTAACACCCTTCGTAGCGATTCTATTAGTATTGCAATGAGATATACTCGTTGAAAAATTATGTCGGTATCACACATGCCATCCCGAGGTATAAATAACAAATGTTATATTATATCAAACCTAATCCTGGAGCTTTTTTTAATATTTGCTCTTTTCTGTATATATACAGCCGAAAAAATGTGCAGTATACGAACGTTTGGGTGAACGTTCTAACCGCCAACCATGTATGGTTAATTTAATGAACGTAACCTCATACTGTATATTTTCATATTATGTTTCTTTTATTTTTGGAACGAAAGAATACTGAAGTTTAGTTAAATAAAATAACACGAAACTTAAATCGATATGATTAATTTTATTTTATGCTTAATTTTTTAATAAAAAATTCATATATAATTTTATATACAATTTTATAGATTTATTTATTTATCATTATTTATACAAATATTACTAGGCGTTGAATATTATTGAAGAATTCCGACACCATTACAAAAATATTCAGCTTGCTAAACTACAAACATACAAAGTAAATAAATTATTTAGATTATTACCTGATTAATCATATCTTGCAAATAACTTGAACGATCTGCTATTTTAACCTTACAATTTTTATAATAAACAACTTTACTGTAATTGGTAATAACAATTATAAGTTGACAGACTCGATTAAAAACTCTTGTATGCTGTTCATTATTTCGTATCATCTGGTAAAAATCACCAGAAAAAAATAGGAAAAATGGCTATGAATATGGAAATATTTGGGTTTGTAGTACATATGGTCAGATTTTATTATAAATTATATTATATTGTAATCTTGTAAGTATATATGAAAAACCTACTTCATTTTCTAAAAGATTTTATATGAAATAGTTATATTTCATATGTATAACGTAATACACTGATTGAAACATTAAACATGGGAAGAATGATTTTAAATGCATATATTTTATAGTTACATATAGAGTAATAATTTCCCCCCATCCGTCCACTATACATTACTCGATTAAATCCGCACGTAACTCCACTGAACCGTCAACATATTATTACTGACTCCCATGGCCTCGAGTGAAATTTCATATCTCACTATCCGTTACTACTCTTCCACATTCACAAAAATTCTTCAAATACTGAACGCCGCTTCACGTTGCCACAAAAGAATGCGCGTGAAATTGAATTCTCGCGCGTACGTACGCATAGTTGAAAATTAAACTGCCGCGAGCTCAAGGAGGCGGTGATTCTTTCTATATACATCATCCCCCTCCTCCTATTACCACGCATACTCGAAATGGTGCTCAATGCGTGACACGTGTATACATGGGTCCAATTTTTGTTACTCGGCCGTGCGCGCGAACCTAGTTTTGCTAAGAAGCGTATTTAATCGGTGCTTTCTTGGATACGGATTCAGAAATGTTATGAAAGCTGTATGCCACGCATTCCGCTTAAATTTTCGTGATTAATTAATCATACGATGAGCGGACGCATCGATTTAAAAATAATTTAAAAAATTCCCCAAAATAGTTTAAAATGAAAGTGCTCCGCCGCTGTGTACGTCAGCTACATTTAAAAAAATCCAAGACTTACTACGATAGTATGAAATAAGGAAAGTGTAAGTTTACTCTCAAATATGGGTAAATCCACAGTACTTATAACCATCTCGTAATGATTTTTCTAGAGTAGTTTATTACCGCTATTTATGCACCGTGCAAAGCACATAAACCAGACTAATATTAAAAGCTACAATGGACATTAGAAAATGCTGTCTGAAACTGGTATGAGTGTGCGTCGTACATTGTATTAATCTAGTACGATTCTACTTGCGACTCTTGCAAACCGAAATCTATAAGAACATAGGAAGGAATAGTATATTACGACACAAGGCTAGTAAAATAAGAAATGTCTCAGATCACATGTAATTGTCGGCCAAGGCGAAGCCGAAATTGACAAACATGTGATCTGAGGCTTTCTTTTTCACTGGCCATGGGTCGTAACATACTATTTCTGCTCGACGGCGCCGGAAAGTGGCAACTTCGTTTCGCGCAGCCGCCCGAAAGTTGGTGCTTTCCTGCCGGAGGGCAGAAAATTGTTTCTATTACATTGTTCATTTATATTTTATTTCTGCGTTGATAAAAGCCAGAGCATGCGTAAAAAGCTCGTAATTACCTATACTGAGCCATTTTGTAGTGTAAAATGTCAGGAAATCGTTTGCAGAACATATTTTGACTTTTCGGTATTTTGACCCATAAGACTATTCATTTTCGGTATTTTGACCGATACAAATTTTGATTTTCGGTATTTTGACCCATGAGAATTTTGATTTTCGGTATTTTGACACACAAGAATATTTGTCTTTCGGTTTATTGACCTATCCAAAGATCCAAAGATTTTCGGTATTTTGATCCATCCATATTTTAGTTTTCCGAACTTTCATCTATCGGATAAATGGTATTCCGAATTTCAACCTTCCAGTATACTTGACTTTCCGAAAATTGACTTTTCGAAATTATGGATCATCAGAAATTTGACTTGTCGGAATTATGCATCATCAGAAATATGCCTTTCCGAATTTTGGACCATCCGAAAAACGAACGGCCCCCGTTGGCAGAACGGTGCGGCAGTGGAAACTGCAATTCACCGGCGAGAAATGCAGCAGCATCGAGGAATTTCTCGAGCGGGTCAACGAATGCCGTTCGCTCGCGCGGATAGCAGACGAAGATCTGCTAAACGCTATGTCCGAGCTGACATCTGGCGTGGCAAGGCATTGGTGCTGCCGAGCTCGCAAAAATTGGCGAACTTCGGAAGATTTCTGCGCCGCCGCGCGCCGCTGCTATGGGGTCGATAAGCGATTCCACCAACGACTCGTCGACGAAGCGCAAGCGCACACCCAAGGCAGAGATGAGCCCGTAAGGGATTATATTATATGTCTCCTTACGATTTTAAGTAAGTTCGAGGAGCCTTGGGAGGATAAAAGACAACTCGAGCATATATATAGAAATATGCTCCCTAGTCTCCAGCGCCTAGTGCCGCGGGAGAAAGTCACCGATATAGACAAGCTCGTAAAGCTTGCACGAGAAGCGGCAGCACTAAGGGAGGCGGAGAGGAATTACGAGCCTCCCCCGAACCCGGACGAAAGTCTGTTACTAGACGTATCCTATAAGAGGCCAAAGTCCGCGAAAACGCAGCCGCAGCGCGGCAAGAGTAGTCTGGCGGCCTTGGCGAGTGGCGCGACCCCGCAAGACACGGACGGAAAATCCGCGCCGAGCGATGGCAAGCCGAGCCTAGCCGCGATGGCAGAACAGTCGGCTCAGGGGCTCGACCAGCTGATTAGCCAACTGTTACACGAAAATCTGGTCAAACTTAACTTGAGCAGGGAGCGACCCCCAGGTCCCCCGCCGGCAAGCAACAGGCCTCCCAAGAGGACGGGAGCGTACCGCAAGAATGGTCGCAGTTCCCCTAACAAGCCTAGGGAAAACGTCCCGGCCAGCAACGGTGAGGCGAATTATGCGCCTCCTACTCCGACCAGCGACAAGAACGCCAACAACCAGCCCGGGCCAAAACAGCACGTGCGGTGCTGGGGTTGTAGCTGGCCTGGCTATATTAAGCCACACTGCTCGGAGTGCTCGGGAAAAGGCAGAGGGGGCGCATAGACGAGGCCCCTCTCGCCCCTCCAATACCTGACGTGACCTCAACGGTGCCTCGGCAAGGCGCCCCGGCTGCGTCCGTCGCAGCAACCTCTACCGACAAATTTTTTTAATTAACAAAAAACACTTTTGACAGTAGGTGGCGTTCCAATTGGGGTAGAGAGCACTCTTAATGCCGTGTTGTGGCCGCGCGAATCGACACTTAGCATCGAAGGAGTGAAAGAGCGAATTCCGCTAGAGTTAGCATCACTAGCGCACGATGAACCGAGCGCTGTTCATCTCGCTTCGGATGGCCTCGCCGATGTCGACGAAGCCCAACGGCGACAGTTGCAAGAGTTGCTCGATCAACTGCTGCCTGCGAGTGGCGCACCATTAGGATGCACCAGCTGGGCCGAACACAACATCGAAGTCTCAAGCACTAGGTCCATAAAACAGAAATATTATCCTGTCTCGAAGAAGCTCGAGGAGGTAATGCATAGGCAAGTGAGAGACATGCTCGAGGCGGGCATTATTGTCCAATCGACCAGTGAATGGTCGATCCCTGTTGTGATGCAACGGAAAGCGAATCGCACGTACCGATTCTGCATCGATTATCGCAAGTTGAACGCGGTAGCGAAGGCGAGCGCGTACCCGCTCCCTCACATGGATGCGATATCACGCAAGCTCCAAGGTGCTCGATATATATCGACGATCGATCTAAGCAGCGCCTACCACCAAATTCCGTTGCGGAAGGAGGCGCAGTCGCTAACCGCGTTTACTGTCCCCGGAATGGGCCTCTTCGAATTTACCCGAATGCCTTATGGGATAGTGGGCGGGCCAGCGACCTTCCAGGAGCTTTCAGACGGCGTTATCGGTCCGGAGATAGAACCTCATGCTTTCTCCTATTTGGACGATATTATTATCGTCACGGAGACGTTCACGATTAACCGTGAGAAAAGCAAGTTCTGTCGCAGCGAGGTCAAGTTTCTCGGGGTCTTAGTTAACTGAGACGGCTTTAAGCCTGACCCGGACAAGATCACTCCAATTTTGGAATATCCGGCAAGAATCTCAAACAGTTGAGAAGGTTCCTTGGTATGGCGTCGTGGTATCGCAAGTTCTTGCCCGACTTTGCGACAATCGCGGAGCCGCTCATGCAGTTAACAAAGCACAACGTTGCGTATGTGTGGAGTGATGCGGAGCAATCCGCATTTGAGCAGATTAAAGCTCTCATTCCGTCTGCCTCGGTATTACACCGGCCGTCGTTTGAACACCAGTTCGTGATTCAAACGGACGCGAGTGATACTGGTCTTGAAGTGGTACTCACGCAGACAATCGACGGCGAAGAGCGAGTTTTATGCTTCGGAAGCCGCACGATGAAACGGAATTATTCCGTCACGGAACGCGAGTGCCTCGCAGTTTTGTGGGCGATACGCAACTTCCGTGCTTATGTCGAAGGGTATCACTTTAAAGTGATAGCGGACCATAGTTGTCTGAAATGGTTATGCATTTACATAATCCCACCGGACGCTTAGCGCGGTGGGCTCTTTAAATGCAAACGTATGACTATGACGTCGAGCATCGTAAGGGCTCATTGAATTACGTGCCTGATGCGCTCTCTCGCATGTTTGAGGACGAGGAAGCGCCAGACCTCGCGGCAGTGGACATCTCCGAAGAAACAGACGACGCCTGGTACAGACGCATGATCGCCGTCGTCGGACAAAATCCCGGCGACTATCCATGGTAGAAGATAGTTCACGAGCGCCTCTATAGCTACCGTCCTAACTCTGCGGTCGAAGATTTGCTGGAGGACGAGGACGCGTGGAAATTAGTGCTACCATCTGAGAAGCGCGAGAAAGCGATGCAAGAGAGCGTCGCAGAACTTACCGCGGGTCACTTAAGACGAGCGAAAACGCATGAGCGTACCACACTCTATTATTACTGGCCTTCGCTGCGCAAAGATGTCGCTGACTTTGTGTGGAACTGCCTTATCTGTCAGCAGTGCTAAGTGCAGCAGACAGCGCCGGCAGGCCTCATGGGCAGCCATCGCGCATTACGCCCGTGGTAGATCGTTGATATTATGGGACCTTTTCTAAGGTCCGCTCGAGGTTTCGAATACCTGCTGATATTCCTGGATTTATTTACAAAATGGATCGAATGCGTGCCGATTCGCAAGGCGAACGCACGTACCATCGAAAAGGAACTGGAACAGCGAATCTTCCTGCGCTTTAGAGTACCCGAAATCTTTCACTCCTGCAATGGAACGGAGTTCAAGAACAAGACTTTGGACTCCTTCCTAAATAAGTGTGGTGTTGCGCATACGACGATTCCGCCGTATCACGCGCAGGAGAATCCTGTGGAGCGAGTGAATCGTACGGTGAAAACCATGATCACCGCGTTCCGCGAAGAAAACCATAAGGATTGGGATTTTCATATCCCCGAATTAATGTTCGCGTACAACACTGCGACTCAGGAGTCGACGGGGACGAGCCCAGCTTTCCTGAACATGGGTCGGCAACTGACTCCACCCGTTTTCTTGAAACGCCGCGAAGAGCGCGTAGCGGAAGAGTTCGCAGAAGCAGCCGAGCTTGAGCGCTGGCGCACGTGGTTGCAGAAGTTGAGAGACGTACAACAATCGGCTGCAAAGAACGATTCAGCAGCGCAACAGCGACAGTCGCAATATTATAATGCGTCATACCGGGATGTTCATTTTGAAGTAAAAGACTAGGTGTGAAAGCGAAATCGTATCCTGTCCTCCGCAGCTCAAGGCGCAGCGGCGAAATTAGCGCCGAAGTACGCGGACCCGTATGTAATAGCAGCCAAGCTAGGCTCGAATGTGTACAAGCTGCAAGACCTTGATCGAAAAGACTGCAGCAAGGTCCACGTGGAAGACCTTAAAGCATAACACGAGAAGGTTGATCTTACCGTTGAGGTAGGGAGTTCAACTGAGGTTAACTCGGCACGCGATGACCAGGCTGGGGAAGATCCCAACGACGACGGATTTCCCAATACCCGGGCGAGTGAGCAGCAGCCCGCACCCCGCAAGAGGGGAAGACCACGCAAAGCACGGTTGGTGGTACCGCGAACCACACGTGCCATAGGGGCCCAGGCGAGCAAGCGCTAGCGAGTAGCGGCAGACGCTGACGAGTGAAAGCCGCTACCACTCGCGACAAACGCAAGCGCAACCCCACCCCGAAGCCGCGGTCGGCCTAAATGCTCTCGGAACGCAGCCATAACGAACCGCGTCGCGACACCTTCCTCTCGACGCACGCGCGCCGCAACGCGCCGAGCACGTCACCAACCCTTTAACCTCATGACTCACCATTGAACATATTGACCAACTCTTTTCCCCGGTAGGGCGAATCATCCAGGGATGAGCCGGTAAGCGCCCTCGCAAGACGCGAAGGATCGCCACTCCGCAAGAACACGGGCCTGCGAGCCACCGAGTAAAAATTGTAAAAGGGAACCCGAGTTGCTTACCTTTTTTCCTTTTTTACTCCTCAAGCCTATTGCATGGCTCGTCGAAGCTCTAGCCCTTGCCGCATGTTAAATGATGGAGAGAGAGGTTATCTTGAGCTGGTACGTCGCCCGTAACCGGCGTCTGGGGGAGGGGCGTATAACGGAAAATTATTCTTCGTCATTTTCCCCTCTCTCCGCATTACCTCTGTATTAACATACTGAGATTGTTACAGGTGCAGACGACGCAAAAGGACGCCTAGCCAAGAGGGGGAGAGAGAGAGAGAGAGAGAGAGAGAGAGAGAGAGAGAGAGAGCGAGAGCGCGAGGAGCGCGCGCAACCCGGTAGACTCGAGAAAGAGTCTAGATTAGTCTCGCTTGGGATAGCGCCCGCGCTCCTCGCCTTGCTGCAGAGTAGGATACCGCGATAGGTCCGTGAATTGTGCCCTAAGTGAGAGTGCGTGAGTGTGTGGAGTGTATCCGGCCACGTGTGAGTGGCCCAGACCAAGGCCAGCGACAGCAAGCGACGCACCTGGTGCGAAGGACCGCCGGCGACAGCGATTACTGCAACACTTGTGAGTGCCGGCTGGATCCTTCTCTCTCTCTCTCTAACTCGCGGCGACTCGGGCCTCCTTACGCGCCTGCTGACTGCGCATCACTATAAGTGCTCTCCCGTTTTTCTGACCGAGCAATAAACGCCATGCGGTTTCTACCTATTAACCGCGAGTAATTATTTACCTTACCACGTTCTCCTATTACTATTCAATTATTAAGATCCGCATGCAGTGTGCATTGCACGAGGTGCGCTAGCCTCGCCGCCGCATGCACTATTTGTAGCTGGATAATTGCGGAGCAGCCAGGGAAATAAATTATCCGTTACAATGTATATATATATATTTTATATATATATATTTGAAGAGATATCAACGTATAGATCGGTACTTTTGAAGAGATGTCGGCATTTTGAAGAGACTCCTCAAATTTCTCAAAGCAAGAATCGCGACTTTTGAGGAGAAATCTATACCCCCTTTTCCCAGAGTCGGTAACCTGAGGGTCATTATTTCTTTAGTGACATTGTCCGAACTCTGAACGAAAGGTTCACATCTCCTCAAAAGTACCAATTTACAAACATATCATATATATAATATATATATATATATAATCATATGAACATCGACTTATGCTGACACCAATGTATAAGACCACGTGACCTGTCTGCATAAGTGTAGTACCGTTTATACAAGTGTCTGCACAAGTCTAGCGTGACTAAAGAAATAAACTCTCTACTTATGCTGACGTCTGCATAAGTCGGTCTCTGTCTGCATAAGTCTATTTAAATTTCGGAAAGTGTCTGCATAACTAGCGTTTCATATATTTATAGTTATATATATATACACACATTTGTTTTACCAGATTTATGGAGCCCTTTTATACACATGAGCATATTTATGGAGCCCGTTTTCTTTTATGGAGCCCGGGTCCCATAAAATATTTTTCTCAGGCGTTTATGGAGCCCGATCTAGAGTCTATAACCCCAGGGTCCATTATTTCTTTAGTCACTTGCCATAGGGATCTCTGGGCTGTAGGTACTAATATACAGGGATGGGCTCCATAAACGGATGGGGTGATAATTATATATATATATATATATATATATATATATATATATATATATATATATATATATATATATATATATGTATATATATATAATTATCACCCCATCCGTTTATGGAGCCCATCCCTGTATATTAGTACCTACAGCCCAGAGATCCCTATGGCAAGTGACTAAAGAAATAATGGACCCTGGGGTTATAGACTCTAGATCGGGCTCCATAAACGCCTGAGAAAAATATTTTATGGGACCCGGGCTCCATAAAAGAAAACGGGCTCCATAAATATGCTCATGTGTATAAAAGGGCTCCATAAATCTGGTAAAACAAATGTGTGTATATATATATAACTATATATATATATATTATATATATGATATGTTTGTAAATTGGTACTTTTGAGGAGATGTGAACCTTTCGTTCAGAGTTCGGACAATGTCACTAAAGAAATAATGACCCTCAGGTTACCGACTCTGGGAAAAGGGGGTATAGATTTCTCCTCAAAAGTCGCGATTCTTGCTTTGAGAAATTTGAGGAGTCTCTTCAAAATGCCGACATCTCTTCAAAAGTACCGATCTATACATTGATATCTCTTCAAATATACCAATTCCCATAGTTATGATATATATATATAAATATATAAATATATATATATATATATATATATATATATATATATATATATATGTATATATATATATATATATTTATGTTTTATGTTAGTTTCCAGGACATTCCAGATGTTTAACGTTGGTTTCGGGGACATTTGTTAGTTTTGGGGACAGTCCCTGAATCTACATATGTTTAACGTCAGTTTTGAGGACATCGGCCCCCATAAGAGACATTATATCTTTAGTCACGTATAGGTATACAGTAACATGGAGTCCTGGGAACTAACGTTATACAAGTTTATATATATATATATATAGTTATATATTGAGCAGCAGTCGAAATAAAATAGCTGATCGAGAGGGAAAAGAAGAAGGAAAAAAGAATCTAAAAACGGCCATAACCAATATGATAAATTATTTTCGTCGGACCTTTGTGGTACACTTAGCACATCTACTAGCCGATCCACGTTTAATCCATGGGCGTTCCACCGCGGTAATGGTCTACTCGCTTGGGGTACACCTACCCTATCTAAAACCGTAAACGTGATGTACTGATGATCACTGCCTGACTCTTCCTCTAAGACCTGCCAGTTACTAATCCTCGATACTAGTTGCTCAGATGCAAAAGTGACGTCTGGTATGGATTCGCCGACGCCGGGGCGTCGATAAGTAGTGACCGTGCCCTCGTTCGCAACCTTCAATCCTAATCTAGCGGCCATCTCGAGTAAATCCCTGCCCCTACTGTTTGTCTCCAGCATACCCCATTCTATCGCCCTTGCGTTAAAATCTCCTGCAACCAGTAGGAGGCCAGAGATATTCCGCAATACGTCTTCCATGCATTCAACCTGCCTAAGAAATTCGTTTCTTCGTAAGTTGGGGGATATATAAACGCTCACGTAGGTAACATCCCCGACGCGCGCCCATACTAGACCCTCCCCCTTGCCTCGTCCGGTAATCTTTGACCTATGTCTACCTGCTATCCAGACCGCCGCTGTGTCGGTCTCGTCCGCGAACCACGTAGTCGTATTGCGGGCCCGATGCCTATACTGTTCGCTAACCAATGACACATCCGCGAGCCCCTGGCTCACTCGATTAGTGAGCAGGTCGTCAGCGAGTACGGCGCCATTCGTGTTTATTTGTAGAACCGTCGTCATTTTTTAGGCCGCTTTAACTTTTCTAGCTCGTCCCTGAAAGCGACGCATGTCCCCGTGCCGGGAAATACGCTAGCTCAGTGGCCGCAACCCCGTATTTTTTATACAAGAAGCAGGCCTGACCATCCGGTCTCGCGCGACAGTCCCTGGCCACGTGATCTGGTTTTCCACATTTCCTGCATAATGCACTACGATCCTCGTCCTTCCAGTCCTTTTTCAGATGCCCAAAGCCTTGGCATCTGAAACATCGCGGAACCACTATTCGCTTTCTAACTCGGTAGCTGAAATACCCTATTTTAATCCTCCCTATCCTTAGGAGAGTCATGGCCGCAGTCTCGTCCATTTCGACTATGGCCATCCTCCGCTCTCCTTCCCCTACGTCAAATACGTGGGTGCTAAGGTTACACATGTCGCTTACCTCCTCCCTAATCGCGGCGTTTACCTGTTCTTCGGTGGTCACGCACGTCATTCCGCTTATTTCCAGTGTAAGCCTTGGAGTGAGGCCTTTAACCTGGTATTCATTTCCCAGATTTTCCTGGATAACTCTCTGGAAGGCCTCCTTGTCTTCCGATCGCTTCTCCAGTTCTAAGAGAACCCCACCGTTTTTAGTCAGTCGGGTGTTTCTCACGACCGCCTTCGCTTCCTCACGTTTAACCTTAGAAGTGAGGTCCTTAAGTATCTCTGCATAGCTCTTCTTCCCGGTTGACGTTATGTGTGTTGCTCATCGTCGAGGCCGAGGATTTACCTTCTTCTCCTTCCTGCCCTGCTGCTGCTGTTGAGGATCCATGATCTTCCCACTATCTGTCCGCGTCGGCTTCTTTTTCCTGGTGACTGTGGTGAATCCGTTCTGCTCCGTCCTCCCTCTTTTGGATGGGGAATCCTGCACCGGGCTGTCCCTTAATCGACGCTTTTTGCTCGGAGTCGCCTTCCCCGCTGCTCGCTCTCTAATTACCGGTGCTTCTCCATTTCTCTCATCTGCTGCCGTTCCACGTGCTGGTTGTACCCCGGCTGAGCGAACTTCCTCTAGAGCCTCGGCCGCCGCGGTCAGAACTATTATCCCATCTTTTACCGGCATTGCGATGTTCTTCTGCTTGGAAGTCATGTCCCGCATGCATCTCAGTAGGCCCTTCATGACGTCCAGGATTTCTCTCATTCTCTCCGATTGGTCCCGCTGATCTCTACTCTCACTTACCAGCCGCGTCATCTGCTGGGCGAATGTGCTAGTTCCACCGGATCTGCTATCACTCGCCACATCCAGGATCGTTCGGGCTGTGCTGTCAGTCGGCGTGTTCGCTCCGCCTTCCCTTCCTTGGATTTCTACATCTATATCTTTGATTTTGAGGTGAATCATCGTGCATACAATCTGTGTTTTAAGACGGTTCGCCCATTATGGGAGCCACACCTCAGTGTGGTTACTATCGCCGCCTGTAAGAAACCCTATTTATGGGTGCCGAAGCCGAGAGGCGGTTTGTCGGACGGTCACTCCTATTGGCACCTAGTGACTCTATAGAAAAAGTTTACGGGATAGGCCCGCGCCATAATGAAGCAAAAGGTTTAACGTCACCCCTACCGAGTGGGCGATGTTGGGTCCGTCCCAACACCTGACCTAAACCTTAGGCTAGACGGTGTGCGATTTGCCCTACGCAGTTTCGGGTATAAGGAAATATTAACCATGTAATCCTTCACACCGGCGCCCGCCTGGCCTGGTTCAACCCTTCCATTGTCTCCAGTCGGTGGATACGTGTTGCTCTTCCCACATTGAACATGCCCTTTCGCTAGGTTTTCGCCCGTATTTCAGGGACTTACGCACCCTAATATTACTCCATGCAGAGTTTAGGTACTAACTTCACGCATCACCCCGGTCCAGGAGTTTACTACTCTCCCCTTGGCTAGTCTGAACGGAATATCCACAAACCGTCGGCCGCAGCCCACTCATACAGTGCCCATTCATTCGTCCACCCTCACGTTCCTCTGTCCGCGACTGCTTATTCAATATATTCGCAGCTGACCAGTCCCAGCTGGCCCTTCCCCGATCCGCAACCTGGGGACGCGCCCGGTAGCATGGAAAAATGCTCATATATGACTAGATAGACCCCGGGATTATTATTATTATTATTATTATTATTATTATTATTATTAATATCATCATTATTATTATTAGTGTAGAATTTAAAATGAAGAAATTATTTACATTTATTTAGATATGTTTAATATGTTTACTTTATGCAATGTATACGTAAAATCATGTTCTTTGAAATGATATAGAATATGTCTAGAGAATATATAGAAAGAATTTGGTTTAACACGAATTATAGATAATTAAAGTGTGTAAAAATTGTGATACTTTGAGTATAACACTATACACACTGCACCCATGCTAGAGCCCTCTCCACTGTCTTTTTTCTTAAATCTATTTGCTTTTTATTCTCCATGCTCTCTTCTATAGGCAATATTCGAGGTCTATTTTTTTTTTGTTTCTCCGTGACAATGAAATTCGTTACACCACGTATCTAGAATTAACATTTTAATCGAATAATTAACAGATACATTAACAAATATATTTACGTAATCAGTCACATTACACAATTATTGTAGTCGACTCAAGAGAACACAGCGACATATTCGTTTCTCAAAAAATAATTTATTTATTGACTTGAAATAAATAACCAGTTATTACACTAATTGAAGACTATATGTGGTTAAAATTTCAAGAGATGATCTTCATTTGTTTTTTAGAAAAGAATTATTTTAGAAAAAATTTGCGTTTTCGTTGTCGCACGATGACTAGAGCAAAAATTATCCAATCGTCCTGAAATTTGGCACAGATGTAGCTTTTATATATCTTCAGATCGAGTTCGTTGCCCAAAAAAATCGGTCCATTACGAAAAAAGATATTTGAGGTAAAAAAATTTTTTAAGAAATTTTCGTATCGCATTTTCTCGGAGATTACTTGATTTATCGACTTAAAATTTTAACCACTTATTAAATTTATAGAAGACTATATTTGGTTAAAATTTCAGGAGATTATCTTCATTTGTTTTTTAGAAAAAAATTATTTTAGAAAAAATTTGCGTTTTCGTTGTCGCACGATAACAAGAGCAAAAATTACCCAATCGTCCTGAAATTTAGCACAGATGTAGCTTTTATATATCTTCAGATCGAGTTCGTTGCCCAAAAAAATCGGTTCATTAAGAAAAAAGATATAACGCACAGTTTAAGCTGAATCCGGACCCATGATGCTCTCCTAGTTAGTCTAATCGTATAAGATAAAGTATTAAATTTTAAATATTAGAAGTAAAAATTAATTAAAGGGATCAATAAATTAACTTTGAGGCAGCTACGTGCCAATGAATTGGCAGCGGTTTTTTCTAGATTACGCATATTTATTTCTATATTTTTGACATATTCAATAAGTGTACGTCTATCTGGGTGGAGCGTAAAATTGAATTTTTCTTCAAAGTTTAAGGTGTCGATTGCGAAAGTCGGTAACTGTACGTTAGATAAATTTACTAGCCCTTTCTTTTTGGTTTCTATAATGCTATTGTTGTTGTTGTGATTAGGGGATGAAGAACAGCAATCGTTATGACATTACAAGGAATTGTTATTCAATTTAAATTTGTGAGGCGAACCGTTATTCAAAGTGGAGAATATATTTTTGTTTTTTTTATTGTGTGTTTGTGTGTGTTTCTTCTTTACGAAGTCTATTGCATGGTTGTAATATTTTAGGAAATCAGAGAGAAACCTTTCTGTAGTCTTTTGTTTTAAGCTACATGTAATACTATTGATATGTTTTTTCAAGAATGTAATTTGTATGTTAAGATGAGTGATTTCGAAATTTAGGATCTTTTTTTGGCAATAATCAGAAAAATGTGCGATTCACCCTGTACGTGTTTACTCTGAAAGGAGAGGTTTTCTATGGACTTACGTATGTCATCGATGTGACGTGGAAAGATATCACACCCTCTGCAGTTCACCAAAAACTTCGTTTTACATTTGTTTATGATTAATTTCCTTAGTGATTTAGATAACTGTACGCAGAGTTTTTTTGTGCCTGTGTCATATTGGTTTTCTATTTTCCTCAGAATGATTGAAAATTTGTGAGGAGTGTCAACAGCTAGGTAGAAAAAGTTGTCAAAATCTGACGTTGTCAGTGCTTTCGAGGTATCGATGGAAGAGTTTGGCATCTTGTAGTCCCAATGCCTGGTATGTCGCCACATACATCGGCATGAGTAAACGAAAATTAACGAAACGTGTGTACGAACATAAAAGAGCAGTCAAATTAGGCTCTGAAAATTGTGCACTCGCTGGCCACACACAGGACACAGGGCATTTCATAAATTTCGATAAGATCAGAATACTAGACAAAGAACCGAACTATTTCAAACGCACTTTTTCTGAGATGATGCACATTCACTTCTACAATAATACACTCAACCATATGGAAGATATCCATTTCTTAAAAAACGCATATAAAAAGACAATAGATACTATCAAGAAGCAACACATCTAAACTCATAACATTTACAATTGCCTTCTACGTGTTTACAACGTCTTTTCTCCACATCACTTTACTGTCTTATTTCATACTGTAGGATCAGGTGAGCATGCGATTAGAGAGGTGGCAGACCTAATACGCTAGAGTCTCCGTATTCTTATCGTATGGGTTTCGTCCACTACTCCTCACCGCTTGCGCTCCTGTTCCACCGATGTGAGCGAGGCAACCGCTATCCCTCACTATTTCCCTTCCCAGACCCCCACCACCTCTTTCCTGTCTATCCTAACAGTTATTCATTACTCCTTAATTTTAAATTATCGTTAGTGTCATTTTGGAGTTTGCCGAATACAGTTGGGCATTTCCAAAATTGACGATGTGTGCAGAACGTCATAAACTTTGTAAGTTCTTACCATTACTTCATTTTTTAACAAATATTCTTTTATACACGTATTGTATTTTAATTCCTTAATGTTATTAAAAACTCTAATTGTATTTTATAGTAATTTGGCGATGTTGCGTTCATGAGGAGAAATTTAAACTCCTCGTAGACGAACTTAATATGTGATAATATTGTTTTTATGGTGTTTTATATATATTACGTCTAATATTGTTTTTTGTTCATAAATCTACATATTTTAAAACAATGCTTTCGCAGTCCTGATGAAGAAAGTTAAAAACACTTTCGAAACGTTGGTGTAATAAATTCATCATAACAAAATTGGTTCGTCTCGAGTCCGTTTTTTACTCCATCAAATAAAAACAAGAGAAGCTTTTTTTGTTCAGAATTGTCCCATGACCATATTTATTCTCAAAATTTGTTATAATAAATTACAGTACCTTTAAAAACTTATTTGCTATACTGACGGATCGTCCTCTCGAAGGTCGGTGGTTCAGTGTTGTGCTGTTGTTCCGCCGATCGGATGATCGTCCAGCAGATGTCGTTGCGTGGAAGGTTTCTCCCGGCGGTGGTTGTTTGCTGGTTGCAGCAGGAGTCTCACTCCATTTGGATGTCTCAGTCTCTCCTATGTGGGTCAGGTGTGCACGAGCAATGCTTCGCCGTGGTAGAGACTCGATGTGACTCGGGCAGCGCTTCGCCGTGCCAGAGAGTCGGTGCCGATTCGGGAGGTGCTTCGTGGTGGAAGAGTCTTCCCGGCTTCTACCGGGAGAAGTTCTCAAAAATGACTGTCTGCCGGAACCCTCTTGCTGGCCTTTTTTACAGTGCAAATTTCCTTTTTTTAGGGGAAAAATTGTTTTTCCCACTTGTGGGAAAGTGCAGGAGGTTGGTTCCCACCTTCCGTTGCCATGCGTTTTTTTATGCTCGCTTCTTAAAAGAGTACATGAAGATGTCAAACGTTTTCTCCTTGAAAATATTTCCTCCAGAGACAATTTCACCTAGTCTACATACAGAGTATGTAGCCTCCATACGCCACCACCTCTTATCTCCTAAATTTAGATATCAAAAAGAGACGTCTTCTTGATCTATCCTTCGTCCTGGTGCCACGTGGTATTTTCGCAGTGTGGTAGCTTCTTGCGTGTTATGGTAAAAAAAGTACATAGCCGTTGATCCGCTATCTTAAGCCGGCAGACCTTCTCGTTCTTGTACATTTGGGCTACACAGTATAGGCATCCTTGGGCCTTGACTCTTTCTCTAAGTCAGTTCTTCCCTTGTATATGTATAAAAAAACATGTGTGTACACGGCGAAACTTCTTCCGCATCACTCTTCTTCTTTCTTTTTTATTGCAGCTCGCCATCCCATCAATTTGGAAAGTACTGTGCACGTGTGCTAATGTTCCCGGGCTTCTTCTGGTCCGTATCGCCTCCTTGATCTGTTTCGTTGTTTTAGCTGGCTACTGGTCCAATTTCTTCACCCTCCCATAGCTCTGAAATTTTCTCCCAATCCGCTTGCTTCTCTATTTTTTTTCTCCGCCTTTTTTCCTGCCCACTTTAAATTTTCCTCCCTTCCTCTGTCTCTCTTCTTTTGTCTCTCTCTCTCTCTCTCTCTCTCTTCCTCTCTATCTTTCTCTGCTACTCTTCTTTCTTCTATATTTCCTATTGCGTCTTTTAGAGGTTTATATCCGTTCTTTTTAAGTGTACGGCCATGAATGAACATAATTTGTTTCTGTTCGCACAAAATAGTTACCCAGAATCCTAGAGAGAATCTTTTATTCCTTTTATTAAAAAACCAAATGGTAATTTGCGTCCAATTTTCCTCACATCTTGTTTTCGTAAACTCCTTGAGACCTTATTAAAAAATAGACTCCAATGGTATGCAAAAAATAACATCTTAATTCTGGAAAATTAAAATGGTTTTAGAAAGGGCAGATCATACGCAGACAATCTTGTCAAGCTCTCTCTAAAACTCGGGGAAGTCTTTATCGATAAAAGAGTGTACTTGCTGCTTTTCTTCACATACAAGGCGCATTGGATAATGTAATTATTGACATCTTGCTCATTATTTTAGCTAAACTAGGATGCCCGAAAAACGTTATTTAGTTTGTTAAATTAATGACACACAAAATGTTAATTTTCACTTGTCCCCATAAAAATCCAAGATCAACCTTCAAATGTGTACTACAAGCAGGCGTCTTAAGCACCCTCTCATAGTTGCTTTACGTAATATGGAGAACTAAGGGAGTCAGAAAGTCACTATGTATCTCTGAATTTGCAGACGATATTGTCGTATTTCTAAAATGCTTGACAACAAAAAGAGCAAAAACATGTTCCAAAACGCGATAATTAAAATCAAAGACAAAGAATTGTACCAAGAAGTGACGAAATCTGTTTAGAAAACCATGTAATCAAATCATCTCGTAGCTTTCGCCATCTTGGAATATATTTCGATTATAATGTGTCATACTCGGAGCATAGTAATTATATGCATAGAAAGAGCTGTAAAATAAAAGGTTAATTTATTAAAAACTATAAGTGTTTGAGGATACGACAGAACCGAGTAACTATAAAAGCGACACCTCTTCAAAATATTTATCATTTATTCATACATTAAAGTGGATAAAATTACGCATGGTCAGTCTTATTGTACCAGAGATGAATAGAGAGATGGTCAGAAAGTATCGAACTATGTCCACAATTGCCTGATTGGTCGTTGAAACGTGTACATGGCGTGGGGCGAGGGAAACGGGCGACGCACAGTAGGCTGAGAGTACAAAAAAATGCACGAAATGCTTGATTCACTCGAATTTCGTGCAAAAAAGAATTGTATACCGATGGATCCCTTCGTTTTAACCTACTTTTTGATATAGCATTTCCCTCGAATGGTCGACATGTGTTTATGAACATGTTGTGGTTGCAGTTTTACCGTGTGGTCGTGAATTCGAAATCTTTAGCGTTTTATTATGTACGGAAATGATCAAGAATACTAAAGCTAGTATATCATAATATATCACTTAGCTGTTATATAAAAAAATTCTTTCAACGTTTTAAGCCTTATAATATATGTATAATATTATGTATAGTTTGATGTATTAAATAGAATTATGTTCCTATAAACATAACTAAAACATTAACATGATATTTTCAAAAAAGTGTTAATTAACTACACTGAGAAGCAAAAAGCGCTACTACTAACCTTACCCTATGCTAGTACCCGCTCCCCAAAAAGGGTAGTGGCTGCACCTTTTAAACGCGCTGGCTGTACGTTTTCAACTCACGTAACCTTCGCACGGACACAAACAAAAATAAAAGTACACTGGTCATACCCAAAGGCGTACTGGCTACACTAAAAGGCGCAGCTACTAGACCTTTTCCGAGTTAAACTACCATGTCAACATTCTGCGTCCTAGCTATACTCGCGGTGTAGTAGCTATACTTTTTGCTTCTCAGTGTAGGTTAAATACCTGTCAATATGAAGTATTCTTGATCATTTCCGTACATAATAAAACGCTAAAGATTTCGAATTCGCGACCACACGGTAAAACTGCAACCACAACATGTTTATAAACACATGTCGACCATTCGAGGGAAATGCTATCTCAAAAAGTAGGTTAAAACGAAGGGATCCATCGGTATACAATTCTTTTTTGTACGAAATTCGAGTGAATCAAGCATTTCATGCACTTTTTTGTACTCTCAGCCCACTGTGCGACGACTGCTCGGCGGCTCAGTGCGCGTGCACCGAACATGTGTATACTGGTGCGGCCCGGCGCGCTGCGCGCTTGCCGTCTGTTTACATATCCCGCAACAATCCGACAACGGCCGAGCGGTCTGACAATCGTCGCTCGGTCGAACCACTTACAAAACTACAAAAACCAAATTCTAAACTACAACCCGAAGGCGGAAGATAAACATGAACCATTTTACTGTACTACATTTTTATCGGCGCGGTAGCCGCGGCGTCTAAGGTGCGCTAAGATACTTTTGTACTAATCTTTTGGATCCAAGTTCGATCCTGGCTGGCATTTTTTTTAGTTTTTTTTTTAACGCATATGCATAATTTCTTTCATTATATTATTTTACCACATACACAATTTTTACCTTTAATTATTATTCTCTAGTAGAATTGATATTTTAATTGTTGAGATATTTTTTTTTCAGAAAACATTGCAAGTACAATAAAATTTATTGAAGTATTGTGATATTTTTGATAATATTTGTTTAGTAAAGAAAATTTTGTATCCTGAATAAATTAATTCACCGAGAGTAAATTAATTAAAAATATCGTTATATTTAATTTTGCAATGGTATCCCTATCCAATTTATATGCAAAATGTAATCAATCACGGTCAAGATATACTCTTTTAAGAATGAAAAAGGATAAAAAATTATCGTTAAGCACGCAAGTTCAATTTCCAAAATAGATATTTTATTCTCATTCCCATTGTCTAATCCCTAAAACATACGTTATTTGTTCTAAAATGTAAGTTTCTATTAATATTATTGACTAAATGGTAATCAACAAGTATATTAACAATAAGAGCAGAATTTCCAAGTACTTATCTTCCATAGCATATAATTTAAAAAACATTTTTAATCAACCGAAAATGCACAAAGACTATCCACAAAAAATGCGCTTGTGCTTTAATTGTTTTATTTAAGCCTCAAAGATAATTCCGAGTTTGCATTTACACTTGCGATGTAATCAAAACATCATTTTCCTCTGAATTATAATCAATAATAGTGTATAACATAAAAAATGATATTATATTATACACATTGTTTACTTTAGTAGAGTTGAAATTTTAATAATTCGAAAAATCATATTTTAGTCAATATAACAACTCTTCTGTAAATTAAATAATTATATACATGTTTTTACAGCGACTTCGTCATTTTACTCGTTTTTCCGTGCTCTGTTCTTTAATCTATTTAAAATATAACTAATCGACATAACTTCAGACTTTTCCATAAATTTTTAAATGTACGTAAATGTAAAAAGTTTTTAAATATGTTGTAAGCGCTCGTGGTGCTGTCTTAATAGTTTTGAATTTTTAATCGGACTTCAACGAGCCAATCTCTTATGCGTTAGTCGAATGTCTATTCTCAAATCGAGAAAGGTAGCTTCTGTTTAAGCTTCCTCCTCTCTCGATAAGAATTTTTTGACAAACGGCAACACACATAAGAGAAAAATTTTTTTTAAAATGAATAACTATTAATTCCGGAATAAAATATAATATCGGGGAGTTTCGTCCTTGTCGTACTTGGTGGACTCGTCAGGAAGACCCAAGTAGACATATCTTCGACTCCAAAATAATGAAATTACTGTGAATTCTTATAGTGTGTAAGTTGTAATTTTATATGCGGATTTGAAAAATTGGTTGCCATCTAGTGTTAAAAGGTTGGAACTAAGATTATACAAGGAGAGGCATTTTAGTGTCCAAATGCCATTTGATTCTAAATATGTTGTAAGCGCTCGTGGTGCTATCTTAATAGTTTTGAATTTTTAATCGGACTTGAACGAGCCAATCTCTTATGCGTTAGTCGGATGTTAATTCTCAAATCGAGAAAGGTGGCTTTTGTTTAAGCTTCCTCCTCTCTCGATTTCTGACGAGTACACCAAGTACGACAATGACGAAACTCCCCGATATTATATTTTATTCCGAAAATAATAGTTATTCATTTTAAAAAAAATTTTTCTCTTATGTGTGTCGCCGTTTGTCAAAAAATTCTTATCGAGAGAGGAGGAAGCTTAAACAAAAGCTATCTTTCTCGATTTGAGAATAGACATTCGACTAACGCATAAGAGATTGGCTCGTTGAAGTCCGATTAAAAATTCAAAACTATTAAGATAGCACCACGAGCGCTTACAACATATTTAGAATCAAATGGCATTCGGACACTAAAATGTCTTTCCTTGTATAATCTTAGTTCCAACCTTTTAACACTAGATGGCAGCCAATTTTTCAAATCCACATATAAAATTACAACTTACACACTACAAGAATTTACAGTAATTTCATTATTTTGGAGTCGAAGATATGTCTACTTGGGTCTTCGTGACGAGTCCACCAAGTACGACAAGGACGAAACTCCCCGATATTATATTTTATTCCGGAATTAATAGTTATTCATTTTAAAAAAAATTTTTCTCTTATGTGTGTCGCCGTTTGTCAAAAAATTCTTATCGAGAGAGGAGGAAGCTTAAACAGAAGCTACCTTTCTCGATTTGAGAATAGACATTCGACTAACGCATAAGAGATTGGCTCGTTGAAGTCCGATTAAAAATTCAAAACTAGTAAAAAGTTTTTATTAAATGGCGTTAATCATATAAGATAAGGCAAACTTTTTAACATTATTTCGAAAAATCTCTTATATTGACATTTTCGTACATCTCAAAATGGTTGCAAAAAATTTAGAAAGTCCGGATAATCGCTTAAATAATACAGTGCAAACCATTCAATATTTTTTTAAGCTATGTTTGTTATTTTCAAAGCGATATTTTAGTAGAGATAGTAGAGAAGTAATTAATCCAGCTTCATTGAAAGCTAGACTCTATCGGCTATAGCGATAAAAATCAACTTGGCATTCGAATAATTAATTAAAATTTCAATTAATTACTCAGTTTAATTAATATTAAAATTTCAATAGTTAATTAAACCCGCGTTTAATTAAGTATTTACATTTCAATCGTTAATTAAACCAGCATTTAATTAATAACTACAATTTCAATCGTTAATTAAACCCGCGTTCAATGAAGAATTAAAATTTGAATCGTTTATTGAACCAGCGTTTAATTAAGAATTAAAGTTTCAATCGATAATTAATGGATTTTGGGGTTGAATGCGATAACCTCGTGCTCTAGCTGGTCGATGAAGGCGCATAATGGGGTCTAATGCGATATCCTCGTGCACTTGGTGACCAATAAAAAAACTAAAGAAAAACTATATTTGTGTTAATTTAATAAGTGAATCTAACGGCTATTCAGGGCGAAAGATAGATAAGGAAGGTAACTAACTTATCAATCACTTTTTTTCTATATATGTCTTTAAATACATATTTAAATTTTTAGAAGCAATTTGACACAATAAATAGCAGTCAAAGAATTATGTACAATATTATAATAATTAAAGTGCAGTCAAGAATTTTTAAAGGATATGGAAAGGGAAGGTAAAACGTATAAGATAAAAAATGAGAACGAAAAAATAACGGCCCAGGCCGGGCACAATCCGACAACCTTCTGTTTACCGGGCAGCTACGCTACCATTTGCGCCACTGGGCTGACAATCCTTTCCAGACCCTAACCACTACTTAATCGTTCTCAATTTTTATATCCCAAATCCCCCCGTCTGCATTATTTTCAGTCGAAGCAGACAATATTATTTTATCAATTGAAGGAAACGCCCGACGATTTATGTTAATTTAATAAGTGAATCTAACGGCTATTCAGGGCGAAAGATAATAGATAAGGAAGGTAACTAACTTATCAATCACTTTTTTTCTATATATGTGTTTAAATACATATTTAAATTTTTAGAAGTTATTTCACACAATAAATAGCAGTCAAAGAATTATGCACAATATTATAATAATTAAAGTGCAGTCAAGAATTTTTAAAGGATATGGAAAGGGAAGGTAAAACGTACACTTTAAATCCAAAAGAGTAAAAATTGGACAAGTGTAAAACGTCAATTTTCTACTTTATAAAAGAGCAAAATCCAGATTTTATCCGTTAAGAGGGTTAAAATGTGCATTTTACACTTTATAAAGATTAAATTCATACTTTTACTCTTTTGCGAAAGAGTAAGGTTTACGTTTTGCTCTTCACAAGGAGTAAAAAGTTATACATTTTGGTAAAAAGAATGATTTGATACTTTTACTCTTTTACTAAAGAGTAAAATCTACGTTTTCCTCTTTATAAAGAGTAAAAAATTAGATTCTCCGTTCAAAAGATTAAATTCACACTTTTACTCGTTTGCCAAAGAGTAAAGTCTATGTTTTACTCATTATAAAGAGTAAAAAGTTATACTTTTCGTTCAAAAGGTTAATTTGATACTTTTACTCTATTGCTAAAGAACAAAATCTCCGTTTCCCTCTTTATAAAGACTAACAAATTATACTTTCCGATCAAAAGATTAAATGGATTCTTTTACTTTTTTGCGAAAGAGTAATACAATTTACGTTTTCTATTTTATTTGTTAAAAAGTTTAGTTTAACTCAAAGTAGGCGGGGGATGTGACTTCCACGCATATACGGGTGCGCGATAGACGTGTATACAAGGTAAAATAATTATTTATATAATTCCTAACCCCAAGTAGGCGGGGGATGTCAGTTTCACGCGTATACGGGTGCACGTTAGACGTGTATACATGGCAAAATAATTATTTAAATAATTCTTAAACCCAAGTAGACGGGGGATGCGAGTTCTACGCGTATACGGGAGCACGTTAGACGTGTATACATGGCAAAATAATTATTTAAATAATTCTTAACCCCAAGTAGGCAGAAGATACGAGTTCGACGCGTATACGGGTGCGCATTAGACGTGTATACATGGCAAAATAATTACTTAAATAATTCTTAACCCCAAATAGGCGGGGGATGCGAGTTCCACGCGTACACGGGTGCGCGTTAGACGTGTATACAAGCCAAAATAATTATTTACATAATTCCTAACCCCACGTAGGCGTGGGATGCGAGTTCCACGCCCCACACAGCATGTATTAATTCTGAAAGGATTCTGAAAGAATGCATGAAATAATTTTATTCTTTCAGAAATCATTCAGTGAAAGGATTCTGTAATAATGCTATGTCCGGGGTATTTTCCTTTCAGAATTAATTCAATGGAATAATTCAAAAATAATTTATAATATCATTGCAAAATTTATTCAATAGAAGATTTCTGAAAGGATTCATGGATTATTACCAAAAGGTTACTAAAAGATATTTCAAAATTATTTCCTGAAATAATTCTGAAAGGAAAATACCCCGGACATAGCATCATTACAGAATCCTTTCACTGAATGATTTCTGAAAGAATCTTTCAGAATCCTTTCAGAATTAATATCACATATTATTGCAGAATCCTTTCAATGAAAGGTGTCTGAAAGGATTCAGGAATTAATTTTGTGAATTAATTCGAAAATATTATGAAAATATTACTAACAAGAAATTTGGAAGACGGATAAATCCCGTATTATTACAGAATCCTTCCAATGAAAGATGTCTCAAAGGATTCAGGAATTAATTTGTGAATTAATTCCTGAATCCTTTCAGACATCTTTCATTGAAAGGATTCTGTAATAATACGTGATTTATACTGTTCGAAATTTCTTTTTAGTAATATTTCCATAATATTTTCGAATTAATTCACAAAATTAATTCTGAATCCTTTCAGACATCTTTCATTGGAAGGATTCTGCAATAATACGTTATTTATACTCTTTGAAATTTCTTTTTAGTAATATTTCCATAATATTTTCGAATTAATTCACAAAATTAATTCCTGAATCCTTTCAATGAAAGATGTATGAAAGGATTCAGGAATTAATATTGTGAATTAATTAGAAAATATTATGGAAATATTACTAACAAGAAATTTGAAGAGGATAAATTCGTTATTATTACAGAATCCTTCCAATGAAGGATGTCTGAAAGGATTCAGGAATTAATTTTGTGAATTAATTCGAAAATATAATGGAAATATTACTAACAAAAAATTTCGAAGGTTATAAAATCATGTATTATTGCAGAATCCTTTCAATGAAAGATTTTTGGAAGGATTCAGGAATAAATATTGTGAATTAATTAGAAAATATTTAGTAAATATTACTAATAATAAATTTCGAAGGGTATATATAATCCCGTATTTGAAGGTACATTTTTATAATTTAGAATATATTATTTAAATAATATTCTAACTATTTTTACATATATTTACATTGTTAATAATTTTACACTATTTTATCGCAGAAAAAAACGCAGAAAAATTTTTTACATGATGGAGATTCGAACCCGGGTCGCTTGGGTACTACGCAAATACGCTATCCATTACGCTATCGCTCGCTTGTTAGATCATTTCATTTTTTTCATTATATACTGCAATATGAGTGATACGATACATTAGAAAATTTATTCTTAATATTACTTTATTTTTTAATATTAACTTTGATCAATTAATTCATAGTTATTTAATACTTTTAGTTTATTAAATATTGTATTAAGTCGGTGTGAAATGTGTGTGTATAAAGGAGCTCTTCCTTACCGACGTTATGAGTTTTTACATTTTTTGATCTTAGATTCAACTTTTGATGAATGAAGCTCTTCACTGCACTCCGTAATTGCATAAATAATACACCTATAAATTTTTCAGAAATTCTGTTCATTATTTTTCATAAAAAACTGGTAGAAAATTTTTCAACCCGTTTCCTGTAAAATCTATAACGAGCAATAACTTGAAAATTTACACATAGTGTATTTTTGTCATTACGAAGGGCAATAAAGAGCTCTTTTCCCGAAATTCGATAAAAAAAAAATGATAATTGCATATAATGCAGAGATGAATAGAATGAGCTCTACCTTACCGACGTTATTATTATTTGTAGTGTTTTCAATTTAGAATCAACTTTTAGAGTCAAAGGCTCTTTACTCTTGGCAGACGTATAAATAATATTTCTGTCGATTTTGAGGGGACTTCTAAACATTGTCATACTGAAAGAATACTATTATGAATAATAATAAAAAATATTGCTTATTTTAAGTACCTATATTATTCATCTTTAAATGTTTTTTTTTCCTTTTATTTTAAGTTTTTATATTCTTACATTAACTTTTCAAATTAATATTTTTCGCAATTAGTAAATGTTTCAATCTATCTTAGTTCACAAAAACGAAAAATTATATACCCCCACACATTTTAATACGTTCTTTAATAGGATCATACGAATGTAGAAAACAATGGACGACTAAATCCGATCATTATCCAATCATTTCATTTTTTTCATTATATAGTGCAAAATGACTGACAAAATAAATTAGAATATTTATTTCTAATATTTCTTTATTTTTTAATATTAACTTTGTTTAATTAGTATATACTTATTTAGTAAGTTTTGTTTATTAAATATTGTATTAATTAGGACTTATTTGATTGAAACAAATTCGAATTAAAAACAAAATAAATACATTATACGATGCCTCTTATATACGGACGCTGCCCTTTTCGTGTTGAATACTTGCAATAATTTCTGAACTATTTTATGTTTTCTTTCAAAAAATCTTTTCAAGGTTCTTTCAGGAAGAATTCGTGTAAATATCTTTTTGCTATTGCTATTGTGTTTTAAAAAATTTTATTGTAACAATCTTTTTCAAACGAATTCTAAATTATTTCTTGTATTAATTCACGTGAGTTTCCCGCAACATTTCATGAAATAATTCATGACATTATTTTCAATAGATATTGAATTATCTTTGTGAATGATTAATTTTTATCATTCTGAAATTATTTCTGAATTATTTCGTGATATAATTCTTGACATGATTGCTGAATTGTTATGTTTTCTTTAAAAAAATCTATTAATTCACACGAGTTTCCCGGAAGATTTCATGAAATAATTCATGTAAGATTTTTGAATAGATATTGAATTATTTTTGTGAATGATTAATTTGTATCTTTCTGAAATTATTTCTGAATTATTGCATGAAAGAATACTTGCAATAATTTCGAAATTATTTTATGTATTCTTTCAAAAAATCTTTTCAAAGTCCTTTCAGAATTAATTCGTGTAATTATTTTTTTTGCTATTTTGTTTTAAAAAATTTTATTCTAAAAATCTTTTTCAAAAGAATTCAAAATTATTTCTTGTATTAATTCACACGAGTTTCCCGGAAGATTTCATCAAATAATTCATGTAAGATTTTTGAATAGATACTGAATTATTTTTGTGAAAGATTAATTTGTATCTTTCTAAAATTATTTCTGAATTATTGCATGAAAGAATACTTGCAATAATTTCGAAATTATTTTATGTATTCTTTCAAAAAATCTTTTCAAAGTCCTTTCAGAATTAATTCGTGTAATTATTTTTTTTGCTATTTTGTTTTAAAAAATTTTATTCTAAAAATCTTTTTCAAAAGAATTCAAAATTATTTCTTGTATTAATTCACACGAGTTTCCCAGAAGATTTCATGAAATAATTCATGTAAGATTTTTGAATAGATACTGAATTATTTTTGTGAATGATTAATTTGTATCTTTCTGAAATTATTTCTGAATTATTGCATGAAAGAATACTTGCAATAATTTCGAAATTATTTTATGTATTCTTTCAAAAAATCTTTTCAAAGTCCTTTCAGAATTAATTCGTGTAATTATTTTTTTTGCTATTTTGTTTTAAAAAATTTTATTCTAAAAATCTTTTCAAAGTCCTTTCAGAATTAATTCGTGTAATTATTTTTTTTGCTATTTTGTTTTAAAAAATTTTATTCTAAAAATCTTTTTCAAAACAATTCAAAATTATTTCTTGTATTAATTCACACGAGTTTCCCAGAAGATTTCATCAAATAATTCATGTAAGATTTTTGAATAGATACTGAATTATTTTTGTGAAAGATTAATTTGTATCTTTCTAAAATTATTTCTGAATTATTGCATGAAAGAATACTTGCAATAATTTCGAAATTATTTTATGTATTCTTTCAAAAAATCTTTTCAAAGTCCTTTCAGAATTAATTCGTGTAATTATTTTTTTTGCTATTTTGTTTTAAAAAATTTTATTCTAAAAATCTTTTTCAAAAGAATTCAAAATTATTTCTTGTATTAATTCACACGAGTTTCCCAGAAGATTTCATGAAATAATTCATGTAAGATTTTTGAATAGATATTGAATTATTTTTGTGAATGATTAATTTGTATCTTTCTGAAATTATTTCTGAATTATTGCATGAAAGAATACTTGCAATAATTTCGAAATTATTTTATGTATTCTTTCAAAAAATCTTTTCAAAGTCCTTTCAGTATTAATTCGTGTAATTATTTTTTTTGCTATTTTGTTTTAAAAAATTTTATTTTAAAAATCTTTTTCAAAAGAATTCAAAATTATTTCTTGTATTAATTCACACGAGTTTCCCAGAAGATTTCATGAAATAATTCATGTAAGATTTTTGAATAGATACTGAATTATTTTTGTGAATGATTAATTTGTATCTTTCTAAAATTATTTCTGAATTATTGCATGAAAGAATACTGGCAATAATTTCGAAATTATTTTATGTATTCTTTCAAAAAATCTTTTCAAAGTCCTTTCAGAATTAATTCGTGTAATTATTTTTTTGCTATTTTGTTTTAAAAAATTTTATTCTAAAAATCTTTTTCAAAAGAATTCAAAATTATTTCTTGTATTAATTCACACGAGTTTCCCAGAAGATTTCATGAAATAATTCATGTAAGATTTTTGAATAGATATTGAATTATTTTTGTGAATGATTAATTTGTATCTTTCTGAAATTATTTCTGAATTATTGCATGAAAGAATACTTGCAATAATTTCGAAATTATTTTATGTATTCTTTCAAAAAATCTTTTCAAAGTCCTTTCAGAATTAATTCGTGTAATTATTTTTTGGTAACACTTTTTTTATTTTTTTGGAAGATTTTTGAAAGTATTTTGTAAGGATTCCATATATTATTTTAAAAATTAATTTAAAATTAATTTTTTTTCCTTTTAAAATTCTTTCTAAATCATTTCAATGTATTAATTCATGAATTATTTCATGTAATTATTTCAGTTTTCTTTCATGCTGTATGGGGCGTATACGGGAGCGCGTTAGACGTGTATACAAGGCAAAATAATTATTTATATAATCCCTAACCCCAAGTAGGCCGGGATGCGAGTTTCACGTGTACACGGGTGCGCGTTAGACGTGTATACAAGGCAAAATAATTATGTAGATAATTCCTAACCCCAAGTAGGCGGGGGATGCGAGTTCGACGCGTATACGCGTGCGCGTTAGACGTGTATACATGGCAAAATAATTATTTAAATAATTCTTAAGCCCAAATAGGCGGGGGATGCGAGTTCCACGCGTACACGGGTGCGCGTTAGACGTGTATACAAGGCAAAATAATTATTTACATAATTCCTAACCACAAGTAGGCGGGGGATGCGAGTTCCACGCGTATACGGGAGAGCGTTAGACGTGTATACAAGACAAAATAATTATTTATATAATTCCTAACCCCAAGTAGACGCGGGATGTGACTACCACGCGTATACGGGACCGCGTCAGGCGCGTATACAAGACTAAATATTTATTTATACAATTCCTAACCCCAAGTAGGCGGGGGATACGAGTTCCACGCGTATACGGGAGCGCGTCAGACGTATATACCCCTATTGAAAAATATCGCGCGATTATCGTGCGATTCTTCGCGCGACTAATCGCGCGAAGATCGTGCCAGTTTATCGACCATTTTCTGCCGCGATAATCGCGCGATAATCGCACGAGTTAGCCGAAATTCAACATTAAAAAATAAGTTTTATTTTCACAACTGTGTACGTGCTTGCATAATTGACAAACATTATGACTGTAAATGTGTCACCCTACTGAAAAATCTCACGTGAGATCTCACGCCAAAATCTCATCTGACCTTTTTCGTCATTCATAATTAAATTTCACTAGAAATTTAACTTTTTTTCTATTTCATAATTAAATTTCTCTTTTCGGTGGCCGATAACGGAGTCTAGACGGTGCGCTCCGTAGTTTTTGGTCTAGAGGTCTCGAACCGCATCCAATGCGCGGTGTAGGTGTTCAGGGTTGCCGATGTCGGAGTCTACGTGGGGCGCTCCATAGGTTTCTGCCTCTAGGTATTGAAACTCATTGTATGCGTGGTCAGGTGTTCAGGGTGACCGATGACGGAGTCTACCCGCATGAATTCAGAAAAAACTATTTCAAATAATTTCTCGAAGTAAGTTTTAGACTTAGTTCTGTTTTTTAAAACACTACTGAAATGTTGAAGTTCGTTATTAGCTAACAAAATTAATATTACTTAAGTCTTATACTTCTTTGATAAAATATATTTTTATTATAAATAGAGGTTATAACTGTATAAGTATATATAAAAAATGCTATAACTGTATAAGTATATATAAATAATAGATATGAAACATACCTGCAACATTACAATAAGATATAAGAGCACTGATGATATTTTGCTTAAGGGGGTGTGGAATACCGACCTCTATTATGCGACCTACCGTACCGACCGGACAGAAGTAATTCGTTATAACTCGATTGTTACTACGATTAACGACTTATTCAAATCCGCTTGCCCTCCGTAATGTAATTATCTATCGTTCTGCAAAGTTTTGAGGCAAAATTGTCCTTGAAATTTTTCCTCAAAACTTTGCGGAATGATAGATAATTACATTACGGAGGGCAAGCGGATTTGAATAAGTTGTTAATCGTAGTAACAATCGAGTTATAATGAATTACTTCTGTCCGGCCGGTGTGGTAGGTCGCATAATAGAGATCGGTATTCTACATCCCCTTAATGTGGGGAAAGAAAAACGACGTTTAACGAGTCTCGTGCTCGCACCCTCGACGTCGACCCGTGATAGCAAATTCACACTAGGCCGGCGTCGAGCGCGCCCACGTTTACTCGATATTAGTAGCTACCGCTAGAATAGTCACGATGGCGACGGCGACAGGGCGCGCGAGGAGGCGACGTCTTGGCGATGATGTCCCCGTTGAGAGAAAGCTGAAATTTCGCGCCAAGCCTCATATAACAGAACAAAGTCCAAAGTATCTTGCAAATTTGTGACCTGACTGGTCTTGGCGAATTCACATATAGTTATAAAATCACTTCACATATGAAAGAGTATTGACATGTGGATGGCTTTACTAGTTTATAAATTTTAATCGGTTTTTAAATAAATTGTTTGTACATTCATTATTTTATTTAATATAATTGAGGTTTTTTGTCCACCACTCACTGTTATAGTGTAAGATATATTTTAAAATATTTTAAATATATTTATTCATTTTGTTATTTTGTTATAGGCACATCTCTTTTGATATTCACAATTCAGATGTTCGATGATAGGTTTAAGCCTTGGGTGGGTATAGCGTAAGAAATATATTTGGACCCAATGAACTAAATAATATTGTAGATCTCTTATACAAGAGGACCAAAATCAACTTTAATCATGTGTAAAATGTAGCTAAAGAGACCAAGTACCTATATAAGCATACAAAATTGTCTAATTACATAGAATATTTTATATACTCATAGGTAGTACCTTTAGTTACAACTTTTATTAGTCGATAAGCCACTTATGGGTTGGGTGACTTTATCGCAGGAAATATTGGGACCATATGGACAAAAAACCTTGATCATATTTGACCATAACAGTTATGACATGTACGTATTACTTTTACAAATAAAATTTTTATTTAACATGACATTTTTACAAAATCATACATTTTCTTTTAATTTAAAGCAATGTTGTCAGAAACATACTTAACCATTACGCTCACAAAGAATCATATCAAATATGATGCCATTTGTTGCATCGAGTTCAAATATGTCCAGCGGTAAAGACACCTACCCTATATAAATGTGGATTTTTTATCAAATATGATGCCATTTGGTCCATCGAGTTCAAATATGTCCAGCGGTAAAGTCACCTAGCCTATATAAATGTGGATTTTTTATTTAAATATATTTTTGTATTTTGTTATTTAGTAAATATTGTATACTTATAGGTACAGTCTTTAGGCTGTAATTAATAATTATAGGTACATCTCCTTTGAGATCCACAATTTAGTTGCTCATTGATGGGTTCAAGACTTGGGTGGCCTTAGCGCAGGAAATATATTTGGACCCAATGAACTAATAATAATATTGTACATAACTTATACGAGAGGACCAAAATCAGCCTTGATTGTGTGTAAATTGTAGCTAAAGAGACGAAGTACCTATAAGCATACAAAATTTTCGAATTACATAGAATATTTTATATACTCATAGGTAGTGCCTTTAGTTACAACTTTTATTAGTCGATAAGCCACTTATGGGCTGGGTGACTTTATCGCAGGAAATATTGGGACCATATGGACAAAATACCTTGATCATATTTGATTATAACAGTTATGACATGTACGTATTACTTTTACAAATAAAATTTTTATTTAACATGACATTTTTACAAAAACATACTTACATTTTCTTTTATTTTAAAATAATGATTTAATAAAATACTTAACCATTACGGTCACAAAGATTCATATCACATATGATGCCATTAGGTCCATCGGGTTCAAATATATCCAGCGGTAAAGTCACTCATCATATATTAAGTACTTATAAATGTGGATTTTTTATAATCAATTATGGTATTAATTTACTTATATTAGGACTAGTTCTACAAATAAATGAATAATGTGAAAGAGTTTAAATTACATGATGACTCATATTTAATAGTATTGACATGTGCGTAGCTTGGACTGTACTTTCTTTAATGATATATTTATGCTTATTCGCAAGTATTTTATATATAACACTATACAATTTCCAATACAAGAAGAAACCCATACATTATTGCTAAATGATACTTGATCATTAAAATATATTGCTTTACAGCTTGTTTATTAGATGCAGCAATACATTAAAAACAATATTATATTCATAACATATAGCCTTTTACAAACTGTAAGCTCTATTTTAATGATTAAATAGCATTTAGCAATAATGTATTGGAGACAGGACAGAATCAAAAATACATGAAAGTCTAAGGCCTTACCTGGATATAAACCTGAAGAACATAATAAGCGCGACGGTGACAACTAGACTTAACCTATAGGCAACGTCTGCGAGAAATTCGGCATAGCCTCAGAGATGACAGTATGGACAGCAGCAGGTCTTTCTTAAAGAAGCCACAATGAACCCTCTCTCTGACGTTCGAACTTCTGTCGTTATAACTCTGAAAGCGTAAGCACCGGTCGTAACACGCGGCGTTTGATTATGACTGTCGCGCACATGCACTTCCGTATAGGCGTCCCTCTCTCTTCCTCTCTCTCTCTCTCTCTAGTGCTCAAACTCTCAATAAGTACACATGCGGGTGCGGTAGTCATCAAACAATGTGTTGCAATTTGCGCTCTCCTGTTCATGGGTTACGACTAACGATGAATGACGTGAAGAAGGGTTCATTGTGGCTTCTTTAAGAAAGACCTGCTGCTGTCCATGCTGTCATCTCTGAGGCTATGCCGAGTTTCTCGCAGACGTTGCCTATAGGTTAAGTCTAGTTGTCACCGTCGCGCTTATTATGTTCTTCAGGTTTATATCTAGGTAAGGCCTTAGACTTTCATGTATTTTTGATTACGTCCTGTCTCCAATACATTATTGCTAAATGCTATTTAATCATTAAAATAGGGCTTACCGTTCGTAAAAGGCTATATGTTATGAATATAAAATTGTTTTTAATGTATTGCTGCATCTAATAAACAAGCCGTAAAGCAATATATTTTAATGATCAAGTATCATTTAGCAATAATGTATGGATTTCTTCTTTTATTGGAAATTGTATAGTGTTATATATAAAATACTTGCGAATAAGCATAAATATATCATTAAAGAAAGACAGTCCAAGCTACGCACATGTCAATACTATTTAATATGAGTCATCACGTAATTTAAACTCTTTCACATTACTCATTTATACATAGAACTACTCCTATTATAAGTAAATTAATACCATAATTGATTATAAAAAATTCACATTTATAAGTACTTAACATATGATGAGTGACTTTACCGCTGGATATATTTGAACCCGATGGACATAATGGCATCATATGTGATATGAATCTTTGTGACCGTAATGGTTAAGTATTTTATTAAAACATTATTTTAAAATAAAAGAAAATGTAAATATGATTTTGTAAAAATGTCATATTAAATATGAATTTTATTTGTAAAAGTAATACGTACATGTCATAACTGTTATAATCAAATATGATCAAGGTATTTTGTCCATATGGTCCCAATATTTCCTGCGATAAAGTCACCCAGCCCATAAGTGGCTTATCGACTAATAAAAGTTGTAACTAAAGGCACTAGCTATGTGTATATAAAATATTCTATGTAATTCGAAAATTTTGTATGCTTATAGGTACTTCGTCTCTTTAGCTACAATTTACACACAATCAAGGCTGATTTTGGTCCTCTTGTATAAGAGATCTACAATATTATTTAGTTCATTGGGTCCAAATATATTTCTTACGCTATACCCACCCAAGGCTTAAATCTATCATCGAACATCTGAATTGTGAATATCAAAAAAGATGTGCCTATAACAAAATAACAAAATGAATAAATATATTTAAAATATTTTAAAATATATCTTACACTATAACAGTGAGTGGTGGACAAAAAACCTCAATTATATTAAATAAAATAATGAATGTACAAACAATTTATTTAAAAACCGATTAAAATTTATAAACTAGTAAAGCCATCCACATGTCAATACTCTTTCATATGTGAAGTGATTTTATAACTATATGTGAATTCGCCAAGACCAGTCAGGTCACAAATTTGCAAGATACTTTGGACTTTGTTCTGTTATATGAGGCTTGGCGCGAAATTTCAGCTTTCTCTCAACGGGGACATCATCGCCAAGACGTCGCCTCCTCGCGCGCCCTGTCGCCGTCGCCATCGTGACTGTTCTAGCGGTAGCTACTAATATCGAGTAAACGTGGGCGCGCTCGACGCCGGCCTAGTGTGAATTTGCTATCACGGGTCGACGTCGAGGGTGCGAGCACGAGACTTGTTAAACGTCGTTTTTCTTTCCCCACATTAAGGGGATGTAGAATATCGATCTCTATTATGCGACCTACCACACCGGCCGGACAGAAGTAATTCGTTATAACTCGATTGTTACTACGATTAACGACTTATTCAAATCCGCTTGCCCTCCGTAATATAATTATCTATCATTCCGCAAAGTTTTGAGGCAAAATTTCAAGGACAATTTTGCCTCAAAACTTTGCGGAACGATAGATAATTACATTACGGAGGGCAAGCGGATTTGAATAAGTCGTTAATCGTAGTAACAATCTAGTTATAACGAATTACTTCTGTCCGGTCGGTACGGTAGGTCGCATAATAGAGGTCGGTATTCCACACCCCCTTATGCAAAATATCATCAGTGCTCTTATATCTTATTGTAATGTTGCAGGTATGTTTCATATCTATTATTTATATATACTTATACAGTTATAGCATTTTTTATATATACTTATACAGTTATAACCTCTATTTATAATAAAAATATATTTTATCAAAGAAGTATAAGACTTAAGTAATATTAATTTTGTTAGCTAATAACAAACTTCAACATTTCAGTAGTGTTTTAAAAAACAGAACTAAGTCTAAAACTTACTTCGAGAAATTATTTGAAATAGTTTTTTTCTGAATTCATGCGGGTCGACTCCGTCATCGGTCACCCTGAACACCTGACCACGCATACAATAAGTTTCAATACCTAGAGGCAGAAACCTATGGAGCGCTCCACGTAGCGCACCGTCTAGACTCCGTTATCGGCCACCGAAAAGAGAAATTTAATTACGAAATAGAAAAAAAAGTTAAATTTCTAGTGAAATTTAATTATGAATGACGAAAAAGGTCAGATGAGATTTTGGCGTGAGATCTCACGTGAGATTTTTCAGTTGGGTGATACATTTACAGTCATAATGTTTGTCAATTATGCAAGCACGTACACAGTTGTGAAAATAAAACTTATTTTTTAATGTTGAATTTCGGCTAACTCGCGCGATTATCGCGGCAGAAAATGGTCGATAAACTGGCGCGATCTTCGCGCGATTAGTCGCGCGAAGAATCGCGCGATTCATCGCACGATAATCGCGCGATATTTTTCAATAGGGACAAGTGAAAATAATTATTTATACGTCTGACGCGCTCGCGTATACCCGTAGAACTCGCATCCTCCGCCTTCTTGGGGTTAGCAATTATATAGATAAGTATTTTTCCTTGTATACACGTCTGACGCGCTCGCGTATACGCGTGGAACTCGCATCCCCCGCCTTCTTGATGTTAGGAATTATATAAATAATTATTTTGCCTTGTATATACGTCTGACGCGCTCCCGTATACGCGTGGAACTCGTATCCCCCCCCTACTTGGGGTTAGGAATTGTATAAATAAGTATTTAGTCTTGTATACGCGCCTGACGCGGTCCCGTATACGCGTGGTAGTCACATCCCGCGTCTACTTGGGGTTAGGAATTATATAAATAATTATTTTGTCTTGTATACACGTCTGACGCGCTCCCATATACGCGTGGAACTCGCATCCCCCGCCTTCTTGATGTTAGGAATTATATAAATAATTATTTTGCCTTGTATAAACGTTTGATGCGCTCCCGTATACTCGTGGAACTCGCATCCCCCGCCTACTTGGGGTTAGGAATTATATAAATAATTATTATGCCTTGTATACACGTCTAACGCGCTTCCGTATACGCGTGGAACTCGCATCCCCCGCCTACTTGGGGTTAAGAATTATTTAAATAATTATTTTGCCATGTATACACGTCTAACGCGCACCCGTATACGCGTGGAAGTCACATCCCCCGCCTACTTAGAGTTAAACTAATCTTTTTGACAAATAAAATAGAAAACGCAGATTTTATTACTCTTTCGCAAAAAAGTAAAAGAATCCATTTAATCTTTTGATAGGAAAGTATAATTTGTTACTCTTTATAAAGAGGGAAACGGAGATTTTGCTCTTTAGCAATAGAGCAAAAGTATCAAATTAACCTTTTGAACAAAAAGTATAACTTTTTACTCTTTATAAAGAGGTAAACGTAGACTTTACTCTTTCGCAAAAGTGTAAAAGTATGATTTTAATCTTTATAAAGTGTAAAATGCACATTTTAACCCTCTTAACGGATAAAATCTGCATTTTGCTCTTTTATAAAGTAGAAAATTGATGTTTTACACTTAACTTGTCCAATTTTTACTCTTTTGCGTCTAGAGTGATATAAGATAAAAAATGAGAACGAAAAAATAACGGCCCAGGCCGGGCAAGCAGGTCGTTATTTTTTCGTTCTCATTTTTCATTTTATACGTTTTACCTTCCCTTTCCATATCCTTTAAAAATTCTTGACTGCACTTTAATTATTATAATATTGTGCATAATTTTTTGACTGCTATTTATTGTGTCAAATAGCTTCTAAAAATTTAAATATGTATTTAAGCACATATATAGAAAAAAAGTGATTGATAAGTTAGTTACCTTCCTTATCTATTATCTTTCGCCCTGAAAAGTCGTTAGATTCACTTATTAAATTAACATAAATCATCGGGCGTTCCCTTCAATTGATAAAAAAAAAGAAACTATATTTGTGGTTAATATTTTCTTTTTTGTTGTTACGTTCTTCGGCCCTGATTGATAAATTCAAGTATTTAAGATACGAAAACATCGAAAGAAATTTCTAAACGTAGACAGTAAAAACTAAAATTTAAGCCGTGATTCGTTAAAAAATATTGATTTTTCAGGAAGTTACAATCAATAAAAGATATATATGTATATACTTAAAACTAACTTAAAGCTACGCACCTAAACTTTAAAGTTATAAAAATAACATTTGTATAAAAAAAAAAATGTCGATTATGTACAATAACAGTAATATATATCATAGCGGATGTAAGATAGATCAATTTTAAATTCTTAATTATCTACAATCCATTTTTTTAAGAATTTTATATGCTTAATTTTGTCTATATTTAGAGCCCTAAACTCATTTGGTAAATTGTTAAAAGTTACAATTGCTTGTTTATAACTATTTTTGTGGCTAATTCTTTTTTTATTTTTAGGTATAATTAAATTTTTCTTCCTAGTTATACTAGATGAAGTGAGATATCGGTTTCTTAGATCTGTGAAATGATACTTTAATGCCTCAAAAGTAAATAGTTTATTCAAATTCATAGGGTTATCTTTAATCATAAAATTATTCTTATTGATTATTTTCAAAATTTTTTTCTGTGGGTTTTCCAATAAACCTCTATTATTTCTATAAGCTCCGACCCAAACTAATATTCCATAACTTATTAAACTATGAAAAAAGGCATAGTGTATCATTCTTAATGTTTCTGTTGGCATTGATTTTGCTATTTTATAAAAAATATAGACTAGATATTTCGTTTTTTGTATCATGTATTGGACATGTTTGTCCCAATTTAGATTGAAGTCAAATACTATTCCCAAATATTTGCAGTTTTCTACTCTAGCTATATTTCTATCCTTAATTTTTATATTTATTTTGGGTAGAACACTATCTCTATAGTTACCATAAGTCATAAAGACAGTCTTGTTAACATTTAGAGATAACTTATTTACTGCTAACCACTTATCAATTTTTATTAAATACTTATTAAAAAGTTGTGAAATCTCGATCTCTAAAAAATTTTTTTACAAAAGTAAAAACTAATTTAAAACTTTTGTGAATAATAATACTACCATTTAATAATGATATTAAAAATATACCCTAATGAACTCTCATAACGTTATCACACAATCTAATTATTATTTTCTCTTAAAAAGTTGTGAAATCTATCTCAAAAAACATTTTACAAAAGTTTAAACTAAGGCAAGTATTAGTCTTTCGCTCATCCTCCCTCTCTCTCCCTCCCTTTCTTTCTCCACCTGTCTCTCTCGCCCTCTCTCTCTCTCTTCCTCTCTTTTCCTCCCCTCTCTATCCCCCTCTCTCCCTCGATCTCTCAACATCCGTCAAACTGAGTACCAAAAACATTAATGAGGGCTTCAGTGTTTTTTTAAAACAATCAACACGTTTTTTAAAAGCTAATTTTTTAAGTACGTTCTAACAACACAATTTCTCTAGTCCTTTTAATTCTTCTAGTCTCGTCTATTCAATAAGCACTCTTTACAAATGGGAATAATTTTTTTCATGACTGCACAAATAATAATATTGTCAATATAAAACTTTCTATGGAAGTATAAAATAAGGCAAGTATAGACGTTTTTTCTACATAATCTATAAAAAAACAATCCAATTTGTCTAGACCTTTTATATATTCGAATCTCATCTATTCAATAAGCACTCTCTACAAATGGTAATCATTTTTTTCATGATTGTACAAATAATAATAATATTGTTAATATAAAACTTTCTGCGAAAGTATAAAATAAGGCAAGTATAGACGTTTTTTCTGTATAATATCTATAAAATAATAATATTTATGATTTTGTAAAAGAAATCAAATAAATACCAGTGAAAAAGTCTTTTACTTCTTTGAGTCATTGTATGCTGAACAAATTATATGTAGGTAAGTACATTCAAATTGTTCACTGCAAATCAAACAAACGAAAGTTGTGAAATCAATTATCAATAGTCAAGTAATGCAAACAACTCTCGGAAACTACTGTATGACTGTTCTCAGAAATGTATTCAAATTTGATCATCTTTCTATATAAATTAAACACAAGAAAGTACTGAAATCAATTTATTGTTGTCAAGTACCCATAAGATAACTTGACTGACATAATAGAACTTTTCGTACCTTGCGTGTAAAATTACATTTTATGCCCACGTTGTAACTTCAAAAATATTCAGCCAGTGGGCATAAAGTATTATTTAAGGAAGTTCTCCGGGTCGAAACAGCAATTTTAGTTTTTATATTTTTATATAATGTTTTATTAATTTGATAATCCAAGAGTAAGCACATGTAACAAATATATACTTGAAAGAACATAAGACAATTTTTTTTAAACAAATTCAGGCAATAGTCACTATGGTATTGTTACAATTGAAGACAAAAACTTCAATAAGTTCTTTAAATTTTTTATTTTTTATTCGATCTTAACGAAATAAAGCTTATTTTGTTCGTTAAGAAATTTCAGGGGGAGTATCGATGGGAAAATTTATGATACAAATTACCAGTACGGCGCAATATCAATTTATTTAAGAAAAGCAAGTCAAGTTTTCATCAAAACTTTCTTAAACAAATTGATATATGCCGTACTGGTAACTCGTATCATAAATTTTCCCATCGATACTCCCCCTGAAATTTCTTAACGAACAAAATAAGCTTTATTTCGTTAAGATCGAATAAAAAATAAAAAATTTAAAGAACTTATTGAAGTTTTTGTCTTTAATTGTAACAATAGCATAGTGACTATTGCCTGAATTTGTCTGAAAAAAATTGTCTTATGTTCTTTCAAGTATATATTTGTTACATGTACTTACTCTTGGATTATCAAATTAATAAAACATTATTTAAAAATATAAAAACTAAGATTGCTGTTTCGACTCGGAGAACGTCCTTAACGCCTAAGAGGAGCAATAGCTCACATCTCCTATATACAAAACCTTATAGAACCTACACACTTTACCCCCGTGTAGGTGAAAATTATTTTATGACTATTATGCTTTCTTTTCATTTCTAAAATTCATAAGAATTTTTTCAGATATTAACGAAATGTCAAAGTTTTAAACTTTCTATAATATTACGCATCTTGGGAGAAGACAAGAGAAGTCTAGAGCTGCTCTAGCAGGGGTGGTTCTCCAATCTCCCACACATACTTGGCGGGCCCGACGGTTTGCAGTTCAAGGTGTAGACATGGTCATTTTCATATATAAAGATCAGATAAAATGTATAAATGGGTTGCATTTATTATTTAATATGTATTAAATACTGATGCATGAATGTATCACTCTGTTTTTAAATAGAAATTGCAAATCCGCGTGAAAATATCATATGAGATCTCATATATGTGAATATCGGACATCAGATCTCATATGAGATTTCATGAGATCCCATAATATATAAAATTGCAGATAACGTTATATATAGATATGTGTGTGTGTGTGTGTGTGTGTGTGTGTGTGTGTGTGTGTGTGTGTGCGTGCGTGCGTGCGTGTGCGTGTGTGCGTGTGTGTGTGTGTGTGTGTGTGTGCGTACGTACGGATGTGTGTGTGTGTGTGCGTGCGTACGTGTGTGTGTGTGTGTGTATAATCTCATATGAGATCTGATGGCTGAAATACTGACATGAGATCTTATGATATTTACACACGGGAAAAGGATAAAAAATAGGTGGCTTATAAAATGGTTAGTAAAATCTAAAGCATTTTTGAGTAGATTTTTTAGTACAATTTATATGCATTTTTATTTCATTCCTGTTTAAAAAGACGAGGAAAAATATTTTGGCTAATGTAAGTAAATCATGAGATTCTGCACATATGTAGGGATGATATATTTGAAAAGTATGAATTAAAAATTAGAGTCATTGTAATTATTTATTAATTATAGTGGACTTATATAGGTATAAACATTTTTAATGAATTTATGCAAAAATTTAGAAATCTACATTTACAAAGCCCACCGGTAAACTGCAAACCGTCGGGCCCGCCAAGTATGTGTGGGAGATTGAAGAACCACCCCTGCTAGAGCAGCTCTAGACTTCTCTTGTCTTCTCCCAAGATGCGTAATATTATAGAAAGTTTAAAACTTTGACATTTTGTTAATATCTGAAAAAATTCTTATGAATTTTAGAAATGAAAAGAAAGCATAATAGTCATAAAATAATTTTCACCTACACGGGGGTAAAGTGCGTAGGTTCTATAAGGTTTTGTATATAGGAGTATGTGAGCTATTGCGCCTCTTAGGCGTTAAGTAATACTTTATGCCCACTGGCTGAATATTTTTGAAGTTACAACGTGGGCATAAAATGTAATTTTACACGCAAGGTACGAAAAGTTCTATTATGTCAGTCAAGTTATCTTATGGGTACTTGACTACAATAAATTGATTTCAGTACTTTCTTGTGTTTAATTTGTATAGAAAGATGATCAAATTTGAATACATTTCTGAGAATAGTCATACAGTAGTTTCCAAGAGTTGTTTGCATTACTTCACTATTGATAATTGATTTCACAGCTTTCGTTTGTTTGATTTGCAGTGAACAATTTGAATGTACTTACTTACATATAATTTGTTCAGCATACAGTGACTCAAAGAAGTAAAAGACTTTTTCACTGGTATTTATTTGATTTCTTTTACAAAATCATAAATATTATTATTTTATAGATATTATACAGAAAAAACGTCTATACTTGCCTTATTTTATACTTTCGCAGAAAGTTTTATATTAACAATATTATTATTATTTGTACAATCATGAAAAAAATGATTACCATTTGTAGAGAGTGCTTATTGAATAGATGAGATTCGAATATATAAAAGGTCTAGACAAATTGGGTTGTTTTTTTATAGATTATGTAGAAAAAACGTCTATACTTGCCTTATTTTATACTTTCATAGAAAGATTTATATTGACAATATTATTATTTGTACAGTCATGAAAAAAATTATTCCCATTTGTAAAGAGTGCTTATTGAATAGACGAGACTAGAAGAATTAAAAGGACTAGAGAAATTGTGTTGTTAGAACGTACTTGAAAAATTATCTTTTAAAAAACGTGTTGATTATTTTAAAAAAAACCATTGAAGCCCTCATTAAAGTTTTTGGTCAGTTTGACCGATGTTGAGAGAGAGAGAGGGTGAGAGGGAGATAGAGAGGGGAGGGAAAGAGAGGAAGAGAGAGAGAGGGCGAGAGAGACAGGTGGAGAAAGAGAGGGAGGGAGAGAGAGGGAAGATGAGCGAAAGACTAATACTTGCCTTAGTTTAAACTTTTGTAAAATGTTTTTTGAGATAGATTTCACAACTTTTTAAGAGAAAATAATAATTAGATTGTGTGATAACGTTATGAGAGTTCATTAAGGTATATTTTTAATATCATTATTAAATGGTAGTATTGTTATTCACAAAAGTTTTAAATTAGTTTTTACTTTTGTAAAAAAATTTTTTGGAGATCGAGATTTCACAACTTTTTAATTCAGAGTAAAAGTACATTATAAATAATGTTTGTTAAGTATAAAACTACATGGAATGGTAACCAAACTTATTCTTGCCTATAAGTTTTTACTTTTGTAAACAATTAATTTTTTAGAGAGATTTCACAACTTTTTAAGAGTAAAAGTACATTATAAATAATGTTTGTTAAGTATAGAACTACACTTTAATTGATTTCACAACTTTTTTGGGTTTGAATTTCAGTATCCGCGTGAAAGAAATCTAGTTCGACTTTAGAATGCAAAAATTTATTATTGATTTGTAGAATTCCTTTTCATAAAATAAAACGTAAATAATTTTTTAGGATATTGTATAGGTTTCGGAAAATAATTCCTATGGTTTCCGAAAAAATTCTTATCGTTTGTAAAAGTTTTTGTAAAGTGATTGTAAAGGTTTTGGAAAAGAATTTCTCGTTGCTTGCAATAGTATATTACGCACCAAGAGAGGAAAAAACTTGGACAGTCCACAGCTCGTATAAATTGACACCCGAGCCGAAGGCGAGGGTGGCAAACACAAGCTGTGGACTGTCCAAGTGTTTTCCTCCCTTGGTGCGTAATATACTACTAAAGGATTGTAGAAGTTTTGTAAAATAATTTATTAAAGGTGCCGGATTCAAAGGATTTTTTAAAAGATGTAGTGATGGACCATTTTTGGAGATATTTTGTAGAGAAAATATAATAATGAATAATTTACAGAAATGATTCTGTTATTGAAAGTACGACTTTAATTTAATGCGTAATACTACAGATAAGAAAAATGATTTTTGTAAGAAAAAGAAAACATTTTCATAGCAAATACATACAAACAAATATTGTAAAGAGATAAAGAGATAATTTAAATAGTAAAAATCAGTTTTGTGAGAAATAGAAAATATTTTTATAGGAATTATAGAAAATAGTTTAAAAAATATTTTTTAAAAGTGTTTATTATATAATTGTTTAAAAAAAAACATTTAAGCTTCCGTCAAGTTCTTTGTAGAGTTGGACAATTGTTGAGAGCAAGATTGTTTGGATAAAAACATTAAACTTATATTATTATTTCAACAGAGAATTTAAAGTTGTTAAAAAAGATAACAATAATATATTTTTTCTTTGCAGCTATTGCAAGAAATAAAAGACAAAAGTACAAGTTATCAGAATTACAATTCAAATCTCTGTATCACCAGCTGATTCTCTTGCTTTTATAAAACTCGAAGCTCAAAGTTGGCTGAAAAGTTGAGTTCACATGTCAACTGCCGTTTCCATAGCAGCAGGCGATACAAAGTTTTTTTAAAACTACTCTTTCGCATCTATTTCTCTGAAATCACCTAATCCTCTAGCCTAAAAATGCGAAGCTCAAAGTTTGCCAAGTTAACTACCATTATGTAACAGCACCTGATACTAAGTTTTTTCAAAAAACACTGTTATGTATCCAGTTGCTCTTGTTTTTTTGACAAATTATTATTACATTATTAAATTTGTTCTAAAATTTACCTCTAGCCTTCTATTGAACATTCTAAAGCTGGAATTCGTTTCATTATTTTGGTAACCACATATTTCTTTTTCATAATATTTTTTTTCATCATACACATAATCTTGTAAAATTAAAAACACAACCAGTTGATGAATTAAACATTATTATTATCTGAATCTTGTATAGAAAAATATGTACTAAACACTTCTCTGAAACATTTTGACATCTACTACCATGAGAAAATCATAAAATAGATTACTGAGCACTTTCATTCCTTGAAATTTTCGCAATAACACATCATTTTTGCTCTTTTCAGTACTTCCATGTTGATTAGACATAATCTTTTCATTGGCACTTGAATAAATATGTACAACAGCACAGCACTGATATCGACTAAGTTTTTTAAAGATGACAGGTGCTTTTTAAATCAAGGGTCAGACCAATATTTCAAATAGGCATCATAAATTATATTGTATATTTATATATCTTCACGTGTCACTCAGCAATATTTTCTTCTATGCCAAAGCTTATTATGAAGTGTATGAACCTCATAACGCGTAATTATTTATTAATACACACTTGAGCTATTTTCAAAATATTGGAAACTGATTTTTAATAGAAGTTTTAAAATTTGATTATAAACACTTCACGTAACACGTCATACCAGTACTATATTTTATTTATTATTAGACAAAACACTGAAAATTATATTGTATATTTATAACCTCGCATGTCACTCAGCAATATTTTCTTCTATGCAAAAGCTTATTATGAAGTTTATGAACCTTATAACACATAATTATTTATTAATACACACATGTTCTATTCTCAAAACATTTCAAACTGATTTTAAGTACAAGTTTTAAAATTTGATATAACACTTCGTGCAACACATTTTACCAGTATTTTATTTTTTTTATATTACATAAAACACTGATTTATTTTTTAAACACTATGTTATTTGTTATCATGTCATTTGATTATATATGCACTCCATGCAACACATCATACCGGTATTTTATTTTATTTATTACGCAAAACACTGACTAGATGTCATTTTTTAATAATCGCAACAATTTTATTATGGATATAATTTTCAACTAGATAGACGAACTATGAAATTCACAATTATTTTTTCCTATTTTTAAAAACTTACTTCAAAACAATAATACTTTTTTCGTACTTTGAATCAAATACTGTCTAAATAAACATCTTAGTTGTTGTTTGTTTTATGTGTTATTCATTGAAAGCAATGAAACTGTCATTTTCTTCATGGACATCCAAGTCTTCTATTCGTCCTGTCAAATACGAAGACAAATTTTTAATATTCTTCTAAAATTATATCTCATGAAAAATTTTCATGTTGAGAATATATAGATACACCTTGAAAAATATTGTATTGTAAATAGTATTTGCCTGCTCTTTCATAGGCTAATATTGGTTTTGTTTTTCTTTCTTGTGTAGTACTATATTCTTACTATCTTCTTTAATATAATTCTATTCCTAAGCGTCTGTTCTTGTATTAAAATAACTTTTTCTTGTCCATTAATAATAAGATAACCAGCAGGATCATGAGGGCACTCGTTCATTTTTGCTAATTCAAAATTAGATTTTTCGGACAGTACACAATTAGAACTCCTCAACATTATCGGCTATATTACATATTCAAAATAGAATGAATAAGGCTTTTAGCATTTATCTACGTTGTATGTACAACCATCCAAGTTAATTAAAAATCGAATTTCAGTGACTGTAAACAAATCTTGTATAATCTGTAAATATAAAAAAAATTCACACAAAGTATTAATTTTTTTAAAATGATTGTAGCCATTTAAATTTTGCTGTTCAATACTTATCTAATAAAAGTCTGATTAGCATGAGCGCAGAGCGGCATATGAAGAAAAGTTTATTATCCTTCAATAAGTAGTTCGGATTTTGGTCGCGAGGGACGCTGACGCTGGTCTTAATAAGGCGAATATATATAAACACCGGAAGCCGGAAGTCGGAGGAATTTGTGTTGACTGAAGAAATGAGAAAAAAGGAAATCGCACATATAAATTTTCACTGTTTAAGGTGGTTCTCCTCGGGCTCCCTAGTTAAAGCAGTGCTAAATGTAGAAGTTACCTAAAATTTAAAAAAACCATAGTTGTAATGTGATTTATTTATTTAAAATGATAGAGATAGTCCATGTATTATAAATAAAGTGTATATAACATGACTAAGATAACTTTTTCCATAAAATGGTGATTTTCTAGAAACTAGATATCGCCACTACAAACAATTGTTGATAAATCACTGGAATCTTTTTTGTTTCTCAACCGATTTTAGTTTTCAAGGTCTCAATTTGCTCATTAAGAAATTTCATGGGGACTTGCCGAAGGAAAAATTAAAAATTATTCAAAACTCAGAAAGTTATAGATAATTGTTCATAAATTTATGCACGTCGTTACAACAAAATATTCTTTTAATTGGCTATAACTTTCTGAGTTTTGAATAATTTTTAATTTTTCCTTCGGCAAGTCGCCATGAAATTTCTTAAGGAGCAAAATGAGACCTTGAAAACTAAAATCGGTTGAAAAACAAAAAAGGTTCCAGTGATTTATCAACAATTATTTGTAGTGACAATATCTAGTTTCTAGATATTATATCGCCAATATCGCCATTTTGTGAAAAAGTTATTTTAGTCATGTTAAATACACTTTATTTATAATACATTGACTATCTCTATCATTTTAAATAAATAAATCACATTTACACTATGGTTTTTTTAAATTTTAGGTAATTTCTACATTTAGCACTGCTTTGACTAGGGAGTCCAAGGAGAACCACCTTAATATCTTTCATATTAGAGCATATTTTTATACGAAACTTTTTGTATATATGTAGTAGAACAGGGACTTCGTGTTTAGTTATTTTGGATTAATATAAATGCGATTTAGAAACGCGGTGAATATTTCAAAATCTTGGGCACCCATTTCAATGTATATATAGCGCGGGTCGCTCCTTTAGGCTTCTTCTATACTTGCCGGAGCGTTCCCGCGCTCCTTGATTCATAGTTTCTTGGGCTTCGATCCAAGTATCACCAGTTGCCATTATTACAGTGTCATCTGCATATGACAGTATTGCATCTAGGGAAATCTCTTTCAAGAATCATTAATATATAGTATAAAAAATAGAGGTCCTATTATTGTACCTTGTGTAACACCCATATTTACTAACAGGTTATCACTTTCATTATCATTTATTTTACATACTTGATATCTATTATTAAGATAGCTTGAAATGAGATCCAACGCCTTTCCTCTTATTCCAAAACAATAAAGCTTGTCTATCAATATTTTGTGGTCTACTGTGTCAAAAGCTTTCGCTAAATCTAGAAAAGTTATAAGTGTCGGTTTACTTTCATCTAAGTTATTATATAGTTTGTTTGTTATATAATTTAGACCATTCTTTGTACCTACTTTTTTCATGAAACCAAATTGATGTTCAGACATTATATTGCTCTTTTCAATAAAACCAAAAATTCTGTTATATATAATTCTTTCAAAAATTTTAGCTACATTCGATATTAATGAAATTGGTCTATAATTTGATACTCCAGACTTATATACGAGGGTTATTTGACAAGTACCTAGCCTCACCGCCAGATGGTGCCACTATCGCACCAGAAATACACTACAGTGCAGTATCTTCCTGTAAACGGTTACAGACGAAATTTCAGCCGGATCGGAGTTGTAGTTTATTTTTGAGAGCGTGTGAAAGCAAATGTGTCCGTTGATTTTTGAAAAAATGGAGAAAGAACAATATCGGTCGGTGATTCGATTCTTGTTTTTGGAAGGGAAATCGCGCAGTGAAATTAAAGAACGCTTGGATGCAGTGTATGGGGATGCTTCTCCTTCGATGGCGACCGTTAAATTTTGGTATAACGAGTTTCAACGTGGTCGTACGTCGGTTTTTGATGATCCACGCCCAGGTGCTCCGAAAACAGCCACTACGGAGGAGAACGTGACAAAAATACACGATATCGTTTTGTCAGACTGCCGATTAAAGGTGCACGAGATAGCTGCGATAGTAGGCATCTCAGAAGAATGCGTGTGGCATATCCTACATGAGATTTTAGGCATGAGGAAGCTGTCAGCAAGGTGGGTGCCGCGTTTGCTGACTGCAGACAACAAGCGCATCCGTGTGACCAGTTCAGAGCAGTGTTTGGAGCTGTTTAATCGCAATCCAAAAGAGTTTTTGCGTCGTTACGTGACCGTCGACGAAACATGGATTCACTACTACACTCCAGAGACCAAGGAGCAGTCAAAACAGTGGACCTTACCCGGTGAACCTGCTCCGAAGAAAGCGAAGACGGTCCCGTCGGCCGGAAAGGTGATGGCCACTGTTTTCTGGGATTCTCAAGGTGTGATTTTTATTGACTATCTGGAGAAGGGCAAAACGGTCACAGGACAGTACTACGCCGAACTATTGAGCCGATTTGACGCTGTGTTAGAAGAAAAACGGCCCCATTTGTCTAAAAAGAAAGTGCTTTTCCACTACGATAATGCACCGGCTCACACTTCTGCACTCACCACGGCTAAATTGGTCGAATTACGCTACGAACTGCTGCCCCATCCACCGTATTCTCCAGATTTGGCTCCGTGCGACTTTTTTTTGTTTCCGAACCTAAAAAATTCGCTCGCCGGGAAGGGATTCCACTCCAATAATGAAATAATCGCCGCCACGGAGACCTATTTTGCAAACCAAGAGAAAACATTTTTTTCAACGGGGTTAAAAAAATTGGAACACCGCTGGACCAAGTGTATTCAACTAAAAGGAGACTACATTGAAAAATAAATTTTATTTTTTGTAAAATTTTGGTGTTTTCATTTGTAGGCTAGGTACTTATCAAATGACCCTCGTATGGGAACTACTTCAGACTGTAATAAATCGATATTAAAATCTCCCATAACTAAGTGATTTTTAATATTTCTCTTTTTATTCAAGAATTTGTTTAAATCAAGTATGAACTCAGTTTTAGGTATGTCATGAGATCTGTACACAGCAGAAAATTCCACACTAGTATTATCATTTAATCTAATATGTGCGACAATGTAGCGTCGCTGGATGTTCGTGTGTGTGTGTGTGCTGTGTGCGATGGCTAGGAGCGTAACGGGTGGCGAAAGGCGAAACCGCCGCGCGCGCCAGTGTTGCGGCGCCGCGCCGCGAGGTGCGCGGGAGCGGGCCCTGCAAAGAGAGACGACGCGCGCCGGCCGGTATTCTCTTCTGAGCTGCGCAGGAGTCGAGAGCGAGTGCACGTGCGAAGCCATTTTTCCTGTTTTCCACCGGATTTGTGTGTTGTGCGCGAGAGTGTCAAGGATATAGCAACATTAGAAGCAGCAGCAGGAGAAGCAGCAGCAGCTATCACCGGAGCGTGGCAGCGTGGAGGAAGGTAGTAGCAAGGGCAGCAGCAGCTATCACCGGAGCGTGGGTTTGGTAGCCGAGAGAGGCACAAGAGACACGCGCAACCGGTAATAGAACTTGCGAGTTATAGTGCGGCGATGACGAGTAAACGGGCGTGTGCGAACGGTTACTTAGCGCGATTATTGTGGTCGGTAGTGGTGGTCTACTTCCCTGCAGGGAAGGACGGAGGGAGCCCAAGGAGTGAGCCTCCGTGGCAGCGTGCCGCGTAGAGGCTGCGCGCGGAGAGTTGTGGTCGCCGTCGTCCCCGAGACGGCATGAAAGCGCGAACTTCCCCGCGATGAGAGCGAGAGTCGAAAGCCGGGCAGAGCGATTGTGTGTGTATGTGAGTGGGTTTTTCGCGCCGGCGCCTTACAAATTCGGCGCGTATTTAGGTGATTAGATTGTTCGTGGTACTTCGGGGCGCGCAAATAGTGTGTGTGCGTGAAAATAGTATCGTGTCATATATGTGTATTTATTATTTTAATCTTTCCATATTTAATAATTTTAGTTTCATGTACAATATTCTTATGTACGAAAACAATGACACCATCATTCTGATTTAATTTATTTTCATTATAATAACTATTATATTCCTCTAATTCATGTATTTTATAATTTATCTGTACAAAAGTTTCAGTGCATATGACAATGGTTGGTTTCCTAGTTAAACCATTTAATAGAATTTTTAATATATTTATATGCATAATGAGATCGTTTTTATTGTTAATAGATTTGTTTAGATTGTTTATATTACCACAAGTTTATTCTTCTCGAACAGTGTCTTTTTGTATTTTTTCAAGAAATTCGAAATCCATATTTAAATTATTGAACTTTATTTAATCTTTTCTGTTCAATTCTTGTTTGTTGTTGTTTTTGTTGTAGATATCGTTGTTGTGGTTGTTGTGATTGTTCTGGTTGTTATTGCTGTTGCTGCTGTTGCTGCTGTTGTTGCTGTGGCTGGTTTTCTTTTTCGTTTGGTGTAATTTGTAACGTGTGTGCGAGTTAGGTAATTCGAGATTCGAATTACACGCGCCGAGCAGGCATGCTCACCGGGGGCGCGAGCGCGCGAGCATCCTGACCGGATTAGAACGGTCTCGCGACGCGTAATATGCCCGTCGCGTACTCGCGAAGCTGCTACGGCTTTATAGGAGTCACAACAGCCATCTTCGTGTCTGCCATCGAGCCGAGAACTTCTCTCCAGTGTGTCTCTCAAAAGTTACTTCATCCGCGCCGTCCTAGCTTTTTATAGTTATCGCGAGTGTAGTGGAGGCGCCGAGTAGGGTGTGTACGTGCGAAAGAGAGACAGAGAGAGAGCGATCCCGAGCCGCACGAGACTGCGAGCGACGAGCCGGCAGCCAGCCCGCCTGCCGACCCAATACAGCGAGCAAGAGGGAGAGAGAAAGAGAGCGCAACTGCTGTGCAAGCGGCAGGGAGCAAGAGAGAGTCGAGTGCACCGGCTGCTCCTTCCTAACGTAAGTTTTCTACTCTCCTCTCGCGGGTTCATTGTAAAGGCTCGCACGGAAATCGCCCCGTGCAAGCTTTCTGTGCCGTGTACGTGCGGGTGTGTGTCAGCCCGCCGTACTTTAACACCGCGCGCAAAATTAGCAGCTTCGCCGCGCGCCGTATAGTTCGCGCGTTTGAATATTAACGGTCGCGCGCGAACTTACTCATAATTGTTCTAATCAGCACGTGCGTTCTGCTTGTAGAGATTAGTGATTTTAAATATACTGTGATATCTAGTTACTCGTCGCGTTGTTCATTACAACCTGTCCTTCTCCCGGATACCGCCGGCTCCGCGGGAAAACGACTCCGCCGGTCGTTTTCATATCTGAGCATAGCGGCCGCGCGCTTTACTCTTCGAGCGCGCGCTCTTCACTCAGCGATCCAATTAGCTGGAAAGCGAAGTTTGTGTGCGATCTTCGCGTTGTTTTCGGGATTCCAGGATCAGATCCCCAGGCAAGTCATTTTAGTCTGACAGCCGCGGCACCGTGCTCTAGGGCATCGCTGGCCTGTGGCTTGTTGGGATTTTCCCCCACTAGCCATCCCGTTACAACTGGTGCCACAACGTTTTGGGGGTGGAGAAGGACTCGCGGCGCGTACGTGATACGCGGCGAAGCTTGGCGCGAAGAAGCTCAGCAGCGTAGCTGAGCATAAGGTGCAAAGAAAGGCTCTTCGTGCCGCAGCTCGTAGACGCGGGTGTGCGTGTGCGTAACACAGCCGTGCTGTTGCGAGAGTGCGGTCGAGAGGTTAGGCGAGCGATAGCCAATAACCCTCGACCTAGAGTGCCGACGAGGAGAGATCTTGATCGCGAAATTTTTGTACATTAGGTTATTGTTTTAACAATTAAAATTTTTTAATAACAATTAATTTTTTTAACGACAAAAATTTTTTTTTAAGCGATAATTCATTTTTTTAATTAATTTTTTTTCTCGACTCGAAAATTTTTTTTCTCCTCTCGTATTTTCGATACGAATTATTTTTTAGTGGACGAAAAATAAAATTTTTTTCTTTTCCTATGCTGTTAGTAGAAAATCGAGAGAAAGTCGGCAGGCACTCTCGGAACAAAAAGTTGAATGGGCGCCCGAGTAAAAACGCGAGCGCAAAAATCCCCTCGAACTTTAAAATTGTTCTTTTATTTTTTTAGGTGAAAATTGTATTTATTTTTTGTGTTTTTTGGTGATATTGTCCGTTTTGACACACACACACAAATATATATATATATATATTTTCACATATATTTATTTTAAAATTACAAGTGCGAGTAGTTGAGCGTAATTAATGACAAATAGTAATTAATTACAAAAATAGTTTTTGTTTTTTTTAGAGCCGCATACGGGAAACCCTCGTGCGTTATCGAGGTTAAGAGCAACCGCCGTAGCTCTTAGAAAATAAACCGGATTCGCGTTGAAAAACCTAGCTCACGGGTTGAATAGGCAAACTCTCTCTGCCATCAATACAGATACTACTTGCACTAGGAAAATAAGTTCGTGGGGAAGCGCACAGCCAATTGACACCATGGCCCGATCATCGCAATTTACGGAATCTGCGATACTCAATTGGGCCTATACACAGCCCGAAGAGGAAATAAACGAGGCCATGCAAGCCCTTAGTTTACAGCAGTCAGATCTGCAGTCAGTAAATATGCTGACAGCGATCAAGTGGCTTATGGGCGATTATAGTGCCGCCGATTTCGTGCCAGAGCCGGAGCTGTCGGAGCAGCAAGCGTTTGCTAAACGCGAGCAGTCCCGAAGAGCGTTCATCGACTTAACGTTGATGAACAAGTCTGGGTCGACTATTGTGGATCCCAATACTGACCCAGACCTCCCGCACCCGTTCATAACTCTCCTTGATGACCCGATAGTGATGCAGAAACTCTCGGAGTCTCAGAGGATGAACGCTCCACAACAAGCACATAATGCAGGGTGGAGCCAGCGGAAGAGGCAAACGGCCATAAGGATTCCGGGACAGAGATATTGAGCTCTGCAGCACCCACCGGGACATCTTCAGCCGAAGCTGAGGGACAGCTTCAACAGCAACAGCTCCAACAGCAACAACTGCAGCAGCAGCAAATGCAGCAGCAGCAAATGCAGCAGCAGCAAATACAGCATCAGCAAATGCAGCAACAGCAGCTGGAGCAGCAGCGACGGCAGCAACAGCAACAACAGCAGGAGCAACAGCAGCGGCAGCAAATGCTCCTGGAGGAGCAGCGCAGGCAACGACAATGCCTGCGCAACTACGAAGAAGAGTCGTTGTTAGCACGAAATAGGCAGCACGGATTCTGGCAGCAATCGCGAAACCCGCCGCAGTCGCAAAATCGAGAGTGGCCGCGACAGCGTGAGTCGCGAACCGCTGGGATAGCAGTCGGACACAATATATTATCGAAGCAGCTACTGGTGGTGATCAAAACACTCGTCGAAAAGGTTGAAGAGCTTAAAGAGAATGTACGAATACCTCAAGTACGCAATTGGAGGGAGTCCAACCCCCAAGCACGGGCCGTAGACGAGGATCACCGCATGTGGACTTCCAAGGCACGTTCACGTATGCGGAGTTTAACAGCAGCAGCCCGAGTCTCCAGTCCCCAACAGAGGCTGGGAGGAATAATACTAGAAATTCTTTATTTTCTATTTGCCTGAGCAGACGAACCGTGATGTGGGCCAGATAGTCCGAAAATGGCACATCAGGTTCTCAGGGTCCTCAAAGGAGCGGAGCGTCGAGTTATTACTCACAAGAATAGAGGAATGCAGAACTCTAGCTAATCTGACACATGACGAGGTACTTTCGTCGTTGTCAGAGCTCCTAACTGGGGTAGCAGCCACCTGGTACCGGAGTAACCGCCGCACATGGCGATCGTGGCCAGATTTCATAGAGGCCATAACGCACATGTATGGCGGGGACAGGGGACATCAGCAGCGAAATAAACGCGAGGACTCAAGGCAGAAACGAACTTACGCGTGATTACGTGATAAATTTACAAGCCATGATCCTAAAGTTGGTTCCGGTGCCTAGCATCGCTCAATAGTTAGACATGTTGCACCGGAACATGCGGCCAGAACTGCAAAAGATGGTAATGCGAAAACAAATTACGGATTACCGAGGGCTCCCGGACCTGGCCCGGGAAGCCGAATTAGCGCTCGCGGCAGATAAGGTGTATCACTTGCCACCACCGCCCGAGCGCACATACATGCCAGAGTTTGCCTACGTGCCAACAGAGCCGCCCACGGATCAGCGGAAAAAGCAGAATCCAAGCGTGGCGGCGATGGGGCACCAACAGCACGAGCCTCGAGAGAGCCTCGAGGCTATGTTTCGTCGGGTCATGGCCGAATGCTTATCGGCCTTGACAAAGAAAGGCACCGATGAGAACAAGGGGCAAAAGCCTAGCCCGCCGCCAACCAGAAAACCTAAGAAGAAGGGTAACTGGGAAAATAGGCGGCGGGACGGTGGGCAAATCACAAACCAGCCTAGTGAGGGTAGTAGCTCGATCCACCAGGCTGGGCCGCAAAGTCCAAGAAATAACGGACCTCGACAAAGGCAAGAGTACCGAAGGGAACCCGGATATGAGCAAAAGGGAGGCAACAAGCCCAATGCTTCCGGAAACCAACAGGGAAACGGCCAGGGGGGCAGGTAAACACGACCCCATACCCGCCCCTAGCTCTCTCACCAGAGACCGAGGGTAACTCGGTCCAATCGTCTGGAGTGGAGAGCGAAGAAGTGCCCGTGATTCAACCGAATGAGATCAACCAAGAAACTTACTCGCGATGGTGGCTTTAAGTAGGTGTAGCCGGTTACAAGCTACGAGCACTCTTCGATACAGGAGCTTCCTGGACTGGGATGAATTCTATATGCCTACAGCTCGCTACGGCCTGTGGAAAAGAGTTAATCCCACCTAGCGGCCTAACGGCACGGGTGGCAAATGGGCAAAGCATAGCAGTGGTTGGCTATGTGTATCTGCCCATGGTCGTGGCTGGCGTGTGCAAAGAAGTGCGCGTCGCAATAATGCCAGATCTAGATACGGAGTGCTACTTGGGGGTAAACTTCATTAAGAAGTTTAGCGCTGTCTTAGACCCCACAGATAACACGCTGCATCTCAAGGATGACGATGCAGGCGTAAAGTTAGAAGTAGCCACCATAACCGCAAACAACACCGTGTCCGTATCAGCTATAGGGTTGGCGGACCCAACAGAAGAACAGCGCAAAGAGGTAGAAGCTTTAGTAGCTCAGCTGATCGGTAGCAGCCTGGCACCACTAGGGTGTACTTCGTGGATCGAGCATGCAATAGACGTCGGATCTACAAGACCCATTAAACAGCAGTACTACCCTGTATCTCAGAAACTCGAGGAAGAGATGCACAAACAGGTGGAGGAAATGCTAGTCGCGGGAATAATAGAACCCTCGACAAGTGGCTGGTCAAGTCCAGTGGTAATGGTACGCAAGTCAAACGGGAAGTTCCGTTTCTGCGTGGACTTCAGAAAAGTGAACGCAGCGTCAAGGCCAGACGCGTACCCGTTACCATACATGGAAAGCATCTTGCGCAAACTGCAGAAAGCGCGATACATCTCCACGTTGGATTTAAGCAGTGCGTACCACCAGATACCACTTAGTCCGGAGTCCAAAGAGACTACGGCCTTCACCGTGCCAGGCTTTTCCAATGTACGAGAATGCCCTACGGTCTTTCGTATGCCGGAGCGTCCTTCCAGAGGCTGATTGACAAAGTCATGCGATACGTTTCCGCAGAAGAGCCCAAGGACTACTTGGACAAAAGTGGTCAAGAAGTAGCCCAGTCGCTACCACCGAGGGACTCTTCAGTCGAACGTAATGTGCCAGCGGGCAACAGAGTTAGCCAGGGGAATGTACAGCTTCGGGCGCCGGCTAAGAGGCGCGGTCCACCTCGTAAGACCGCGCTATTAGTTAGGCCAGGAAAGCGTGCGGGCGACGGCCGACCTACGCGTGTGGTCAGTCTAACAGAGTCCAAGGGAGGCCCAGGGAGGCCAAAGGGCTCGAAGAAGAAGCCTGCACCTACTGCTGTCGGGCCAATTAGCGCCCGTCGAACCCGAGCGTCCGAAAAGCGCTAACTGTGTCGTCCAAAAATTGTGCCGTCCGTACTAACCCGTGTTCGTCCTTGTTTTCCGATCCTCAGTCTCACCAATCTCCGGGGTCAATTTACCTGTTGCAGGATATGCAGGGCCTGACTCCAGAAATAGCAGAGATGGCGAAGAAGGTGATTGCTGGATTAATCCAGTGCAACCCTGACCCCGCCGTCATTGACTTCCTGGAGCAGGTAGTGGAGGGCATAGACGCGGTGACACAGGCACCACCGCCAGTGGAAGAGCCCTCCACACTTGTCATAGAGGAGTTAGAGGCGCCGGAACCAAGAAGGGGACCTTCGGGACCAACCGACGCAGGCGTTGGCCCGTCCCCGCTCCGACGACCTCATCCTCCGAAGGAGCAGCGGGAGAAGAGCGGGGTTCGGCCAGAAGAAGTACCAGTCGAGCCGATTGGTGCCGGCCGAGTTTCCGAAGAGGAGGCGGCTCGAGCCCATCATTGTGCGCCGGAAGTTGACGCCGGGCGGCTCGGGCCGCACAAGGAAAAGAAGGAGACGCTCCGACCCAGGCCCCAAAAGGAGCACCGACCGATGGAGTCGGTGCGGCCTGGGTCCCGGTGGAGCAGGCTCTAGAGGAGGCCCGGCGCCTCAGGAAGTCCTCGCGCGCTGCGGAGGACGCTGCCCTGGCCGCACTGGAGGATTTTCTCCAGTGCCACGGTGAGGCCGGCGAGCGGCAAGCCGGCAAATGGGTCGGAATGGCCCAAGGCCGGCAAGAAGAGCTCGCGGCCGCCGCAGAGGCCAGGGCCGCCAGGCTGCGCCGCACCGCCTTGCAGAAGGAGGAGGTGGCTCGTCTGGCACGTGCGCAGGAGCGCATGGAAGAGGCCAGGCGAGCCAGGGAAAAGGCGGAGGAGACGGCGCGTCTCCTACGAGAAGAGGAGCGCCTCCAAAGGGCGCTCGAAGAGGAGCAGGCGGTCCGGGAGGCGTTAAATGCACAGGCGCTTCCCCGGTGCTTCTTGTGTGGCGAGCTTGGGGTAATGAAGTCGAAGCACTGCCCCAACCAAGCTCGCCACAAGGGGCGCCGGACTTACTCCCGGGCCGGCTGAAGAGGACTAATCCCCGAAGGGTTTCTTTTTTTTGTTTTTAATAAAAATTAAAAAAAAAAAGATAATGGGTGACTCCGATTCTTATACTTCCCTTGTCCCAAATTCCTTCCCGAAAGGCTCCACCGAATTAACCTTATTTTCAGGTACGACGACGTCCATGGATGGCAGAGCTGCTCGCGCGCGGTCCCCTAAGCAACGTCTGGCGGAGAGGTGTAACGCGTGCGCGAGTTAGGTAATTCGAGATTCGAATTACCCGCGCCGTGCACGCATGCTCACCGGGGGCGCGAGCGCGCGACCGTACTGACCGGATTAGAACGGTCTCGCGACGCGTAATATGCCCGTCGCGTACTCGCGAAGCTGCTACGGCTTTATAGGAGTCACGGCAGCCATCTTCGTGTCTGCCATCGTGCCGAAAACTTCTCTCCAGTGTGTTTCTCAAAAGTTACCTCATCCGCGCCATCCTAGCTTTTTATAGTTATCGCGAGTGTAGTGGAGGCGCCGAGTAGGGTGTGTACGTGCGAAAAATAGACAGAGAGAGAGAGCGATCCCGAGCCGCGTGAGCCGCACGAGACTGCGAGCGACGAGCCGGCAGCCAGCCCGCCTACCGACCCAATACAGCGAGGAAGAGAGAAAGAGAAAGAGAGCGCAACGGCTGTGCGAGCGACAGGGAGCGAGAGAGAGTCGGGTGCACCGGCTGCTCCTTGCTAACGTAAGTTTTCTACTCTCCTCTCGCGGGTTCATTGTAAAGGCTCGCACGGAAATCGCCTCGTGCAAGCTTTCTGTGCCGTGTACGTGCGGGTGTGTGTCAGCCCGCCGTACTTTAACACCGCGCGCGAGAATAGCAGCTTCGCCGCGCGCCGTATCGTTCGCGCGTTTGAATCTTAACGGTCGCGCGCGAACTAACTCATTTGTTCTAATCAGCACGTGCGTTGTGCTTGTAGTTATTAATGATTTTAATATACTGTGATATCTAGTTACTCGTCGCGTTATTCATTACAACCTGTCCTTCTCCCGGATACCGCCGCCTTCGCGGGAAAACGACTCCGCCGGTCGTTTTCATATCTGAGCATAGCGGCCGCGCGCTTTACTCTTCGAGCGCGCGCTTTTCACTCAGCGATCCAATTAGTTGGAAAGCGAAGTTCGTGTGCGATCTTCGCGTTGTTTTCGGGATTCCAGGAGCAGATCCCCGGGCAAGTCATTTTAGTCTGCGCGGCACCGTGTTCTAGGGCATCGCTGGTCTGTGGCTAGTTGGGATTTTCCCCTACTAGCCATCCCGTTACAAATTTTAATTCTCCTTTGCATATGCGTTGTATCCCACGATGGTAAAACAGATTTAATTGGATAATCAACAGAGTCAATATACCTTTTTATTTTATTTTTGAGAATCTCGCAAGATGCCGCATCCGATGTCATGTGATTACAGTCATAATTTGTTCTGTATTTTGTATTGTAGAAAACACAGTTATTACACTGTAGAATTACACTTCTAAACTCAGTACTCTTGTGCTTTCCAGAGCATTTGAGGCAAACAATTTCATTTGTACAATTTTTGTTATGACCAAATCTACAGCATGAGTTACAAGGTCTAACATTTATTAAGTCATAGACTCTACAGTTTTAATAACCCACAAAAATCTTGTTTTTGCTTTCCCTGATGTGTTTGTAAAGTTCAGCTGACATTTCCATTAAAACAGTGCTGACATTATTTGTGTTGTTTTCGTACATGTGTAAAACTTTACCTTTAATTGTAAATTGATCAAAATTCCTAGAATTTATATCACTTTCTATGGTAGCTATATCCATGTTGTTATAATTATCAAACCTACTATTTTAATTTTTGGATTAATTAACTCCTCTGTTTTTATGTTACAGGCTGATTCTAGCTGCTCTTTTAACAAGTTTTCAGTTACTTTGATACTTTCCACATCCATGCAACTAGTAATAATGTCCTTATTTTCTTTCACTTGTATCTGTTTTGCCTGTATTTTTGCTTCATTTGTAATATACTTTGTAATACACTGTTTGATATTCACTTCACTGTCTTTATCAATTTTTTAACAATGATCTTTGGTATACATTTTGGTTGCGGTTTAATGTTGCTAACTATATCTGAGAAAGACTTTTTAGTAGTGTTTTCCTTGTTTTTGTTAAGCAGCTCTTTCAGCAATTCATTTTTTTCTTGCAATTCCTTAATGAATTCTTTTTGCAGAGTATTTTCAGTTTTTAGCAATTCAACATCGACCTCATCATAAAGAATTGTTGATTTAAGCAATTCTTGTGTTTTGTTAGTAACTTCTGCTAATATTTCTTTCCTGACTTCTTCTGAACTTCTCATCTTTATTTGTGCTATTAATATTTTGACTGGCTCACTTAACTTTCCTTCATCGTTATTTGAGGTTATGTGTGGCTGCTGTTTATGATCTGGACAGATTATCAGCCTTTCTCCCACATACTTAACATTTTTTAATCGGTAAAAATAACTCTGATGATAAGCAGCTTCGCAAATGATACAAGTTACCGTTGTACATTTTGCTTTAGTACAACACTTAAAATTTAATTCACTGGGCTTGTCGAGAGGTTCTTTCACCTCGCCCGCCATCTTGGACTTATACGTTGGAAAAATACATTTTAATTTACTGTAAAAAAAGTTTTCTTTGTGATTTTTTTTCAACCGTGGGATATAAAACTAGTAATCGAGAGGAATAATATGGTATAATTTTCAATATGGCAGCGGTATTAATTTCAGAGACATAGCGACATAAAGAAATACTACCATTTTATTTGTATATCTATATATAGTGACATCGAGTAAGTGGTATTTCAAATATCGTATTGGCACCTTTTTTCTTATACCGTCATTTTTTATTATTTTTAGAGTAGTGTATAGACTCATGAAGGGTTTCCATCATAAATAATATTTTTAGATCACAATTTTTGCGAACATTGGCTTAATTAACGATTGAAATTTTAATTATTAATTAAACGCGGGTTTTATTAAGGATTTAAGTTTTAATTATTAATTGATAATGGTATAATTTGTGAATTCACAACCCTGGGAATTATTATCCCGATCATAATATATGATAAATAAATGATAAATTTCATTAACATTTTACATTGAGCACAATGCTTTAAAAAATAATTCATTGGTTGTTTCTCCAAAGGATTGTATTGCATCTATCAATTACAATAAGTACATTTGTTTTCAGGGAGCACCAATGGGAAGGCAACCAATACCACCCCCAATCCGAAAATAAGATAATCTGAAAACGATAATACCTTATTAGCTATAGGAATCCTAAATTATTTTTTGTATTTTTAGAAAATTCTATTTCATCTTGAAAATATTATTTTCTAATTATTTGTCTACTATAATATACCTGAAAAGTATCCTGAAAAGGATAATAATTATGTTATTTACAAACTTTATACATTATAATTACAAAACGATACGGACAATTGAGTTACTTCGTATAAATAATTTAGAATACATCAGAACGTATATTACAATGTGTAAGAAGCATGTGGGCTTTGAGTCCACGCAATGCAACGTAACGATGCAACATTGCGCTATGCGCTGCACTCCGCAGCGCCCAGGCAGCGCCACCCGATAGCAGAGGAGCGCAGTGAACGAACTGCCGTCTTCCCCTCCACATTCGCCTCGCCTACACGTGCGAGCGCCGGTGACGGCTCTCTCTCTCTCTCTCCTGTGCCGAACGCCGATGAAGACGGATGCTTCGCTACACTTTGTGCCAATCACCAGAATAAATCAGAACCTCAATAAAGAGTTTTATTGTTTCAATTAATTAATTGCCTGGACTTCCTTATTTTAACACCCATCCAACACAATGTTATTATTATTATTCAAAATCGGGAACTTAAAACTATCATTGGAAAAAAGTACGCTTTAGATTTAATAATTAAAAAATTCACGTAAAATACTTTTTAAAGAAGCCAAATTATAATTTTTCGCATTTTTTTTCAAGAATTTAAAAAAAAATGTTATTAAAAAATTTATACATTTTGAACAATCTTCAGTTCTCTACATTTTGTGACAATCGGTCTTTTAGACGCAGTTTTCCTTCCTATTGTTACGTTCCCTAATTTTTGCATAAATTTTAACTAACAAAAGAAATTTAAGCATTTTTACGCTGTGCTCATAGCAGACGTTCTCTTAATCAAACCAATCAGGGAATTGTTTACGAGTGTACGGTTCTACGTTTTCAACTAATAAAAGATCATGCGCATGCCAAAATTTTAAATGAATTTTGTCAAACGCTTCTAATTGACAATTAACTACTTTTGCAAACTGTTCCGTTGGTCTGATCAAGAACGATACTGGTTCAGCTTCTGGATCAGAATGAGGGTACTCTCTAAAATTAATATATGTTTAATTACTGGTCCCTGATTCTGATGCATCTTTCATTAAATCTTTTTCGCATGTCAGACAATGACTTTTTTCTAAAGATTTACGCGCCACGTAACAACAAAAGTAAGTTATAGCGTTTTTTTCGTAAGTGAATTTAGTGTCCACATCTGACATGTTAGAAGACTGTAACTCCAGAAGAAATTCCAGTAAATCATCTGCAGCATCTGTAATTTCTTGGAGCTCTTGCATTTCCTTTGAATTATATTCAGGTAATGTAACCAGCCCTGTGATCTCCTTTGCAACAACGTCTTTTTGAGGAAGTAACGAATAACTCTCTTCGCAATTTGTCTTACCTTTTTTACACGTATGAATAAAATCAGTTGACATAATGTGCCTAAGAGTCAAACGATACATTCTACAGGTAGGATTCGGATTGAATCCACCACTGCCACGCAACTTAGAATGAGCATGCTCCACAGAATCTTGGTTGCACAGACCTGTCACTAATTCAAAGTCGGGGAATGAAGATTTTATTTCCAAATACAGATTTACTAAAGCACGAACAATCAGAGGTAACCCGAAAAAACAAGGTGGCTTGTTGTCGCTGTCTTTTTTCTTAACATACCATTTCTCTGACCATTCGATAAAACTTTCAAGTCGCTGCTGGATTTTTGGATTTCTGTCAGACAATCGTTTTTTAAACTACATACATTACAAGCATCGATGACAGCATCCATTGTCTCAACGAGATTGGCTGACTTTTGTCATGTATTCGAAGATAACCCTGATGAAACGTCTTCGTCGGCTAATTTAATTGCCGGCTAATTTAATTGCACACTATTAGGGTTAAAGTGTTTTTCTGATAAAAGGACTAATAAATTTGATGTACCATGAGATTTGTTAAGCTTCCAGGTTTACTTTAAATCGGTAAAAGAAATAATTTTTTCATTATCGACCTAAATGCAATCGTGGGCTCTTAGCTATGCTATCAATCTCTTAATAAGGTGTGGCCAATCAAAAATTGCAAAAATCTTAACAGAATCTAAAATAAAATAAGGTTTTTCTGGACATACTTCAAATAATTTACATTTTGATTGTTGCTACCTTGATCACATACAATCATACGAACATCTGCTCCTATTTTTCGAAGTTCTGTCACGATTTGGGGAACGATCTCAAAACGCTCTTCTGCACTGGCGCCATTTTCGTTAAATTCGAAAGATACTATTTGACGCCATGAATTGTTTGCTTAATGCTGTCAATACAAAATAGCAACGCGTGTTTCCCGACTTTACAATCTCTGCGATCTTTTCCCATATCAAGACCTTCGATAACATATTGTTCGATAACATCATATTTCCTAGAATATTCTTCTGTTGCTCTGATGGACATTTCATCAAATTTCAACGCACACATCGCTCTTGTGGCGGAAGCAGCATCAAATATTCTCCTATCTTTTTCAAAATTGCATCATTGATCCCTGGGACGATTGCACATTCTGCCACCCAGGATCTAACCGTTGATTCAGCTGGCAAAACTAATCCCCCAGCCCTTAATCGAGAATAGCAAGCTGCTGAATGAAAATAAATTTGTTTTGCCAAGTCTTTCTCATCGGTTGTATATGACGTGTTGGGTTTGTGCAATTGCAATTTCGTCATTGTCTTAGCCATATCAGGGATATCTTTTTCTTTTAAAAGATCGTTAACATCAGAAAATTTTTTGCACACTTTTTGTTGTAAACGTCTAGTTAAACGACTGTTTTTATTCTTCTCAGTTTTAAGGGAACTCTGCAATTGCTTAACCTTTGTTTCTGCAGCTAATAACTTACTTTTTAATTTACAAATATAAACTTTACTACGAACCATTCTATCAACAACGCATTTTCTCAATGGTGAAGCAATTGGAGCAGAGTCTTCTGTTGTTGAGCTAACGTTTACTTTAACAATTTTAACAGGAGGCTTATAATTCAGAAACGACAGATCACCATCCTTTTCAGAGAAAGAAAAAATTTCTTTACCAGAAGGGTAAGTTACAGGTGGCAATGACCTTTTCAACACACCTACCAAATCAATTTCTTTTTCTGATTGGGACTTTTCTGTCATTTCATTAACAACGTTTTGTGCTACCTGTTGTTGCTGTTGTTTTTCTTCTTGTTGTTCTTATTGTTGTCCTTGTTGTTGTTGTTGTTCTTGATGTTCTGGTTGTTGCCTTTGTTGTTCTGGTTGTTGTTGATGTTGTTCGGCTTCTTCTTTACACATCTGCATCTGAGATTCCACTTGCGCAGGCAGTTCATTATCGGCATTTTCAGTTCTACGCCAATGAAGGGGAACTGTGTCGCGCTTCAAACTCGTCGGCCCTAACACGTCATCCTCCCTGAAATAGAGGCGACAAAGTTCTGCACGCCTAATAAGTGAAATTGGCTCCCAATTCAAAAGCAAACGGTTTCCTGCGAAAATTTAAAATTGATTTAGAGTTTCGTATTATTTTTTTTAGTAATTCTACTAAAATTATAGTAATTTGTTATTTATCTTAAAGTAAATTATTTTATTTTATTGTACTATCAATAGCATTTATGGTTATTCTAAAGCAACTTTGTGGTAAAAAAAAAAAGTTTCATAAAAGACATAATGGGTTTTAATTCATTTAAAATCGAAATACTCTATTTTTAAATAATGTCCGCACGGTCACGTGCATGTAATTTCATTTAGGATATTCGGAAAATTATAACCTTGTACGTTTTTGAAGCTAATGTTATTTCTATAATTTTGTTACATTTTATAAATCAATTTTTCAATTTTTGAGACTTAGAAATTAACGTTAAGCTTATATTAATGTTGCATTCGATACAGGATTCAATTTACGACATTTAAAAAACAAAATTTTTTTTTAGCTATTGTCCGTAGTTCTTATGGAACATTACTCTTTTAATAATAGGTTAAAATAAAAAACAAATAATATCAGGATCAAAATTTTTCGTTTATTTATAATATATAAATTTGTAATTTATCGAAATTATTATTTTTTATGTTGGTTGGCTTCGGAGAAAACAATATTTTATAACAAAAAAATACATTTTTCGTGCTCAACAGTACTGAGAATAAAATGAATTTATTTGCTTTAAAATGGTTTTATATCAATGGAGTTTGTAACATATATGTTATATATTAATTTATGTGCCTAAAGAAAGAGAGGGAAAATTGGCGAAATTTTCTAATAAAATGATAACAGAAAAATTTATGTTCTTTTGTTAATATTTTATTTTCATAAAATATATTGTAAAAATAGACTTTCTTTTATATCTTCGAAAAATATGAGTATAATAAAGTTACATTAATATTTTTTGACAGTTCATTGCATCATTTTATTTAATTTGATCGATTTTTGGTAAAAGGGTATATCTATTTATTTAAAACCTTCATTATTCTTTTGTCTTGATAAATCAATAAGAAAACCGCTCTTCTGTTATCTCCTTATTCCGAATAGCCCTTTAAATATTGTTTAAAATAAGAAAAAGAAAAAATCCCATAAATTTAATACAATTCTGTTATTATAAAAGTTTCAGTTAAAAAGATTTAAGTTTGTTTTGGCGTAAATTTTTTATTTCTTTGAAGGATATAATTGTTGAGGTTTAGGGTAAGACAACAAGATAAACGCAACAAATCAAGATGAAACAAAAGCTTTATTTAACACACTCTACACTCACAAAACTCCATACGTCTGTCTCGCTCGGCGCGTTGCGACCGTCTGACTAGAGCGGCAACCGCTCTCCCTCCCCGCACTGCGGCGGCGCTCGCTCGCGCCGCGCGGCGTTACTCTCTTACATACATCTATACCATATATCTACTTTAACGCTACGCAGATTGATCACATAAATCCTAACACTCCCTGTCAATCCAGTAGCATCGCATACATAAATAAGATCCGTTTTTATATTAACGCACCTATCTCTACATTTTATAAATTAGATTCACGACTAATACAAGTCCATCTGACTATGATTAGTCTTTGGTCGGCATTATTTTCTTCCTTTTGACTAGTTTATACTGGTGCTTCATCCTCTTATCTAATAACACCTAGCAGTCTTACCTGTAGTTTGACTAGCAAGGAAGGGTATCGAACCCGAACTCACCGATTTCAAAAATTTCGATATATGTTGTAGATCATGAAAAAATATGAGACACGTGTTTTTTCTTATCTGCGGAAAAACATATTTGGGGGGTGAAAACCACCCCTAAAGATAACCTCCAAAAACGGTTTTTTAAATATATCTCGGCTTCTACTGCGTATTTCAGAGTAAAACAAAATAGAAATTACTTCTTATAAAAAAACAAAGATAACTGAAGCAATTTTGACCCTAAGAGTTGCAACCCTTATTTTTTATTTTCAAAAAGCTTATTTTTTGATCATGTATATTGAAAATAAAAAATAAGGGTTGCAACCGTTAGGGTCAAAATTGCTTCAGTTATCTTTGTTTTTTTATAAGAAGTAATTTCTATTTTGTTTTACTCTGAAATACGCAGTAGAAGCCGAGATATATTTAAAAAACCGTTTTTGGGGGTTATCTTTAGGGGTGGTTTTCACCTCCTATATATGTTTTTCCGCAGATAAGAAAAAACACGTGTCTCATATTTTTTCATGATCTACACCATATATCGAAATTTTTGAAATCGGTGAGTTCGGGTTCGATACCCTTCCTTGTAGGTACATTCCAGTCGTCAGTTTCTCCTGTAAACAGAACAAAATTTAAGTCTCTTTCTTATTAAGTATTTTATATGTTAGTTTATCATGCAAATGTTTCTCCAACGCCCTTGTAGATATGTCAGCTAACTGCTCTTTTGATTCTGTCCAATTATTTAATACAATTATTATTTATACACTCTTTAACATAATGGCGTCTTTTCTCTACCATATACTTCAATTTGTTGCCACCATTAGTTTCAGCACAAATCTAAGCTGCCATATGCCATATATAATGCCATTGGGTACTGATTCTGTCTAATAACGAAATTCACGGAATTTCGCAGCGACATTCACTCTTGACAAATCTCGCTTATCGCAACATACTCAACTTGACAAGTGGATAAAGCTACACTCGATTGCTTATACGTCCTCCAAACCACAGTCTCCAAAGAATTTAATTATAAATCCGCATGTAGTCAGCGAGCTCTTCCAGTCTATCAAACTCACATCAGAATACCCTTATATAATATTCCTAATAATATTCCTTCTGATTCTGCTCTATATGTCAAAGTCAATTTTTATAATCCCTGACTAATATTATAACACTCTCTTGGCCACTTTTCACTCAATTTTCGTGGGCTCAATTTGATGCCTACTTAGTACATTAACTACGTATAATATGTCGGCTTCGTGCAATTTTCCTAGTACAACAACGATCCCACAACCTCTCAATACTATTTCTTGGGGAATTAAGTTGTTTTTCTCGTCTTCTTCTCGATTTATTCTCTCTCTATTAAGTATTTGGCTAGTCACCATATAGCCAAACACGTTACTTACAAATTTCTCCTGACTCGATTTATTGTTTGTAAACTTTTCTTTCTTTGTAACAACTTCCAACACTCCTTTTTCTTACAGAAAATTAAGTTCAGATTCTATCGCTTTCTCCCAGTTTTCTCCCTCTGTTTCTATGATCTTAGTTGGTTCCTGATTTTTCTCCTTTTCGGGTGTTTTTTGACTCTCTAAACTCCCCTTTTTCAGTACATATACTTTCGTCTTTAAGATGTACGTCTTTGTAAGTTTTATTTTCTATAAACTTCACATGTCTGCTCTCAAGCAGTTTCATTTGCCCAGATACATAGATTATGTACCCTGTCAAAATATACCAAACTAGAAAAACTTTCAACACTTGTTTCCAAATTTAGTATTACTGTTTCTCGGTATTTTCAGAAGGCTAACGCAAACTAACCCCCTCTTAACTGCTCAATATTGTGATTGTGTTTGGGAGCTATCTTTCTAAGTGGTTTTTCGGACCTATTGCGTGTTTTGCCAAAATGCAACTTCATGCTTTTAGTAATAAGATACGTCTCGCATTCTATGATATCTCTGTCACTCATAGCCCCTCTTTTACCCGGCAAATTTGGGTAAATTTTTGCCAGTTCTATCAAATATTTATTTGACATATGACCTAGTCTCAAATGCCACAGCATTGTTTTACTCATTTCTGCACTGGAATCTGATTCGTTTTCTAACTTATCCCTAATTTCCGTTTTGTCATTTTCGGTTCTACTTTCTGTAATTTGAAACTTTCTATTATTTACAGTCGTTAACAAATCCGATTATTTAGGTAATTTACTCTCTAAAATATCATTTCCTTTTCATTTTTACGATTTTCGTTTTCTAGTTCCTTTCCATTTACTGATTCTACTCTCAATTTATTTTTGCTCCCAGTATCATAGTTTATTTTAGCGCCTCGTTCTACAGCTAATGCGAAAAGACTCACGTAATCTTTTCTATCGTCTTTCTCTATTATTACCATTAATTTTACTATCCAAAAAGGGCTCTCATAGATTACAAAAATTATGTTCTCTTTAGATCGCAGATCATAGATATTTATTCTACAATTGTCTAAATGGATTTGTAAACCCTGATCAACAAACTGTCTAAGTGACTATAAATTTTCTGGTAACTCCTCAGAATACAATACGTTATTTAACTTGAACTCTCTACCCGTTTCTGATCTAATTTTTATTTCTTTATTAGTGTATTTAATCAAATGATTATTATTCCTATTTAACATCTCAAAATCAATTTCATTTTACTTAAGTGCTCAGTCACGCCTGAGACTGCTATAAATGTTACTATCTCATTTCTATTTTTCTCCTTAACGCTATTATCTACTTTACTATCTCTCAATTTGTAATTTTCCGTCACTGACAGAAAATTTCATTTTCTCAGCTTCTCTTTCTCCATTTTCGTCATCCTCCTCTCTTGCTGCCATCAAAGATGAGCTAGATGGTGCAGCACCGCTACGTCCTCTGCCGCGGCTGCTTTCGGCCCGAAAAACTCCTTGAGCCAATATGGCTGTTTTTACCGTATCTTTGGGTGAAGCTGCTGTCGCTGATTCAACCTATAACAGATAATATTTCAGTCCTGCATACGTCATGTCCTTTCCCGTAGTTTGTCTGCTCTAACATTTAAACACTTCTACACCGGGAACAGACTTAACTACAGCAAGTATGAATATGTCACGTTTCTCTTTTTCGATCATTTTGCCTGCGTCTGACACATTTTCGTACTCCTTTACTTCTCCTTTGAACCCGAGGTTCTGCAGCTCTCTTCTTAGGATTAGATTTTAAGTCATATACATCCTTTCCAGCGGATACACTAGTCGTTCTAGTTTCTAGTCTCTTATATTCTTTCAATTTATTTATAATCTCCCGTGGCTCTCTAAGATAAACTATCTTAGTATATTATTTAATATCAATGTGATTTATTTTTATATCCCTCTCTCTATTTTTTATCGCCTGTCAATTTTGTTTCTAAAACATTAGTATATTTGCCTACGTCTAAAATATACTCCAGTCTTTTGTTTTTAATCCAGACATCAAATAGTCCTCAAATATTTCAAACTTTAAATTTACTGTCAATTTATATACTCTATTAGTGCCAGACATTTTTTCTGACACTTCAACGTGAATTTTATCTGTCAAATTTATTACAGAATTCGGGCTCTCATTCAATCTACTCTTTTCCTTCAAAAATGAATCTACTCTCTCATTTACTCTCTCGTCAATGTATTTTTCTATTTCTATCTCTCTCAATTTGTTACTTTGTTTAGTATTTTGAATATCTGCTTACCTCATCTTTAGTTCTCACTCGTCTTTTCCTTTTACCCTCGGGTAAGTCGCAGTCCTCCTTGCTCTCTGTCTCCACGATTTCTCCCTCCTCTGGAGTCGATTTGTGAGATTTGGGTGAACTTGCAGCTTGAATCGGAGCCCATCTCGGATCTGGTACACTTTGTGCCCTGTTCGGTCTTTGGAGAGCAGCTTTGCCCCTGACTGCATACTCCACTCTCTCACTTTTGGTGATCAACGGACTGTTCACCATTTTCACCTCAAAGATTATTTTTGGCTTTTCTGTCGCTATCTTCTCTTTTTGTCTCTCTTTTGAAGTCTCATTCTCACCACTAATAGGCAGCTCTTTTACTTCTTTGATTTTCAAACTCTCGATACTGGGATGCACACTTTCTCCAATTGGCTTAAATTGTTGACGAAGCCGTCTATCAACTGCTTATTGATTTCAATTTGCCTGTCAAACATTTCAGTCTGAATCCTCCTCAGAATATCGTGCATTTCTGTCCTTATTTCTGCTTTCTGCTTCTCCATCAGCTTCTGGACAGTCTCCATGCTCACACCTCCTTATGTTTCTCCCTCGCGCCTATGCCTCCCTCCGGAGGTTGGAATGGCTCAAACGGAATCACCTTTTCTTTTGAGCTCCAACACTCGTGTGCCTGAATATTCAGCTTCGGTGAGGTACTCGTCAATCCTCATCATCTTTCTGTCTGACAGGGTCAGATAGATTATTCTATCATACTTTTTGACCAGGAACACTCTCTCTCCCTGATGCTTCTTGTATAGTTCCTCTGTAGTCCAGACTGCCTCAAACACCTTTTTGAGCTCGTCCAGGCCATCTGTAAAATTCAATTTAATTTTAGTATATAATCTCTCAAATTATAATCCAAACTTTTTCTGTACAGTTTATTTTCTATGTGTATAACTTTCTGTCAATACTGATCTAATTGAATAAAATTGTGTCACATCATAATTGTATTTACTCTCTAAATAATTATTTTTATTATTGCCTTTAAGTCAATAATTTTCATCTGTCAATTTATACACATCTCCTTTTTACTGTCTACTTTCTCATCAATGTCATGACAATATTCTCTCAAATTGCGCGCGACTTTTACTGTCTACTCATCTACACTGTCTGTATACACTCTATATGGATCCATTTTATTTTCTGTCAAATGCGTGCTTACTGTCAATTGCGTGCTTACTGTCAATTATATAGGTATACCTGATCCAACTGTCAAATCCGATTCGAATCGTGACGTCCTCCTGGCACCTTCTTACTGTCAAAAATCACGTCAAAAGTACGACTTTACTCTCTAATTGAAGGCGATACTGTCAACATTCAGACTACATTTTGACGTCATTCATTCAAATACGCGCGATTTTAACCGTCTATACGTGTGCAGACTCTCTCGAACTCCCTTAGTCTCAATATCTGTCTAATTAGCAACCCCCTCCCTCATTGACACGGTGCAGCTAGCATGCACCCCGTCGCGTTTCAGGGGCGCTACATATGTGTATATAAATGTGTTTATATATACAACACTACACACTAAAACCGCGTGCGCTCCGTCGCTGCGCAGCTACAGTCTCTCTCTCTCTCTCTCTCTCTCTCTCTCTCTCTCTCTCTCTCTCTCTCTCTCTCTCTCTCTCTCTCTCTCTCTCTCTCTCTCTCTCTCTCTCTCTCTCTCTCTCTCTAATGTGTATATGTATATTCTTACATATACATCACTGTCTATTCTGTGGTGAGCCACGCGCGCTCTGTCGCTACTGTTACGTCCGGAGACGTATTCTCATTTTAAAGAAAAAGCATTATTAGTATCAGATATTTCCTGACACATAAAAGCGAGAATGCAACTTAATACGACGCAGCGTTCTGCTTATGCGACCTTGTGACGTATAGAGTCACCGACCCAGGAAGACAACGCATGCAATTTTTAACATACGGTCGAGCTAGAATCCAAGCCATCGAACTCCGCGGCAGTCGAAAGGCCACACTTTGCAATGCTCAGCATTTCGCAAGTACGACGACCCAAAAAACTTGTAATACATAAGTTGTCAAAAGATGAATTCGATACGTCATCGGGCTCATCTTTAACCTAATTTACTTATGCATTAAGAAGCCTCCGCATGGGCCGCTCGCGTTAGTCACAGTGTACAAGGAAACTGGAGAGCTCCGTCAAACTCAGACGACATTCGAGTCAAGTTTTTATTTGTACGCCTCGTCAAAGTAGCGAGCATAATTTATAATTTAATTACAATCGTAATTAAGCAGTTACAAGGCGTAACAACAATAATTATATCTCAACATTGTAACCAGCCATAGAAATTGGTAAATATATACATTCCATTTCAATAGATAATATTATATAACCAATTACTGTTTTCAATTCATTTATTTCGGACTTCACATTGGTTCCGGTACAAATCGAATGAAAGTTCACTAGATCATCTAAATCAAGCTATAAACGATTGAAAGTAGATCAAATAAGTTCTTGAAAGACGGGAAAATACTCTTATAACATTGATGACTAATATAGAATAAGTCCGAGTTTCTTGCTCTGCCGTAAGAAGTTGGGGAGATGATTGTAGCATGAATCGCCCAAACTTTGGAAGATAAGCAAGTACGACTCGTCGAGTTACTAACAAACTATATAACAAATTATAATTGCAATAGCAAGTGACAAAATAAAGTTACATATTGAAATCAAAAATATATTACGCGAAAAATAAGAAATACAAATACGGTCTTACGCCGAGGAGAAAAATTGAGAAAAAAAATCAATAATAAAAGGATTTAAAGGAAAATAACTAAACAAAAAAAAAATATATATCAGACAAGAATATTAGAAACATTACATACAAAAAGAAATACAACACAAAATAAGAAAATAACAAAGAAAGAATTAAATATATAAACAACAGGAAAAGTGCTAATATATAAGAGAAAAATAGTATTAATCAAAAGTTTTCAAGATAAATAAATATTGTATTTTAAATAATAAGATATAAAAATACCAGGAAATCAATTAAAACGCAAAAATAAGCGATACATATATGAAAGTGACAAATAAATAAATTATATCGTGAAATAAAATTACAAATAAAAACACAAGAAATAGTCGAACTAATAATAAAAAGATATTTAAAAAGAAATATTAAGTATAGCATAAGCAAAAGAGTAATATGTCATGTCATATCAGAAAAACGCAGAAAACAAGGGAAAAAAGGGATTATAACGAGACATACGACACAAAGTAACCCAGATTTAAAAAAAAAGTAAGTAGACGATATAAATAACGAAACGAACGCTTTCGAAAAGAAACTAAGAGTTTTAAGACTAGATTACTAACCATACTGATACTGTAACGGGATGGCTTCTGGGGTAAGATCCCAAAAAGCCACAGGCCAGCGATGCCCTAGAACACGGTGCCGCGGGTGTCAGACTAAAATGACTTGCCCGGGGATCTGCTCCTGGAATCCCGGAAACAACGCGAAGATCGCACGCGAACTTCGCTTTCTAACTAATTGGATCGCTGAGTTAAAAGCGCGCGCTCAAAAAGTAAAGCGCGCGGCTATGCTCAGATATGAAAACGACCAGCGGAGTCGTTTTCCCGCGGATGCGGTGGTATCCGGGAGAAGGTTAGGTTAAGGTCGATAAATGAAGAATAGCCTCAATTATTTCACAGCACAATAACAAGGTCTATTCCAAATAATCATTTACATCAAAAACGCGTCGCGTTGCGCGCTGACAAGAAGACGGGATCCGCCGCTCGGCGCGGGCGGATCAAGGTATCTATTTTCGCTGGGCCGGTGAACGCACCACCGACCACTCGCCGCTGCGAGTCGAAAATACACAAATAAATCGCTGCGCGGGAAGTACAAAGAGGCTTACCGAGAGAGGAGTGCACTCCTCTCGTCGCTCGCTTACGAATCCGCTCCTGCGTCAGGCCTTATCCTCCGGTCGACTTCGGAGTGTTCAGGCCAAGTCCTAACGTCCAGCGTTCACCTAAAGACGCTTCGAACTCCAGGAGTGGCTCGGATTGCTCACGTGCGCTGCTCTTCGTGGTCGGTACGTGTACGGGCGCTGCTCTGCACCGGTGAGGACGCACGATACCGTTTTCTTCGCGGACGATCAAATTAACTCGCTTACGCGCGGTTTGACAGCCCGAGAGTATCTGATTCATAAATGAATCGAACGCGACTTTGCAACCGCCAAAGTCGCGCAGCCCCTCGCGCAGGTCACGAATACATCGTTCGAGCGATGTGAACAAACGCTCGACATGCACGAAATCACGGGAACGAGAGCCAAACGAATTCGATAGAATACGGAGAACCGAGATTCTTATTCTCTCCGTATTTTATCTTGGAACTTCGTTATAATACATAAATAAAAAGAATAAAGAATAAAACATAAGAAACGAATGAAGAGAAATAAATAAAAGGAAATAAATAATAGAGAATTTACACGATACAAAATAGAAAACATATGAGAGATATAATCAGTGTATAAAATAATCGAGTCATTTTTAATCAAAATGAGGAAATCAAAATAACAATAAAAAATAACTAAACAAACGAAAAGTATTACAATAAAAGTAAGAATATTATAATGAAGAATCATATAAATACAGAATTACAATAAAATATTACATTGCAAAAGGGAATATAATAAAATAAGAAAATGAACAACACTCAAACGAGAAAATGAAAGAAAGACAATAATAAACAAAATAAAAGATAAATTCAAAAATAAACTACAATAATAATTACGAACATTTAATAAAATGAAAAAACATGATTAATAATCAAGCTAATATATTTTATAATTTTAAACAACAAAACCATTATTATACTAAAGTATTTCATTGTCAAATTTGCCGAGATCAATATCACGAAGTATTGTTTTGCTATAATGCAGTTTGTGTTTTTTGTAAAAGTAAAGATAATATATCATATTTTTGCAAGAATGCTAAAAATAAAATAGAACTTTTCTGTAAACTCTGTAATCATAGAGGACATTCTGTAGATAAGTGTACATTTAACCAAACAAATGAAGATTATTGCCAATACTGTCAAATCATAGGACATACAGCTTCTCAATGCCCTGTTGTAAAGAAATATGAACTTGATTGTGATTATTGCGGAAGCACGGGTCACTCAACTAAAGACTGCTTGTCAGCAGTATGCACGAAATGCAATAAACTCGGGCACTGGATGAAATACTGCCCTATAAACGAAAAAATAATGTGGTGCGCGTTATCTAAGGAAGAAGACCACGATGCATCAGATTGCAAGCGTGCGATTTTAAGAAATAGAATAATTTGCCAAATTTGCGAGGCGGTCACACATACTGCAGCATATTGTCCAGATCGAAATACAAGTTTAAAAATAAATACCAATTACACGAATATTAGCCCAAATTATAGAAGTTTAGAAAACAAATACACGTACTACACACAAAGCAATTCAAGGAATACAAACGGATTCAATAACATCCAACAACAAAATTACAAACCAAGAAATATGATTTTTAATAATCAATAACCCAATACAGTAAATAGAAAAAGAATTCAATGTGATTATTGCAAAAGAATCGGGCATGACATCGACAACTGCAGAAAACTTAAAAATCTTATAATGCAATATAATGCAATGGAAAATCATTGTGATCTTTGTAAAAATCCAGATCATACTACTGAAGAATGTGAGGAAATCAAACAATATTCGAGTATTAATACTGATCATACCATAATGTTATAAAAGAAACAATTAACGAATCAAAAATTCAGAAAAACAAAGTTAATGCAACGAATATTGAAAGGTATAATGGTAATGAACTAATTACAGAAAATAAAGTAAATAAAAATAAACAGAAAACTAATATCATAGAGGAATCTACAATAATTAATGATGATAAAGAAATCAATTTAATTATCGAACCTTTTATAAAAATACATGAAATCACTGTTGAACCAAAGGATAATAATATAATTATAACAAATTATGAAAATAATAATGAAATTAATTTTATAGACTTTAACAAAATTTGCAAAAATAATCATGAAATTAAAAAAATTATGGAAACAAATTTAATTGATTCTACTGTAAAAAATTATGAGACTAATGATGAAATGAATTTCAATGAGTCTAATATAAAAACTCATAAGGATTGTGATGAAATTAATTTAATTGATCCTAATGAATCTGATATAAATAACCAAAAGAATGAAATTTCAAATGAAAATAATAAAGAAGATAATAATTCGTTGGAAACAGTAACTTTTTATGATGATCTTAAAGTCATTTTAGATATAACTTTTGCTTTAGCTGAACCATTTGAATCCGAAAATGATCAAACGGAAACTAAATTTCAACAAAACTCGCTTGAAAATTCGTTAAAAGAGAATATAGGATTAATACATTCTGAAGAGTCTTTATTAAATGATACAAAAAATCTAAAGAACTTACTAAATAATAGTAAAGTAATTTTCAAAAATGAAAATCCATCAAAAGATAGATTTGATAATCAAGAACATAAAAAACATTTAGAGAATAAAAATTATCTAAAAATATTTGATAATTAAGAACACCAAGAACAGCTTGAGAAAAATAGTCAACTAAAAGAAACTTTGGGTAATCAAGATCATAACGTAATAATCAATCTAAATACAAATCCTAATAAAGTACACCAATTGCAGTTAGTTTTTAACTATCCTATCAAAGTAAAATTTAACAAAAATGTCAGAAAACTAAAATGGATATCTAATTATAAAAAATATTTAAAAGAATTATCAAAAATTATAAGATTAAAATTAAAATCCAAAGGTTACTACAATAAATTTACTATCAGAAAAAAGTTTAAAAAGGGAGATAAAACATGGCCTATTAAGGGGGTCCGAAAGTCAATTAAAAATTCAAATTTCGCGCCACAATATAGCAGACAAAAAAATAAGTAATTTGCCTATATCAAATAGTAAAAACAATATTACGGAAAACCAGGATTGCATTGCCCTCCGTTACATTATTATCTATCATTTTACAAAGTTTGCAGTTTCTATATAATTATTTCGCTAAATGGCATTTGAATTACTTGATTTTGAGACATTATTCAAATGTCTCAAAATTGGCATGGTGTGGTTTGTGCACATAAGAATTATGCACATATTTATTGTGCACACTTTAGCATTGGAGTATACACATAGATATAGATATACACCAATGCTAAAGTGTGCACAATAAATATGTGCATAATTCTTATGTGCACAAACCACACCATGCCTCAAAATTCAGCGAAATATTTATATAGAAACTTCAAAATGATAGATAATAATGTACCGGAGGGAATTACAGTCATGGTTTTCCGTAATATTGTTTTTACTATTTGTTATAGGCAAATTACTTATATTTTCGTCTGCTATATTGTGGCGCGAAATTTGAATTTTTAATTGACTTTCGGACCCCCTTAAAGAACCAAATATGAATAAATTTCAAAAGGATCAGCATAATAAGAATTTTCAACGCTATTAAAATGAACAAAATAATATCTTAACTAATTATGAAAAACAAGCAAAGACAATATTATAACAAATAATAACATAACATTTTTGTTTTAGGATATGGACAACATACTCAATATTAACATCTATCATTATCTCTTCTTATTTTTCCAAATTTAATACAGCAATAGAGAATTTTAATTGTAGCTGAACTTTTCCATTTGAAGCAAAACCATCCTACTTCTTGGTCAACTAACCCTAAGGTGATCCAGATTTTACCAAATATATAATTTAAAATTATAACCACTTATCCGTTTGTCTACAATTGTTCGTCTCAACTTGTCAGAATTTTGTGAAAAGCAACTATATTTCCTAAGAAAGTTAATAATTTTATAAAAATGCGATCGGAATAATATAAGTTTGAATAATGAAATTCTAAGAAATTTTTACGAAGACAGCAAAAAGATTCACACATGAAAGATTTTAGAAGTAATGCTACGACAAACAATAACATCGTTGACAATTAAAAGAAAAATATATATATTGTTCTTTTCTTTTTTAACAACAACAAACAAAAATATTGCGATTACATATTAAAATACCTTAGTGAAACAAGCAAAAGTTTTATTTGTAAAAATTATGTGTTATTAAATAATAGAAATATTTAATTAATTATTTAGTCACAAGGTAGAAAACATTTCAGGGATCAATTTAATAACTTATTATTCTATCTATCTTTGAATAAGAAAATATAGAACTAATTCAAAAGAAAACGAAATAAAACCATTCCTAAACCTTGCAACCCTGACAAACATAGATACAAATAATTTGACTGTAATTTTATGCAAAATCAGATTGTATTTGCCTACAAAAATTGTTCGCATTCATAAAAGAAATTCTATGAATAGTTCAAGAACAAAAGAAAGAAAGAATTTAGGTAGCTGTACTCACATTGCTAAGATTAAATCGAATATAATGTATTGGAAGTGATCAGTTTCATCATATACTGACATGATCATCCTACAAGATACACTAATCGGCACTGTATTGAGTAAAGCAATTTTCTACTCTAACGCACTGCATACTCTCTAATGCAAATATGTGAATGCTACTCATGCCAGAAAAAAATCTTGAGTTTTAAAATGAACTTTTAAAACGGCTGAGATTTTCAAAGAAAGGTAATACAATGATGTATAAGCGTACTAACAAGCCAAAATTAACAAAAATCACTCCGTCCTATTAACCTTCCTTTTTTATCAAAAATACTTACCAATATAATTAAATTTTTCTTTTGGAAATAGTTATAATTTTTTTCAGTATACGGTTGAAAAATATTTTTTTATAATGATAATATCAAAAACCCTCTAATGTTATTCTACTTAAACAAAGAGGAAAAAATAATATATCTTTTGCCAAATATCTCAGCAGGGAGTGAATGATCACTTGAATCATTCCCTATATATTTCTCCTCACATTTTATTTTCTACAAAATTATTTAATACGCACATTATTTCTAAACTTAATCAATGATTCTATTTTTTTTTTTTTTTTTTTTGTTAATACATTATGTGCTGAATTATCACATAACGAAGTAAGAATACCCGTTTATTCCATAGTAATCCGCACCGCCATTTGAACGCTAGGAAAAATCGGCATTCAACATGCAATACAAAGTAAAACCGTAGGTTAAGTGTAGTCTAGTGTTAGGAACAAAATATTTTATAGACGATACGAAATTTTGTTTAAATTTATTGAATTTTTATTACTGTTTTTGTTATTGTTTATATATATATATATATATATAAATTTTTATTATGGATTTAATGATATGAATTTTTATTATTGTTTTTATTATTTGAATTGTTAGTATTATTGAACCTTTTGTAACAAGAAATTACTGATGGTTCAACTATTCCTATAATTGTTGAATCTCTACGATATTAAACAGTCTAAGGGGGGAGGTGTTACGTCCGTGACGTATCCCTAAATTACATTTGATATTCATATTCTCATCAGTAATTTCTTGATCCACAAAATTATGTGATTGCAAATTTATTGACACCCACGTATCAACTAGCATAGAGAAAAATTTCAACACAGGGAAGTTGTAAACATTCTTGGACGAAATAAAACACAATTTTAAACGAACCATATTGAAATTATTTAAAAATTTCTCAAAACATTTTATGAAAGACGTTGTTGTATTTATAGTTAACTTTCCATCTTATAATTGTAATTTGAAATTATTGTAACAGAAAATTACTGATGGCTAACTATTATTATACTTGTTGAATCTCTACCATATTCAACAATCTAAAGGGGGCAGTTGAAAACTTAAACTTGATAACCATGAATTTAAAATAACCAATGGTCATGATTTTGTCAATCAAAGTATTAATTGTTTAAACCATAATTTATGAGAAATTCATGTCGATCCAAAACTGACGAGTATTATTATTATTATTATAATTATTATTACTAATATTACTATTACTATTATAAATCGTATTATTATTTTTATCATTAAATCAAATTTTGTAACGGAAAATCTCTGATACATTTGTTGAATCTCTACGACATTCAACAGTCTAAGGGGGGAGGTGTTACCTCCGGAGACGTATTCTCATTTTAAAGCAAAAGCATTATTAGTATCAGATATTTCCTGACACATAAAAGCGAGAATGCAACTTAATACGACGCAGCGTTCTGCTTATGCGACCTTGTGACGTATAGAGTCACCGACCCAGGAAGACAACGCATGCAATTTTTAACATACGGTCGAGCTAGAATCCAAGCCATCGAACTCCGCGGCAGTCGAAAGGCCACACTTTGCAATGCTCAGCATTTCGCAAGTACGACGACCCAGAAAACTTGTAATACATAAGTTGTCAAAAGATGAATTCGATACGTCACCGGGCTCATCTTTAACCTAATTTACTTATGCATTAAAAAACCTCCGCATGGGCCGCTCGCGTTAGTCACAGTATACAAGGAAACTGGAGAGCTCCGTCAAGCTCAGACGACATTCGAGTCAAGTTTTTATTTGTAAGCCTCGTCAAAGTAGCGAGCATAATTTATAATTTAATTACAATCGCAATTAAGCAGTTACAAGGCGTAACAACAATAATTATATCTCAGCATTGTAACCAGCCATAGGAATTGGTAAATACATACATTCCATTTCAATAAATAATATTATATAACCAATTACTGTTTTCAATTCTATATTTCTGACTTCACACTACGCAGCTACCGACTGTTACTCCTGTACTCTTCTGTACTCTCCTGTACTCTCCTGTACTGCTCCGCTCGCCCATTTCCGCGCGAACATCAAGTCTCTCTTTCTCTCTCTCATGTGTATATGTATATACTTACATACATATACGGCACTGTCTAGTCTACGGAATTTCGCTTGGGCCGCGTGCGCCCCGTCGCACGCAGCTATACCGTCTCTCGTGCTGTGCCGCGTGTCCCCTCGCCGCGCAAAGATAGCCTCTCTCTCACAGTCTATAGAGTCGCTCGCTCCTCTCCTGCGCGACCATCGAGTATCACTTGTCATACTCGCTACGCGCTCCTTTTCCGCGCGACTATAGAGTCTCTCTCTCTCTCTCTCTCTCTCTCTCTCTCTCTCTCTCTCTCTCTCTCTCTCTCTCTCTATCCTACCATGCTCGTCATGGCTGCGCACAAGCCTCTCCGGATCCGTGCTGTCCCCCGTCGCTTTCTCTCCATCATGGCGCGTCGTTCGCCTCGAGCGGGAAGGAAGGCAGCCACGAGGCGACACCGCGGGCGGCCATCTTGGTTCGCTGCGCGCGCACGCACACGTGCGTGTTCCCGCTCAAACTTGTTGCGCGAGTAATGTGACACCCTTCGCGCCGACCTTCCACGTGCAGTTGCACGTCCTTCCTACTCAGCTCCAAGTTATCAAGAGATAAGGAGAAGAAACAAGTCGGTAGCAGTCACATAATATATTCACGTTAGTCTCTGTCGAGTCCTCGAGTTGTAACAACGTGTTTTAATAAAGAACATTCTTTTCTATTTATTGTGTGTGTGTGAATTTGTCTTATTATTCCATTCCCTGTGAATCGGAATTTACCTACATTCACCCTTTTCACATAACTGGCGCTGCGGACAGGATACTGCGTGACTGCTAACTTCAGATTCCTCTCCAACTACGGGACGAGTATCATCATCAAGGAGGCAGCCGGCGATTTTTCCCCACTGTCGTAGTATCTACACGTCAACATCGAGTCCCACCGACTTGGCACTGACTCACCGAGAAATCATCAAAGATATTTCATCTGTAAGTCTTTGGAATTTCCTTTATCCCTTCAACCTTTCAACCTTTCATACGATTGACCTTAAACGTTTTGTGAAAGAATAAATAGAATAAATTATATAATGGCGAATCCAAATCAAGATCAAGCTGCTCAGATCACAGTAGAGCAATTTAAACTACGCTTATCTATTTGGCGCGAAGCTATTCTTACGTACGAAGGCGGTACTAGACTTTTATCGCATTTTATTCAACAATGTGACAAATTTGTCCAAATGTTATATACAGCAGATCCACTTGGCAATGAATCTCTGTATGCACTTATAAAGTCGAAATTACGCAGCGAAGCATTAGATTTAACCTTTAGAGGACGGGGATTTGGGTTTACAGTTTTCTCTCACTTTTCTATAGAAATCGAGTTTTTGTGATGTCTCACATCTCAAAACTAACACATGTAAAGGGTCGATCATGGGCATGGCCCGTATAGGGGCCATCCCGTCCTCTAAAGGTTAATAGTAGTAAATAACCCGAAAAGCTGGGCCGAATGTAAAAGAATTTTAATCAACAGATGCAGTGATGCGAGTTCAGAAACTATTATTTAATAAACTCAGTGTATGTCACAAAGCGAATCAATCGTTTAAAAATTATGCAGACGAAATAAAATTACGATTAAATAGACTAAAGGAACACATTCAGTTAAATAATGAAGACAGACAGTTAGTTAATATGAAAATTTCATTTTATGAAAACGTCGCTAAAACACTTTTATTAACGGAATAAAAGAACCCTACCATTCATTCTTAACACACTTTGAATTAAGCGATATTGAAGATTGTTTAAATAAATGTAGGAGACACGATAATCATGAACAGCAAGCTAATTTTCTTTCGTATATGAGGTAACGCGAAAGTAAACCGATAACGAATTTACTCAATGCGCCGAGTACCTCAAAATCTGCAATTTCATTTCAACCGCGATCCGACATTGCGCAAACCCCATTTAGGTCTGCATTGACTAATTTTGGAAACAACAATCTTGGAAACAACAATTTTGTAAACAACAATTTTGGCAACAGTTTTAGGCAAAATAATAACAATAATAATCGAGAAACGCGTCAAAATTACCAACCAACGGCTATGTTTATAAGTACAAGAAATACAAACCAACCAAGTAGTAACCAAACTAATAGACCAAATAATGTGCAAAATAACTCTGCGCCTAGAACCAACACCGTTTTCAGAAGTACAGGACCTCCGAACTTTGTCTCAGAAGAACTTTATTATCAAGAAGTTCAACAAAATTTCGTAGAACAAGAATACGAATGCCAAGATGAACAGCCTCAAAATCTAGTAGATGAAAAAGCTGTTATTATTAATACTGAAAATTTTCAACTGGATCTCAATACATCGGAAGAGACAATAATAAATCTTAATAACATCGGAAATTCACCAGAGTTATCGCATATAATCACGCTTAACCCGCCGTTGAAAATTTTAATCGATTCTGGAGCATCGTCTGCAATTATGAACCCGAGTATAGCATATAAACTGTTTCCGAACTACATTTTTTCACACAATTTCGAAATCTCATCTCTACACAAAATCACTAAAGGAACACATGCATTAACCTTTCCTATTCTACAAGAATTAGGCGATGAAACGCCAATAACGTTTCTACTCATACCCTGGCACTCGACTTATGATTGCTTGATTGGCCACAAGGATCTTCAAAATTTAAAAGCAAATATCGATTACAAAAATCAAATATTTAGTACGAGTAAGTTCGAAATTAAATACAAGAAAGGATGTAAGAATAATGTAGCTGACGCTTTAAGCAGAATCGAGATAAACAATCAAGAAGAAGAAGAGGACTCTCTTTCTATGCTCCCACAAGCGTCCGATATCACCCCCGTCACCAACCAAGAGCTGACTCAAAGGTCCGATGACAAAGAAGACGTAACGATTCATACAGCCGAACAAAAGCCAGTATTCTCACTACCTTTGTGAGATAAAAATATACACACATTTAACTACGGCATAATAGTCAAAAAGGGAAACGAATACCAAGTCAAACCAACGAAAAATAAATTAAAAATTCAATATTTGATAAAAATAAACAAAAATGACGCGGAAGCGCAGTTACTTAAATTTCTCAACGAAAATATAAAACCGAATAAACAGTATGGGATTTATTTTGAAACACTAGAAGGTAAAGAAATGTTTATCAAAACACAACAACAGCAACGTGTTAAGACCGCGCCGCGATATCAGAAACTCCTCGTAGAAAAACACAGGGTCCCACATTGCTATGTATACGGGTAACCGCGTCGTTATAACCAAAGAGATGCGAAAAGGATAAGGAAAGTTTCTTCCTGTTTACAGGAAAATACAGACCGGACTAATCATGATACTCCTAGTAATAGTGGCGAAGAGCACTGAGATAGACAAGGGCAACACTCACTACGACCATCACCATGGAATTGGGAGAATAATTCAAAATTACCACTATGTGCACTTTCACATCAATATCATGACTTTGAAATATACCTATAATCGTATCCTTGTTAGCTATACCACACTGTTTCGGAATTGAAGTTAAAAGTTACGGAGTTATCATCGTCCCAATTGGAATCGAACTTATTAGAGCAAGCTGAATTACTCTGTGATGAATCATACCAAAATTTACATCAATATCACGAGCAAACACTAGATTGAAAAGAGGGTTAATAAATGGGCTCGGCACGGCGATTAAGTATATTTTTGGAAACCCAGACGCCAATAACTTGGATAGGATAAATAACTACTTGAATGTACTCAATAACCAACAACAGGAAGATATGATAATTGTCAATAAATCAGTAACTATTATAAACAAAATTAGTAAAAACATGAATAGCAACACTGAAGTTATCAATCAAAATTTATGGAATATTTCCAAAGCAATGGATCGATGAGACAAACAACTAAACTGTTTCGAAGCTCTCATAAATCTTATAATACAGGAACAAAATTTTTTAGATTTGCTCGGAAAAATAAAGCGTTCATTTATTTTTTCAGATCAAACGTTTGATGTAGAAGTACTGAATTATGAACTAATTTCCGATATACTTGCTCATCTATTAGGAACTTACTCGAAACAAGAATTAATAATGCTCTATTATAATCGGTTAGATTTTTGCTTCGTTCAAGGTTCAATCGTATGTATCCATGACCTCGTTATTTACACACTCAAAATTCCTATCCTAAACCCCATCGAATTTTCCTTATTCCAAAGACTTTCTATAATCAATAATAATAACCAAACGGAAATCGTCACTACGCCATGGTGGCTAATTGGACCTTTAATCGAATTATCAGCTCAAAAATGTCAAGAAATATACAAACAGTGTTATTTGTGTCAGAAAATCGCCACGAGAGAAATTGAAGACACTTTCATTCAAATAAATACTCTTTTACTTCTAGCATATCCTTTGTCTGATAATTTAACGTTGATATCCAGTAACTATCAAACAACCATTACGCATAGTAATACCAAAATTATGCATCAAGGAACCAGTTTGATCGAAGGAAACGATCTGCAAATAAGAGAATATATACTCAACAAAAATTTTGGAGAAATAAAACAGCCAGATTTAATTTTGCCTATGATTATTAAAGACGATCAAATAAATTTCGAATCATTGAAAACTTTAACAGTTCCAACAATAATTATACCGAAGTTACAATCTTCCAGAATTGAGTTTCATCTGTCAGTAATCAGCATCATTATCGGGATATTGATTATTTTAAGTTTGGCAATATACTTAATATATAAAAGGAGAAATAATCGTAATGTGATTCAAAACCAACCTATCCGCCAAGCCAATGACGAGGATGTCATTGAACTTCAGCATGGAGGAGTAATATGACATCCTTCGCGCCGACCTTCCACGTGCAGTTGCACGTCCTGCCTACTCAGCTCCAAGTTATCAAGAGATAAGGAGAAGAAAGAAGTCGGTAGCAGTCACATAATATATTCACGTTAGTCTCTGTCGGGTCCTCGAGTTGTAACAACGTGTTTTAATAAAGAACACTCTTTTCTGTTTATTGTGTGCGTGTGAATTTGTCTTATTATTCCATTCCCTGTGAATCGGAATTTACCTACATTCACCCTTTACACATAACTCGCGCCTGTGTCACTTCTGAGAATCATCAGAATTTCTCTCTATGCTACACTTTTCTCTTCTTTGATTTTAGCCATTCTTTTTCGTCTCTCAATTTTTGCACGCGCACTTTCTCTTATTTTCTGATCTAATACTCACTTTCTCATACGGTTAACTTTCTATCTTTTAGCTAAACTATACGCAAACATCAATTTTGATTTTTTCGCTTTCTACTGATTCGCGAGTTTCTCTTCTCGCGTTGTTTCACTCGCGTTTCTATTCAATTTGTATTTAAACACTTTTACCTTTGCAATTATTCTTCTGAGTATCTAAATACATGTATTTTTACATACCTTTGTTCGCCTTTGATCCGAACTCGCCTTGTACCATCGTTGTTGCCCCTGTCTCGCATCTTCTTGGCAAATCTCTCCCTGATGAGCACAAAACCTCCTGGCGCTCTCCATTGCACACCGTGCCCTGAGATGCAAGCCGGAAAAGCCCCTCTCTTTTTCCGGCTTTAGAATCTTTCTTACGTCTCACGACACAAAGGCTAAACACGTCACTTTTTCTCTCGCGTTTTCTCACACACTTATTTGCGCGGTGGAAGCGTCGTTATCTTACCGGCCCATAACCTGTTGGGGTTTAGGGTAAGACAACAAGATAAACGCAACAAATCAAGATGAAACAAAAACTTTATTTAACACACTCTACACTCACAAAACTCCATACGTCTGTCTCGCTCGGCGCGTTGCGACTGTCTGACTAGAGCGGCAACCGCTCTCTCTCCCCGCACTGCGGCGGCGCTCGTTCGCGCCGCGCGGCGTTGGTCACTTACATACATCTATATATATCTATATCTACTTTAACGCTACGCAGATTGATCACATAAATCCCAACAATAATTAATATAATGTATTAATAATTTAAGTTTCATAATACCACTAATTTAACGTATAGGAAATAATTTTAAAATTTTCTTAATAAAACTATAACTAAAAGTATTTTCTAAAATTTAGTACGATTTTTAATTTGGGATAAAAATGAGAAAATAAAAATTTATTTACGTAGGAATATTTGAAAGGGGATGTATATATATCGTCGACTGAGAGGAACAAGGTATCAGCTCGGGCGAGCGCTTGAAAAGGTATACACTCCGGCGAGCGCGTAAAAAGGTATCAACTCGCACGGTCGGCTTTTGAATTTTTTAGCAAGCTATTGAAGAGGCAAAAAAATATTCCACAAAAAAGGGATAGAAGTAGAAGAGAAGAGGTTTAATTTTAATGGAAAGTGCAAAAAATGATAAAAATGTAAAGAATTACGAGAATTTGAGAAAAAATCGCTCATTTTTGATCATTTTTTGCACTTTCAAATGCACATAACTTTGCACAGAATCGATCGATTTCAACGATTTTCATCTCAAATTAAACCTCTTTTCTTCTACTTTAATTGATTTTTGGCGGAATATTTGTTGGTCTCTTCAATAGCTTGCTAAAAAATTGAAAAGCCTACAGCGCGAGTTGGTACCTCTTCACGCGCTCGCCGAAGTTGGTACCTTGTTCCTCTCAGCCGACGATATGCAGATGTATATTACTATGTTTAAATTAATTAAAAACGTTTCAAAAAACAAATGCAAGAAGCCAAAATCTACTAATTTACAAAACATTATATCATTAATAAGTAGTTTCTTTTGAACACATCATTTCCTTTACAATACATGAAGAAAATCGCAAAATTAAAATAAATAAAGCAAAAGGCTAAATAAATAAAGCAAAAATGAGCTTAATTAAAATTAATTGCTTTAAAAATTATTCACATGTATAAAGCAAATTTGTTGGATTAAGTGGAAGCTGTCTGATTAATGCAATTTATTGGTAATAGATTAGTCTTACAAAATAATTACTTACAATACAACTATCTTAAAATGATTTTGTCTTAGTTAAGTAAATAAATATAAATTTAAGCTAGCCAAAATGTATATATTTTCTTCAAAATTTATTCATAGTTTGCATATAAATAATATCCTTTTAATACGGAAAGCTGAACTATTTGTTGTTAAATTAGTATATTACGCAACTAGGATGGTAAACATGTGCTCCGGGGTGTCCCTCGTTATGCCCGTGTTGCGTATACGATTTTTTTTGCTTGGCGAGGCGGAAAATACAACCTTCGCGATCGGGTGCCGGGACCATAAGTCGTACTTTCAGACCACCAGGCAAAAAAAAAATTTCGGAAATTAAAATAATAAAGAAGTTATGCAAGCTTTCGCGCTGTTAAGATTTAAGCTGATCAATTATTTCAAAATGTCAAGCAATAGTGGGAAGAGAAAGAGCACTTACTGTCTAAGTACTAAATTAGAAAAAAAATAAGATCAGAAAGAAAATTTGATATGAAAAGTAAAATCGCAAATGTGTAATCCTTTTAATTGCTTTACAAATGAGCTTTTCAATAATTGAACCATATGATTAAAGATAAATAAACAAGCATGAAATAAAACAACTTCATGAAATAGAGAATCCTATTTTATTTTTTTTAATTGCGCGAAAAAACCATTAGATCTTTTGTAAATAAATTATTACTCGAATTGCATCGAAAGCATACCTATGTGAAATCACCAGTAAATATTTATATAATAAATTTCAACTTTAGTTATTAAATATAAACAAGTAATAAGTTATCATCACGTTAAAAGTGTTCTCATTTGTTCTGTCTGATCTCATTTCGTTTGAGAAATTAAAATAAACTAATAATCAATCCGTTTAAAAAAAAATATGTGTGTACAATATTTTTTTAGAGAATATATATAAAACGAAAAACATAATGGTAGTGATATATATATATATATATATATATATATATATATATATATATATATATATATATATATATATATATATATATATATATATATATATATATATATATATTTAAGCGTTATTTCTGGGACGTTTTTTGTATATATACCCGTTATTTCTGGGACATCCCAGATTTACACCCCCTGTTTTTGCGTTATTTCTGGGACCCCGCTAGAGTGTCGGTACTAAGAGAGGGATTATTTCTTTAGTCACTTGTATGACGCAACTCTGAGAAAACGGACTATATAACACTGTATAATCCCAGAAATAACGCTTAAAAACCTATATATATATATATAATAACTGAGATTTATCCAACAAGAAAATAGTACTGTACTAACCGGAACGTTCTATCCACTGTAATTGCTTTTGCCTTTTTTTTAGCAGGGAATCGGAACAAATAGTGAGCATTACATTTCCTATTGTTGCAATTCAAGTATTGGCATCGATCGTAGACCGTCTCTTGCTTTTGCGCTATAGTCTTAACACTTTCACACACTATCGAAAAAAGTGTCTTAACACCCTACATTATATTAAATACTGCACGAGAGTACACCCAATAGCGTAGTTTGCATGATAAATAAAACGAACGCAATCGATAACCTACAAAAAGTTAACCATTTCGGCGGTAGCCGAAAAACTATCACAATGTTTAGAAAGCGCACATGAAATTCGCACTAATAACACTTTCATACACTTGATTATTTATCTCACGCACTAGAAATATCGCTATCACTGCACTACTGTGAAGACCGATTTTTCACGCGACACGCATCTGAGCGCCCGGATAAAAACAAACGCAAGCTCTTTAAACTGCCCAACGTGTAACAACAACAAACTCGCGCGCGCATCCAGAGACCATTTAAAGTCCGGAAAAAGATTTAGCAAGTTATTTTTTTAGACTGTGCAAAAAATGATATGTAAATATTGTCATAACAGATAAATAATAGAAAATAACATTAAATGAACTCTTGTGATCGTAATAATACTGTCATATGATATTCAAAACATCCCTGCAAAAATTACGTTAATACGCGTACATCGTAATCTGTTAAAAAGTTTTTCAAAATTTTTTAATTTAAAAAATCACTTATTCACAGGGAAAACTTATGATTGAATACATTAAAAAGTCTTGAATCTAAACTTTTTTTCTACAATGTAAAATTCTAAATCTTGTTGACTCGCTGTCAATGAAAAAAAAAAAACATAGGGAAAAACAGAGTAACTGAAGATAGCCAAATACTTTAAAGAATAAATGGAAAAAAAATGTAATCGGGCTAATCTAATATAATATTATAATCGGGATAATAATGCCAAGTTGGTTTTCATCGCAATAGCCGATCGAGTCTAGCTTTCAATGAAGCTAGATTAATTACTTCTCTACTAAAATATCGCTTTGAAAATAACAAACGTAGCTTAAAAAAATATTGAATGGTTTGCACTGTATTATTTAAGAGATTATCGGGACTTTCTAAATTGTTTGCAACCATTTTGAGATGTACGAAAATGTCAATATAAGATATTTTTCGAAAGAATGTTAAAAAGGTTGCCTTCTCTTATATGATTAACGCCATTTAATAAAAACTTTTTACATCTAAAATTTATGGAAAAGTCCGAAGTTTTGTCGATTAGTTATATTTTAAATAGATTAAAAAATAGAGCATGTAAAAACGAGTAAAATGACGAAGTCGCTGTAAAAACATGTATATAATTATTTATTTTACAGAAGAGTTGTTATATTGACTAAAATATGATTTTTCGAATTATTAAAATTTCGACACTATGAAAGTAAAACATGTGTATAATATAATATCATTGTTATACATATATTATAATATAATATAATGTTATACACTATTATTGATTATAATTCAAAGGGAAATGGCGTTTTAATTACATCACAAGTGTAAATGCAAACTCGGGATTATCTTTGAGGCTTAAATAAAACAATTAAAGCACAAGCGCATTTTTTGTGGATAGCCTTTTTGCATTTTCGGTTGATTAAAAATGTTTTTTAAATATTAATAGAAACTTACTTTTTAGAACAAATAACGTATGTTTTAGGGATTAGAGAATGAGAATGAGAATATAATATGTATTTCGGAAATTGAACTTGCGTGCTCAACGAGAATTTTTTATCCTTTTTCATCCTTAAGGTGATGCGATATCCACGCTATTACTCAAAATTGAGTTCCAGTTTTTCTCATTCAATTTTTAATTTGAAGAAGAAAACTCTTTGATACGTTGTAGGTTTTTATTAAATTTAAAACGTATCAAAGAGTCTTTTTCAAAAAGTTTAAAATTGAAGGAGAAAAACGGGAACCCAGAACTGAGTAATAGTGTGGGTATTACATCACCTTAAAAGAGTATATCTTGACTGTGATTGATTACATTTTGCATATAAATTGGATAGGGATACCATTGCAAAAAATAAATATAACGATATTTTTAATTAATTTATTTTCGGTGAATTAATTTATTCAGGATACAAAATTTTCTAAACTAATCAAATGTTATCAAAAATATCATAATACTTCAATAAATTTTACTTGCAATGTTTTCTGAAAAAAAAATATCTCAATTACAATTAAAATATCAATTCTATGAGAGTATAATAATTAAAGGTAAAAAATGTGTATGTAGTAAAATAATATAATGAAAGAAATTATGCATATGCGTTAAAAAAAAAAAAATGTGAGCCGGATCGAACTTGGATCCAAAAGATTAGTACAAAAGTATCTTAGTGCACCTTAGACGCCGCGGCTACCGCAACGATAATAATGTAGTACAGTAAAATGGTTGATGTTTATCTTCCCCCCCTTCAGGCGTAACTTACAGTTTAAAATTTGGGTTTTGTAGTTTTCAGATTAAAATTCTGTTCATTTTCGTGTAAGTGATAAAAGAGTTCGACCGAGCGGCGATTGTCAGACCGTTCGGCCGTTGTCGGATTGTTGCTGGAGAAGTAAATAGATGGTAAGTGCGCGGCGCGCCGGGCTGCACCAGTATACACATTTTCGGTGCACGCGCACTGAGCCACCGAGCAGTCTTCTCCCACTTTCCCCAGCCCCGCGCCATGTACACGTTTCAACGACCAATCAGGAAATTGTGGACATCGTTCGATACTTTCGCCGCGAGAGGCAGCAGCACGTCGCGCGCAGAAGTCTGCCTCACTTTTTTCCGGGGCGCTGGCAATCTCTCTATTCATCTCTGATTGTACATAAATTAAATATACGTCTTCACGACGCGACTTGCGGATGTGTGCGGGTGGGTGACATATTGCTGAACTTATTTTAAAACGAGTTGATCATTGGCTGGCTGCTCCGCTCGAAATCCACTTATATGATGGATAGTGAATAGCTGTCACATTGTATCGTATCCTGCACGTACTATGTATAAAAATGAATAATATAACATTAGTATGACAGAAATAAACCTAACAAAGGTTTAAAATGACTAAAAAAAGAGTAAATTATTTTTTATTGTGCTATTTTAACATTTACTTTTAAATAATTATTTCCCTCGATTAATACAACAATGCAGTTTACACTAATCTTTTTGATCAAGTGTTTACAATAAAATAGAAATACTGGAGGTAACTAATACGATTATATTGACTTAAATTTCTAGAAAGCTAAAGATTCTTAATTTCAAAAAACTGCTTTCTCAAAATATCTACTTCAAATTTCTTAAATTCTGGTTGTGAAGAAGATTAAATGAATGTTAAATAAATTACCGTTAAAAATTAGTTTTAACGTTTTAACAACTACGTATTTCTATTTTTAGTATTGGTCATCATAGTACGTCCGATGACAGTACAACTTACAGATCCACTCAAGAAATAAATTTGTATCACAATCTTCAACCTATTTTACGAGTAAGGAAATATTTGGAAAATTTGAATTTATGGAATAACGAGAAAGAAGAACTGTTAATTAGTTCTAAAAAGAAATCAGTAATGGATGCAATTGTAGCAGCAGAAAAAGAGATGAAACCGTCTTGGACAGATTTGTTCTCAGATGTGTACTATAAAATGCCTGATAATATTCGGTAAGCTGTATATTTTTTAATAATATTTTGAAGAAAAAATATTAAATGTTTGTGTATATAATTGAATCGTAAGCAATCCCAGTCACGGTTCGTTTGTTTAGAGTTATTGGTATATTAAAGCAGGGTAGTTTATTTTACCAGATAAAAAAGAAACCTTTATACAAGACTTACTCTATTTTAAAATACTTATAACTTCTGAAAAAATCAATATTGTTAAACAAACCAAAACTGAATCGCGAGCTTTTATATGCGTAGTTGTAATTAAAAAGTTCAATCACAAGACATGGGCATATGAAATGACTTATACAACCTGTTTTCAAAATATATGCGGCACGCACTCCACCCTGTAGAGTGTGAAATTGTGAACCAAAAATCCATTTACCATTTTTGGAATTAATACGTATTGACGCAGTTATTGTCAATTCAAAATTGAATGAATTGGCCAATCAGCTCCGACACAGTGGGACTTTTTGGCATTTTTTGTCGCAAAATTGATTTCTCCGCTTGGATGGAACGAATATGGACGGTTTTTTTTAAAGTTAGGTTTTTTCTATAGATTGGAGAAAAACTGTCATTGATAGTGGTCCAAAACTTTACGAAACGGAAAATCAGCCTATAGCTAATTTCACGATTTTCCCACTATAAAATGTAATATTTCCAGTAGGAATTGTTTTTTTTAAATATTCGTTTTTTTTGCAGATTAAAGAAAAATGCCCTTTATATAAATTCCTTACAAGATAGCGCTTTTAATTATATATAATAGGGGGGTACCCCCTACTCGCTCCGCTCGTCAATCCTAAATTAGAATTTTAAAAATATATCAATTGAATTTTACATTTTTGTATTAATTTGTTCTATTTTTTCCACATCACCCAAGAGGTAAATGGATAGATACGTTTTTTAAGTGGTGTCCCCTTTGACGTGGTGTTTCTTCGCCATCGCCAGATGAGCCGCGTCGCACACGTGCGTTCCTTTCCCGCTCCCTAACGCCCTGCCCCCCTCGGCCCACGGGCCATACCTCGAAGCTGCGGCCAGCAGCAGCCGAGTGCCGACGAACATACCAGAGGATCGCAACGCGCTTGCCGGTCGACTGCCGGCCGGCATTTGCTCTGCCGCGCGCGCTCACTAAGCATCATCGAGCGTCTCGTCCGAGAGTGTCTAAGACTGAGTGCTAGAGTCTGGTGCATGCCCTCGCTGCAGCTACAACCTCTCCCTGCCACCATGCTGTACCGGGGAATGTCCGTTGCTGAGGACGAGGAGCCAGAGAGAGAGAGAGAGAGAGAGAGAGAGAGAGAGAGAGAGAGAGAGAGAGAGAGAGAGAGAGAGAGAGAGAGAGAGAGAGAAATAGATAGATAATTAATTGTTACCGCAGCGCGGCAAGAGTAGTTTGGCGGCTATGGCGTGTGGCGCGCCTCCGCAAGGCACATGCGGACAACCTGTAACGAGCGATGGCAAGCCAAGCCTAGCCGCGATGGCAGAGCAGTCGGCCCAAGGGCTCGATCAGCTGATTAGCCGGCTACTAGACGAAAAACTCTCCAAACTTAACTTGAGCAGGGAGCGACCCTTGGGTCCGCCGCCAACAAGCAGCAGCCCTCCCAAGAGGACAGGAGCGTACCGCAAGAATGGTCGCAGTTCCCCTAACAAGCCTAGGGAAAACGCCCCGGCAAGAACCGGCGAGAAGAATTACGCGCCACCAACTCCAACCAGCCACAAGAACGCCAACAGCCAGCCCGGGCCAAAAGAGCACGTGCGGTGTTGGGGTTGTAGCTGGCCTGGCTACATTAAGCCACACTGCCCGGAGTGCTCGGGAAAAGGCAGAGGGGCGCCTAGACGAGATCCCTCTCGCCCCTCCAATATCTGACGTGACCTCAAGGGTGTCTCGGCAAGGCGCCCCGGCTGCGTCCGTCGCAGCAACCTCTACTGACTCGGAGGGAAATTTGAGTACCCCGAGTCAACTAGCAGATTACGCCGCACCGCGGAAGTGGCGCACGCCTCGCCAACGGCAAGACCGCGGCGGTGCGGGGCCACGTAAACCTGCTCTTTGACGAGGCAGGTGTGCGACATTACCTCGACGTGGTGATCCTCGAGGAATTGGACGCCGACTGTCTGCTCGGCGCGGACTTTATGCGGAAATTTAACGCCGTGCTGTGGCCGCGCGAATCGAAGCTTAGCATCGAAGGAGTTAAAGAGCGAATTCCGCTAGAACTAGCTTCACTAGCACACGACGAAGCGAGCGCTGTCCACGCGCTTCGGTCGGTCTCGCCGATGTTGATGAGGCCCAGCGATGTTGATGAGGCACAACGTTGCGTATGTGTGCAGTGACGCGGAGTAATCCGCATTTGAGCAGATTAAAGCTCTCATTGCATCTGCCCCGGTATTACACCGGCCGTCGTTTGAACACCAGTTCGTGATTCAAACGGACGCGAGTAACACTGGCCTTGGAGCGGTACTCACGCAGACAATCGACGGCGAAGAGCGAGTTTTATGCTTCGCAAGCCGCACGATGACTGCTGCGGAACGGAATTATTCCCTCACAGAACGCGAATGCCTCGCAGTTTTGTGGGCGATACGCAAGTTTCGTACTTACGTCAAAGGCTATCATTTTAAAGTGATAACCGACCATAGTAGTCTGAAATGGTTATGCAATTTGCATAATCCCACCGGACGCTTAGCGCGGTGGGCGCTGGAAATGCAAGCGTATGACTACGACGTCGAGCATCGGAAGGGCTCACTGAATCACGTGCCTGATGCGCTCTCTCACATGTTTGAGGACGAGGAAGCGCCAGACCTCGCGGCAGTAGATGTCTCCGAAGAGACAGGTGACGCCTGGTACAAGCGCATGGTCGCCGCCGTCGAACAAAATCCCGGAGATTACCCGTGGTGGAAGTTAGTTCACGGGCGCCTCTACAGCTACCGTCCGAACCCTGCAGTCGAGGATTTACTCGAGGACGAGGACGCTTGGAAATTAGTCTCGCCAGTAGAGAAGCGCGAGAAAGCGATGCAAGAGGGCCACGCAGAACCTACTGCGGGTCACTTAGGCCGAGCGAAAACGCATGCGCGTGTCACGCTCTATTATTACTGGCCTTCGCTGCGCAAAGATGTTGCTGACTTTGTGCGAAACTGCTTGATTTGCCAGCGGTGCAGCAGACAGCGCCGGCAGGCCTCATGAGCAGCCATCGCGCATTACGCCCGTGGAAAATTGTCGCAGGGGACCTTATGGGGCCTTTCCCCAGGTCCGCTTGAGGTTTCGAGTACCTTCTAATCTTCCTGGACTTATTTACAAAATGGATCGAATGCGTGCCGCTTCGCAAGGCGAACGCACGTACCATCGAAAAGGAACTAGAAGAGCGAATCTTTCTACGCTTCGGTGTACCCGAAGCTTTTCACTCCGACAATGGAACGGAGTTCAAGAACAAGGCTCTTGACTCCTTCCTGAACAAGTGCGGAGTTACGCATACGACGATTCCGCCGTATCACGCGCAGGCAAATCCTGTGGAGCGAGTGAATCGCACGGTGAAAACCATGATCACCGCGTTCCTCGAAGAAAACCACAAGGATTGGGATTTGCACATCCCCGAACTGATGTTCGCTTACAACACTGCGACGCAGGAGTCGACGGGCTCGAGCCCAGCATTTCTGAACATGGACCGGCAACCGACTCCGCCCGTTTTCTTGAGACGCCGCGAGGAGCACGCAACAGAAGAGAGCGCAGAAGCGGCCGAGCTCGAACGCTGGCGCACGCGGTTGCAGAAGTTGCGAGACGTGCAACAATCCGCCGCGAAGAACGCTTTAGCAGCGCAACAGCGACAGTCGCATTATTATAATGCGTCTCGCCGCGATGTTCGCTTCGAACTGAAGGACAAGGTTTGAAAGTCAAACCGCATCCTCTCCTCCACAGTACAAGGCGTAGCAGCGAAGCTGGCGCCGAAATACGCCGGCCCGTACGTAATTTCTGCCAAGCTAGGTTTGAATGTGTACGAGCTGCAAGACCTTGATGGAAGAGACTGCAGCAAGGTCCACGTGGAAGACCTTAAAGCATAACACGAGAAGGTTGATCTTACCGTTGAGGTAGGGAGTTCAACTGAGGTTAACTCGGCACGCGATGACCAGGCTGGGGAAGATCCCAACGACGACGGATTTCCCAATACCCGGGCGAGTGAGCAGCAGCCCGCACCCCGCAAGAGGGGAAGACCACGCAAAGCACGGTTGGTGGTAACGCGAACCACGTCATAGGGGTCCAGGCGAGCAAGTGCTCGCGAGTAACGGCAGACGCTGACGAGCGAAAGCCGCTGCCACTCGCGACAAACGCAATCGTAACGCTACCCCGAAGCCGCAGACGGCCGAAAGGCTCTCGGAACGCAGCCCCAACGAACCGCGTCGCGACACCTTCCCCCCGACGCACGCGTGCCGCAACGCGCCGAGCACGTCACTAACCCCTTAACCTCACGCCTCACCATTGAACATAGTGACCAACTCTTTCCCGCTAGGGTGAATCATCCAAGGATGAGCCGATAAGCGCCCGCGCAACGCGCGAAGGATCGCGACTCCGCAAGATCACAGACCTGCGAGCCATCAAAAGAAAAAAATGTAAAAGGGAACCCGAGTTGCTTATCTTTTTCCTTTTGTACTGCTAAAGCCTATTGCATGGCTCCTCGAAGCTCTAGTCCCACCGCATGTTGCATGACGGAGAAAGAGGTTATCTCGAGCTGGTACGTCGTCCGTAGCCAGCGTCTGGGGGAGGGGCGTATGACGGAAAATTATTCTCCGTCATTTTCCTCTCTCCCCGCATTAATCATGTACTAATTCCTCACAGTTGTTATAGGTGCAGACGACGCGGAAGGACGCCTGACCGAGAGAGACGGAGAGAGAGAGAGAGAGAGAGAGAGAGAGAGAGAGAGAGAGAGAGAGAGCATGCGATGAGCGCGCGCGACCTGCTGAGAGGGAGTCAATTAGTCTCGTTGAGGATAGCGCCCGCGCTCCTTGCCCCAAAGGTATACGGGAGAGTTCCGTGACGTGCGACCTCGGATTGAGAGTGTGTTTGTGTGAGTGTGTGCACCCTGTCACAAGCCTGTGGCCCGTTCCAGCCTCTGAAAGGCAACCGAAAGCGACCTGCGCACCAGGAGCTCCGGCGAAGTGTCTTCGGCGACAACGACTACGCACCATTTGTAAGTGCCGGCTCGACTCTTCTCTCTCTGTCTAACTCGCGACAACTCGGGCCTCCTTCTTGCACCCGCTTACCGTGAATCGCACATTGTGCGCTGTGTCCCCTTTTCCCCTCTTTGACTCGTTCAATAAACCTTGTTATATGTTATTTAATTCTCGCGAATGATCATTCATTTGCTACCCCGTTCTCCCTCCTTTATTCAATTCCACATTCGCATGCGGCGTGCATTGCACGAGGCGCGCTAGCCTCGCCGCCGCATGCACTATATTTGTAACTGGATAATTACCGAGCAGCCAGGGAAATTAATTATCCGTTACATGCGTTACTTAAAAAAAATAATTCCATTGATTTTGATGGGAGAGGGCCTGAATTACTTGAAATATATTCATCTATGGTAGGAAGAGTTGGAAATATGAAAAATATTTTATTAAATAATTTAAAAATGGTAAAATCCACAAAAAACATAAAAATTCATAAAATTCATGAATTTAAAGCAGTTTTTTCCATAAAAAAAAGTATTAATTTTCAGAAATTTTATTTTTCCAACTCTTCCTGCCATAACTGCATGAATTTCAAGTAATTTAGTTCCTCTCACATGAAAATCAATGGTATAATGGTATAGTTTTTCTTAAAGTTACGCCAATTGAAAAAAATTGAAAATGCTATATCTCTGAGTAAAATTGGTCTACAGATTAAGTCTTGGGCCATATTATCAGAAATAGTGTATATTTATAGTGTATATATTGTATTTTGTTTAAACTACATTTTTCTTTTTTTTTATAGCTCATTTTGACCTCAGAAGCCACTAGGTGTAAGACCGCCTTAAAAGGGACCTAACGACGCAATGGTCTCACTTGGAAGTTGACGGGACATGGCTGTTCTCCACTACTGCGGAGGAGAGACTGCGCATTTCTTGTCCGGGGGCATATACGAGAACGCAAAGTTGCAAGGAATTGGTATTTTGAGACTGGGTTCCGGATGTTTCTCAAGAACTGCTTCCGCGACTTTAATCGCGAAGGACGTCGGTTTCGGATTGGAAATTGGACGACATAGCCAAATCACCACCTACACACACCACTTAACATATGGAGGCCTTACTATACAAGCCATAATCATCGTAGGACTCGCCATCTTTGTTGGAATCAAGTTGTGTCGACAAGCCGGAAGACCGGATGCCAATGCCCTCACCACAATCTCCACGGATCCTAACCCCGGGAAAACTACACCTCCACATCCGAAGCAACGTTAAAAGAGCAATCGCCCAACCGATCTAAAGTACTGTCACCCCCAAGAGTCAAATCCAAGGGTCATGTTTTTCAATCAACACGAGGCGTCAATCCGATCGACCCCGGAAGAATTTTCTGTTTGCTACCTTGGACAGGGAGAAAACCCACTATGGCTCTGAAATTGTTAGCTGAACAGAAGGTTGAGAAGGAGTTTTTCAAGCACTTTGTCCAGTTTGGTCTAATGGAGTATTGTTATACCGCCCGGGACGGTCGCAAACAATTATCACACGGGTTTGTCAAACCTCACACACACACCGTATATGGATACCATAACCATCGTGATGCCTCCCTCGCTCTGCGAGAGTTCAATTGTTGTTACCAAGCGCGACCTGCTCAAGGACAATATAGGACCACCATTAAACTCACGAGGAAAATGCACCTGCCATGTGGTTACCCCATTGGTGTGAGGAATCGAAAGGCAGTGGGAACTTAAAATCAAGAACTTCCTCTTTCGATTCGCCTCTTTATACTTTAACTCTTCTGACAATAACTCAATACTATTTTGTGTTCTTTCAGAAAATGGACATGCAACTGGAAGTAGTAGATGTTAAGGTCACCGCTCCCTCTACCCTGACGATCACCTACGAGGAGCACATACGTCCAAGTGCACTGAAACAAGCCCTATGGGCAGTCGGGGACCTGGAAAAACTTACGGTACTTCACCGTGCCGCTGGGTTAATCGATGTCACCGTAATCTACCAGAACGAGGCCGTAGCCGAGGATGCCCGCGCCTTGTTACTATCTCTCGTTCCCGAACCCCGGGAAAAACCACCGACCCCCCTCTCTGACGAAATGTTAGGCTCGTCCCTTTTGTGCGGGTTTTCGCAGTTACCGCATTCGAGTGAGGAGCGCGTGCGAAGACTTCGGACTCTCCGCTTTACACGGCGATCCGCACTTACACCACGCAGCGAACATACAGTTATCAGCTCGTCCCTTTTGTGCGGATCTTCGCAGCCGTGATACTTGAGTATAGAAGCGCGCAGCGGTGGGGCAGCCAGTTCAGTTCGAGGCCACTTCGTTTATTAACCTTCAACTCCGTGGTTTGTCACCGAATTTTCCCTCATTATTGCGAAAGGGAATTACTGCGCGATGTTCCACACGATTGGAGGTAGGAGTTTTCTCGTGTACCACCGATGACTCGACCACCCCTCTAACATCCCCATCGTCAAGAGACGCAGCAAGTGAACCTTTCCTCTTCAAGGGTCTCTAATCTCACACGACAGGATTGCGGGAGAAGACGGACGATCAAAGAGAGAAAAGGAAGGAAAAGGGTGAATACATCAGTTTACGACTCACTCCCTCATCTGCGCGTGTGGTATTTTCTTCCCTTATTAACCCATCACCATCACCACGTTTTGCGATTCCTCCCTTCCCTTGTAAAAGGAGGAACGGCCGTAACGGTGCAGGAGCGGTTGCTTAAATCGCAAATCAGACTGAGATCACGGAGGTCAGGGATATTTTACATCGGCCCATAGACCTTTCCAACGTTTCCCCGGGACTTTAGCTTACCGATAACCTAGGAGCGTTGAAGCGCGCACTGGCTTCACGCGCATGAGCCGTTCAGTTAGTTTTGCGAATTAGGGATTAAACTATATCTAAGCGTTTGACCAAATATTGTAACTTACTGTTTATGTGTATTAGGAGAGTAAGATATCACAATAAATTGTGTTTTGGGGATATAAAGAAGTTTACGTTTTATTTCCACCTAGTGTTCCGGGTAAGGATCTGTTGAGTATTTTAAACTTGTATAGAGTGAGGTTTAACCCAGCCTTACACGTAAGTGTAAGGGTGACGAAGATAACAATGAGGTTCCAGTAAAGGTAAGAATGAACTAATATTCTTAGCGTTCAACCAGAAAGAAACAACATTCCGTCACGTGACGACCTTTAGCGGTCATCCCGGAACATTTAGACAGTAATGCACAAAAAGTACGAAAAAAGTATTATGTTTTGAAGTTAATTCTTCAAAATAAAAGGAATATTGTGATTTTAATAGATCTTCTATCTAGTTGAAAATCATATTCAAGCTGGTGGATTTTTTTGAAGACTTATGGAATAAGCTCAGCCTGTGCTTTTCTCGAGTGATTGGAATCTCAATCATAAAAAATAACGTTTTGATCTATCTGATATAAATATTATTGTATTCTTAAAAAGTGATCAGTGTACATAAATATAATATAATTCATAGTGCAAGTAATATAATAAATAGCGCAAGTTTTCAGATCAAATATAATAAAATGTTTTGTGTAATAAATAAAATAAAGTAGCGGTATGATGTGTTAAATAAAGTATTTATAAAAAATTTAGAACCTCTACTTAAAATCAGAATTTAAAATGTTGGTCAGAGCCTTGGTTAAAAAAAAAGTATTTTTTGTCTATACTTCAAGAAACTTAGTCAATATTAACTTAGTCGATATTAGTGCTGTGCTGTTGTCCATATTTACTTTAACACCAATTAAAAATTTTTGCCAAATGAACATTAAAATACAGAAAAAAGCAAAAATAATGTGTTATTGTTGTGAAAATTTCAACAAATAAAAGTGCTCAGTTCATCTAATTTTATAATTTTCTCGCGGCGGGAGATGTCAAAGTGTTTCAGGCTAGTCCTCAGTAAATATTTTTCTACAGGAGATTCAGATAATTATTTCAAAAAGTATACAAGAATGTTAAAGAAGCGTTTATTCTCAATAATTCATAGTTCATAAACTGATTGTTTTTAATTTTACAAGATGTGTGGCAATCATGGGTTATTAATCTAGGTAGTTTCAATCAATAATTATTTAAAGATGTTTTATATTTTCTACTATAAAAGAATGTCGAGAAAACTTTTTTCTCCCAATGGTTCTTAGTTCATAAACTTTTGTTTTTAATTTTGCACGATGTGTCTGATGGGTTATTAATTCAAGTGGTTTCTAGTGAAAACTTCAACGAATCCAAGTGTTGAAAATAATATAATTAATAATTGCTTATGGTGAGGTGCGCCAAATGTTTCAGAGGAGCCATCTGTTCTGTGAATATACAGTACATCAAGTCATAATATAAATTATTGTAATGGCTACTTTTTGAATCTGCAACCAATATTTTAATTAGCTAGCTGATTGTGATGCAGTAGTGTGATTATTAGATCTAGTACCCTTGCAAGTCTTTGATATTTATATATTAATTTGAAATATTTTGGAACCGTCTTTAAGAATCATTCATCTACTTCAAGAAATACTTGACTTTAGTCAATGTCCGTACTGTCTTTTGTTGTTCATAATTTAAAAGAGAACTGCATAAACCAGCTAAACACACATATAAATCAACTCTACAAGAAGTTGCAAAAATTTTTTCCCTTTTTTATTTTTAATTTTTCTATTCTATTACACGTACACACGCACACACGCACACACGCACACACGCACACACGCACACGCACACATACGCACGCACACACGCACACACACATACACATTCAAATGTGCTAAACAACATTCCTAACACATTTTCTCCAAAACTTTTTTTTACTATCACAAAGCTTCCTCTAGGAGGAAGCAATTTAATATCTATGTGTTTCAGTCTTTGTGCTCCCATTTGCTCAGCAAATAAGTCCAAGATTGATTGTCTTCAAATATTTCTATCGTATCATTATTTTTAACATTAAAGTTCACAAGCAATTTTTTTAATTAAAGCCATTCGGTACAAGCTCCACATAGTGCTACAAACTCTGCTTCGGTGGAAGACAGTGCAACCGTATTTTGTTTCCAAACAAATAGAACACAAACCCTGAAACCGATTTTCTATCATGTTCACTTCCCGAATCCGCATCTGCATATGCGCTTATAATACCTTCTCTTTACAAATAACCAAGCGTGGATAAAATAAGCAAAGAGTTATGGTACCTTTAATGTACCATAAGACACGCTTTAGACCTTTCCAATGACTAACTATGGGACTACATTGAAACCTACTAAAGTAGTTTACTGTCAAACATAAGTAGTTTACTACAGGCCTTGTAGTTTGTGTCAGATACATAAAGCAACCTATCAATTCACGGTACGGTAAATTTTTCGCTAATTTTTTACAGTCATCTGAGAACAAAGTTTTTTTTTCATTAGTGTCTTAACAGCGTTACACTTACTCATATTAAAACGTTCAAGTAATCTGCTTAAATAAGCTGTTTGGCTTAAAAATATACCGTCTCTATCCCGCGAAATCTTTATTCCTAAGAACAATTTTAAATCCCCGAGACCTTTCATTTTAAACCCGTTCTTTAACGCTTGTTTAAACTCTAAAATTCTATCTAAATTATTTCCTGCAATTATTATATCGTCGACATACAATAATAAATACACTACTACTGACTCTAAATTAAAAACGTACAAACATTGGTCGGTCTGTGATGGCAAAAACAGAGTTTCTTGACATTTTCATCAAATGTTCCAATTACGTGGAGCCTGCTTAAGTCCGCATAAAGTCTGAGACAACTTAGATACTAAATCTTCTTCTGCTTCTATACCTGGAGCTATCTTCATATCGATCTCTTCCGTAAGTTTATCAAGCAAAAATGAATTTTTGACATCTATTTGATGAGCGAACAAGTTATCCTTATTAATGATTGATAAACGTATCCTTAGAGTGGTTAATTTCGCTACTGGTGCATACGTCTCATCGTAATCAAAACCTCTCCACTGAGAACATCCTTTTACCACTAATCTAGCCTTATAACGTTCTGAATTACCGGATTCATCATATTTTATTTTGAATACCCACATACTGTTAATAGCTTTCTTTCCTTCAGGGAGTTTGCAGAGAGTTCATATATCGTTCTCTTTCAAAGCTTTCAACTCTTCATTTACTGCTAGCATCCACATCCAATCCAGCTTGTCATCTCGATTTGAGGTTTCGCCATAGCTTTGAGGAACGTTACCCTGCCTCAAAAAATCAGCTGTGAAATCAACTACGATGTTGGCCCCATATCGAAGCTAATTTCTCAGCTAATTTCGCAGCTGCGGCTGCGATTCTAATTTATTAAATATATTGGTAAAAATATAAACTAGATAGATAAATGCGTTTATTTAATACCTTCTTTGGCACATTAATTTTAACAATGGCACATTTAATTTAATATATAATTGTAATAATACAATTTTAATTATAACATGAATTCATAAATTAAGACAATGATAATTTTATTAGGAAAAAAATTTATTAATAAAAAGTATTTATGAAAATTTATAAAAATAATCATACATTATATTGTAAATGTATTTATTAACAGTAGTGCTTTTATAGTGGTACTGTATTTACCAGTTTGGTACTTATAATTTTCTCGGCGACAACAAACGACAGAAAAGAGAAAGAGGAGACGATGTTTAACGAGTCTCGGGCTCGCGCTACTCGACGTCGACCCACGATATCAAAATCACGTGTGGCCGGCATCGAGTGCGCCCTCGTGTTCGCAATGGTGACCGCCTTGAGAGGCTTCGACGACGACGGTCGGCGGACGTCGGGTCAGACGGTGGTCGGTGGAACAAGGTTTGCATAAGTTCCCTAGATTCTCAGCGCACACATACGTATTAACACTACCGTGTTGCCATACACGACGACCATAGGTTAAAATTATTCAAGCTGTCCTTTCCAATTAGATATGTATGGTTAGCAGGTGACATGGGCAAGTGCTACTTAATTATTATCATATATCTTTGAATTAGGACAAAATCAATATAATAAATATTAAATATTATATTGTTTTAAAGTTACTGTTAAATGGGTTTCCACATTCACTGTAGGTTATACAAAAATAACTTGTACATTTAAATCCAAGATGGAGGATAGTGGACTGCCATCGGAGGCAGTCCCTCCCGATATATACTATCGATGTCACATCACGCAAGTGGTTAAAACGGTAGTCTGTATATGGTGTTGTAACATTTTTCATAAAAGTGACTTTAATAGGAAAAAAAATGTAAGATACATAAACAGTGTATTAGTTGTATGTGATGAACATGATTTGAGCATAACCCCAAATCAAGATCCCACACGTGCTGTGTTACTAAAACTACAAGAAGAACTGCAAACCAAAACTAAAGTGATTGAGAATCTTAGTAAAAACTATAGGAAAATAGAATCAGAGTATAGTAAACTTAAAGTCAACTATGAAGGCCTCCTTCAAGAAAACAGAATGCAAGTTGATGAGCTGCATGAGACTACATGCGAAGACAAGGACAGTGATAAAGTAAGTGCACTAATAACAGAAAACCAGCTGCTTAGGGCACTAAATACTGAATTGAAACATAAAAATCTGCTTTTAAACGAAATTCTAACGAAAGAAAAGGAACGACCGAGTAAATACAAGGAAACATATGCTGATATAATGTCAAAAAAGATACACATACCACAATCCAAAAAAGTGCCGAAAATTGTAGTGACAAGAGAAGACAAAGAAGAGAAATCTGTGATAAAGGAAAAAGTATTCCACTATCTACTTAAAGAAAAATCGATCCAAACCAAAAAAAATTGATATGAGAAGTAATGATGTAAATTCAAGAACATGCATGAATGAGGAAAGTGCCAAGACAGCAAAAAGATTATTAGACGCCAAGCTCAACCACCTCTACAAGGTCGAAGAAGAACAGCTTAGTAAGCCCGTCATAAGAATAACTGGCATTGAAAATGTATTCAAGTCTGATCTAAAAGCAATCGAAAATGACATAAACCAAAGAAATTTTTCAAATTTAGATAAAAGGGTAACATATTACACGTAGCTGGCAATGACAAAAGCAATAAAGTAACGGTCATCATGGAAATAACGGGTGAAATGCACAAACATATTAAAGAAACTAAAGACAGATTATTCGTTGGTTATCAGAATTGCAAAGTTTACGATATAATAAATGTGAAACCATGTTACAAGTGTGGTAGATTGGGTCATAATGGCCAAAGGTGTAAGAACAGCCCAACCTGTTTAAAATGTGCGGGAACGCATCTAACAGAAAAGTGCACATCAGAGAAACAGTGCTGCGTTAACTGTAGCTTCTCAAATAAGACATTTGGCAACGACTATAATACTGATCATGTTACCACTGACAGACAAGAATGTAAAATTTTGAATGCTAAGGTAAACATGGCTATGAACACTACTGAATATATAATAAAACCTGACTTACCGAGATACCTCGGTAAGGTAGATAACTTCAAGAAACGGACGCAAGAGTTAACTAATTCACCGACTACATTACAAGCTCAGGTGGGCGGAACCGAATTAATACTGGCAAAACCCAGGCTTGGGAGTTCGTCCTCACTTACATCGGTAACAACAAGATCTAGATTCTACTCACAACAAGGCCTCACCCTCAGTTCGCCTACCAATAATACGCAAGATGGATCAACACACCTTTAATTTAAGTGATACAAACTTTGACAATGAGATTGAAAATTTTATACAATCGGAAAAATAATGTAGTGACGTAAGAGTTTTGAATTCTTTCCTAAAAAAGTATAAATTTTATACCCTATATGTTAATATAAGAAGTTTAAGCAAAAATCTAGAAAAACTTGAATTACTAATAAGTAGAACTAATACTAAACCGAATATAATAATATGCACGGAAACGTGGACGCTCGAAAATACTGGGTTTTTCAATATTCCAGGTTACAAACTGCATTATCACGAAAGTAATATAAACACAGCAGATGGCGTTTCCTTTTATATTAGAGAAGATATCATAGAAAATACCGAAACTATAGTTATTGATAATCTAAATATTATTTGTACGGATATCCTTATAAACAATAATGAAACCTTTCGAATTTCGGCATCTTATAGATCTCATAGCATTAAGAAACTAGAATACATTCAATCAATTAAAAAATATATTGAAAACAACAAAAATACTAAAAATCATATGATCGTTGGCGATTTTAACATAGACATTATGAAAGACGATAATGCTACCGCGGGATTTTTAAATAATTTCACTGAAAAAGAACATATCCCATGCTTTTTAGGTATAACTAGACCGGCAGAAGGCGGCTATGGTGGTACGTGTATTGACAATTTTTTTTCAAATCAAATTCTATTTCTCCAAAAGCATATAAACTTTGCACCAACGAAATTAGTGATCACTACCCTTTAATTGTTGCCTTAGATCTTATACTAAAACAAGAGAATAATAAACAAACTAGAATTGTGAACTACAATAAATTAAAAAATAAAGCTACTTTGACAGACTGGAATCCTATTTTGTTATACAAGATCCAAATGAAGCAGTCAATTTACTAATAAGTAAGATCCAAAATTGTATAAAGTATGCCTCTTCCAATAAAACAACAAAAAAGAGAGATAGGGGCAGTGTCCCAAGGAAAGATTGGATCTCACCAGCATTAATTACATCATGTAAAAAAAAGAAATGCTTTATAAGTTATATAAAATGAATCCAAATTGTACAGTCCTAGAACAAGACTACAAAAAATATACAAACGTATTGGATAGAGTGATAAAAGAAGCTAAACTAAAGTATGAAAGAGATAAGATAGAAAAAAATAGAAATGACCCAAAACAACTATGGGAAATCATTAATAACAAGCTAGGGAAAACAAAGAAAGACAATAAGAAAATTCAGCATATTTGTATAAATAAACAAAAAATCTCTGACAAAGAAACCATTGCAAACCACATGAACTCATATTTTTGTGAAGTTGGTGCTACCTTAAGTAAAAACATCATACAACCTGTGAATGGCGGTACAAACGTAAATGCAAGAAATCCAAAAACGATCTTTATTTGCCCTACCAATACTGTCGAAAAAGGTAAAATTATACAAAACCTTAAAAAAAAATCCTGGGGTGTTGATGGTATCAATTCCAAAACATTAAATATAATTGCGCCATGTATTTTAGAATCATTACAGCACATTTTTAATACCTCGATTGAACACGCGACATGGCCAGATGCACTAAAAAGTGCTGAAGTTGTACCAATACACAAAGCGGGAGATAAATCTAATATATCTAATTATAGGCCTATCTCGCTAATCTCAAACATAGCAAAAATTTTTGAAAAGATAATTTACAATAGATTATACAGTTTTCTTAAAGGCAGTAACATTTTATCAGAATCACAATTTGGTTTCGTTAAAGGTAAAGGTACGATCGATGCACTTAATATAATCACAGATATTATATATAAGTACTTAGATAAGAGTAAACCGTTAATAATCACCTTTTTGGATCTTGCAAAGGCTTTTGACACTGTCAACCATAAAATCCTAATAGAAAAACTTAATCGTTATGGAATAAGAGGTAAAACTCTAGACTTAATGTACAGCTATCTTGCTAATAGAAGTCAAATAGTGAAAATAGACAATAAAAGAAGTACTGAACAAATAATAGAAACAGGAGTTCCGCAAGGAACAATACTTGGCCCACTGTTATTTATACTATATTAATGACCTATTGGTAGATATGCTGAGTAATACAGTTCTTTCCTATGCGGATGACACTGCTGTCATATCGGGTGACAACACGTGGTCATGGGCACAGGATAAAATGAACAGTTTTTAGACAAAATAGCGAATTGGTTAGCGGTGAACAGACTGTCTTTAAATACGAGCAAAACTGTCTTTATGAAGTTAGGAAATTATTGTGACAGTGTGCCAAATAGAATTAAAATTGAAATACATAAGCAGGAAATTAAAAGAGTCTCAACGTACAAGTATCTTGGAATAGTTTTTGATTATAACATGAAATGGGACCAACATATTAAATATATCATAAATAAAACTAAATATCTAATTTTGATCTTTGCCAAAGTAAAAAATTATATGGATATAAAATCATTAATGATTATGTATTATGCATTCTTTCATAGTCATATAAATTATGGTATTATTGCATGGGGAGGGGCCTACAAAAATAACATGAACCTAGTGCATAATATACAATCAAGAATACTAAAAATTATACAGAAGAACTCCTACGTGAGTAATATACCGTTAAATATAAGACAGGTCTTTACTTTAGAGTCTTTAGTTTATCATTACTCAGACCTCAAAGAAATTTATGAAAAAAGCACATCTGTAATCCGATCTAAAAGTATTCAATTGCCAAAAGTACAAAAGGCTGTTAGTGATAAAAACAGTTTTAGGGTAGCAATTAAAACCTTTAATTGCTTACCTAATGCTCTAAAAAAGCTCTATTGCAAAAGTGTTAATAGAAAACATGTACTAAAAAATAAACTAAAAAAATATATATAATAAACAAATGTATACATATTGTTTTTCTTGCGTTAAGTTTTGAAAATTCTATTGACAATATTAAATGTTTAAGGTTTAAATATTTAATACCTAGTATATAAGCTGTAGTGTATAAGTATAGTCTTAAGTATTCATTTACCAGCTCTTCTACAGGTAGTTTATATCTACCTCTGGGACTTTATCTAATTTTGTTCTGGTTTAATAAAATAAAAAAATAAAAAATATAGAATACTTGCAAATCATAAATATTAAAATAAAAAAAAATCAGATTCGCTTGTTACAATCTAAGGCAAGCACATGTAAATACTCTTTCATATATCTAAAGTTATTTTAAAAATATATGTCGATTGGCAATAATTATAAATGCTCTCTATTGTCTTGAACTGAATCATCTGGTATTCAATCTTTTTCTATTGAGAATAATGTATCTTAGAAAAATAAGCCAAAATGCAATTAATTGCATAATAAAAGAATAGCAAGCATCGTTACATGCAGCTTAGTCTGATATGTTTACGACACGAGTGGTAATATGAAAGAGTATTGCTATTGCGTATGCCTTTACAACTGATACTGATGCTACTGCATCTTTATTACACTGACAGTTCGAATAAAAATTCATTAGTATAAGTTTACAAATTATGAGAAATTTTAGAAACTCTAATTAAATTTTATTATTATAACTAAACATTTTACCATCGTATCATTACCCAATGAAAATATGTTAATTTGAAATCTACCTTAATAAGATACTAGGCCAAGTATGAAGTTTGATAGGACTGGTACACGTATTATTCATTGAACATAAGTATGGTATTGAAAGTATAATGTTTTCTTTCATATTGCTGCCCGATGAAGTGCCAAACTGGTAAATACAGTACAATTATAAATGCACTACTATTAATAAATACATTTATAATATAATGTATGATTATTTGTATAAGTATTCATAAATACTTTTTATTAATAAAGTTTTTCCGAATAAAATTATCATTGTCTTAATTTATTAATCCAAGTTATAATTAAAATTGTATTATTACAATTATATATTAAATTAAATGTGTCATTGTTAAAATTTATGTGTCAAAGAAGACGTGAAATAAACGCATTTATCTATCTAGTTTATATTTTTACCAATATATTTAAGAAATTAGAATCGCAGCCGCAGCTGCAAAATCAGCTGCGAAATCAGTTGCGATATGGGGCCAAAATCATTGTTGATTTCACAGCTGATTTTGTAGCTGTTTTCACAGCTGATTTGACAGCTAATTTCGCAGCTATTTTCGCAGATGATATCGCAGCTGCGAACACAGCTGATTTTTTGAGGCAGGGTATTTACGAAGCTTTTGGCGTTAAGAGCAATTGTCACGTAGTCGTTGAGCCAAGCTGGCTTTGTTCTTGTTTGGTTGCTTTTGCGAACATTTTCTAACTCTTCAACTTCTACTTGTTCAACTTCTTCAAGTTTTTCATTGGCGCTACAGTAAATGGATTATACGGTTTCTTCATTAGTTTTCCGGAATTCTTGATTTGAAGAATGTTTTTCCTGATCATACATGTAAAAAAATCATTGTTTTCCGTTGCTTCAAATAACTCCTCATCGAAAACGACATCCTTTCCAAGAATTACGCGATTATCTTCTGGACTCCATAGTCTATACTCATTTGCTCAGTATCCAACCATTATACATTTTTTTGATCTAGAGTCAAACTTCTCTTCTATCAATTCTTTGGGCATGCGAAGATAACAGACACAGCCAAAAACCTTTAGCTTTTTTATATTGGGCATCGCTCCATACCATAAAGTAGCCGGCAATTTATCATCCCATACAGCTGTTGGACTTCTATTGAGTAAATATGTTGCAGTCAGTATTGCGTCGGACCAAAAATAGTTTGATAAATTACTATGCTTAGGCATGCATCGAGCTTTCTCAGCTAAACTTCGATTCAACCGTTCTGCAACGCCATTCTTTTGGGAAATATACCTAATAGTCAGCTCATACTGATTTCCTTTCTCCTTAAAATATGCGTCCATTGCTTTTGAAATAAATTCCCCTCCATTGTCACATCGACTTACTTTCACTCCAAAGTAAGCTGTGGGCATGGCTTCATAGTTTTCTGAATTTTCGAATACTTCGGATTTTGACTTCAAGAGATAGATTACTGTAAAATGAGTATAATCATCAATGAATGACATTAAATATTTGTACTCGTCACGTGGCAGAGGTAATATTGGACCCATTACGTCGCTATGTACTAGTTCGAGTGGTCGCGGTGATCGCTTCCGAAGATGATTATGGGGCAACTTTGTCTGTTTTCCTTCCACACATGTACTGCAAATCTCCTTTACGTATTTTCCTGCCTTTATGTCCATTCTTTCAACTTGATTTGGTAGTTTTTTAATATAGTCGTGGCAGAGATTACCGAGTCTTTCATGCCAAATGTCCATTCCTTCCGAAAGGAGAGCAGTAGTTTGATATCTGAAAAGTTTCAACACATACACTTGTATACCGCCACTAGGGAAACCAATAGCTACGACCCCTTCAGCATTTCAAATCAATCCTTTTCCATTTTCAAAAACGAACGAGTACCTGTTTTAACTTCTAATTTACGTACTGATAAGAGATAAATTCTAAACTAGGCACTATCAAAATGTCTTTGATCTCAATTTCAACTGTCTTTCCACGAACATAATTCAAGGAATTTATCTGTCCCATTTCTTTAGCTTCCATGATTTTCCCGATTTATCTACACTTATTTTAACAGAGTTCTTCAGAGTGACCGTATTATCCAATTTTACTCGGTCGCTTACCTGATGTTCTGTTGCTCTGGAATCCATGACCCAGTCAATACTTTCCATCTCGGAGAGCACCGAAAAACAAAAGGCTGCTGTTGTTTCTTCGTCGTCCACAGTCTTGGCGCCCGAAGTGCTGAAGTTTGCACTTCTCTTACCAATATTTACAAACGATTTTTTGAGATTATGTCCTTTCTGATCGCATTGATGGCAGTGAAACGGAAAAGCCTTACTGTTTCCATACAGACTTCCTTCTCGAGTATTTCTCAAGTGCTGTGAAACGCTACCGTAGGTTCTATTTCATTTCGATGCTGCTTTTTCTTAGAATCCAAATGCTTAGTTCCTTCATCTAATAGTGTGTTCTTTTCAAACGCTATTCCAAATCCATTATAACTTGATCATATTCTGCCGGCATTGTCAAAAGTAGATGACAGACAATATCAGTTTCTTCCAGGGTTGCGTCAGTGGACTTTATATTACGAACTGTCTTATCGAAGTTAATAAAATGGCTACTTCTTGTTTTAAAAAAAAATAATTTTTTAAGTACGTTTTAACAACACAATTTGTCTAGTCCTTTTATTTCTTCGAATCTCATCTATTCAATAAGCACCCTACACATGCTAATAATTTTTTTCATGACTGTACAAATAGTAATATTGTTAATATAAAATTTTCTATGAAAGTATAAAATAAAGCAAGTATAAACGTTTTTTCTGTACAATCTATAAAATAATAATATTTATGATTTTTTAAAAGAAAACAAATAAATACCAGTTAAAAAGTCTTTCACTTCTTCGAGTCATTGTATGCTGAACAAATTATATGTAAGTAAGTACATTCAACTGGTTCACTGCAAGTCAAACAAACGAAAGTTCTGAAATCAATTATCGATAATCGAGTAATGCAAACAACTGTCGGAAACAACTGTATGACTGTTTTAAAAAATGTATTCAAATTTGTTTATCCTTCTATACAAATTAAACACACGAAATTACCGAAATCAATTTATTGTAGTCAAGTATCCATAAGTTGACTTAACTGACATAATACAACTTTTCGTACATACTCAAAAATATTCAGCCGGCGGGCATAAAGTGCTACTTAACGCCCAAGAGGCGTAATAGTTCACATACTCCTACAAAACTTTCTAGAACCTACGCACTTTACGCCCGTGTGTGCAAAAATTATTTTAACTCTATACTTAACTATCTTTTACTTCCTCAAATAAACGTATGCTGAACAAATTACATGTAAGTGTACATTCAAATTGTTCATTGTAAATCAAATAAACGAAAGTTGTAAAATCAATTACCGATAGTCAAGTAATACAAACAACTCTCCGAAACAACTGTATGACTGTCCTCAGAAATGTATTCAATTTATTTATTTTTCTATACAAATTGAACACAAGAAAGTACTGAAATCAATTTATTGTAGTCCAGTACCCATAAATTAACTCGACTGACATAATAGAACTTTTCGTACCTTGCGTATAAAATTACATTTTACGACCACGTTGTAACTTCAAAAATATTAAGCCAGCGGGCATAAAGTATTACTTAATGCCTAACAGGCGCAATAGCTCACATACTCCTACAAAACCCTATAGAACCCTTAGCGGAAATATTTTTCTTCAAAAAAATTAAAAACTGTTAGTAAGAGTTACAAACAGTTAAAAGATGTTTTAAAATGTAAGATTTTGGACATTAATAATTGTTTATAACTGTTTGTAACAGTTTATAGCAGCTTGTAGTAGTTAGTAATAGTTTAATTAATTACCAATTATTAATTAATAATTATTAGCATTGTTAATTAGCTAATAATAGTTTAATTAATTACAGATTAGTAATACTTCTAAAATATTATTCAAAATATTATTCATAAATATAGTTTTTAAATATCATTCGTTTAATTAATTACGAATTATTAATTAACTATTATTATCATTAGATAATAATAGTTTAATATCATAAAAAGTTATTTTAAACTGTTTCAAACTGTTTATAACTCCTAAAAACTATTTGAAAATGTGTCCAAAATCCTACATTTTATAACATTTATAAACAGTTCTAATTAATTTTTAACAGTTATTAACTGTTATTAACATTTATAATTTACGACATATACCTTCGGACTTTACGCCAGTGTGGGTGAAAATTATTTTATAAATATTATACCTTCTGATCATTTCTAAAATTAATAAGAATTTTTTCAGATATTTACAAAAAGTCAAAGCCTATATAAAAAAATCGCTGCCCAGTCATTGGCCCGTGGCTTCGTCAAACTTAATTTGCTTACTCCTTTAATGAATTTTTAATAACAAAATTTATAATTTTTGCAACAATTTTTGACATAATTATAATTAAATTCATTTATGAAGATTAAAAATTATTAATTTTTAAATTACGTATAAAATATGAATAAAATAATAGGTATGATTTTTTTTTTAAATTAAGAGTGAAAAATAAATAAAATAATTAACTGTAATATCATCGTCAAACCTTTTAAAATTCCTAAATAACTTTTACTTCAAATTATATTTTCTTTGTGAAATTTCACACATAGGGTACTTGTGTCTAGTAGTAAGCCTGTCCGTATTTGTGTGCTCTTTCTGGAATTTCCGATGTAAGAAAAAGGTTCTAACCTTAAAAATAATAAATGATTATTACAAAACAAAAGCAGGTATACAACACGCGCGCACAGCGCATAACGCATGTCATTTCTATTTCTAGTATACGTAAATACGTTCACGAATAATTACGATTTTACAAGAGAGCTACAATAGTTTTAACCTCAAATATCTCTGAAATTGATAAACGAATTCTTTTACTCTAAGAACTTTTCTAATAAATAATATACGAACTCTACATCTCCACCAAATTTCAAAGAAATAACAATTTTAATGCAGTTATATTGTGCGACAACAAAGAAAGGCATTTTCAGAAAGACTAAAATATTCAAAATCAAATACCTCAAAAAGTAATCGTGCGATCTTGATAAAAATTCGTACACATATTGTCTATATCACATACAATATTGTCTATAAATTTGGAGCTGATACATGGAGCCGTTCTCGAGAAATTACGATTTGAAAAAAAGGTTAAAAAAATGTTAACCTCAAATATTTCTGAAATTTCTGGTCTACTCATTTTCCCCAAAGAACTCAACCGAGATCTATAAAAAATCCACCTCTACAAGAAATTTCAAAGCGATTAAGTCAATTTTATTCCCGCAATCGTTGGACATACAAAACTCATTTTTTTCACATTTCAATTTTTTTCTCAAAAACTAGTCGACAAAATGAAATCAAATTTTTAAAGTTTACAGCTATTTATATTCTGCATTATCATGATTTTACTCAAGAAAATTGCCGGTTTAGTTTAGCAGTTATAAGCTTTTAAAAAAAGATATGTTTTTGCTAATAACAAAAGAACCGCGATAGCTAGAGAAATTTTTTTTTTTTAGAAAATATAGGTATTTCAATGCTCTTTCGAATGCTATCCATTCTATTCAAATATCTCGATCTTATCATTAAAAAAAAGCAAAAATCAATTTTGAGGAAATCGAAAATTCGAAATAAAACAAAAACGCATCGCAATGACACCTGTCCGGTCAAAATCGATCGAGTAGAAGCTGAGATCCAGGCGTATACACACGCCCGCCCACGCACGCACGCACGCACGCACGCACGCACGCACACACACACACTGCGCGCGCGCGCACAGTTTTCTCTAGGAGGATGCAAAATTACATAGTTACCACCACATCCCTATTTTTTATTATTCTTTCTCAATTTTGAACTTTCCATAATATTACACATCTTGGCATGACAAGAGTAGTTTAGAGCTGCTCCAGTAGAGGTGGCCCTCCAATCTCCCACACATACTTGGCGGGCCCGACGGTTTGCAGTTCAAGGTGTAGAAATGGTCATTTTCATATAAATATTCAGATGTTTAAAGGTCAGATAAAATGTATAAATGGGATGTATCTACATGTTAAATACTTATCCACGAATCTATCACTCTGTTTTGCTTCCCCCTAGAAGAAGCTTTGTGATAGTAATTTTTTGAATTGTTGTAAAAACTTGTTATAATTGTTGTTCGAGGTGTTAGGAATTAAAATACATAATTTTTGAAAAATGTCTCTGTGTGCGTGTGTGTGCGTGTGCGTGTGCGTGTACGTGTGCGTGTGTGTGTGTGTGTGTGTGTGTGTGTGTGTGTGTGTGTGTGTGTGTGTGTGTGTGTGTGTGTGTGTGTGTGCGTGTTTGTGTGCGTGTTTGTGTGCGCGTGCGTGTGCGTGCGTGCGTGCGTGCGTGCGTGGGTGGGTGCGTGCGTGAGTGGGTGGTTGTGTGTGCGTGCGAACGTGTATGTACGCCTAGATCTCAGCTGCTGTTCGATCGATTTTAACCGGACAGGTCACATTTCTTTGTTTTCTTTGTGTGATGGCTATTCTATTTCGAATTTTCGATTTTCTCAAAATTGATTTTTGATTTTTTATAGTGATAAGATCGAGATATTTGAATCGAATACAGAGGATTCGAAAGAGAATTAAAATACTTACATTATCTAAACAAAAAAAGGTTTTTTTAGTTATCACGATTCTTTTGTTATTAACAAAAACGTGTTTTTTTCTCGAAAATTTTCTAATTCCTAAATTACACGGTCAATTTTTTTGAAGAAAATCATGATAATGCAGAATATAAATAGCTATAATCTGTAACAATTTCAATCCATTTTGTCGATTAGTTTTTGAGATAAAAATTGAAATATGAAAAAAATGAGTTTTGTTTGTCCAACGACTACGAGAGTAAAATTAACTTAATCGCTCCAAAATGCCTTGTAGATGTAGATTTTAGATAGCTCTCGGTCGAGTTCTTTACGCAAAATGATTAGTTTTGAAATTTCAGAAATATTTGATGTTAAAATTTTTTTAACCTTTTTTTCAAATCGTAATTTCTCGAGAATGGTTCCATGTATCAGCTTCAAATTTATAGAAAATTTTGTATGTGATATAGATAATATATGTGCGAATTTCCATCAAGATCGTACGATTACTTTTTGAGATATTTGATTTTGAAAATTTTCGCATTTTAAAAAGTCATTTTCTTTGTCGCATGATAATTAGAGAAAACAAAAATTGGTTTAATCATGTTGAAATTTTGTGGAGATGTAGAGTTTTGTTCACGCGCGTGTGGACTTCTCTGTAAGTAATTAAAACGGGGGGAAAAGTTAAATAATTTTATTTGAGCGCGGCGTACTCGCGACGTGCTACCGAAGGGGATCGGTTTAGGTGAGAGGCGTGGTGAATAAGGATAAAAATCACAGTTCAATTTAAACAACTTGGTACTTTATTTGACCAAAACCAGATGTTATTAAAATAAACTAAACTGTGTATATAAATGAGGTTGAGTGTGTGGAAAAGAATTGAAGACAGCGTGGACAAATACTTGCGTGTATAATCGCGGCTGCTCCAGACAGGCGCCGCATGCAGAGCGTGAAGAGGGCGAGGAACGCGTGCGAGCGGGTTTTATTTCCCAGGGCGGCTTTGCGCCCTCGAGACACCCGGCGGATCCGTGCGGAGTTAATTCTCCGAATTGAGTCCGCGGGGGCGTGGACGTCTTGGAACTCGCGCCGCAACAAGTTTACATATTATCGTATAAGTCCTTTAGGTAAAAGAATTGTCTCATGATTTTTAGAGATATTTAAGGTTAAAATTTTTTTACGCTTTTTTTTAAACGTAATTTCTCAATACGACTTCATGTATCGGCTTGACATTTATGGACTATTTTATATGCGATATAGGCAATACCTGTAAGTCCAGATTATACGGTTATTTTTTGAGATGTTTGATATTTAAAATTTTAGTATTTTTGAAAATGACTTTCTTTGTTGTCGCAAAATATAACTACATTAAAATTGTTTCACTTTCTTTGAAATTTGGTGGAGATGTAGAGTTTGTATATTATTTATTAGAAAAGTTTTTAGGGTAAAAGAATTCTGTTGAATTATGGTAAATATTATAGCTAGACCTAATCACCGAATATATGATACTAGTGGCGCCACCTATTCGTACTTTCGAGACGCGGCGTACTCGAGGCGTGCAAGCGCCGTGCGCACAGAATCTCTCTCTTACTTGTCAACCGTCATGTAGTGCAGACGTAGAGCGCATGTATCCAATCTATCTTCATTATACTTCTTTATTAATTAACTCCGTCTAACATTCACTTATTTATGATCCACAATACCTCAACATTACAACATGGTAGCCGAAGTTCGTGGTTGTCCGGTAATGTATTTTTTCTTCTACGTGTACTTTCGAGTCGCGTAGAGAAAACAAGTGTTAAAAATTAAAAAGTAGAAAATCGAGAAAAATATAAGTCGAAAGAAGAAACTGAAGATGTCAAGAAGTGATTTATGAAAAAAGAATCAAAGATTAATGTTGAAAAGTGAATGATGCAGACCGATTAGAATTCCTAGTCGGAGCATGCGGCGGAGCACCAGTACTGAGCACGTGGCGAATTTTGAGGTTGAACACGTTGCAAATGAAAAACGAAGAAAAGTTAAATAACAAAGAAATAGTGCTGAATATTAAATTGAGAAATATATTTAGAAAAAGTTTTGTACGAGGAATTAAACAAGTCTTGCTGTTAAATAAAATTATTGAAATAAATTGGAAATCAAGAGAGAGTGAAATGGCGAGACATGCAAAATTTGAAGATATTGTTATACCAATTTTCGATGGAGAAAATTACTCAAGTGGGAAAATTATATTGATGATGCTGCTGGAGTACAAAGAGTGTAAAGATCCTGCAGACAGATTAAGAAATAACGATGAAGACGAAGCACAATGGAAGACAAAGGACTTAAAAGCAAGAACGATTTTAGTGAGTACAATAACAGACAAGCAGTTAGAATACGTAAAAAACTACACAACTGCTCGTGAGATGATAACTCAGTTCGACAAGATATATTTGACGCAATCCACGTCATTACAAATAATATGTAGAGGAAAACTGGAAGAAATCAAACTCAAGAATTATGATCGAGTAGATGAATTTTTTGTGGAATTCGAAAAGGCAGTGAACGAGTTCAAGGCAGCTGCTGGAAATATAGAAGAAGCCGAAAAGATGAGATACTTAATTCGAGCATTACCACCAAGCTACAGCTACATTGGAGATTTCCTAGACGTCATACCGGAGCAACAAAGGACAGTAGACTATGTCAAATCTAAAATTAAAGAAAAGAACATGTCAAAAAATGAATTTGATAAAAAAGGTAATATGAGTACTTTTACAGCTAAGTTCGAAGGGAAATGCTTTTCCTGTGGAAAAACTGGCCACCGACAAAAGGACTGTTGGAGTCAAAAGGGTCATCAGGGTAACAGGGGTAGAGGTGCGAAACGAGGTCATCCAAACTATGGACAGAAAGGCAACAGCCGAGGCAGAGTCACTCAATCTGGCAGAGGGCGAGGCGTAGGTAGACATCCAAATCAACAGAGAGGCGAAGCGTCTAGTGAACAACGCTCAGCAACAACTGCAGAAGCAGACTCAACTGAAGCTTGGGTAACACAAGTCGTTAATCCGCAAATTAATCAGGTAACAGGATGCGAATTTAACCAAAACTGTACCGAATTACTATGGTTATTAGACAGTGGGTGCACTGATCACATAGTACAAAATGATACATTTTTTGATAATTATGTAAACTTGAAAGAACCTATAAATGTTAAATTACCGGATGGAAAAATCTTAAAAGCTACGAAAGTAGGCAACATAGAAGTACAGTTCAAAAATTATTATAACGTTTCAAATATTGTTTTAAATAATGTATACTATGTAAACGGAATTAAGCAAAATTTATTAAGTTTATCTAAAATAACTCAAAATTGTACAGTAGTAGTCAGAAATGAAAATGCCAAAATTTATAATAAATATACAAAGTTATTAGCTATTGCATATAAAAAGGAAAATTTGTACTTTATGAAAAGTAAATAAAAGCATAGCAAATGAAACATATGTAAATAACGTAAAATTAACTGAAAAAGAGAGATGGCACAGGGCATTAGGCCACGTCAATTTTCAATATCTAAACAAATTAGTGAATGATAAATTAGCAATAGGCTCGCCAAGTAAAATAGAAAATATTGATATGAAATGTGCAAACTGCATTGAGAGTAAAATGTCAAATGTACCATTTAAAAATGACGGATCAAAAACCAGTGAAATTTTGGAATTAATACATACGGATCTAAATGGACCACACAATACTATAGGTTATGGTGGTGAAAAATACTTTCTAACATTCATAGACGATTACAGTAAATGCACTAGAATTTTTTGTATTAAAAACAAGTCAGAAACTGCAAGTTGCTTTATAGAATTTGTCAATCAAGTTGAAAACATTTTGAATAAAAGAGTAAAAAAGTTACAATGTGACAATGGAAAAGAATATTTAAACAAAGATATTTATGAGTTTATTAAATTCAAAGGGATTCAATTACAATCTTGTCCACCCTACGTCCATGAATTAAATGGCGTAGCGGAAAGATATAATAGGTCAGCTATTGACATAATAGGTGTTTGATTAGAGAAGCTAGGATACATAGGAGATACTGGCCGGAAGTAATGAAAACCGTAGCTTACTTAAAAAATAGAACAATTGCTAACACAAAAGAAAACAAGACTCCTTATAAAATATTCTTTGGCAAAAGGCCAAATGTTCAACACTTAAAAATTTACGGTAGTAGAGTTTTTGTAAGAGTCCCAGAAGCGTTAAGACATAGCAAATGGGATAATAAAGCAGAATTAGACGTACTAGTAGGATATACCGAAAATGGTTATAGAGTTCTTGTAAATAATAGAGTAATTAATGCTAGACACGTTGAAGTCGTTGAACAAAATATTGAATTAATTTGCTTAGAAAAATCTGATGATGAAAATGATCGTGTAATTATAAATTTAGAAAATGAAGGGTATGAACATAATCAATCTCCTTCTACTACGACTCTCGAGTCTGGTAGAGGAGAAGAAATATATAGTGATGATGTTAATAATAATCAAACAAACAACGACAATTGTGAGAATTTTGAAGTAACGAATCCGAAACTAATAGACAAGATCTAAAAGTACCGAGAAAATCTGACAGAAAGAAAAGTCCAGTAAATAGATTTGGAAATCCCGTTTCACACTTTATTTACGTAAATTATGTAGATGGGAATACTCCTGGTACATTGGAGGAGGCGTTAAACTCAAAAGAAAGTCATGAATGGCAAATTGCAATGAATAAAGAGATATCAAGCTTAATTAAAAATGACACATGGGAAATTGTAGATAGACCTATAGATAAAGAAATAATTGATGTTAAATGGGTTTATAAAAGAAAAAATGATAACACATATAAAGCTAGATTAGTTGTTAGAGGCTTTCAACAGAAAGTATACGTTGAAAATGTTTATTCTCCTGTAGGAAAAATGTAAACATTAAAAATTTTGTTGTCTTATTCTTGTAAAAATAAATTGTTCATAGAACAAATGGACGTAGAAACGTCGTTCTTAAATGGGAATGTGAAATCCGAAGTGTATGTGAATGTACCGAAAGGCTATGAAGTTGAAAAAAAAAGTTGAAATATTTAGTCAAAACAAAAGACCTAAAATTAACGTATAATTGTAACCATGTAAGTAGCGAAATATTAGACTGCATGGTAGACTCTGACTATGCAGACGACAATGTAGACAGAAAATCAACAACAGGTTTTATAGTAAGATTATTTGGAAATTTAGTGTTTTGGAAAACTCATAAACAGAATACGGTTACAAAATGTTCGACTTTTGCGGAATATACAGCTATGTCGGAAGCAGTGACAGAAGTATCATTTATAAGAAACTTGTTGAGTGAATCGTTTCACGTAAAATTTGAAAATGCCATAAAAATATACGAAGACAACTCAGGTGCAGTAGCAATAGCAACGTTCGGAAATTTTACCAAAAATTCGAAGCACATCGAAGTACAATATCATTACATTAACGAAAATTACGAAAATGGAATTATAGATATTGTTAAAATTGATTCAATCTGTAATATAGCTGATATGTTAACTAAGAGTTTAGACAAGAAAAAATTTGTTAAAAATAGAACAGCGTTAAAATTGATTTAAAATTGTAAACAAAAGTTGAACAAAGAAAATGTAATTATGACAAGAAAATTTTGTAAAGGTCTAGAGTATAAATTTAAGGAGGCGTGTTGAATTATGGTAAATATTATATCTAGACCTAATCACCTAATGTATGATACTAGTGGTGCCACCTATTCGTACTTTGGAGGCGCGGCCTACTCGAGGCGCGCAAGCGCCGTGCGCACAGAATCTCTCTCTCTTGTCGTCCGTCATGTAGTGCAGTCGTAGAGCACATGTATCCAATCTATCTTTATTATACTTCTTTATTAATTAACTCCATCTAACATTCACTTATTTATGATCCACAATACCTCAACATTACAACAAATTCGTTTATGAATTTCAGAGATATTTGAGGTTAAAACTATTTTAACCCTCTTTTAAAATCGTAATTATCCGGGAACGCATTTATGTATACTAGAAAATGGAAGTGACATGCGCTATGCGCTATGCGCGCGTATTGTGCACCTGCTTTTGTTTTGTGATAGCCATTTATTATTTTTAAGGTTAGAACATTTTTCTTAAATCGGAAATTCCAGAAAGAGCACACAAATATGGACAGGCATACTATTAGAGACAAGTACTCTATGTGTGAAATTTCACAAAGAAAATATAATTTGAAGTAAAGGTTATTTAGGAATTTTAAAAGGTTTTGACGATAATGTTACAATCAATTATTTTATTTATTTTTCACACATGATTTAAAAAAAAAATCATACTTATTATTTTATTCATATTTTATACATAATTTAAAAATTAATAATTGTTAATCTTCACAAATGAATTTAATTATAATTATGTCATAAATAGTAACAAAAAGTATAAATTTTGTTATTAAAAATTCATTAAAGGAATAAGCAAATTAAGTTTGAGAAAGCCACGGGCCAATGAATTGGCAGCGGTTTTAAATAGAAATTGCAAACCCGCATGAAAATATCATATGAGATTTCATATGAGATCCCATAATATATAAAATCGCAGATAACATCACATATATGGGAGCGCCCGCCAGAAGCCAGCCAGCGGGTGCGCACGGCGCCGTTTATGCGTAAAATGCACTCTGTTTAACTCGCTCATAACCATACGCCGAGTCTCTCGGAAAAAAGCAAAACACATATATCGATAAATTTTTTCCTCCTCTTTCTGATGGTATGATTGTTTTTTCTCCAAAAAGCTTTCTTCTGATCGAAAATTCAAGTTGAATGTTCAAAGCAATTTTTCTCAAAGTATACCATTTTTCTTCAAAATGCATTACACCACTCGAAAGTACAAGTCTTAAACTACAAAAGTTTAAACTTGCAAGTTGGAGAAATGAATGGTTCAAAAGTAATGAAACTGGAAAGACAGCGGCGTGCGGTCGGGCACGCTTCCCGCATGTGTAATTTTCATTCTTTTTTTCATCACTAGGGGGATTTAACAGATCTGCTCTCCATACCGAAACAAGCGACTTCAAAATATTATAAGCCCAATGAAAAATGTATTCTTCTTCACTACATTTCTAGAAATAATTAATAAAATTATTGTTACAATATTTTTTGATACTCCTATTTATCATGAATTTTCATCGTTGCCTTAATCCTTACAGTGAAACAAAACATCCACATAATCTGAGATTAGTTTCAGTAGAAATGAAGACTCGCTTTCCATTTTGAGAAATAGAGATAAAATATGTTATTCTTACAGGATAAAAGATGATAAATTAATTACGGATTGGTATCATAAACGTACCTTTTCGGGTAGATTCGTTAATTTCAACTCTAGTCACCCCTTATCCCATAAAAGGAGAATGGTGTATTCCTTAGTTGATAAAGGAATAGTATTGGCAAACAAAAAAAATAATTCCATAATAAAAATATTAAACTGGTTACACAATATGTATTAAGTAATAATTATCCTTTTGAGTTTATCAAATTCCATCTTAATAAAAGGATTGCTACACATATATAATAATATTAATAATAACAACAATAACAAGTTTACAAAGAATAAATACTTGACTCATGTCAGTCTGCCCTATATAAGAAACTTCTTCGAACAAGTTACAGCAGTTTTTAGAAATTATGGTGTAAGAGTTTTACCGAAAATTAATTATAATCTTAGTTATTTAATAAAAAGAGGTTTACAAAATTAAGTATAAAGATTGTGATGGTGCATACGTGGGTAAATCAAAAGGAACAGTTTATACTAGAATATCAGAACACAAACGTAACACAAAAAAGAGTGACGCTACATTAATGATTAATACACACATGAAAAATGAATCCCATTTGTTTGACTTTGACAATTTTGAAATACTTGATAGGGAAACAAATTGGCATAGAAGAACATTGCCTGAAATGATCCATATTCATTTACAAACTAATTCTATTAATAAGAAAGAGGATACAAAAAAATTACATAGTAGTTACGCTCCCATTATAAATAGATTAAAAAATAATAGTGTGAAAAAGTCACAATGATACCACCTTATTTAATTTTGAACTAGAAATTTTAGAAGCGCGCGTACCGCGCGCATGGAATTTTTTTGGGTTCGACTTATAATTATAGTTACCTGGTAATTCTATAGTAACAAAAGTGTTTAAAGAATTTTAAAGCCCTTTCATATGTTCTATTCCGTTCCGTGTGTTCTGTTTTGTGTGACATGTATGGCGCGGTCCAGAAGGGAATCAGCGAAAGAAAGAGAAGAATAAGAAGAAGCGGTCCATAACCCTGCTAGCACAGAACGTCATAAAGACGTCCTTAAGACGTTCTGAAAATCACGAGAAAACGTTTATTTTGAATGTTTAAAAAGACGTTTTAAAAACGTCTTTTAAACGTTATTTTAGCCACGGAATTGTTTCCAAAAAAATTTACAGAAGCCTATAGAGACGTGTTTAAGACGTTTAAAAGACGTATGTAGTACGATATTCGGACGTTTTTAAGACGTCTTATAAACGAATTATAATCGTTTTAGTAACGTCTTTAAAAAGTATTTTATTTATGAAAATCCCAGGAATCAAAATAGCAGAGACGTTTTTAAGACGTCTTAAAAACGTCCCGAAATATGTGTAAAAAATGTTAATACATCACATTACTTTTATTCATATAGAAGATGGTACATAAGATAAATGATGAGTTTTGGTTCAAATAAAGGTAAGAAAATACTATTTTCTTTTATTGAATAACAAATTTGATACGTAGAAAAAAATAGTATACAATATTTTACATAAATCCTTATAATAGTTTTTCAAATACAATATCAAAGTATAACAAAATTATAAAACTATATGAAAAACGTAACTTTACTATACCATTTGATATGAAAATTTCGATTGAAAAATTCATATAAAAAACTTAATTTTTCTTTTCACTTGTAATTGTTTATTTTTGCTCTTTCAACTGGAATCATCTGTAGCATCGCTATTTTCAACTGATTCATTATTTAAAAGACCTAAAGCTTCATTTTCTTTTCTACTCATCAACCCTTTGCCTTTATTTTTATTTTCTTTTCTTTTTTGTTGGGCTCCATTTTCTTTATTTCCTGTAATTAAGATTTATTCAATAATATTTGTAAAATATCAATTGTTTAAATAACTGCATTTGATTTAAGATTACCATAAATATTTAAACGACCTTTGGCACGTTTTAAATATTCACTAACGTAAGTCTGTAGTTCTTTTTCGGTTCCTCGATGATCTTCTGGTAATTCTTGAGTTACAATATCTAAAAAATATTATAAACATTTTTAAAAATAATTATTAATTATAATTATTATGTATGTTTACATATTTGTTATTAGCAAAAATTACTTTGAATAATCGTGTAGAAAAATGTTGGTTTTAAAGGAGTTTTTCCTTTTTGCCCAATACAGCTGTATAACGTCTGCAATCCATCTGTCATTATTTTTTTTATTATATTACGTACTGTAGCTGCCCAGTTTTCTTGTTGTATCAAAGGTTTAAGATATAGTTCCTAAAATTTGAATAATAATATAATCAATAAGATCACGTAAAATAAATGTATGTATATTTGTGAAGAAAAGTTTAATTATTTTTGAGAAATAAAATATTTAGTAATTAAAGGATAAATTACAATCTTAAAATATTAAGATAGTCAATATACGCCTTTTTTTTTTTAAAGAGGTTTAAGGGTTGCATGCAGGGAGTGTGCGGTGAGGAGAAAGCGAATAAGAAGCAATATATGTACTCGGCAATTTGTCGTCTATGAAATTAAATGACATTATTTATAAACTGCAATCACTCAGACAAATGTTGATGAAAAAATATGAAATACAATGTACTTTCTTCGCACGATTCCACCGATTCTCACAATATAAAACAATATTACTTAAAATAACAGATTAAATAGATACAAAATAATAATCGCGAACTTCTTTATTAGCGTACCTTCCAAGAAAAAGTCTATAATGAAATTTATTATTTTTGTTTATACTCTTGAACATTAATATCTAAGGAACACGTTAAGCCCCATATCTTATCTTATCTACTCTTAAAAAAACGATGGCCGGATGTTGTGAAGCATTTTAAAACTGATTTTGATTGGTCGATAAGAAATAGGCGCGAGAATCCGACATATCCGCTACGTTTGAATTTTCAAAATCGAATTTGTACCTCATAATATTTAGAATTAAATAATTAAATCAACAAAATAGATCAGAAATAATTAATTTTTTGCTTTAAAAAATAATATGAATAAATCAAAATTAAATTGTAATGGAAAATGGCATTCATAACCTCAAAAACAAAATAGTACGCACGCAGCGCGATTGCTAGTGAGACAATAAAATTAAGTATTTTAGTAGTAAAAAGTTTTTGTATAAAAAGTTCGCGCGAACGTATTTACATCCAGCGCACGGCTTTTGTCTCTCTCGCACTCATACGTTTTAATGGCTATGACGCGTGAAAATTTTCAGGTTTCTTTATATTTTTAATATTTATATTTCGAATGCCACGTAAGCTACATTCCATCAAAGATAAAAGTGATCGTTATATCTTTAGCTATCTAACGGTATATAGCTTTATTTTTTCTCTGTATTTATTAGCTTTATTATTTCTCTGAAGTTATTGACGTTGAATTTCAAAACATTTTTCTACTTTTAAGTCTCCGCTTTGTTTTTCTTTTTAGCATGAAAAAGTGACGATAAGAAATAATGTGATGCTAGTACCTACTATGAATTGTTCACCAGCTACACGCATTTATATAATGCTTCAATCCAAAAATCTCCTCCGATTTCTTCTCGCCCCCATACACGCGTCTCGCCTACTCTTAAGATATACAAGCGTACAAAATTTTACTATCATTTGGTGCAGGTGTTTCTCGTCGACCGCACACCAACTCCTCCGTACACATATTCTCGCATACGCTACCCGCGATTCATCCTCGCACGGCCCAGCGCACGAAAGTTCAACGCGACGGGTTATCGCTCCTTTACAATAGACAAATTTGTCCGAGAATAGCGACATCCCTACTTATGCACATACACACACATGCAACGCGTACATGCCGCGCGTATTCATTTATTTCACGTTATAAATAGATCCTCTCGTATGCGCACGTATAAACATATACGTTTAATGGCAAGCGTCGCTTAACGCTCCGAGCAATAATAACTTCTTATACCGCGGGCAATTTGCTACGTGCCCAGTGCGTAAAACTCGTCGCTCGGTGATTTTTCGTGGGCATAACAAGAGCCGTGCAACGATGAATTACTCCCTCTCTCTCTCTCTCTCTCTCTTTTTGTATTTTGCATGTGCAAAACCCTCAATGAATTAATATATTCCCGCGCTCCGTATGCAAGCGAAAGGACAGTGACGTGTCTATTAGCCGGTTCGGCATGCGCGCGAAAACACATGTTCCTTTTACAAGATACCGATATCTATGAAATCACATCTACGCTTTTACGCCGGTGCACTCCAACCTATGTACGCTGTGCACAGTTTGCGGCGGTACGGATGCACGCGATGTCGGACTTGATTAATTTCAGAACCTGAATAGTCGCTAACATACGTGCGAATATTATATCCGGTACACCAACATCCCACCTAGAGAAAGATATAGAGAGAGAAGGAGAGAAAGCCAAGTAAGCGAGAAGCCATCGATTAAGTAAAAAAAATTTCCAAGAATCCAGCTCGCGTTTACGATGTTGATCGTGTTCGCGCGCGCGTAAATCACACTCCATCTCTCTCTCTTCTCTCTCCCTCTCTCTCCCTCTCTCTCTCTCTCTCTCTCTCTCTCTCTCTCTCTCTCTCTCTCTCTCTCTTCTTCGATAAGGTTGTAGACGCACCCCATAGGCGATTGCAGATTGAGAAATGAGAAGAGAGAATAAGAGCGCTCGCGCGCGGGGCAGAAGCATGCGGATCCTATCATGCCTATAATAAGCCCCTCTTTCTTCTTCTCCTTCGTTTCCTCTTCTTCTTGCGTCTTTTCTTCTGACTCGAGCAGAGGCGAGCCAGCGACTTTTGATGCAATTTCATGCGAGAGAGGAAGAGAAGAAGGAAGGAGGTTTCGAGCGTCGCTTTGTCGTTGTTTTTACGCGAGCTGCGCGAACATGAGTGATTACTCCTGATGACGTGCTGGGATGAAAAACAATGCTGCTATGTCGGTGAAATTAGTATACGAAATTTTCAGCTGGAACTATGGATGCGGCAGGAAGAGAGAAAGAGAAAGAGACAAAGAGGGAGAGCACCTGCGGTTCGACCGATGATTATTTATAAGTTCAAAAGAGAGACGAGTAATAAGGCTGCTTAATGCGGCTCGCTTTTTAGTGCTTTTAATGAATGATAAAAATCGCGAACTGCACATGCTTGCTCAGATATAGTTTTTTTTTTTATATTTTTACGATACGGCACTACTTTAACGAGTTTAATTTTTGCCATTTTTTAATTACATAAAAAAAAAATCAAGAAGAGACAATCGCACTAGTAAGTCATGACATTTTAAGGTCGATGGACTGAAATTCCGAGAACGGCGAGCTATATGTAATTTGAGACCTCTAGCCACAAAACAATGTAAATACTGAAACGAAGAAACGATAGTTTCTCGTTTATTTGAAAATGTTGATGAAAGATACTTACTTTGTTTCTATAGTAGTTTACGATGCACAAGGTTAAATTTACAATAAGTACACATAAAAGCCACTGTTTAATTATGTTTTCAATTATGCACTTCAATTATGGTTGTTTATACTAATAAAATAATTCATAATAACACAAAATCACTTGCTTTTACACAGGCTTCGATAAAAAATACTTCTCAAATATCTTGCTTGCAGGCGATACTGGCTTTTAATCGACTAGTTATTTAACTACCGTAAAAAACTTATATTACATTTTTTACGTATAGTAATGTTCGTAAAGAGCATAAAATCACTTTTTATGCAAAAAAAGCACGTAAAAACATGTGCTTGGGTGAAATCCAGCGAGTACCGGTTCGTAGTATAAACTATACTACGTACAATGTGTAAGTATAATATTCGTCCGAGTTTACTAGTAGCGCATCGTTTGCCATCAGAACTGGAACTGACAAAATCTGAGGCGGTTTCCAATGTTATTTACACAAGAAAATATTGGCCGCTCGCACCGCTAGTTATACCTCTCACTTGCTTATACCACACGAACTCTTTGGGAAATAAACACTCGCGCACGCGACTCGCGCGCTCTCAACAAGAGACTCTGTCTCTCTCTCTCCCTCGTTGAGGTGCGCCAGTCGCATGGATGTATCATGTATATAATAGAAGCACACGAGTGTACAGAAAACACCGCAGCGCCGCTAATCGCTTAAGGAGGTTCGATACCGAAATGAAAAAGGTTACGTCATTCCAAAAACTAAATATTGTTGAACGCGATAGACAACGCCGATTCCGAGTACTGCGTCAAAACGTAAACATACGATGGAGTTCGTCGGCTGCGGGAGGGGGTGCGCGGTGAGGGGAGCGCCGCGCGCGGTGCGAGGGGACCCTCTCCCCACGCCCCGCGAGCGGTGAGCTATCGAACCTCCTTAATTAACACAGTCGATGACCCTCCAAAGAAGAAAAACATCTCCCTAACACCGGCGAGTAGTGTGCAGCTAGTGGTCGTATTAGCTGCAAGATTAGTGCTGTGCTTTGGTGCCATTAAGTATATATGTTCGTGAATCAACGTACACTTTCAAACTTTGAAGTGTCAATTACAAGTCTAAAAATATAATCTGAAAAGCGTTATTATTTTTGTAAAGGTTAGTTTTAGTTTATAGAGTATAAAAATTCTTATATATATTTTATGTAAACTGATCAAACTAATATCAGTATTACACTTATTTTTCAGAATTTGAAGTTAAAAGAAATTTTCATTAAATGTAAAAAGTTTTAATCGCCTGATATATTGATGTAATATTTGAAATACATAAGTTACTAGTTATTTTTAATTTTTAACTGGTAAAGATAAGTATTTAATTTATAGAAATTAAAAATTACAGAATATCAATAACCATTGGTTTTAAGAGTATCAAAAGAGTTTAATCGAATAAGGCAAATCTAAACTAATAAAAAATAAATAAAACGCATAGGCTGTTGCTAAAGTCAAGTGAGAATAATTATACAAGTGGCAACAAATTTTGACCAAGGTATGCTTTCCTTTTACTTTATAACTACATTAATTTTAACGTTTATATTTGAATTTTTATTTTGTATATTATACAGGATATTTTATTACTTTATTAAACTACTAGTGCTCGCTTTATATCATCTTGTTTGATTCAAATTCCTTTAAATTTTGGGATCTCCTAGTCAGTAGAACACTTCTATGCCATAACTTTTGTCGACTGAATTCTTGTAATATTTTATGTAATTTGCAAGTGCTTAAATGAATATCGCTTGGCTTTGTTATAGATACTGGCTTGGAAGGATATTAAAAAATTTGAATAAGCTTACAGAAGCTCATAATTGTTTTTTATTTTTAAATGAATTTCTTATTTTTTCCTTCAATAGTTTTGACATTGTAATTGAATAGTTCTTTTTCTTGCTATAACAAAGCCAAGCGTATCCATTAAAGCACTTACCCATTCATTGGCCACAACTATAAAGTAGTTGATCAAAATTTTTGGCATAGGAACGTTCTACTGTCTGTATAAAACCAGAAACTGAATTGAATTGAAATGATGTAAACGTATTTAGAATGTGAAAAATTGAATCTATATGTCAAAATTAAATTTTATAAAATTTTAACGTACAATAAGATGAAGTTAATCGTTAAATGTTAAAATGAAAGTTTTCAATTAAAAGTAAAAACCGCTGCTAACTGCTAGATAATGTGATTTAAATAGTACATATTTTTACAGAAGTGAATTTGTACGATTGATTTTAGTTTAATCAATTTCACATTGAAATCTAAAACTTTTGCAATTATATAAATAAAACATACATACTACGTATTAAAGATGAACAAGATTTACTATAATATAGAATAATAATGAAATATAGTTGAACTTGTGTATATTTGTACACAGACATGCTCTCTTGTGTAGGCAACAAACATCTAAAACAGAATAACTTTTTAACGTAAATTTTTTCATTAGAAAACTAAAAATTTTTTTATTATTTAAAAGAATTAAAAGTTTTCAAACATCTAAGAAATGAGTTGATGGTATATCAATAAAAAAATTAATGTTATTGTAATGTATCTTGACAAAATATATATTGATGTATATTAAAACAGATAGATAGATACGTGATTCATGTAGAACCGAAGCATTTTTAGTAGTTTAAATCTTTTAAAAAAAGGAAAGAATTAAAAAAACGTAATGTAATTTACTAAATACGAAGTTTATAAGTAAGAGTAACGTGGAAGATCTGTATGTCCATTTCAGTGCAGTCATGTGGTCCAATAGTTACTCTGGTTGTTGTAACGATTTGCCAGTATTATTTTGCTCAGAAAGCAGCTCATCGCTGTTTTTAATCATTTTTTTGTTTGGCTGCTGGTTTATCGTTACCCGTGTATTTTTCGCCTTGATAGTTTCTAAAGAGCGCGACTTGGAACCATTAAAATAATTATCCTTTTGTTACTGAAAATAAGAAATATAATTTAAAAGTAATAATATAAATATTTTAAATTTATAGCATTTTGTTAAATTACTTACAGTATTTCCACTTGGCACCCTTCATAAACCTTTTATAAATAAGTAAATTTCAATCATAATATATTAGACGAGTAATATATTAAACTTAAAAAAGTAAACTAAAAAGTTTGTGTCAATTTTGATTAAACGTTGAATACTTTACTGCATTGTACACTGCAAATAAAGAACTGAAATCCAAAAATAATATACAAAATTAAGATAATATTTTAATTTAAAGTAATTTCAAATAATCTAATGTAAAATTACTTACAATTTTTCTTTATTACTCTATTTGAGTGATGGACTCAAATAGAACCGATTCCATTAATCCATCAATCGCCCATAGTCATCAACTATTTGAGTTTAATTGCATTTAGAACACTTGTTTTAATCTATAATTTGAAATAGAAAATAATTGATACAAATAAATATAAAATTAGTTTTGTAAGAAAATTCATTTTGTGTACACTTACCATAACCTGATTTAATGCTCCAGTATTCTTTTTAATAAGTATTTTCCTTTTAACAAAAAAGGCATTGTTTTCTTCTCAACTGATGCTAAAGAAACATCATGTTTATTTATCACCCAAAGATAAGGATGCACGTTGTATTTAATTGTTCCTCGAATTTTCACATGTGAACCTACGTGAAATTCCGACATATTACATACAGTTGGCATTCGTATTTCCAGTTTATAGTAGCCATCAGTTATACAGCCCTGGTTAATCTTTGCGGTTGGTGTAGAAGTTTCCCCAATAGCATTCCGTAAGTAACCAGTAACTTCTAAAATATAAAAAATAATTGAATGTTTAAAATGAAAACCAATAATTATAATTATATAATATAATAATTATATAATATAATATAATTATAATAAAATGTCTCACCAATTACACCTTTGTACTTCAAACAATCTGCAAGTGTTACAAGCTGCACTTCGACTTTTATTGACATAGATTCATATTTTGGTGCAGATTTTAATAAAATTACATCTGTATTACTCATTACATTCAGATCAAATTTAACGTTACCACTACTATGTTTATCATTCTTGAGTCTAGCAAAAGCTGAATCAATATGTAAGATCTAAAATAGATTTAAAAATCATTGTCAATATTATTTAAATATAAAAGATAACCCATATAATTACTGTGTACATACATTACCAGACATAATATTCTTTTTAATTTTTAGTATAATATCCGCATCCCACACCAGCACCTGAATTTTCTCTTCGCCATTATTTCTCAAAATAAATTTCAATAATAGTGATTTCAATTCTACTTCTTCTACAATGCCAATCAGTTCTCTGAAAAGTAATATAGTATTTTATTTTGTCAAACGCAAAAGACAAATTTAAAATATAACATTCATAAAAAAATGATGTTATGACGTATTGAAAATATTTTATATTAAATTTGAAAATCTTACACTGTCTTATCCCATTCTTGAATTTCATCAATCATTTCCTTTGTAAATAGAAAATTTTCCGGATTCTTATAAGGTAAATAAGTATTGTCAGATGTTTCCTTTGTTTCCTTATCCTCTACTTTTGTATCTGTAACGTTTATAAATATTTTAAGAGCACATATACTTGCATACTATTATATATTTACTATACATTTATATACTTACTCATGATGGTAATCAATAGTAGTACTACAATAAAATTAAAATTTGACAGATAAATTCTGTACTTAATCGTATTATACCTATAACAAGAACAAATAAACGAAATTGTCAATCACAAACGCATGGCTAATCCTGTCCATTAAAGTTCCAGAATTTCTGTTGTAGCACGCTTTTCACTTTATTGACTTTATTGACTTTGATCATTTACAACCAGAACGGTTGTAGATACAAAAGAAATACGATTACAAAAGAAATTGTCAATTATTACAGACTTGTGGCTGGCCTTGCGTGTTTATTCAAGTTCCTGCTTTTGTCGTAGCACGTTTTTGGCTTTTCACTTTCTTGCTTTGTTTGACTTTGAAATTGAATGAGGGAGAGGTAATAAGAGGTTTTCTTTTCGTCATCAATACTAAAAGCGCCACCTATGCAATACTAAAAGCGCCACCTGTAGGTACAAATCACGTAAAACTTTAAGATTAAGGCTGACATTACACATGTTGCCGCAGTTCTATGCCGTACCATGTGATTTAACCCTAATTGTATCACAGCGGCCAGCGGGACATCCGAATTTCGGGGATCGGTCAATCGGGCATGCGAAATCTCAATACAACCATAGCATTAATCTTAATCTCAGCCATAGAAAAAATTAAGTGGGAAATTTAAATATCTAAAATTTTGAACACATTTTTTAAATGCATCCTGGTAGTTAACTTAATTGTTACAATTTTGGTACGATTATCATGAACTTATTCGTGGAAAATATAAATATTTATGTTACACGCTTCATTGTATCATATTATACTATAAAATATAATAAATATTTATTTATAATTTCAAACAATTAAGTGATAAGTGATATTTTTAATAGAAAAGTCATATAACCTATGTTTAAATTAAAAATTTTACAAGTAAAGTTCCTTATATACGTAGTTTTTAATATTTTTTTTATCGAAATCATCAAAATAAATTCTTAAGGAACTCCAAAATCGAACTCTAGATAAAGCTACATATAATTGTCCATGATTAAATACTTCTTTTCTCAGATCGATTCCAATTTTTTCAAATGTTTGTCCTTGAGCTTTATTAATTGTCATAGCAAAAGCTATTTTAATAGGAAACTGTCTCCTTTTGAAAATAAATGGATAGTCACTTTCAGATGAATATAAAGTAATACGAGTTATAAAAACGATCTCTCCTTTTCTATCACCAGTTTATATTTCACATTTTAATACATTATTTGATAAATTCAAAATCAATAATCTAGTGCCATTACATAAACCTTCGTTGATATTTAAATTTCTAATAAGCATAACTATGCAATTCATTCTTAATTTCAATTCATAAGGTGGCAGAGATGGAGGAGATAACGTGTTTAAATATTCAGGCAGTAAAATATCGGTAAACCCAACATTATCGCAATTTTCAGTACTATCTATACTTGTATATATTTTTTCTGTTGTTTCGTCTAATAAATTAACAACTTTTTCATTTATTTCATTAACGTCAGCATTTCTTGGAGATAAAACAGCATAATTAATCGCTTTTCTGTACTGCATATTTCTAAAAATTTCACCATAAATATCTTCTACTATATCTGTCTGAGTTGGAGCAATGCAATCACATGGAAAGTAATCAATACTTAAATTATCATCTGCATCATTCAATATTCCATCTCCAACATCTAATAAGAATTTTGCGAATTGAACTTCTGCGGGCAAAGCTCGCATATTTTGAATTAAAGAAAATTTAACAAATTTGTTCCAATTGGAAGTACGATTTATTGATAAATCGATAGTTTCACTACGAGTTCCACGAACTTTTACTGGTAACAATTGTCTGAAATCTCCACCTAAAATGACGATCTTTCCACCAAATAAGTTATTATTATTCATAATATCACGTAATGTTCTATCCATAATTTCAATGGCATATCTCGGTGCCATAGGTGCTTCGTCCCAAATAAAGACGTCAACGTCCTTTAAATAAGAAGCTTCTCTTGATTCCAATTTAATACTTGAAGATGAATCTGCATGTAATGGCACAGGTAATTTGAATATCTTATGTACTGTTTTACCTTCAGGAAGTAAAGTTGCTGCAATCCCAGTAAAAGCCATCATACATACTTTCTTATTATCTCCTTTTATCAAATATGAAAGAGTTTCATACAAAAATGTTTTACCAGAGCCTCCTGGCCCGTCGATAAAAAAGCAATTACTATCATTTTCCGTTTCTCTAGAATTTCTATTTAATATTCTACTTAAAATCTTATCAGCGATCAACTTTTGTTTTTCATTTAATTTACTCATTCTCAGATTACCAATACTTAAAAATTCTAGTGTCGAAACTTCATCATTATTATTTACTGATAAGTTATCATTTATTGCTTGTATAAAAACATTAAATTGTGGAAATTCGGTAATTGTTCTATCTTCTTGTTGAAGCATACACTGTATATCAATTATTGATTTAATATAGCTTTGTTCTTTAGAAAAGCGTCTAATAAAATCTTCAGACATAAAATCTTTAAAATCATCCCATAATTTATATGGTTCTAATGGATTACAATAAATAAGAATTCGTACGAATAAACATCGAAGCTGTTTTGGCATCATAAAAACTGTAGCTTCTCTCATAGCATACGCCCATTCTTCGTCGTTTTCAATAAAACCGAGAGCTAAACATGTAGCTGTAAAGGTTTCTTTAATGTCTCCATTTACGGCCCTTAAATGTTCAAAACTTATTGCTCCTTTTACTCTCATCAATAAAATTCTTAAATGAAAAAGTTCAACTTGAGATGGACTTACTGTGTACATGCGGCCTATGGAATTCGTATACTTTTTTCTTTTGTGCCACTTACTTTCTTTTTTCCCATTAACATTTACTGTCTTAAAAACATAATGTACAGGAATATTAGGATATACATAATTACGAGCTTCAGGATCTCGCAAATTAAGAGAAAAATAATCCATTAGCATAGTCACTTGCTCCAATGCATTCTGAATATTTTCTTCATCAGGATCAGTATGAATAGTTACATTTTGAAAATTAGGAAGATGTACTGGTAAACGTATAATATTGTGGCTTTTACCATGCAATGGTTTTGATAAAATTCTCCAAACTGCTTCAGCTGGACCAACATAATGAGTTTCAATGTACTGTTTTATTTCGTCGTGTTGAATAATCGAACCATCTGTATTATTAGTAATAACTACAGATGCAGCATCGTGTCCCTTGTATATATATTTATGTAAATATTTGATGGACTGTATGCTTAAGCAAACTTCAACATTTATATGACAATTGAACATTAAAGATAACTTTGAGCAATACGGTACATAACGGTTATCTACTTGATAATTATTAGGACGTGTATAGGTTTTACCTGTATCTCTTCGTCGATAAATCGGGTAGCTATTAATATCAATAATAGTTTCATTTTGAAATTGTTTTGGAAATCTTTTAGAGCATTTTCCATTAACTAAACACCAATCACCGCATGGTCCATGTATCATATTTTTCATGACGATATCGTGTAATTCAGGATACAAATTTGGATCAGGAATTTCAGCAGAAATAATATTATCAACTTTTTGAACGGTATTAATTTTACAATTTTGAGATAAAGTAATAAGCAAGTGACAATGAGGCAATCCGCGTTTTTGAAATTCAATTACATAAATATATGCTGCTACTTCACCAAAAAACTTTTCTTTAACAATACAATCAAGTAAAGCATTCTTTTTTAAATTAAAAACTCGAGTGCAAAGATCCGGTCTATCCGACGCTTGTTGTCCCGGCAGTAAATTATCTTGTATTTCCTTCCAATGAGGGTTGCAAGTCATTGTTATAAATAAGTCTGGTGTGCCTGTCTTTTGTGTTTGTGTCATAGCGTCGTGATAACACTGCAACATATAACGTGGAGATCCTACAAAAGTTGATGGCAAAATTTGAATTTTTCCAACCCTTGCATTTTCATTATTAGCTTTCTTTTGTAAATAGTCTATAACACCTGTATATGATGCAACTCGTAATTCTGCTTGGTGTGATTTACAATACTCTATGCGATCTTTTTCTACTTTAACATAACAATCAACTAAATATTGTTGAAACAAACGTTGACCTTTTACTATCGGATTAAAATCGTCTCTAATAGCGATTTTATATCTAACATATGCCATTCTTGAAATTTTCCTTTTACTATCTTTTCGAAGCATATCTTTGTTCCAACCCCTTGAACCGTGAGGATAAAATAATGGATAAATCCATGGTTCAACATTGGGATCCATAAAACTAACAGTTTGTAATTCTTTAGTATTTCTATTTCGAATAACTACGTATGCATCAGGTATTTCTCCATCTGCAGTAGTAGAAAAAATCGCAGCAACTTCATTTGTTCTCTGAAAATTATATCGTCTGTTATCATGTACTCCTGATTTTAACGAAAAAAGCAATTGTAATTCTTGGTCTTGTAATGAACCATTTTCTTCTTGTTTTCTCAATTCGTCTCCCATCATTTCATAGGATTGAGCGAAAACATTATACTTACGCATAATATTTTCTAGCATTGTTACAATATCGATATGCACTTCAGAATTAAATGCTTTCATTCGATGCTCAATAGCTTCATTAGCATCAACGATGAAAAGTTGACCGTATGAAGGATTGTCATTGGGTAAAGGATATAGAGCAGTATTGATTTGATAATAAATCTGTCCTTGTATTTTAAAACAATAAGGACCAGGTCGTCTATTATTGAAATTAATTAAATTGGCATTGAATGAGGCAAAAGAAAATAAATTATTATAAAGTCGAATGTGTTTAAAAAAATGATGAGACAGTATATGGTCAGAATCGAATAATTTTTTCAATTCAGTAGGAAATTGAGGAGTACGTGGTAACTCAATGTTTCCATGATTACATCATTAAACGAATTACCTTTATTAGATACTCTTTCATTTGGAAAGGTTTAGCTTTACAATGGATGCATTCAATATTCATTTCTCCAATAAAATTCTCTACGGTATTTAGTAGAATATAATGGTTTTGGTTAATTAATGATGGGTCAATATTATTATTTCTTATATTTTCATTAAAATAGCAATGATCATGATTCATTGAAAATGTAGCATTTTGAAAATCTTCTTGTACATTAGGCGATACAATTTCTTGAATATTACCTTCATTTCTATTATTTTGACTGTAGTAACAATGATCATGATTAATGGAAAATCTATTATTTTGACTGTAGTAACAATGATCATGATTAATGGAAAATCTATTATTTTCGTTAGATGTACTTGGAACAGAATTGAACGTAATATCATTAGAATTTGTTTGTTCAGAAACTTTTTTTCTGTAATTACGTTGATTTATTTTAACCTGTTCAGCTCTACGCTTCTTTTTTCTTTCTAATTCATCTTCATTTTCAATTTTCTTTTTACGGCCCATAATGAAAAAAGCAAAATGTAATCATAAAAATATATATGAATTTCAAAATTAATTTATGTATTAAAATATTATTTCAAAAAATGTTAGTATTATAAATGGAAAAATGTATTATTTTATCTAAAAATATTAAGTGTAAAATAGAATAATGGAATAAAATAATAAAAATGAAAAATATAGTAAGTGAAATTTATTTGAAAAATATACTAAGTGAATGTAGAAATGCCTGAAATTGTAAGTACCATATCATAAACAATAATTTAATTTTTAAAATTATTTGAAATTATTTCTTAGTTATAAAATATTACAGTAAAAAATATTTATTTTAAATCAATTTTTTTGAATATCGTGACAGAAGTATTTAAAATCTTTAAGCAATTACTCTTTAAAATTTCTACAACATTTGATATTATTCTTCTATTTCCTTTAAATAATTTTGAAATAGCAATGTTTCCTAAGAAATAATATTTACGAAATATTTCTTTAATTTCTTCCTTTAATTTTTTTTCATTTAATATATATATATATATATATATATATATATATATATATATATATATATATATATATATATATATATATATATATATATATATATATATATAAAATAATGTTCTTATTACATTCCTTTAATTTTTTTATAAATTTTTTAAAAATATGTAATAATATGACTTTTCCTTTAATTTGTTCCTTTAAATTTTTCCTTTAATATATATAACATAATATTGTAATTGTTCCTTCAATTTTTTTCATGAATTTCTTAAAAATATGTAATAATATAATTTTTCCTTCAATTTGTTCCTTTGAATTTTTCCATAAATATTTATGATATGACGTATGTAATAAATAATATTTGTATTTATGTATTTATTTATTTATTTATTTTCAATACAAAATGTTAATATACAAAACATTTATTTGTCAAGGATGAACATAAATTCATTAGTTGTACATGCCCCTTTGAAATGTAATTGTGATGTTGACCTTGTGCAGTGCAATGTCTGTAAAAAAAATATAAATTAATAAGAATTTGTAACTACTTGTTTGTAAATGCTAGAAATAATAAATAAGGGTGTAACAATTCTGTAAAAGGCAATAAGAAAACTAATACAGGTATTTACAATATTATTTTTTACAATATTACTTATAAAACAAAGAAAAAATAATATAAAAATATATCAAAATAAGATGTAAATAAAAGATGATATTTAATGCATAAATAATAAAGTTTTTAATAAATTTAAATTACTATAATGTGGACTAATTTATACTATTTCAATTTTTAATTTTCAATTAAATGTTGTGTGAAGAAAATGTTACGTAAAGGTTTGCTGTACATACTTTTACATTTATCTTTGTCTAGTATTGATTAATGTTGTATACTATATCGTACGTCCTTCTATTTTTATGTATGTTATACATGTGGATGATATGAAAATAATTGAATACCTGTAGTAAAAACAAAGAATCTATATTATCAATACGAATACAAGAAAAATTTACTAATAAAATTTAAATCAGTGTAATGCATGCTATATAATTTAAAACTATTTTCATTACAGTTATCATTAAGTAAAATTAAAGCAAAATTAAAGCTATCATAATTATTAAAATGCTTTTTACCTTTAAAATGTAGCTAACGTGCCGTTATACCAATAAAATTTGAAGTTCTGTAACAAAAATAAATAATACATAAATAATACATAGAATACTGTTAACGATATGACTACTATATATGTATAAGTAATTATTCAATTATAGATACTTAAAAATTTAAAATCAGACAAAATAAATTGGTTATCAATTTCATTTGTTATATAACTTCAGAAAAATTTAGAAAAATTACATTTGAACAATATTAGAATATTTTTATGCTAAATATATTTATGTTTTTCTTGTACTATAAAAGTGCGATTAGAGAATTATAACTTGAAAATTTAATACATTTGAAAATAAATGTATTGCAATACAAATATTGTATAAAATTATTTTTCTTTCAAAACAAATGAAGAGGTTAGAAACTAAAAGACAAGACGTCTAAGAAATAAAGACAATAAATATTAAATGTAATGCATTAAAACATTAAAACCACACAAGTTCAGTCCTTTTTTTATTTTTAGATCTTAAAATATTATCATTATCAATGATTATCATTATAATTATACTAAAATACTAAACTAATTATTCTAAACTAAATGTAAATTTTTTAACTGACCAGTCACATATATTTACAAGTTTTATAATGCCAAAGTTTTATGTAAATATATTGATAATTTACCTTATTTCTAAAATTCATTGACTCTTCTAGATTGGTTTGATGTTCCACTGATTTAATCCAATTAACTTTACTTCAAATCAATTATAATATTTTTAATATCTTGAAATCATTTATAAGCCAATGTGGATTCTCGTTTCTGTTGTCTATCTGTTCTCTCTGTTTAATATTTTTGATATCTTGAATTGATATATCTTGAAATCATTATTTACAAACCAATGTGAATTCTCTCTCTTAAAAAATGTTTTTTTTTTCCTGTTAAAAACGTGTGTATATATTATATATGTGTATAATATATAGAACAGTCCACTGATGATAATCCACCAATTCTCCACTTTTTCAACTTTAATCTTCTCTAATCTAATCCACCAATTCTTCACTTTTTCACTTTTTGACCTCTAATAATTTATAATACTCTAATATAAAAGTTGGCCCTATAAGTCAATAAGTCAACCAATATTTATATTCTCTAAATCTGATATACTAATAGGTTAAGTAGGTTAGTATAAGTTGGATCTATAAGATGTCGACACTAACCTATCTTACTTACTGTATTTCGACACTAACCTATCTTACTTTACTGTATTAGCCAATGAAATTTTTTGATAACGCTCTGAAGTTGGCTCTCTAAGCTTCAATTCGATAATATCGCTATCTCCCTTTTATAATAGGATTGACCTACGGTATTCTGATGTAGGCAATAGAAATTCCTGTATTACCGATAGTATACTGATTAATAGTACTTGATTATATACATAGATTACGCCTTATTTCGATCTAATTGTAAACTTTCTAGTCATTCGTAGTATTCTCGTAACTGTGATAAGCGATATGGCTTTACGTAACTGTGTGCAATATTTACTATTTTTTATTATGGAATTATGTATTTGTGTATTATTGTAATTTGTTTTTATACATCCCTTATAATGTTATTAAAGTTATTAATTTTTCTATCTAAAATTAAAAATTGTTTTTCAATACTTTGTAGACCTGATGAGGGTGACAAACTAGCCACCGAAACGACGTTATATTTTTAACAACAATAAAGTGACTCGTAAACCAACCGTTATACACAGTTATTTTTGAAGATTACACGAGTGTTTAGATAATATCATTACATACAATTTGTTCAGCATACAATGACTCGAAGAAGTCAAAGACCTTTTGACTGTGTTAGATGTTGGAGAACTGTCTTTTCCAAGTCTGTGTAATCTTTGTTGTCGGTTTTTTTAATGATTAGTTTTGGCACTGTTAGAATATAAGGTACATTTATGTCGACGTATGAGAGAGAATGAATACGTAGCGCCATCTCGCGTATAGCGAGGCGCAAGCTAGCGAGAGCGAGCGGCCGAAGCGGGAGCTCACTCGTCCGCCGTTCTCTGCCAGGAGCAATTGTAAAGAGAGAGAGCTGTACTCAAGTTAATAAAGTTCACCATTGTTACTGTTCACAAGAGAGTGGCTTATTTGAAGAAGCCCTGTGTCCCATCCACTACTCATTTCCAAACATGGTAGCAGTGTTCGTGGTTGTTTGATTCTGACTCAATACAAACCTCGGTGAGTATTGTGGCAGCTTGCCGCAAGAACAAAGGAAGACGCATGAGCGTAAAAGAAGAATCTAAGGTAAAGTGTGAACACGTAAGTGAAACTAAAAGTGAAGAAGAGTTTTTCGAAATTGAGACTAAAGAGACTGAAAAGAAAGAAAACATGCAGGAAGTAAAAATACCGATTTTTGATGGACAAGAATACAAAAATTGGAAGAAACGCATATTAATGTTTCTAAAAATGAAAAAGTGTGAGATTGTAGTTACACGTGCAAAAGTGGAAGCAGACAAAGTTGATTGGGACGAAAAAGATGTGCAAGCTATTAATTATATTTATAGTGCGATTTCAAATAATCAAATGGAATTGATAAGTGACAAAGAAACGGCGTTTGATATTATGAGAAAATTTGATAGCACATATTTGAAAGAATCAACAGCTCTCCAGATAATGTGTAGAAATAAATTGGAAAATTTGAAGTTAAAAGATTTTAAAAACTCAACGATTTCTTTAATGAATTTGAAAAATCAGTGAACGAATTGAAAGAAGCTGGTGCAAATGTGACAGAGAAAGAAAAGATGAATTACATGTTGAGGACATTGCCGGATTCGATGAGTCATATAGGAGATTTAATAGATGTAATAAAAGAAGAAGAACAAAACGTAGATTATGTGAAAAACAAAATTAAGATGGCTGAACAAAAACAAAAAAGTACAAGTGAAAATTCAAGATCAAACGCGTTTATGCTTGAAAATGATAAATACCAAGAAAACAAAAAGACATGTTATGTATGTGGTGGTGTCGGACACATACAGTATGAGTGCCCAACCAAAAACAATTCGTGGAATCGAGGGACGCCCCAGCGACGAAGTGGACAGAGTCGCGCGCCACAGAGAGGAGGGGGCAACGGCAGAGCCTACTCGCAACAGCGAGGAGGCGCGAGCGGGCGCGGAGCCTACCAACAGCGAGGATCGAGTTACAACCGGCGCGGCAGTGGCAGCTACGGACAGCGCGGCCGAGGCGCGCGAGGCAGTGATGACAACAGCAGCGGTCATCAAAATACCGAGAAGAGAGAACTGTTGAGTACTTCAGTAGAAATAAGGTCTGCGAATACTGAGAACGGTAATGTAAATGAAAGGGAAATAGAATGGATTTTAGACAGTGGTTGTACAGACCATGTCATAAATGATGACTATTATTTTAGTAAAGCGATTGTTTTAAAAGAACCGATTAATGTCAAAGTAGGAGATGGAAGAATTTTAAAAGCAACTAAAATCGGATATGTGAATAGTAAATTTAAAACTTTTAATGATAATGTGACATATATTGAATTGAAGAATGTTTTCTATGTTAAAGATATGGATAAGAATTTAATTAGTTTTGCTAAAGTAACTGATAAGTATAAAGTAGTATCTATCGGAGATAGTTCTAAAATTTACAATGATGATAATAAAGTAATTGCAATAGATAATAAAGTAATTGCAAGGAAAAATAATAGAGTTTATAAAATGACAGGTTATATAGATCAAAGTAGTGAAACGAATATGTCAATAAGAAATGAAAAAAATGACTATGAAAGAAAGATGGCATAGAACTCTCGGGCATGTTAATTTTAATTATTTGAACACTATGTGTAGAAATCATGTATTGGAAGGTTTACCTAGTGAAATAGAATCTGACTATTTTAAGTGTGCTACATGTATTAAGAATAAAATGCATAATATTCCTTTTGATAATAATAGGAAAAGAGCCAAGAAAATTTTAGAAATAGTGCATACAGATCTAAATGGGCCACATTCAGAAGGTTATAAAGGGGAAAAATATTTTCTTACGTTTATTGACGAATTTAGTAAACTAGCTAAAGTTTATCCGATAAAGTCAAAAAGTGAGGTATATGATAAATTTGAGGAGTATATATTAATTTAGTTGAGAATAAAACTGGAAAGAATATTAAAAAATTAAGATGTGACAATGGTACTGAATATTTAAATAAAGATATGTATAGATTATTTAGAGAAAAGGGAATTGAATTAGAAACATGTCCACCTTATGTACACGAGTTAAATGGTACCGCTGAGAGGTACAATAGGACGATTATGGACAGTGCTAGGTGCTTATTAGCAGAATCTAAATTAGAAAAAAGGTACTGGCCAGAAGTAGTTTGTGCCGCGGCATATCTTAAGAATAGAACAATTGCAAACACATTAGTAAAAAACAAATCTCCTTATGAGATATTTTTTAATGAAAAGCCAGATGCAAAATATTTAAAATTATATGGTAGTAAAGTATTTGTCAGAGTACCTGAAAGCAAAAGAAATTCGAAATGGGATAGAAAAGCGGATTTAGGAACGTTGATAGGTTATGATGTAACGGGGTATAGAGTTTTGATAGGAAATAGAGTTATTGTAGCTAGACACGTTGATGTTATAGAAGAAGATATAAAATGCATTGGGTTTAATGATATTGATGAAAGAAATGAAAACGATAATGACTTAATCCCTTCACCTACTTCGACCCTCGGGGAGAGTAGGGGAAGTAAAACTGATTTAGAAAATTTAAATGAAAATATAAATAACAATGGAAATGCTGATAATGAAGTAGAAGAAGTACCTGAAATAAGAAGGTCACAAAGAACGATTACAAGACCTAGTAGATTTGATGATAATTATGTATATAGTGGATGTATTTATGTAAATTATTGTAGTGCAGATAGTCCTGTAAGCTTTAAAGAGGCTATTGAAAGTGATGAGTCTAATTTTTGGATAGATGCTATGAACAAAGAAATGAATAGTTTAAAGAAAAATAAAACTTGGGAATTAGTCGAAAAAACCAAAGAATGAAAAAGTGATAGACTTAAAATGGATTTATACTAAGAAAAGCGAAAACGTATATAAAGCTAGAATTGTTGTAAGAGGTTATCAACAGAAAGATGTGCTGGATGATATTTATTCTCCAGTAGCGAAAATGCAAACGTTGAAAGTATTATTATCATATTGTTGTCAAAATAGACTTTTAATTGAACAGATGGATGTAGAGACAGCGTTTTTAAATGGTAAAGTTAAGTCGAGAGTATTTGTTAAACAACCTGAAGGTTATGAGGATGGAACTGAAAGAGTGTGTATGTTGAATAAAGCATTGTATGGTCTGCGTGAGAGTCCGAGAGCGTGGTACGAGTGTTTGGATGATTATTTAAAATCATTAGGATTCGCGAGAAGCAAAAATGATTATTGTTTGTATACTTTGAAACAAAAGGATGAGATTATATATTTGATTATATTTGTAGACGATCTTTTGATTTGCTGTAAAAATAGACACAATTTAGATTTGATAAAAGGTTTACTCAAAGAAAGATTTCAGATGAAAGATTTAGGAAAAGTGAGTATGTATTTAGGAATTAATATTGAATATGATGAAAAGAAAAATGAGATGTCTTTAGATCAAGAAAAGTATATTGAATCACTAGCTAGAAAATATCAGATTGAAGAAGCTAAATTATATGAGACTCCTATGGAACAAAATTTGAAACTAGAACCTGCTCAAGAAATAAATGAGAATTTAAAATATAGAAATTTAATAGGAGCACTTTTGTATATTAGTTCAGGAACTAGATTAGATGTGAGTTACAGTGTTAATTATTTAAGTAGATTCCAAAACTGTTACGATGAAACTCATTATAAATATGCATTAAGAATTTTAAAATATTTGTATTTGACTAAAGATTTAAAATTAAGTTACAAGAAAAATGATAAAGCAGATGTTCTTGAATGTTATGTTGATGCCGATTGGGCAGGAGATTGTAATGATAGAAAGTCAACGACTGGATATGTTATAAAGTTATTTGGAAATGTGATTCATTGGAAATCAAGGAAACAAGGAAGTGTAACGAAGTCTTCAACAGCTGCAGAGTATGTTGCACTGTCGGAAGCAGTAAGTGAAATTTTATTAATAAGAGATTTGTTAAATAGCTTTAATGTAGAAATTGAGAAACCAGTAAATGTGTATGAGGATAATTCAGGCGCTGTGATTATTGCCAAGTACGGTAATTTTACTAAAAAATCTAAGTACATCGAAGTACATTATCATTTTGTAAACGAGAATTATGAGAAAGGTTTAATTGATATTGTTAAGGTTAGTACAGAAAAATGTTGCAGATATTTTGACAAAGGCTCTTGGACGAGTAAGATTTGAAAATTTGAGAAGTTTATTGAATTTAATTTCAAGACTATTGTAATTGCGAGAAACATAAATGTAAGGAGGCGTGTTAGAATATAAGGTACATTTATGTCGACGTATGAGAGAGAATGAATACGTAGCGCCATCTCGCGTATAGCGAGGCGCAAGCTAGCGAGAGCGAGCGGCCGAAGCGGGAGCTCACTCGTCCGCCGTCCTCTGCCAGGAGCACAGTTGTTACTGTTCACAAGAGAGTGGCTTATTTGGAGAAGCCCTGTGTCCCATCCACTACTCATTTCCTAACAGGCACTCTTTTACTTTTTTGTTTAGGATTAGCTCTAATTTCTGCGAAACTCTTGATATAGTTGTTGTTGCCCTGTTTTTCTTTGTTCGTATCTTATTTGTTAATATTAAAGTGAATGAATAAGATGTTTTAAGTTATAACATATTAATATAATAAAAAGAATATAATTATACGTAGATTCAACTAACCTCAATAAAAGTGCTATTCTTAAGTAGTAACGAATTAAAAAAAATCTCTTAAAAATAATCCTTTTCGTGAAAATAAAAAGAAAGGCAGCCGATAAATGCTAACTAAATGATAGGTGCAGTCTGACTTAGTCAGTGCAGTATGAAGTTTGCTAAAGCCAAAATACAATAAACGTATTTAGTGACGGACTTTCCACATTCAAATACCGTGAAGGCCGTGTATGCCGGCCTGAAGTTAGAAGCTTTTAGCTGATGTTAACTGTCCGTTATATACGAAAAGATGGGACACTATGACTTATAGTATTTGAAAAAACATTCATATCGCATAAATATGCCAGCACTATTTTTCACAATGCTCGCATCTTGAATTACTGTGAACAACTTCACTCTGATCACAGATAATATTCCATGTTGTAGGTCAACGACACCGGTCATGGCTAGTAGCAACGTTTTTCACTTCTATGCTAAGAAAAAAAGGCTAGGTTAGCTAAAGTCAGGCATGCGGGCATAGCCGAAGTACGTTAAGCTAAAACCGCCAAAGAGTCTGGCAGTTGCTGCCGGAGAGTCAGGCATTTTCTGTCTGAGAGTCAGGCAGAAGTAACATAAGAAATTACTACTAGTATTTTATGTGTCTGGTAGTGTTAAGTGTGTATAGATAAATAATAAATTATGTTGTATTTAATTTGAAAAAACGAAAAAAATTTGACATTTACAGCCTCAAAGATTGTGTAAATAAACGTCGAAAATAATGAAATAAACGGTTTTTAATTTTTTTAGGTTAGGCGCACTACTTCAAAAAATTTGAAAAAATTCATGCTGACTGAAAATATACAAAAATATATAAAACTATTTTTTTGCGAGCTATCTCATATACAGCTCAGTAGCCAGATATTTTAAATTTTGAAACACGTTTTTGAGGTTATGTTTGAACATATCGTCGCCTGGGAGGTAAAAGGTTACAACTCGGCGCGGTGCGTAGAAAGGTTACGAAAGGTTACAACTCGGCTCGGCGCGTAAGAAGGTTACAACTCGGCTCGGCGCGTGAAAAGGTTACAACTCGGCTCGGCGCGTAAGGTTACCACTAGGATTAGCGTGTAAAAAGCTTTGAAAAATCTCTTAAATATAAGATATTGAGAAAAAATAATTTATAAAATTTACTTTCCTACAAAATAAGATACATTGGGAAATGATTATATTATGTATGAAAGCTCGAATTCCCCCAATTTCTACAGCGATTCTCAACTCAAACACTAAAGAAAAAACGAAGCGGCCGAGTTGTAACCTTCTTACGTGCCGAGCCGAGTTGTAACCTTTTTACGCGCCGAGCCGAGTTGTAACCTTCTTACGCGCTGAACCGAGTTGTAACCTTCTTACGCGCCAAGCCGAGTTGTAACCTTCTTACGCGCAGCGGCGAGTTGTAGTCTTTTACCTCCCAGGCGACGATATAATACTATAAAAAAAATATCCTTGAATTCTGCGTGAAAAACATAATTTTTCCTTTTTTGATCGATACGATTTTCCTTTCAGAGCACGAGAAATTAAATAAAGAAAATTTAGTGAAATAAAAGCCTTTTTTGAGGTTATGTCGCAGGGGTTGGGGATAGGCGGCAAACAAAAATTTAAAAATTCTCTTTTGCTGTAACAGTTTTGGTAGTACCGGTCTCAAAGGAAAATATAATTAAGGCATTTTCGACTAGTTTAGTCGGCAATAGCCTTTAATTATATTAATAACTACGGGGGCTGCGCCACCCTGTGTGTCTTCGATACGCCAACTCCCTCGCCCCCAGACACCTGCTCGTCGCTTCGCCCGTCGCCCCCCACTCCCTATGTAAAAACTTCGTTTTTACATTATAGGCACGACCGCACTTCTCATATAATGTCGACATAATTCATGAATTTTTTTATAACTTGGTAAAAAGTACATAAATTATAACCCGTCGTCGGGCTGCAGGAAATAGGAAAATGAGCTAGGGTGGACGAAATGAAAACTCCAACAGTCCCGACGGAATATATTAATAAGAAAATACAATCGTAAACTTTATTCAGTTTTAACGAAAGGTGAAACATCAGCCGCTCACACAGCACTTTGCATGAAATGTTAACTACAGGGGAAAACGATGTTTGCGGGTTCCTAACTAAAAACCGCTGCCAATTCATTGGCAAGATGCTTCCTCAAACTAATTTATGGATTCCATTTTTTAAATTTAAAAAACAAAAGTAAATTTTTTACAACAAAACTTTATTAATAAATAAAACTTTTTTCTTTTTGGTTTTTTGTTGTTTGTTAAACAATTTGACTGAATATAAAAAATATCTTTTTTGTTTTTTCATTCATGTATCCTATACAAACAATTAATTATTGTTATAAAAAATTTTAAAGAAATACATTAGTTTGAGAATGAAAAGTATGTATTGGCAATAATCTAATAAATATTTGTTTTGAAACAGGTATTTAACTACTATCCTGCTTGACTTAGTGGTTTAAAGTTAATCCATCATTGTAACAATCATACAAATATAATAAGTAAGTTATACTTCTTAACAAAAGACAATGAATCGTTTTGAAATTTAACAGAGAGGTAGTTTTTTTCATATTTAAGAATCGATATTTTTATGAAATATTTTTATGAAATTTTTACGAAATTCATATTTTGAAAGTCAATTATTATCGTTACCCTAGTACACATTGCCGCGGGACTCAATCTTATATTACTTTCTCGGGGATATGCCCTAGTACACAATAATTATTTTATTTATATATGATATACAAATTAAATAGAACTATTGCATATTTTGCTCTAAAACTTTATATTTGTGAACATAACCTCCTGAAATTTTAACACAATGTTGTACTCGATAAGTGTAATAAGTAGTAAAAATTTTGAGTCAATCAATCGAATATTCTTTTTAAAAATGCAAATATAAGAAATTTGTAACGGTATGACTCCGCCCCCTGCCGGATGCTTCTCGAGTTTACCAGGATTCGAAGGTGGGACTTTGAGAGGATTCAGAGGATTAGAATACAATGATAAGACACTATTTTACACAAGTAGAAAGATAGATATAAGATTTTATTTCATTTCAAATAAACTATATAACTGCAATTTAATAAAGTAAGATAACCAATAAGATTGCGGGTCGTCCATCACGCCGTAGGTTTAAGCCATCTGAAACATAAAAGACAGAAAACCCACTTACTTCGGAGTACAATTTTAGTCGCACGCTAACTCCCTCTCGCGGCGGGCGGTTTTTCCGACGAAAGGTATCGAACGCAGGGGGTAGTGACAAGGTGTAATCAGGAAATCGTCGGGGAGATCGGTTTTTGTAGCATCAGTACGTCGGTAGCAAGTTAGTTCCACGTTCCGCCGCCTAGGAACGGGTCGATTACTCGCCTAGACACGTGTGTGAACGAGGCCAAGACGAGTGGTCAGCCAGGAGTCAGTTCGTTCCTGCCCCGTGTGTGCACGATGGCAGGGACGCTGCTGGTTCCGACGTTCCGCTGTCTACGGACGTGACAAGTACTCACCTAGACACGTGTGTGCACGAAGCCTGGGTCAGTCTTGATCCGAAGGTTCGTCTGTCGCTGCCTCGTGTGTGCACGTTGGCAGCGACAACTCGAGTTCCGGCGTACCCTAATCTGGTCGATCGAGATATTCCGTATTCCCCTAGGGTCGTGTGTGCACGTGCCCTAGTGGAATTTCGGTGGACCAAGTCTATCCTGGCCTGCCTCGTGTGTGCACGATGCCAGGAACAGGCCTAGTCCCGAATCTCTATTATTCCGTCGTTCCGAACCTCTACAGTACCTTCAGGTACACGTGTGTGCACGTCGCATCTGGTGTTCGTGTTCCTGGAATCGTCCTGGCTCTGTCGACGTGTGTGCACGACGGCAGCGACAGGAGCAAGTCCGGAGACAATCGACGAGTCTAGGTCGGTCGGTTAGTTCGTGGTTGTCGAAAGCGTGCTCTAGTCTAGAGAGGATCGACGTTTGGTCCGGACGGGCTGATACTAGGATCGACGTGGGTGACGGATCGATTCGCGCACCTGGAAGTAGTGCCTTAAGGAAATAGCGAGAGCGGGGTTTTCTGGAGTCTAGCCTGTGTGTGTGCAGAGTGCTAGCGGATTGATTAGAGGATTATACTGGGAGAATGGTACCAGGAGAACGGTCGGTAAAGGTCTCTCTCACACTAGAGTGAGCATGGCTTATATAGGCTGACTTTCCCGCGCAAACTGTGCGCGTTGCTGTGGCGGCGCGGCCTAGTTCAATTTCGTTGTCATCACCATTGTCCATATCAATATCTATTACACAGGCACACAAAAAAAAAGTGGTCTGTTACTGAGACTTGACATACCCCCTCTTATGCATTTTGACGCGCTGAATCCGAATCCGAAGCCAGAATTACGCCATCACACCTCAGTTTTTTTTAAATCGTGTAAAACCACCCCTAAATCGAAAAATCCGGGATATTCCGCTTTTAACGTTGGGAAAATTTTTATAAACTGCCTAAAAATTGCTGCAGATCTAAAGCTATACACATTGTGAGGCGCTAAATCCGAATCCAAAGGCAGATTCGTGCCATTACCTCTCACTTCTTTTTAAATAGTGGAAAACCACCCCTAAATCGAAAAATCTAGAAATTCCGCTTTTAACATTAGGAAAATTTGAATAAACTGCCTAAAAATGACTGTAGATCTGGAGCTATACACATTTTGAGGCGCTAAATCCGAATCCAAAGGCAGATTTGTGCCATCACCCCTCAGCTCTTTTTAAATCGTGGAAAACCACCACTAAATTGAAAAATCCGGAATATTCCGCTTTTAACGTTGGGCAAATTGGTATAAACTGCCTAAAAATGACTGCAGGCTAGAGCTATACATTTTGAGGCGCTAAATCTGAATCCAAAGGCAGATTTGTGCCATCATCCCTCAGCTTTTTTACATCGTGGAAAACCACCCCTAAATTGAAAAAGCCGGAATATTCCGCTTTTATCATTGGGCAAATTGGTATAAACTGCCTAAAAATGACTGCAAATCTACTGCTATACATATTTTGAGGCACTGAATCCGAATTCGAAACGAGATTTACGACATTCCCTCTCTTCTTTTCAATCACGGAAAACCACCCCTAACATAGAAAAATTCGAAAAATTCAGCTTTTGACCCTTTCTCAAACCCGGAACCCTCCAACTTATAACCCTTAAACCCTAAACCTTGAAACCTTCAACGCTTAAACTGAAATCTTAAATCCTGAACCCATAAATCCTGAATCCCTTAAACCTGAACCATTAAATCCTGAACTCCTTAACCCTGAATCCTTTAATTCCAAACCCTAAAATCCTTAAACATTAAACCCACAACCCTTTAACCCTCAATCGTTTAAACCCTTAACCGTTGAACCCTGAACTCTTGAACCCTTAAAATCATAGATTCTGAACCCTTAAGCCCTCAACCCATGAACGATGAACCACTAAACTCCGAACCCTTATATGGTCAACAAGAAATGCGCTCAATCCTATCTGAATCCAAAGGCAGATTTATGCCATCACCCCTTAGTTCTTTTTAAATCGTGGAAAACCACCCCTTAATCGAAATATCTGGAATATTCCATTTTAACATTAGGCAAATTTGTATAAACTGCCTAAAAATGACTGCAGATCTAATGCTATACATATTTTGAGGCACTGAATCCGAATTCCAAACGAGATTTACGACATTCCCTCTCCTTTTTTTCAATCACGGAAAACCACTCCCAACATCGAAAAATTCAGCTTTTACCCTTTTAACCTTTAAACCCTGAACCCTTAAACTTATAAACTTTAAACCCGAAACCTTAAAACCCTTAACGCTTTAACCTGGAATCTTTAAACCCATACCCCATAAATCCTGAACCCCTTTAACCTGAACTTTTAAATCCTGAACCCTTTAACCCTTAATCCTTTAATCTCTAACCCTAAAATCCTTAAACATTGAACCCACAACCCTTTAACCCTTAACCGTTGAACCCTGAATTCTTAAACCCTTAGAACCTGAACCCTTAAGCCCTCAACCCTTATACGATGAACCACTAAACTCTGAACCCTTAAAACATCAACCTTGAAACCTAATGGTTTGACTGTCCCTCAAAACCCTTAAGAAGTGAAAACTGAAACCCTCAGCTCTTAAACCCTCAACCATTAAACCTTGCGTCTTTAAAAAACTAATTCAATTCTCTCTTTTTCGCTTATAGCGGATTCTCTTATCCTCAAATGACCTGTGTAAAGGATTTCTGGATCTTTTTTTATCACTTTGATTAGTTTCTCTTTTCAACATCCAGCAGTAGTCAGCCATCATATTAACACCCCAAGTGCCTTGATGTCTCCTCTCCATTTCTTTTAGGTCTTGGTGAAACCGCTCACCTTGCTCTTCGCTGTAGTCACCTAAGTTCTCATGAAAATATTGCAAATGTGAGTGCAAAAAATGTAATTTCACACTCATCAAACAACCTAAACGTTCATAGTTATCGAATAAATCTGAAACAATTTGTTCATATTCCTGACTTTTCTGATTACCTAAAAAAATTTCAGCAATACTTTGAAAACTGAGCCATGCTAACTTTTCTGTTTCGTTCATTGTGTTGATGAAATTAGGATCTCGAAACATTCTTTGAATTTGAGGGTCGTCAAAAATTCCTGCTTTTATTTTAGCGTTACTGAGACCTGGAAAATTATCTGACAAGTATTGGAAACATGCCCCTTCTTTATCTAATGCTTTAGTAAACTGCTTCATTAAACCAAGTTTAATGTGCAGTGGAGGAAGAAGGATTTTTAATGGATCGAGCAATGATTCTTGAAGCACGTTGTAAGTACCTGGATTAAGCGCATTTCTTTTTGGCCATTCTCTCTTCCTGTAACGATTTATGCGATCTCTGCTGTCCCATAAACATAGAAAGCATGGAAACTTTGTGAAACCTGACTGTTGCCCTAATATGATGGATATGATTTTCAAGTCTCCACAAACTTGCCACTTGTGTTCTTCATATTTTATTTTCTCTAGGACATACTTCATATTTTCATAACTTTCTTTTAGTTTCGTGGAATGAGCTATTGGGATGCTTGCGTATTTATTTCCATTATGCAGCAAAACTGTCTTTAGACTTTGCTTTGAAGAGACTATGAAGAGTCGCCATTCACTGGACTTGTAAATATTAGGTTTTAATTCATTAATCAGACTCTTTACATCTGTGCAATAAACTAATAAATCGGAAACAATGTTTTATCCTCATCTACAGTGAAATATTTTGTAAACTCTTGTTCCCGTTTTCTATAAACAGAAGATTTAGTTCCAGGTTCTACTAATTCCCGCCTCTTAAATTCCGCTGCCATGAATTCTGCAACATCTTTAGAGACGCCAGTATTTCGAATAAAATCGTTTAAATCTTTTTGGTTAAATGGTTTAGGATTCCATGGCTTAACAGAATGTGGAACATACTCACCTTCACTTTCATCCATTTCACTTTCACTAATTCCCATTGATTCGCTCTGACTGTCATCTTCATTTTTTCTTATGTCGCCTTCTTCAATATCTTTTTCCGTAAAATCTTCTTCTACATTCATAAGTTCGCCAGCATCACAAATAGTTTCCTCTCTTTCAAATTCATTGGATGTATGAATATCTGATTCCATGATGGGTTTTATCATTGAAGAGACATTAGCATATTTTATTTTAGATTTATTTTTTGAGTTGAAGCCACTTGTAATAGTTTTGCAAAAATAGCAGTCATCGCATGACTGTAGTTTCTGCCATATAGTTGGCGTGATAAATTGTAACACTTTCTTTCCTTTGCTTTTCTTCCATCGATTCAACATCGTTAGACAGCACATCACTTGAGGAACCCGCCATGTATTTTCAACAGGTATCTGCATTTTGAAGCAGTCAAGAAAAATTTTTCTATTTAAATCCGTAATAGGTCTGCGGTACTTTGCTACCTCAAATTTACCACATATGTAGCAAAACCGATTTAGTTTTCCAAGGCAATCGTGGTTACTTGAGGGGTTTCTTGTGGCATTATACTCAAAACTGGCCAAGTTATCCACCTGTGAAGAACTGCGGTCGTATGATGACGACAACTGCGGGCCCGTTTGCTCATCCTGACCAGTCGCCGATACTGGGTTTCCGAAGCCCTGCATCGTAATAGATATATTACTTATATCTGCCATGACGGCGAAACGCCCTTTTCCAGGAACTTTGCCAGAATATACAAAAAATTTATACAAAAAACCGAAGTGAAAAAAAAAACCAGCAAAAAATTTGTCCGTTGCCCACCGTCACCACGGGGAGGTGCCCTGGGTGCAGATATAAGTGATATATATTCACGATGCAGTGCTTCAGAAACCCAGGGCGACTGGTCAGGGTGAGCAAGCGGGCCCGCAGCCGTCGTCATCATACCACCGCAGCTCTTCACAGGTGGATGACTTGTCTAACGATGTTGAATCGATGAAAAAAAAGCAATGGAAAGGAAGTTTTACAATTTACCACGCCAACTATATGGCAGAAACCACAGTCATGCGATGACTGCTATTTTTGCAAAACTATTACAAGCTGCTTTAACTCGAGAAATAAATCTAAAATAAAATACGCTAATGTCTCTTCAACAATAAAACCCATTACAAAATCAAATATTCATATATCCAATGGATTTGAAAGAGAGGAAACTATTTGTGATGCTGGTGAACTTATGAATGTAGAAGAAGATTTTATGGAAGAAGATATTGAAGAAGACGTCATAAGAAAAAATGAAGATGACAGTGAAAGTGAATTAATGGAGATTAGTGAATGTGAAATGGATGAAAGTAAAGACAAGTATGTTCCATATGCTGTAATGTTATGCAATCCTAAACCATTTAACCAAAAAGATTTATATGACTTTTTTCGCAATACTGGCGTATCGAAGGATGTTGCAGAATTCATGACAGCGGAATTTAAAAAGCGGGAATTAGTAGAACCTGGAACTAAATATTCTTTTTATAGAAAACGGGAACAAGAGTTTACAAAATATTTCACTGTAGATAAGGATAAAACATTAGTTTATTGCACAGATGCAAAGAGTCTGATTAATGAATTAAAACCTAATATTTACAAGTCCAGTGAATGGCGACTCTTCATAGACTCTTCAAAGCAAAGTCTAAAGGCAGTTTTGCTGCATAATGGAAATAAATACGCAAGCATCCCAATAGCTCATTCCACGAAACTAAAAGAAAGTTATGAAAATATGAAGTATGTCCTAGAGAAAATAAATCATATCCATCATATTAGGACAACAGTAAGGTTTTACAAAGTTTCCGTGCTTTCTATGTTTATGGGACAGCGGAGATCGCATAAATCATTACAGGAAAAGAGAATGGCCAAAAAGAAATGCGCTTAATCCAGGTACTTGCACCGTGCTTCAAGAACCATTGCTCGATCCATTAAAAATCCTTCTTCCTCCACTGCACATTAAACTTGGTTTAATGAAGCAGTTTACTAAAGCATTAGATAAAGAAGGGGCATGTTTCCAATACTTGTCAGATCATTTTCCAGGTCTCAGTAACGCTAAAATAAAAGCAGGAATTTTTGACGACCCTCAAATTCGAAGAATGTTTCGAGATCCTAATTTCATCAACACAATGAACGAAACAGAAAAGTTAGCATGGCTCAGTTTTCAAAGTATTGCTGAAAATTTTTTAGGTAATCAGAAAAGTCAGGAATATGAACGAATTGTTTCAGATTTATTCGATAACTACGAACGTTTAGGTTGTTTGATGAGTGTGAAATTACATTTTTTGCACGCCCATTTGCAATACTTCCCTGAAAACTTAGGTGACTACAGCGAAGAGCAAGGTGAGCGATTTCACGAAGATCTTATAGAAATGGAGAGGAGATATCAAGGCACTTGAGGTATTAATATGATGGCTGACTACTGCAAGATGTTGGAAAGAGAAACTAACCCAGGTTATACAAAAAGATACAGAAATCCTTTACACAGGTCATTTGAGGATAAAAGAACCCGCTATAAGCGAAAAAGAGAAAATTGAATTAGTTTTTTAAAGACGCAAGGTTTAATGGTTGAGGGTTTAAGAGCTGAGGGTTTCAGTTTTCACTTTTTAAGGATTTTAAGGGACAGTTAATGGTTTGAGGGTTGATGCTTTAAGGGTTCAGAGTTTAATGGTTCATCGTTCAAGGGTTTAAGGGTTCAGGGTTTAAGGGTTGATGGCTTAAGGGATCAGGATCTGAGGGTTTAAGAGTTCAGGGTTCAACGGTTAAGAGTTTAAAAGGTTGAGGATTAAGGGCCTATGGGTTCAATGTTTAAGGATTCTAGAGTTGGGGATTAAAGGATTCAGGGTTAAAGGGTTCAGGATTAAAGGGTTTTAGCGTTGAGGGCTTCAAGGTTTAGGGTTTAAGAGTTATAAGTTCAAGGGTTCAGGGTTTAGGGGTTGAAAGGGTCAAAAGCTGAATTTGTCGAATTTTTCGATGTAGGGGTGGTTTTCCGTGATTGAAAAAAAAGTAGAGGGAATGTAGTAAATCTCGTTTCGAATTCGGATTCAGTGCCTCAAAGTATGTATAGCAGTAGATCTGCAGTCATTTTTAGGCAGTTTGTACTAATTTGCCCAATGTTAAAAGTGGAATATTCCGGATTTTTCAATTTAGGGGTGGTTTTCCACGATTTAAAAAACACTGAGGGGTGATGGCACAAATCTGCATTTGGATTCAGATTCAGCGCCTCAAAATGTGTATAGCTTTAGATCTGCAGTAATTTTTAGGCAGTTTTTACAAATTTTCCCAACGTTAAAAGCGGAATATACCGGATTTTTGGATTTAGGGGTGGTTTTCCACGATTTAAAAAGAACTGAGGGGTGATGGCACAAATCTGCCTTTGGATTCGGATTCAGCGCCTCAAAATGTGTATAGCTTTAGATGTGCAGTAATTTTTAGGCAGTTTACAAAATTTTTCCCAACGTTAAAAGCGGAATATCCCGGATTTTTCGATTTAGGGTTGGTTTTACACGATTTAAAAAAAACTGAGGGGTGATGGCGCAATTCTGGCTTCAGATTCGGATTCAGCGCGTCAAAATGTATAAGAGGGGGTATGTCAAGTCTCAGTAACAGACCACTTTTTTTTTTGTGTGCCTGTGTTATCTTTAGTTTAAGCTTATTTTTAATTAACTGTAAACTTCCGAAAACCAAGCAGGAACTCAGTCGTGCTCACATACTCTGGATGATTAAAATAAATCTATTAAAAACCTATGAACTATAAATTACGCTTTCGTTAATAGTTTAGTTATTGATTAAATTATTGCTTGGATAACTGTATTTGTTAAATAACTCAATGAATATATTTTACGGTAAGTAGTATACTACCATTCTACTATGGAGAGACAAAACAAATGTCGTCACCGCCCCCCGCCCGGGCTATCTTATCTTTGTTTACATAAACAGTAATTAAGATATCTTAATAGCCTGTTGTTATGGTTTGTGTACATAAACAAGCAATAAAGAAGCAATTAAGATATCATAATAGCTGTAAATATAAACGGGGAAGTCCCGTACGGGAATCGGTGACACATTTTCGTCTCTCTCCATAGTAGAATGGCGTTCTCGGGGGCAGTGATGCAGCCCCCTCTTATTATTATTATTATTGGTGTTCAACAATATAGTTATTAATGTGTCTTTATTGATGTTATAATTAATTGTTTATATAAACAAGCAATTAAGATATCTTAATTACATGAACAAACATAAAAATGTTTTTACAAAACAATTAATAAAACATCGATTAAGACATTTAAATTAATATTGCTAAACAATAGATAAGAAATTGTCCCGTATCGGGATCGATGACGTCACGAGCCTACGCCATAGTAGAAAGTATACTGATTTATAATTTTAATTAATCAATATTCTTTTTGTTTAAACATAATAAACAATAAAAAAATCAATTAAGATAAATGAAATGTGCGTGCGTGTGCGCATCTGTGCGTGTGCGTGTGCGTGCGTGTGTGCGTGCGTGCGTGCGTGCGTGCGTGCGTGCGTGCGTGCGTGCGTGCGTGCGTGCGTGCGTGCGTTCGTGCGTGCGTGCGTGTGCGTGTGCGTGTGTGTGTGTGTGTAAGAAGATATCGAATAGTATGTTCTTACGTCATATTATATTGTGGTCCTGAAAAGGACCGTTTTGATAAAAAATTAACAGTAAACGATTATTAAAATCGTTTGTACGCTTGTTTCTCTGGAAACGAGAAGATGTTCTTGGAGAAGCTATTGTGCGGTGACGATTTTGATGATGATGATGATGATGGCTGTATAATCGGCTGCTTCTTTTTATCGCCGGTGTAATTTTTCATAGCGTTCTTGCTTTTCGGTGGCCCCATACTTCTTGCTTGTTTGGCGTTCAATATGAAAATGGTACCTCTCGTTTCGCTCATCGTATTATAAATGAATATACTATACTTTGCATCATGTGGTTAGAGACCATGCGTAGGAACTGGTGGCGCCAAAATGGAGTATGCATAGTACATCTATGATATATGAATTTTAAAAGAAAGGTTTGGTGGATAGGATAGAAGGTAAAAAATAAAAAGTTTGTTGGTTTCTAATTAAAGATTGAATATATATTGTTTAAGTCTTCGAATAATATTAAAAATTAATTTGCGAACATATAATCGTACATATCATGAGCCAAGTTGGATAAGCCAAATGCATAAAATTCCATAAGAAAAATGTCGTACAAATCTTTATTCATATTACCGAATTCCATGTGCAACTTTGCTCTATTATTAATTTCATTTTTACGCAATACACAATATTGTTTGAACGCAGCAATGTCTTTCGAAATATTTTTCGCTTTTTCAGTGCTTTCACTCTTTAACTCAACTTTTAAAAACTCAATTACGTTATCGATACCGCGATTTATAAATCCGGCACTTTCTTCTAAACATTTTAGCCACTTATCGATACATTCGCGCACTTCTCGTAGGCCGTTCAAAGTTGCCTGCTGTATGACGATCCCGGGTGGACTTTCGTATTTTCTTCTCTTCTGTGGTGTCTCGAACTGTGAACAAATGTCTGGAAACTGCGTCTCCTCGGCTGTTGGTTGCCCTTCGGGGAAGCCTCCTCTGACGAACTTCGTTGTCGGTACACTAGGTCTCTCGTCGATAAGGATGGACCTCACTCCGTACGCCGTTGTAAAATTGAGGTCGTGGTTTGGAAGAAATATTCTTGAAGGCTTACCCAAGTCTTTGTACAAGGTGAATGAATCTAGCACATACCCCATCATCGCGTCCATTTGGTCGCTGATCAGTTCCCAACTGTTTTTTTCGAGAGTTACGTACTTTGCAGGAGACCCTGTACTACACAGTTTCACCACAGCTCTATAAAATCCTGCATGGTGTTCCAATCCAACAACGACTCTTTCGGAATTTGACTTATTGATAGCGTAGGTTGTAGACAGGAAGAGATTTGGTACATCCATGTTTTTAGTAACTCGCGTGTAGGGAGAAGGTGGGACTGGACACGCACACACAGAGATCTTACACTCGCTATTAAAACACGACAGATAATAATCGAGTAATTTATTGAAGAAAATGCCGTTGACGGCGGATGCCGCTCCGTGGGATCCCATGGCTCCGGCTTGGTACGTGTAACACAATAAACCCTCTAGAACCGATAACCACGAGTAACCCTTGCTCCGTCGCTCACTGGGAACAGCCGCTACTAATAGTCCTAGAGAAGAAAGGAGTGACTACGACCCGCACAATCTCTACCTACCCTGTTACCACACCACTCTTCTTAAACTTACGTAGACTCCTATTTCTTTGATTGAGTGATCTGCTTAGTATGCTTACTATTATATAAGCACGCCAGGATCGGAGAGAGCGACTGCTCTGATCCGATCTAACTCATTGCCTCAGTCGCATCCCTTTTATGACTCGTGTCCGTTTTCTATTGGCCCTTTCCCCCTTATCACCTATCATCGGTCTTTTCCCATGACTTGCATGACATCATCCTCGTGAAGTTCTCCGATGAACTGGCGTTTCAATGCTTTCTCGAAAGTAGCGAAGTCCCATAGTTCCATATCGTACTGATTTACGTCGTACCAATCGTCCGCCCCTTTCGATAACACGCTTGCTAGACATAGTAATAGTTGTTCGTCACAGATGCATGCCTTTAGGCGTGACCGAAACTGTTCCGGCGAGTCCTTGTCCTGCCCTGAGTATCGCAAGCCCAGCTTTTTAATGTTTTAATTACATGAAGACTATTGTCTCGAAGTATGGGCGGGCTTACGTGGCGATCCCTTCTGTGCGACCTTTGCTGTTGTTCATATAAGTCGTTACCTTGGCTTTGTTGAGCGCAAGGGGTCCTGTACCTGTTTCTTGAGTCGTCACTCTGTGAGCTTAGGTCGCGGAAGTCTGCTCTCAATCTGCTCGATGAAAGCAATGAAATCTCTTCGTCAGAGCTAGAACTTTAGTCGTCTGATAGTGAGGTTCTTCGCCGGCGACGGGGGGTGGCTTTAGGTAAGGGTTGTTTATTCACCCTTACAAATTGTCCCCCTCTCGACTCGTATTCATCATCCAAGTCCGTCCTTTCCGTGTAGCGTTCGAGATGTTGTGACTGCCGCGATGCTATATTCTCTCTTATTTTATTTTGAAAATTGACGAAACTCGTAGGAGGCTGACGTACCCTGGGCAGGTCCGTCCGCCACTCTACTCTGGCCGCTGACTCCAGTGGACGTGGTTGCGTTGGCAATAGATATCGATCGTCCGCTAAGATCCTCGATCCCATCATTTCCCTCCGCCTAGACGTTTTGCCGTGGTCCTTGTTGATAGTGATCCTTGGGACCGCTCCTGTGTTACTTGAACCCGGACGACCCTGTGCTTCGTTCGTTACCATTAGTATTTGTACGTTTCTTCTATCGGTCGTTCGTTGGTTTGTGGTTTCCCCGATATTGACCTCTGGAGTAACGCGGAGAGTGTTTCTGGCTGATTCACCAACTTCCTGTTGAGCCAATATGTTTTCCTCCTCCGTATCGTATGCTATCACGAGCTCGCTGAAGACCATCACCATTTCATCCTACAGTGATACATCCTTTCCGGTGGCCTCGATCGTATCCGGAAACCATGGCACTTCCGTCACCCCGACCATCCTTAGGCAAGCTCGAAACAATCTTTCGGCTTTTGCATGGTGACTTCCTTGCTCGTTGAGGTTTAACTCCTGTAGATTCTTCTCGACCTCAACGTTGTTGCTCAACTTCCTCATCCTCGCCCGGTATTCATCTGTTGTTTTCTTTGCTTTGCTTGCCATTTTGTTTATGCTCAATCGGAAAAGCAGGAAAAAAAATGAATAGCGGCCGGATACCTGACCCTCGATCGTAGTTATCTGGCGTCAGGTCCTGATCTCGCGACCTCCGAAAGGAAAACGAATATTCCTCGAACGTGTAAATTTAAGCGATGATTCAATTCACGGGCTTGTAACGCACTTCACTCCGTGGAGGTCCACTTGAACAGAAAAGCCTTGACCCAGAATCTTTTGACCCAATTTGCGATCTGCAAATCAACCTGGGAAAGAAAATCTCGACCCACACTTGTGTGAACAATTTGCACTCTGAAGGTCAAACTGTAAAAGAAAACCTCGACCGACACTTCTGTAATTACTTGCACTCTGAAAGTCAACCTGTAAAAGAAAACCTCGAGCCACGCTTCTGTAATTACTTTGCACTGTGAAGGTCGACCTGTAAAAGAAAACCTCGACCCACGCTTCTGTAATAACTTTAACGTAGTATATACGTATTGCAGGTTCCAAATCAATGCGACAGAATAATATTTCCTTTTATTCACTTTATTCCCTCTGTGATTCGGCAATAACGGTTAATCTGAAATTATGGATTCAATATCGATTTTTGTTATCCTTCACCAAGGATAATTATAGGTTTACACATATATACCACCACCACTCCACACATACACGATTCCCCCAGCCTTCAGCGTCTGTGATTTGCAGTTCATTTAGTGTTTAGTTGGGCGCCATTTTGTGACGTTGCGCTTGGTTACTCTACTTCCCAGGGTTGGAACTTGTCCTAAAACCCCCTAAACCAATCACTTACGCCACTATCACTTACTCTCGGCCGACCGCTGAGTCTCGATTCTCTCGGGTGGTTCGAACGAACTGCACGACCAGCTGAACTCCGACACGACAACCCACGACGACTTACGACCGCTTTTTAAACGCCCTGAAAACGTATAGGGAGAAGGTGGGACTGGACACGCACACACAGAGATCTTACACTCGCTATTAAAACACGACAGATAATAATCGAGTAATTTATTGGAGAAAATGCCGTTGACGGCGGATGCCGGTCCGTGGGATCCCATGGCTCCGGCTTGGTACCTGTAAACAGTGCGGCGATATTTTACTGTAGTCTGGCACCTGCGCACTAGAGATCTTCACCAATTGGGCGCTAGAGCGGCTCTAGCGGCATGAGTATAGCGCGCGCGTTCAAACAGCGAGCGCACGAGTAAGCGGGTGACACGAGGACCAGCCATACAACGAAGTTACGGAGACGTCCGAAACTAAGTGAGACAATTATTAACATTATTTCTAAACCCAAGTAGGCGGGGGATATGAGGTCCACGCATATAAGGAAGTCATGCAGACATGAAAAAATAAGCAAAACAATTATTTACATAATTTTTAAACCCAAGTAGCCGGGGGACGCGAGGTCCACGCATACTAGGAAGTTTCTTAGACGTGCAACAATAAGCAAGACAATTATTTAAACAATTTTTAAACCCAAGTAGGCGGAGGATATGAAGTCCACGCATATAAGGAAGTCAGATAGACGTGAAAAAAATAAGCAAAACGATTATTTAAATAATTTTTAAACCCAAGTAGCCGGGGGACGCGAGGTCCACACATATTAGGCAATTTCATAGACGTGCAACAATAAGCAAGATAATTATTTAAACAATTTTTAAACCCAAGTAGGCGGGGAATATGAGGTCCATGCATATAAGGGACTCATGTAGACATGAAAAAATAAGCAAAACGATTATTTAAATAATTTTTAAACCCAAGTAGGCGGGGGAAATGTGGTCCACGCATATAAGGGAGTCATGTAGACGTGAAAAAATAAGTAAAACGATTATTTAAATAATTTTTAAATCCAAGTAGGCGGGGGATATGAGGTCTACGATTATTAGGGAATTACGTAGATGTGCAACAATAAGCGCCTATTTTTTTGTAGGTTTATATTTTAAATATTACTTTAATTAGTAAAATTTAGCATATTAGTTAATGTAACTATTATAATAATTAAAATAATTTAGAACAATAAACTGAAAAAGCAATTTCCACGCTATCCTGGAGGTACTGCTATTAGCGCGTTGGACTTTTTTTTAATTCACTCTTAGTAAATACATGAAACTATTTATTTTACTAATTCACAATTTTATGACATGATAAAATTACTGAAGTAGTCGAATAATAAAGTCACGCACTTTAAAGAGATAAATCCGTGTAGTCCGTCGCCTGTAGCCCTACTGAACCACGGGAGTTGTTCCTCCTTTTCTCAACCATTGTAGAAAGTATTTAAAAATAAATACTTTCTACAAAGACAACTCCTAACCTATTTCCTTCCTCCGCCAATCAAGTATTCATTCAATGGAAGAATCGTTATAATATCTACTTTTATATGCAAAATATGTCTATATATATCTGCGATAGTATATGTATGGATATATTTATCAAGTAAAAGTTTATAGATATTTATTACAATTTCTTCAATTGGCTGAACATATAGTAATAATCATCTGGAATATTACGCAATTATTACGTATGATCAAATCATGTCTTCTAATCATACTAAATAATCACAATTTAAATTCTTGTGATTATTATTAAAAACTTATTACATTTCTCATAAACAATAATTAAAAAAGACAATGAATAAAGATTTGCCAAAATAGTCATATTATTTTGAGTATAAATTATCGGATTTCATAAGTTCATATTGTTCTTTAGTATCAGAATAATTTATTTCATTTGAACCGTTCACATTGCAGAAAGATCTAAGAAAATACCTCGCATTTAATAATTGAATTCCAATTGAATTACCTTTTGCATCTTTGATTTCGTTGACATCAGAAAAAGTTCTTTCTGGTTCGGCATTTGAATGAGGAAGAGAAAAAACAGCTTCCGTCAATTTTGTTAAAGATGGAAATTGTAAATCAGTGCCACCATTAATTTTTAAATCATTTATAATTTTCCAAAAGTCTTCTACATTTAATTTAATGTATTCTTTGATTTGATGGTCTTTAAAAACAAAAGGTAATATCCGCCATTCCGATGCTAACGAATTTTTGTCGATACATGGAAAAAAAAGTACAAACATCAGCTAAATCTGGATACATTTGTCGACTTTCTAAACTCAAAACAATTTTCGGTTCAACAAAAACTAATTTTTTAAATAAATCATCGCGTTCTAAAAATCTTTTTTTCATGTTCCTGAGAGAAGTAATATAAAAATTTTGACAACTTTTTAAAACAGTTTCTAATACATCTAATGGCAACTCTTTTATTATTTCTTTGCCAGTGGGACCCAAATACATTTGATTCAAAGGCATCAAATTTTTCTCAATATCAAAATCAGTTTCAGAAACATTAGAGAATGCATCAAAGACAATAAAATTCATACTAATTCCTAAAATTTTAAATATTGATCGATGCAAAGTGTGAATCATTAAACCTTTACTCTGGTACAAGGCCTTGAAAGAATTAAAAGAAGCTAAAACAAAACACATAAAATGAACGTAAGCTTTTACAGACTGATCTATTAATAAATTATAAATTCGTTGCTCATTACTGATTTTACTACTACATGCCTCGTCTCCTAATTTCAATTGGTCAAAACATTGAAAACTAAAATATTTCTCTAAACCAGGCCATACTTCAATTAAGCGATCATAACTTCTGTAGGCCAGCGAGTTCCAGATAATCTTAGAAGTTTTTTCGCACTGTCTGAAAACATTTTTGTAAATTCTTCAAATTCTTCCGTGCGTTTCGAACTATTAGAAAAATAATTATAAGCACTTTTAACTAATTCTTCTACCTCTTTCGGTATTACCGAACTACTCAATTTTGCAATGATTGCCGATGTATGGCAAACGCAATTTAAGACTATTAAATGAGGTATAATTTCTCTCAAAAATGCTTGAAATCTTTGAATTTTCCAACCATAACGCTGGCATTATCACATCCTAATGCAACAATATTTTTCATGTTAATGTTATTCTCATCAAAAAATTTCTTGTAACTTTGAAAAATATCTGAAGCGGAGCCATGCGTTGCATCTAATTGTATCAATTGTAAAGATGCTGCATGACTTTACCAGACGATGGATTGACATACTGAATCGAAACACATACAATTTTTTTAGTACTTATATCAGTACTTTCATCGATTAAAACAGAAAATAATATAGTGTTTAAAATATTTATTACCTTATCAAAATTCTCTTTAAATAAAACATGTTTGGTTATATTACTACATTTATCCTCTTTTAATTTCATAGCTTTAACGGCTTCCGGATCTTCAACAAGTTTGTTAATAAAACGTACAAAATCATCAACTGTTTTAATGGCAAGGTTATGGTTGCACGTATAAAGCGACGTATATGTTTCAAAATTAGCTACTCTCTCGTGTAAAAATGGTCCTTGCAATTCGATGGTTTCAAAAGTACCCTGACTTGTAGCAACTGTAATATTGTCCTTATGTTTTTCTGAATGCGCATGTGCAGTCAAATCACATTTCTGACTAAATTTAATATTTTGCTGACAATATTTGCAAACTGCAGTCTGCTCTTCAGTAGGGTGCTTTTGCAGCCAATGTTTAAATTCGCGATCTCGCAACCAATCTGGACGCCACTCTGTACTACTTCTCTTTTTACATGTTTGGGAATCACCTTGCTCAACGCTCCTTTTTTTAGAAGCAGCTGTCGTATTATTATCCGTGATTGCAATATATTAGAATAAAAAAACTTATCACAGAAATTTATTGTAAATCTACTGTAAAAATACTGTAAATTTATTAAAATTTATTAAAATTTAATGTTTTATTACAAAAATTGAATATGTAATCGATATATTGCAAATCAAGCTAATATAACGATGGCTAAAAATAGGAAAATAACAAAATTAAAAGGTGCCTATTCTTAAATTTATATTACACATTCATAAAATTTAAATTATTTATTATTAATAAAAAATTACTACAACATCAAATAAATATTAATTTTACTTCAGGTAATATACTTAATTTTGTTAATAAAAACTTTTTTAAATTGAATACTATAAAATTAAATTAATACTGAACATACAATACTGTTTTATTAATAGCAATAAATATAATTAAAATATGAAAATCACGGAATAGGAACTTTTTGTTTAAAACACTAAATACATAACATTTATTTTTATGATACTATAAATAGAAACTTCAAAACATTTAACAAATAATTGCACTGAAATTTAATAATTAATTTAATTTAAATTCATGCAGTTAAAAAGGAAGCTGACAAAAAAAATAATATTTACCACATTGTATGAATACACCAATACCGAAAATTCGTGCTGGGGTTCCAAGAAAAACACGCGCCGTGCGATCGTATTTACATTGCGAATAATGTATGTAGAAAATGTTATCGACGTAGTTCCCGATGTATTAACAACACTGACATAAAAATATGACTTTGAAAAGAACTAAAGCATATCTGTTTTCGATAAAATGTCGGCTGTCAGTGCAAAATACATAACCCATACAGGATTAATACTGAGACGCGACCAAAATCAATAAAAATATTGTTAAACGACACTCGCGCACATATAGATGTTTAAACTATATAATAAACCATTAAACCGTATGGAAATTCGATAGCATGACGAAAACTGAGCGGACTAAACAAGAACGACGTGTGTTTACCACGGCGGACGCGAGAAAGTGAAGTATCGTGCGCGCATTGCTGGATTCGCGGAAAATATAAAGTCTGCCTCTATATCTAGCAGACAGCGCACGCGATCGTACGCATATTCATATATATAGGTATACTTTATACACGGGGACCGGTCGCGTGCACGCGTATTCGCGTGTGTTTTCCGCTGGATGTAGAGGCAGCCAAAGGGTGTATCTCGTTCGGTAATATGTTTGAAGCAAGGCAAACGAAAAAAACTATTAAAACATTTCAAATTACAGCTAAAATTAGCAATAAATAGAAAAATCTTTGTGAAACATTTTATTGTACAATTATAATGACAAGTATTATTCCAAGTTTATTTTTAATTGCGAACAGATATTTTATAATATTACAGTTAGCAATTTACATATGCTCTGGACTGACCAACTTTTTACCCCCCTAGTTATGTAATATACTATAAATAATTGTCTGTTGCACATCTACGTAATTGCTTAATATGCGTGGACCTCATATCCCCCGCCTACTTGGGTTTAAAAATTGTTTAAATAATGGTCTTGCTTATTGTTGCACATCTACGTAATTCCCTACTGTACGTGGACCTCGGGTCCCCCGGCTACTTGGGTTTAAAAATGATTTAAATAATCGTTTTGCTTATTTTTTCATGTCTACATGATTCCCTTATATGCGTGGACCTCATATCCCCCGCGTACTTGGGTTTAAAAATTATTTAAATAATCATTTTGCTTATTTTTTCACGTCTACTGGACTCCTTCATATGCGTGGGCATTATATCCCCCACCTACTTGGGTTTAAAAATTATTTAAATAATCGTTTTGCTTATTTTTTCATGTCTACGTGACTCCCTTATATGCGTGGACCTCATATCCCCCAGCTACTTAGGTTTAAAAATTATTTAAATTGTGTTGCAGTTCCATATAACTCCTTTACATGCGGGGACCTCGCGTCCCCCGCCTACTTGGGTTTAGAAATAATTTTAATAATTGTCTCGCTTAGTTTCGCACGTCTACGTAACTTCATTGTATGTTTGACCCGCCTACTCGTGCGCTCGCTGTTTGAACGCGCGCGCTATACTTATGCCGCTAGAGCCGCTCGAGCACCCAATCGGTGAAGGCCTCTAGTGCGCAGGCGCCAGAAGACTGTAAAGTATCGACGCACTGCCTGTAACACAATAAACCCTCTAGAACCGATAACCACGAGTACCCCTTGCTCCGACGCTCACTGGGAACAGCCGCTACTAATCGTCCTAGACAAGAAAGGAGTAACCTCGACCCGCATAATCTCTACCTACCCCGTTACCACACCACCCTTCTTAAACTTACGTAGACTCCTATTTCTTTGATTGAGTGATCTGCTCAGTACGCTTACTATAAGCGAGGCAGGATCAGAGAGAGCGACCGCTCTGATCCGATCTAACTCATTACCTCGGTCGCGTCACTTTTATGACTCGTGTCCATTTTCTATTGGCCTTTTCCCCCCTTATCACCTATCAACGGTCTTTTCCCATGACTTGCATGTCATTAGAACCGTGATAGGCCTCAGTGGGAGCATGCGTACCTAGCCCCATGCGTGCGCACCTCGAAACCCCGATCCTCGACCCCACCGGCCGTGTCTAACTCGGGCTACGCTGGGATTTCCCTTTATTCTGCCCCTGATGGTCCCTAACGTGGTCACTAGCGCACGGCAGTACGCATAGACTATCATGCGCACTATGCGAACGCGCTCGCTCGCCTAGTCTCTCCCCCTCTTCTCCTGGCTCTCTCCCGCTTGCCTCGGTAAGCTGCGCGCTCACAACAATAGCTACGCTCTCCTACTCTCTCTGTCTCGCGCCCCACTCTCGTCCATGCGCGCGCGCCGGTGCGCGGCATCAGTTCTCGTTGGCCGTGCTGCTGTTCGTACCGCGCTCTCCTCGTGCTCTCTCCCGGTACCGCTCCCTACGTCGCTCGGCTCCCCTCGCACTCTCTCTCTCTCTCTCTCTCTCTCTCTCTCTCTCTCTGTCTCTCTCTCTCTCTCTCTCTCTCTCTCTCTCTCTCTCTCTCTCTCTCTCTCTCTTCTTCCCCCCTCCAGTCTACGTCGCGCCCTCTTGTCGGCTACGCGACCCGGTGTGTGCCCGTTTGTGTGTGCGCGAGTGCGTGCGCCGTCCACTCGGCGTCCTCGGCGCGAGCCAGAGCAACATGGCGGCATGCGCTGGCCATGTGCTCGTGCTCCCGGCTAACGCCTAGGAGGCGGCCGCATGTGACTCCGTCACAATATGTAACCTAACCTTACTTTTGGCTTTGTAATGCGCGATAAAAATTTCAGTTACAATCGCAGCCGATGTGAACGTAAGATATGAAAATAAGCAAAATAGAGATACTGTTATAATATTAAGGTGATAATTTCTTGAAAGCATGCCGGGGAATCAGGTAGGTAAGGATGTGAATAAGAATCTAACACTAAATGTAAATTTGTTACAAATACAATTTTTATTTTACGAAGAACTTACAAAAGTATACATATTTTACTCTTACATCTATGATTACCAAAGAAAAAACCGCTGCCAATTCATTGGCACGTAGCTTCCTCCAAATTAATGTATCGTTCCTATATGTATAGTGTATATTTTAAATATAAAAAATGTTTATTCATTATACTTTTTTTTCAATGACTTAATAATCCATTAATATTTAAAAAATTGCATATTTTTTTTTCTTATTATTGAAATTAGTTGTTATTTGACACTTATTTTATTTTAAAAAAAAGTAATATTTTAAAATATAAAATTAAAAAATTGCTCACATTTTCAAAATCATGTATAATAACTCCATTTTTTACATTATAAATATATTATTATTCAATAATTGTGTATCTTTACTATAAATAATTGTGTACATATTATAAAAATTGAAATTATACTTCTAATTTTTATTTTTTTAATGATCCGTTATAATTTTCATCGTCCTCTTCTTTTATTTTCAATAAAATATGGTTGATTGTTGATTTTATCATTTCTTACACCATCTTAATAAAAATACAAAGCTCAATTTTTTTCATTTATTAATATTACTAAAAATATTTTAACGTCAAATATCTGAAATTTATGGACCAATCATTTTGCCCCAAGAAATCGACATAAAAATCTAAAAAATATACCTGTACAAGAAATTATGAAGCGAATAAGTCAATTTTATTCCAGCAATCCTTGCACATACAAAACTCATTTTTTTTATTTTTTCATTTTTCAATGCTTACTTTTTTTTTATAATAACAGAACACCCTATAAAAGAAATTTTTTAGGAAATATAGCTATTTTAAGAAGTCACATTTTAATACATAAATGTAAACTAATTATTTCATACTTTTTACATATAAAAGTGGGTATATTTGCCTTACCTTAAAACTTTCTCCGATGGGCCTTTTATATGGTCCAGAACCATAGTCATCGATGAAACAAGTTTTTCCACTAACCGTAAGCTTTGAAATTTTCCTGTGGATGGATTGACTCCAGATTTGAACTAAATTACTCCTGAATAGTATAATTCTCATATGAGTGTAGGGATTTTTGATCTAATGAGAAAAAAAAAATTGTGCTGTTTTTCAAGAGTTTTTTTTTAATTTTTTTAAATTTTTTATATTTTTTCATAATTTTTCTGATATAAAAATTTTTTCTGACATTTAATCCTAAATCCCTACACTCATATGAGAATTATACTATTCAGGAGTAATTTAGTTCAAATCTGGAGTCAATCCATCCACAGGAAAATTTCAAAGCTTACGGTTAGTGAAAAAACTTGTTTCACCGATGACTATGGTTCTGGACCATATAAAAGGCCCATCGGAGAAAGTTTTAAGGTAAGGTAAATATACCCACTTTTATATGTAAAAAGTATGAAATAATTAGTTTACATTTATGTATTAAAATGTGACTTCTTATTTCAGAGAAAAAAGGTGTCTAGCCCCCTTAAGTCAATTTTTACTCCCGCAATGGTTAGACATACCAAACTCATTTTTTTTCATTTTTCTATGTTTACGTTTTTATTAATAACAAAAGAACCGTGATAGCTAGAAAAATAATTTTTGTCTAGAAAATATAGGTATTTAAATTCACTTTCGCATGCGACCCATCCGATTCAGATACATAGAGCCGTTTTCGAGAAATTTCGATTTGAAAAAAAGGTTAAAAAAATTTTAACCTCAAATATCTCAGAAATTTATGGATTGATCATGTAGCCCAAAGAACTTAGCCGAGATCTATCCAAAATCTACCTCTGTAAGAAATTACAAAGCGATTGATCCAGGTTTACTCCATAAAACGTGCGACATAGAGAATACATTTTTTACATTTTTTAATTTTTTTCTCTAAAACTAACCAACAGAATGGATTAAAATTTTCACAGATCATAGCAATTTATATTCTGCATTATCGTGAATTTTCTCCAAAAAATTGACCATTTAGTTTAGGAGTTATTAGCTTTTTTTAAAAAAAATACGTTTTTGTTAATAACATGAGAACTGTGATACCTAGATAATTTTTTTTTTTTTTTAGAAAATATAGGTATTTTTATGCTCTTTCGAATGCGACCCATCCGATTCAAAAATTTAAATCCGATCATTAAAAAAATCAAAAATAAATTTTTCGAAAATCAAAAATTTGAAATAAAACAAAAACGAATCCGTAAATCATCAAAAATTATTTTCTTCCCGAATTCGGAATAAAAAAAACAAAAAAATGAGAACCTGATGGTTAAAATCGGCCGCGTGGATCCGGAGATAAAGTGGTATACATACACACACACACACACACACACACACACACACACACACACACACACACACACACACACACACACACACACACACACACACACACACACACACACACACACACACACACATCCATACAGACATTTTCTAAAATCATGTGAAACAAACTTCTAACACCTCAGTAGTTATAGTGGCACTTTGGGGCAGACAAACAAACCCCCCACCACTATCCACCTGAGGGAGGGGAGGGGAACCCCCCACCACCAGGTGGGTAATGATGCAGGGTGACCCTGAGCCACTACCCTCTGAGGGAGGGGAAACCCCACCATCAGGGGAAATGGCTTAGGTTACATCTGCCTCAAAGTGCCACTGTGAAATAAAAAATAGAGAGAGATAGAGAGCACACAAGTGCCAGACGGTTCAGGGATTCTCCGTCTGACACGGCCCGCTGCTCCGGGCAAACTACACGATCGTGCAGTCAGCCACGGCTACGAGCTATAACTCCCCACCAGCGGTATTAGTAGTGGGAAGCAGCTACAGCTTCCTCCTGCGTCGACACACACACACAAACACACACACACACACGCGCGCGCGCGCGCACACACACACACACACGCACACACACATACACACACACACACACGCATACACACACACACACGCACACACACATACACACACACATATTTTTAATAATATTTATAAGAATATTAAATACTTACATGGTTTCTTCCGGAACTTCGACTACTGCTATGGCTGTTATTTCCACACACTTTGGCACTTTGCTTTTTTTTTGTCGCTTTGATTTCACCACTTTGTTACTTAGAACGAAGCGTTATGCTAACACTTTGTCACTTTGTTTTTTCCACTTTGTTACTTAGAACTAAACACTTTGTTACTTAAACATTATAAACTATTTACGACGCCGCGATGTGTGGGATCATGGCAAAAATTGTCCCTCGTCTGGCAGTGCACCGGGTCTACGTTACAGTCCGAGCACAACCAGAATCTGCAAAATGTACAGCGAATCGAACGACGATTGCGCTGATACCAAAACCGTTTTGCACAGCCGTAGCACATATCTTGATAACGACGTGGTACATCATACACCTCGTCTCGACGGCGGCGTCTTATGCGGTGTTGAATGCTCCGCAATCGTCGACGCATACGTAACATTTCTTCATCGCGTTGCAACCTCAACAAGCGCTGCACACCATGAAAAAATCTTTGTCGCACACACATCGTACGTCGGAGTGTAACCTCATCCATGTCCATATCACTATCATTGGAACTGTCACTTTCACGATCTTGCATTTCCGGGAGATTATTATCGATCGTTTCGGCATCTGAATCTATTCCCTCAGCCTCTTCCTCCACCCCGTCCATCGACTGGTCTTCCTCCTCAAAGCCATCACTATCGAACCTACTGTCCACCTCCTCAGTGGCATCCTCATCGAAGGCCTCTTGTAATAGATCTGCAAGGGCAGCATCCTCCTCTACTTGTACCTGGCACTCCTGCTCCTCTAGTAGAGCCGCCTTTAACACTGGGGGTTGCACGCCTTGGCCGATGCCGTTAGCCATGCGTGGTTCTCCCCCATCGATGAGCTCGTTGACAAAGGCAGCAAGCTCTTGAGGCGATGATGCCATGGCAGGCATATCGATGAACGCTACTTCGATGTTGTGCTGCATGTTGTTGTATAGGTAGATGGTGGTTGATTGGTTAATAGAGAGAGAGAGAGAGAGAGAGAGAGAGAGAGAGAGAGAGAGAGATGTGTGTCCCCGAAGAAAACTTGCGGCAGACTGGCGGACAGCAGGGGCTCTAACCATCATTTTTGTAAAAGTTTGCGAAAATTGAAATATAAGTTACACTTTTATTACGCCTAGAGTCTGTAAAAACTTGCAGAAAATCGGATTCTGTGTTCATATTTCACTTCGCGGAGGAAGTAGAAATTATTTTTCAAGAAGCTTCTAAAATCATACGATATTAAGAGAGATGGAACAAAACTCTCGGTTTACTCTTATTATGTCTGGCGAATACTCTAAAATTCTTTTCTCACGAAAACATTCAATCTCAGCCGATATCAGAGACATTTGTCTACTATATTATCCAAATAATTTATAAATTATTTGAGAAAAGTTCATATAAGCACTGATTCAGCGCTTGTACAGCGTTTTACCCAAGAAATATTTTAAATTATTAGTTTATGTTTAATTATTGTTTATTTAAGTATATTTATTACAAAACTATGTTTAGGAAATGCCTATTTATTAATTTTACATAAAAAGTTAATATTAATATAAAATTAAATCGACCCGAGTTAGCAGAGAAACATCTGAGTGAGTAGGTTTATTAAAAAGCTACAAAAATAGAATGATAACCACTGCATTAGGGGCCATCCCACTAGCACACGTTAAGCTACACCTACTTTATGTGTATCGCCTTGAAGATTTTAACTTATATGTTCCTGCTATGTACTGCAAAAAATTGTAATAAAAATTCATTTATTATGATTTCCAAGTACACAAACTCCCCTCTACGTAAACTTCAAGGCAGGATGAGAAAATAGAGAGAGTTTAGTACACTGATCAACGTATTGGTACGGTATTGGCACGATTTACTACCGGAAATTACGGTCAGATCGATCCGCGGTATTAGACTTTTGTATAAGGTACCATATCTTCTTTTAAATGAAGATGTTTTTGAACCTCATTGCTTGATCGATTTCGTTATCGATACATTGATCAGTCTAATCGATGGTTATATCAGCTCGTGGTATTATACTTTTTTACTACCCACTTTACCCTCTAACAGAACCGCATATTTATAACTTTCATTAACCAATTAATTTTGTTATTGATTCGGTATTAGTAAGGTATTGGTACGGATATCTTGAAAAGTTACATTCACATTAATTCGCGGTATTGTACTTTATTGTTAGGTGCAACAATCTCTTTTTATTGGAGGTATTTTGGAACCTCACAGATCGATCGATTTCGTTATCGATATATCGATTGATCCAATCGATAATCATTACAACTACTTAAACTCTTTTCGCTGTTTGTTTCTTATGACAAGTACAACGGATGAGACGTTATCACTTGTATGGGTAGTAGTTCGTCATAATAATCAACTGATCAGATAGTATAATACCCTGCTTAGGACTATTACATATGTGACACCTTCTTAGCTTATATGTTCCTGATAGATGCTACGAAAAACTACAATAAAAATTAATTTATTGTTATTATCAAGCACTCAAACAATCCTTTACTTAAACCTCAATACAAGATGAGAAAATAGAGAGAGTTTAGTACACTGATCAACATATTGGCTCGATATTGTCGTGATTTTCCACTGGAAATTATAGTCAGATCGATTTGCGGTATTAGACTTTTTTATAAGGTGCTATATCTTCTTTTAAATGAAGATGTTTTGGAACCTCATTGGTTGATCGATTTCGTTATCGATACATTGATCAGTCTAATCGATGGTTATATTAGCTCGCGGTATTATACTACTTTTTACTACCCACTTTACCCTCTAACAGTTCCACATATTTATAACTTTCATTAACCAGTTAATTTTGTTATTGATTCGGTATTAGTAAGGTATTGGTACGGATATCTTGGAAAGTTACATTCACATTAATTCGCGGTATTGTACTTTATTGTTAGGTGCAACATTCTCTTTTTATTGGTGGTATTTTGGAACTTCACAGGCCGATCGATGTATTGATCAACCCAATCAATTTTCATATCAGTTCAGAGTAACATAGTTTTACTACACATTGTATCCATCTATTTACCGTATTTTATAACTTGGTCGTAGAAATTATTTTATGGAATTTTTTATAATTCTGAGTGTTAAAAAGATTTTTTCGGTGATTTTTCATTATAATATATTAAGCTGCGATTAAGTTATTAGACTTTTTAAATTCAAAAGTGCCTATTCCTCAAAATTTCGCTGCGTTGCTCTGCAATCTTTTATTCCGCCCCCACCGTAAAATCCGTAGTTTCATGCTCTTTGGTGTGTATATAAGCCGTCTTAAACGATATTTACACCACAGTTCAGTTTGTCTGCACACAGAAACTATCAAAGATTAGTTGAACCAGTACGCTGTTACATACTTATAAATTTGGTTTGAGTGATCGTAGAAATACACTTCATCATCCAGACATACTTCTATCGCACGCTAAAGTGAGTTCTTCTTAAAGTATTAAATACTACTACTCTCTCTTAAGTTGTTAATATTGTAACAAGGTGAATTTTAAAATGGAAAATAACTTATTAGATGATACCTGATTTCAACATGGTCTTCGATGAAACTCGTACACATATGGCAATTTTAAATGTCATTGAACGAGTCGAAACTCTCGAAGCTTATGACGAAGATCATTGGACCAATGAAAATTCATTAATCAATACTGTTGAATCAATAAATAGAGGTTTAAAAAATTTAGATGACTTAGAAAAAAGTAACAAATACATAAAACTTATTCTTGACTGTAATGTGCATCATACAGAAAAATTACTTAGAAAAAAGATAATCTATGTAAACAATTAAATAAAATTAAAAAACATTTATTATTATTAAATCAAAATTTTGAGCGGAAGTTTGAACAGCAACAGAATCAAATTAATGAATTAAAAAGTGAAATTGAAGCTGAATAAAAACACATGAAAATAAATACCGTATTTTCTTGTAAACCTATAACCTCTTTAACAGTATTTTTAAATATATCTCATTATAATAATAAATACTTTTTAAAATTTTGTAAAATACTTGTCGTTTCTTATTTTAGGAATGATTTTATAAATCATTATACCTATAATTAATTTAATGGTTTATTAACACTCATAACACCATACCCTCACACTCACACACACACACACACACACACGTACGCACGCACGCACGCGCGCGCACACACACACACACACACACACACACACACACACACACACACACACACACACACACACACACACACACACACACATACATACACAATCTAGAAATGATTACATTCTCAAAGTTTAGAAAGGATTGTTAAAGAGTGTTTATGGATACTTTATATATAAAGGGGCTGCTTTAATTATTTGTCATTTCAATCTTGGATCCTGTTAAACCATGATAATACTGAAAAATATTTGCTCAGAATAGTAATCAAAACTCTAAGTTCCAATGTCGCCAAGTACTATCCATGCTGTATGGATTAAATAAATCGTACTGTAAGAAACTTATAGTTGGTCTGGAAAGCCGTGTTATTGGTTGTGGTGATTTCAAACCTATTGTTCGTCTAAGTGGTCAAAATAATGCGGGTATACCACTTACACATACCGAGTGGATCTGGTTTAAAGAAAGTTTTCCCAGGATTGACGAATTCTTTGAATCAGAAGGAAACGAAATGGTTGATCAAAAAATATATTGTGGTACCAGTTTTAGCATAAGGTTCACGATAAGTTCTTCTGATGAAGCTTTTGAGCTGATATACGAAACACAAGGCAAAAATCATAGAGGTTGTCCACCAACGAAGAAACGCTTTCAATCAAGATTGGTGTATAATAAAGCAATCTATGATCAGCTCAAACACATCTCTAGAAACATAGACAATAGGATTAAATATCTGTTAAATGCGTTCAAATATATAAAATATGTATTTAATGAAATTTGTAACTATACGAAAGAAAAATTCCAAGAAAGAAAACAATTATCACAATACACACAGTTTAAATTTTATGATGTACATTCTATAACAAGCACATTTTATACCCATAATGTTAATAAGTTACATAAAATCTTGAAAAAAAATAATTTAAGTATGTTAATAGATGATGCCTATATTTTGATGTATGAACTTGCATCGTTACAATTGAAGGATATTGATCATGTTATGAACAAAAGTATTAATCAATAAATGTATTAAAATATCAATCTCGTTTTTCCTTACCTTTGACACGTAGGGTATATGATCGTAATAAATTAATTATATTTCAATTAAAAAAATCTGCTTGATTCTTAATTATCTCTATTTTAAAGTAATTAACTTAGCATAAATAAATCTATCAAAAGTGGTAGCGACAGTGGCGAAAGGCTCAAGAGGTACATTAAATAGTTTGATATAACACATCAAGCTTTTCGATCCACATTAGGCTTATTAATTCACATTAAGCTTTTCGACTCACATTAAGCTTTTTGATACTCGTTGAGCGCATTTATCGTAAGTTTTGTAGCTACAAACTAGCTTGTTACTTCAATTATCTTATCACGTCAAATTAGCTTACCACTTCAAATTAGCTTGTCACTTCAAATTAGCTTGTCACTTCAAATTAGCTTGTCACTTCAAATTAGCTTGTCACTTCAAATTAGCTTGTCACTTCAAATTAGCTTGTCGGTTCATCAGCAATCTGATTTCTCGAGCAGCTTGTGATATGCGCGAGCCGCCGCCGCCGCCGCCGCAAACCTCGAGACTTATAAAAAATATTATCTCCTTTAACGAAACAGTTTTAGTCATGGATCCACGGTGGAAACATCCTTGGACATCTATGGTTTGTGGTCCCACATCATGTGGAAAAACCACGTTTGTTAAAAACTTTTTAAAACATATAGATGGTATGAGTAACGTACACTTTGATCGAATAATAGTTTACTATTCCGAATGGCAATCAACGTATAAAGAGCTGGGTGATGATACCGAATTTCACGAAGGCTTACCCAAAAATTCAGACTTTGTCGACGACCCCAGACCAAAACTGATAATTATAGACGACTTGATGCGTGAGTCTTCGGGTGGTGTTATTGCCAATCTTTTTACCAAGGACAGTCATCATAATAATTTAAGCGTAATATTCATCACACAAAATCTTTTCCACAACGGCCAACGTGAAATCTCGTTAAACTCTAATTATATAGTTATTTTCAAAAACCCTAGGGATAAATCCCAGATACAGTATCTAGCGCGCCAAGTGTGTCCTGAAAATCCACAATTTCTACAAGAGACTTATCTTGATGCAACTAAACAGGCACACTCCTATTTATTACTTGACTTACGCCAAGATACACCTGATAATTGTCGTTTTCGTAGTAATATATTTCCGTTTGATAAATACCACTATGTTTATGTTCCCAAGAAATCTACAAAAGGTAGCGAACTTGGGAATAATATACCAGTCATACGATTGTAATGGGGCCGAGTAGACGCAAACGTCTTGGACAAAAAAATTTAAATACTTTAAAAGCTCTGCTTCATTTCGATAACAATCAACGAAGTACTTTATTACGTGAAGCAGATAAAAAACTTGTTATTCTCATTTGCGAATGTGGTTTAAATATTTTACGTGGTAACGTGCCTTTGAATAAAAACTATAAAAATAAATTGAAAAAGTACGTTTTATTCTTAAGAAAATTAACTGATTCTTCGCAAAGTTTGAAAAATAAAAAGAAGTTGATTATCAAATACAAGACTTGTTTACCACTCATCTTGGTACCTGTGATAAAACTATGGATCATGCAAGAAAAATTATTTTGATTCCTGAAGAAAGTATAAACAACATACATCATCGCTTATCAAATGAAAAATTGGTTACTATGCAAACACCGGGTACACCTACGTCGCGACTAGACAAAGAAATGAGCGAAATTATAAATTCGACCTCAATTCAAGATGATCGTGAAAAATATGCAATGTACCAACAAGCATTGGAGCGTTTTATGTATTATAAAAAAATGATAGTACAAATAAGTTTCAAGCTAGTAGTGTAAATGTACCCGGAGATACCGATGAAGTAGGCAAAGTAAATGTCGGCGAAGATGCCAATGAAGAAAACAGCAATGAGAGCATAATAAACTGTGTACCACCAAAGTTTCAATTTAAAGCAAAACAGTTATTACAACGATTGCATGATTTTGGTGATGTCACATGGGATGCTCGTGATAAGATTACCATAGATGATGGCAGCATCATCAAAGGTGGAAACATAGTAGACTTGATTAACGATACTGTGAGAAATAGAAAACAAGCGTTGTCAAATGGTTATGATCAGTTTGCCCAAGCACTTCGTAAAGCAAATATACCACGAGAATTTATTGTTAACAATAAAATTTGGGAGATTGTTTCTTCACCACAATCTGTCAGCAGCGAGGAAGAAACTCAACAGTCTGATAGCGAAGAAATAAACGAAAAACCATCCGATAAAACAACTCCAAGAAAGTTGAGAAAAAGATTACGTCCCGAAGAAACACCTAGGCACGTTACAAAAGTTCGTATTCTTCCATGAGATCGCCTGGAGTAAACATTGAAGAAGATTTGATCACACACCCCGAATCAACTCTTGTAGATAATTTAATCAATCTTTTACCTTTTGAAATACATGCTCCAGGGTATCATTTTTGTGGACCTGGTACACGCCTAAACGAAAGGTTAGCGAAAGGTGAGAAAGGTATCAACCCACTTGACGATTATTGTCGTGAACATGATATAGCATATGCAAACAGCGGTGGTAACCGTAGCAAAGCTGATTGTTTGCTGGCCAAGCGTGCCTTTGCGCGTTTGTTGTCTGAAACAGCTACAACTAACGAGAGAAGTGTGGCTTTGGTCACAACTTGTTGTATGATTAGTAAAATAACTTTTGACAAGTTTTCCTTGTACATTAAAAAAATAATTAAAAAAAACATAAAAAAGAAACTAAAAAATTTTAAGAATAAGATAAATGGAAAAAACGTTAAATAATTTGTTTTATCGACCACCGAAATGACCAACCTATGCAGGTGCATACAACCGTTTAAAAACAGTTGGTAAAAAACATGATCGCAAAAAAATTATCAAATGGTTTGAAAGTCAGGATGCTTATACTCTACATAAACCTGTACGCCGTCATTTTCTACATAGGACTTATGACGTTCGTAACACTTTTGATGTGTGGGAAGGAGATCTCGCTGATTTACGATCATTAAAAACCTATAACGATGACAACACGTATCTACTTGTGGTTATAGATGTTTTATCAAAATTTGCATGGGTTCAGCCAATTCGTAACAAAACATCGAAAAGTGTCGCTACAGCTTTTGAGCGTATTTTGGCACAGTGTAAAGGACAGCACCCTATGCTCTTTCAAACTGATAAAGGTAAAGAATTTCTCGGTAAAGAGATGCAAAAAGTTTAAAAAAAAAATAGTATAAATTACCGCGTGGTTAGAAATCCTGATAGTAAAGCGGCTGTGGTGGAAAGGTTTAATAGAACATTGAAGGGTCGATTATGGCGATAGTTTACTCATACAAACACGTACAGATATGTTGATATTTTGCAAAAAATTGTTGATGTTTACAATAGTTCTTGGCATTGTGGTACTAAAATGGTTCCTGCTAAAGTTAATTTGTACAATGCCGCAAAAGCACACCAAAACCTAGCCCAACGATACAATAAGACTCGTATCCGATATCCTAAATACAAGGTGGGTGACTTGGTACATGTCAGTCGTGCCAAACTAGTATTCAAGAAAGCATACGAAAGTGGCTGGACTTTGGAATTGTTCCGAATTATACGCATATCTACTGAGAGACAACCACCTGTTTATACTTTACAAGATCTTGACGGCGAACCAATCGAAGGTTTTTTCTACGAAGAAGAACTTTCCAGAGTACAAAAAGATTTGCATACCGAATCATTTCAAATAGATAAGATTCTAAAAACTAAAGGTAGAGGGAAAAACAAAAAATATTTTGTAAGTTGGAAAGGCTATCCTGACAAATTTAATTCCTGGGTTCCCGCAAACAATTTGAAAAAGATATAATGAGAGACCAATTTTATATCGTACTATCTAGTAACAACAGTGTGTATGTGTTTCCTGAAAACAAAACAACACATTTTACCATACAGTTACCCCAAAATATTTATTTACATGGTGAGTGGTCTGTAGCTCTTTGTGAAATTCAAATACGCCACACATTTCAACATATTTCGATCGATAACTATGAGGGTATGGTTTGTGTAAAAACAATTGAGTTATTTTCACCAAATGATTCGACACGAATCAACAGAAAAGGATGTTGTTGCACACTTATCACCAGGAATCTACACAGATATGGAAAATCTTTTACAAGAAATAAATAATTTATCTAATATGAAAAATCACTTACAATTCAAAATACAACGTGGAGGATTTATAGAAATTGAACGAATTTGTCAGGATACTTACGACACGAATTTTCATAGCTTGATATTGTCTGAAAAACTCTTGAGAATTATTGTTTTTGAAAACTGTAATTTTGAAAAAATTGAGGGTACAGTTGTCGGTCAAAGACCTGCTGACCTTATTAGTGGTTTACCGTCAATAATAAGAGTGTATAGTGATATTTGTGAACCTTACATTACAGATGATGTTCATACACCCCTTTTACGTATTGTTCCTCTTAATATGAACGAGTATAAATATGGTAGCATTGAGATTAAAAACTTTACCACACCAATGTATATTCCATTGTTATGTACGTCGTTTCAAACGATTACAATAGATATAAAGGACCAAGATGGAAACCCTGTAGCATTCGATTACGGCACGTTGACAGTGACACTTCATTTTAAGAGAACCGCATAAGATGGGTTATTTTGAAGCAACTTATGATAACCAAAATGCCCGCGATCCATTCGATAATTATATCACAATAGATACATCTATGCAAAAAGGAAAAGGAGTTGGAAGCTTTTTAGAAGGTGTTTATCGTAGTATTTTACCGTTTGTAAAAAAAGGTGGGAAAAGCTGTTGGCAAAGAGGCTTTACGAGCAGGTGTAAATATTTTAGATGACATTACACATGAAAAACCTTTTAAAGAATCTTCTCACAATAATATACGAGAATCAGGAAAACATCTCAAAAGAAAAGCCGACGAAGAATTGGATAATCTGATAAGTGGTTCAGGATATAAAACTAAGCGTCGGGCACGGAAACAACAGTCGACTACGAATTCTGATACAGTAAACACCAAAAGTAGAAAACATTCCAAAGTTAAGACAAAGAAAAAATTTGACAATAAAAAGAAAACTTTGAAAGAAAAACGTACTGCACGAGATATTTTTGAAGAATAATGGCTTTTCTACATAGTGGTTCGTGTGCATGTCTTAAATCTGAAGTGAATTTATTTAGTGTACCTCCTACTCAAACAACGATTGAAAATTCAAATTATGTTCAATACAAGCCAATATCTTCGCTAACTGAAGGGTCACCAATAGAGTTTTCTATACCGGGAACTAGTGAATATATCGATCTTGCACATACTCTGCTTAGTGTTAGTGTAACTATCGCACAAACAGTAACACCTCCTGAAACTATAGATAAAAATACCTTGAAAAATGTTGGTCCTGTAAATAATTTTATGCATTCGATATTTAATCAATTTGATGTGTTATTTAATCAAAAACCTGTTTCCCCACCCAATAACGCCTACGTTTATCGATCATATATTGAAACTTTATTAAACTATGGGTCTGTAGCTAACAAATTTCATCTCACCAGTGCACTATGGTACACCGACGCCCCTGGAAAAATGGATGCTACAGATGACGAAAACGAAGGTCTTACAAGTCGTCGAAACCTTACGGGCGAGGAGAAAAACATTGATATGATTGGATATTTGCATTGTGATGTTTTCAATCAAGACAAATTATTAATTAACGGTGTCGAAGTACGTGTGCGGCTCGTACGATCACGACATAGTTTTTGTCTTATGGACCCTACAGGACTCTACACAGCTCGAATCTCCGAAGCTGCTCTCTTTGTACGTCGTGTCAGACTTAGTCCAAGTATTATATTGGCTCACGAAAAAGCACTTTCGAAAACAACAGCTAAATATCCCCGCACACGTGTGGAAGTAAAAGCTATTACAATGCATAGTGGTATTCATGGAGAAACACTGGATAATGCCATTTTAGGTCAATTACCAAAAAGAATTATTGTTGGTTTTGTAGAAAATAAAGCTTTTAACGGTGATAAGAACCTCAATCCGTTTAACTTTAAAAATTTCAATATAAATTACTTGTGTCTCTACATTGATGGTGTACAAGTACCATCTAAACCATTACAACCTGATTTTAAAACGAATAATATGTATGTTGATGCATATCATACTTTATTTTCTGGTACAAGTATACATTATTTAAATGAGGGGAATTCAATTTCATCCATTTATGCCAATGGATATTGTCTTTTCGCTTTCGATTTAACACCTGATTTATCAGCAAATCAAGACACACATTGGAATCTAGTAAAACATGGTAGTGTAAGAATTGATGTTCGTTTTGATGATCCGTTAAGCAGTACAGTGAATTGTATAATTTATGCTGAATATGAAAATATACTTGAGATTGATTCGTCACGTCAAGTTCTCGTGGACTATAGTGGGTAAGATGTTGGGGGGTGGGGGGGGGGGGGGAGTAGTAGTGGGGGTAAAGGTTAACGGTTAGGAAATATTTCTGATGTGTCAGTTGTTGATCGTACGTTGATGTGTTCAAAACTATGAAGATGGATATCGTCGTAGACATACAGTGTGCCAAAGATTATAAGAACCGTGTAGTACCAAAAGAGGTCGCAGTTCTTTCATGAAATCAAAATTTCACAGGACATTGGATTGTTTCTCCGAATAGACAAATAACTACACTATGTCAAGAGGCTAGAAAAGAAAACGATTGGTTATCACGAAACCATCACAGTCTGGATTGGTTTGATCAAGGTGTTTCCGAAAAAGTCTTGTTCAAAAACCTAGAAGAAATTTGTAAGAGAGCAAACAATATCTATGTTCGTGGTGGCATGAAAGTGGCGATTTTACGAAAGATCACTACACGACACATTATAAATTTAGAGTTTGAGGAAGATTGCCCGCTATTTCACAAACTTACAGCATCTGGTAATTACTGCATGCAACATTCTTTAAAATTCGGTTTTTCAAAGTATAGTTGTGCTTTGAATAACGCCTCTAAGTTAAAAACGTGGCTGAACACACGTGGTGAAACTCCAACTGTTGAAGAGTTTGTCTTTGAACCACCTATTAATCTCTGCGATGAACAATATACAAATTCAGCGGGTTTTATCTCGAATTCCGGATCACGCTGTGGGGGTCTTTGCGGCAGATCAAATTCCCCTGGTCTGGACGAGACCCACAGCTTTTATTTTCAACACCCAAAGTCACGATAAACCTAGTTTGTATTGGGTTAGAATTTACGTCAATAAAAATGGTGATGCCTGGTACTTTGATAGTTTTGGCGTACCTCCGTACATACCCGATCATATAAACCGCATTCGAAGAAATGTTAGAAAATTTCGATGGAATTCACGACAACTACAAAGTGAAACTTCAGATACATGTGGTTATTTTTGTCTCATGTTTTTACATTACATGTCTGTGGGTCTTGGAGTTGGACATTTTCTCAAAAACTTTTCTTGTAACTTACGCAAAAATGATCAAATTGTTAAAAATTATGTTTCAAAATTGTATAGGGGCATATTTCCCGCTACCATTACCAGCCCCATTACTAACATATCACCGCTACTATCCTACCCCTTCCAATAGAAAATCCCTCCACATCGGTATGAATAGTATAAAAGAGCGTCTAGCACAGTCTATTCATTAGTTCACTCGATCACTCCTGCTGAAAATAATACACAAGAATGGCTGGTCAAGGCAAGCGTAAATACAAGACAATGGCTGGTCAACAAAGTGCTTCCAAATATTATTGTCATCAGCTGCTGCCGATGGTGTACGCACTAAACAAATCTTATACCAAGAAAATTACAATTGGTCTAGAAAATAAGAAAATTGGTGGTGAATTTCTACCTATCATCCGTCTTAGTGGTGACGACTTTGTTGGTATACCGTTTACTGTGTCTGACTGGCGTTTATTTGAAGAAAATTTTCCAGTTATTGATAAGTTCTTTGAAACTAAAGATGGTGATATGCTGGATAAAAAGATACCCTTTAGCCATTTTAGCATAAGACTTATTATGAGCTATGGTGACAAGGCATTTGAACTTGCGGAAGAAGAAGATTCACAGATGTCAAGTAATGATCAACCACCAACGAAACAGTACCGACGTAGTTTAATATTTAAAAAAGTTTCTTTTGATAGATTAAAAATATTAAAACATTGTATACGTGTGAGAGTGAGATTTTTATTAGATGTAACATGTAATATAGAATATATTATTAATACACTTTGTCATTATTTCAAAGAAAAATTGCAAGAATCGCAATCATCACAATATATACATTTTTCTAAGGACGATTTATTAACGTATGCGGAAAAATTCGGTATACCTGATTCTGATCAAGTTTATGATGAAATAATGATTAAAAAAAATGATATACCGATACCAATACCCATTCATGATGTTATGTCTGCAATATATGAGCTTGTATCATTACATTTAGAAAATATTATATTTTTAATGAATAAAAAGATTTAAATGTATCAAACTTGTTTTTACTTATCTTTCATACTCCTATCCTAAAATACCACCTACTTTTCTTACAGATAGAATTTAATATTATAGAGTTAAATTGTAAAGTTAAATTTTAAATCATAGAGTTCAATATTATATAAATTTTAAAAGTTCAAGTTATATTTAAAATTTTGAAATCATAGAGTTGGGGTTTTTCCAGCCGATCAGATACCTCTGACGTGGTCGAGACCGGTTGCTTATGTGCTTAATACACAAAAACATAATAGACCTGGTCTACACTGGGTGGCAATTTATGTTGATAAGATCGGGAATGGTTGGTACTTTGACAGTTTTGGTAAACCACCCTATATTCTAGACCACATAAATCGTATACGCAGAAATGTTAGAAAATTTCGATGGAACCCATACTAGTTACAAAGTCAAAATGCTGATACCTGTGGATATTACTTGCATAATGTTTTTACATTACATGTCTGTTGGTATTGGGTTCAGACGTTTTCTCCAATGTTTTTCTACAGACTTGGAAAAAAATGATCAAATTGTAAGAAACTATGTTTCCAAGCTTCAGAGAAGTATTTTCCCCTACCACTAGCTTCCCCTTCCATACATATCTTCCACCACTAAAGCACCCCCACTACAATTATCCCCAACCATTTATCACCCCCTCTACTAATATGAATAGTATATAAGAGGTGTACTCAGCCCATTTCATCAGTTCAGCCGACTTGTTCACTACTTACAAAATAAGAAAACAAGGATGGCTGCTACAAAAATCCATTGCCACCAAGTTCTGCCTACTGTATATTGTCTAAACAAATCATACACAAAGAAAATCGCCGTGGGTCTTGAAAACTCTGGTGCAGGCCCCACCGACTTTCAACCCATCATCCGAATTTTTACGGACGACTTTGTGGGAATAAGCTTTACAGTGGAAGAGTGGCTGTATTTCCGGGAGCAATTTCCGGACATTGAAAAATACCTCGATACAGATAGTGTTGAAAAGCAAGATGAACAACAGCTTCATAGCAGTTTCAATATCAGGTTCATCAGAAGTTACAATGACAAAGCCATCGAACTTATACCCCGAGATGTAAGGGAAGAAGAAAGAGGCGAGCCACCAAAAAAGAAACCGTACCGACCAAGCTTAGTATTTAAGAAAGTGACGTTTGATCATCTTAAAACTGTAACTAGATGTATAGATGTAAGAGTAAAATATTTGACAAATGTACAAAAAAATATTAAAATTATAATAAGTTGCATCTCTAAATTTTTGAAAGGTCAATTAGAAAAAGATCAGGAATCGCAATATGTAAATTTCAACAAGTCTGACGTATTACCTCTCACAACAAAGTTTTATGGAATAAATGCGTTTGGTGCAGAAATATTAGATAGCGCAGAGAAAAAATTAGAAAAAAAAATGTATCCTCAAATATATCTTCATGCGATAATTTATGGTTAAATTACGATTTAATGGCATTGCATATAGAAGACATTGTACACTATATGAATAAAAAGAAATAAAGAATAAAATTTATAAAAAAACTTGTTTATTATTTACCGTACTCCTTTTAGAAATCCTTTAAATAATAATAATAATAATATGGGAGGGGGAGTAGTTATAGAAATATGTGGTACTACAGGACAGGCGTTTCTTTCCTACATTACCGGTTACTCATTGGTGGAGAATTCCCCCTCTTCTCCTAGGGTAATCGGTGGTGGGAGAAACCCCCACACTCATCATGGGTGAGTGGTGGGGGGTTTGTTTGTCTGCCCTATAGTGCCACTATAACTACTCACCTCTAATGATGTTTATAGAGAGTTTTAACGAAGTTGAAAATTTTACTATTACAAAGCTTCCTCTAGGAGGAAGCAATTATAATTTTGTGTTACATGTTTGATTACCCTGCCCAGTTCTCAATGAAGTGTCGCTTCGAAAAAACGATTTCTGTAAGGATTCGCCTTTCTGGCTCGCTTTTGTGAAATAACTTTATAAAATTTAGTAGCTATTTTAGCTATGTTTCATTTCGTTTTTGTATGTATTGTACGGAAAGATGCTACAAAACGCGCGTAAAGAACTACCACTACACATATGATGCAAAAACATAATGCAATATTCACCGGACACTTTTGAATCAAAACTTTGTAATAGTTTCTTATTTCACTGGAAACGCACGCAGTTTCTTCGTAGGCGATCAAGATGAAGTGGTGAGGTGGGGGCGATCCCGTAACTGTCGACATATACTCCGTACCCCCAATTTTGTCTATGTAAATAGTAACCCAATGCGATCCTGGTTTATTTGCTGTATCTAGATTGGTCACAATAGCCACAGGTGGACTTAAAATTGTTGAAATGTGATCAGCAGCATACACACCTATTGTATTCACTCTTAGCGCACGTATCGCATGCATTATTGTACTTGTGTCCATCTTGTAATTGATTCTCCGTGAATATATTCGTCGTCGTTTGCTTTTACCGCGTGTGTGCTGCTGTCTTCGTCGTCTCTGTCGGTTACATCTACTACACCTGGTTCACCAAAGCAAAAAGACTTTCTGCGTTCGTTACGATACTTGCAGGGAGCAGCGTAAAATCTTTCGCTTTGTATGGTTTCATTTACTTCGCGCCACTCTTCTGGAACTATACTGTACATTCATTTTCTTAGTAGGTTTGCTTTGAAAAGTGCACAAAAGTCTTTCTTATTTTCTATATGTTTTTCGATATGACTTGCGCACACTAATGAATTCGGAAATAGTCCTTCTAATTTACTAAACGATGGCGACCTCCACTCTTCGAGGTTTATAAAGCACCTTCCAAGCACGTTCTCGAGATACCTTCGTTTTTTATTCCCTCGCACGTAGATATTTCTCGCCTTCTTGACAAGTTTGTAGAGATGATGACGCAATCGTTGTAATGATATGTCACCTTCGAACCACTCTATTCCGTGTAAGTGAATTGTGCAATAGCTGTTTGTCTGATGGCAAATGCAAAAAATTACAAGGTGGGCCTGCTATCCAATGACCGACTATGAGCTCTTACAATGCGATCACAGCCACTTCCTTTGGCAAAAAATTTCTGTTAACGTCGCGAAAATCTTGTATGACGACAATGAAATCCATGATTTAAGAAGTGAGTACGAGAGTTTATCGCTATGTAAAAGACCAAATGACAACTGATCCTCATGCGTAGGCGTTTCATTTCTGATATACGCTTATCCCCACAACTCTTGTTTCTCCTTCTTCTTCTTCTTATATTTACGCGCTAAAATCCGATAGGATTTGCCTGCTCGAATCGATTTCCAGTACGTTATCGTATTCTGCGTAAATGATGCAATTTATGGTGCTAGTGAGAGCGCCCTCGAATCGCACTTCCACGCGCACGCTACCCGACCGCACGAGGTTCCAGTGTGTAGTACAATGAGCTGATAAATCTGGTGTTAAGACAAAAGCCGTCAGAAAATTTCCTCGCGCGTAATTATGACGATTGATGCCGTTGCCTTCGTTGAGAAAATGTATACCTGTACCCGAGAACAGCGTATAGTAAGCATCTATATAGAGACCGCTATTACCGGTAAAGTGAGGTTGTAACGGTTTGCTTGGAATTTGCACTCCGGCGACGTACAAAGAAAGATAATTTATCGAAAAGTGTTGAAAATTGAACGGGTTGAATTTACGATTTCCATTAAATGCTTTGTTGTCGACGAAACCTATAATTATTCTTTTAGGCAGCTGCCCGAGGATCACGTTGTCGAGAGTGTCCTCGAGAATTCCAGTGTGAAGCGTGAAAGACTTAACTTCGACACGTGTAATCGGATACTCGGCTGTAGCTTTAGCTAAGGCATTGGCGTGCCCAAGTAAAACACCAGGACTCATCTTTACTCTGCATATGATGAGACTGGCTTCTTTGATTTTGACACGGAATTTACCATCATCCGACACATCCATCAAGCAAAATGCATCTTTGCTTCGTACGAGGCGTACTCTCATCTCAACTCCGTTGATAAGCATTTTATCTTGATTAAATACGTCGCAATACAAATGACCAATCATATCGACGGTTTTCCCTCCAAGTATGTAATGTTGACGATATAGGGCTCCTTTGTTCACGGTAGCATTTTCTATAGGAATATTTGGAGCAGCTTCAAAGTTGTCAAACGTATCATCGTACCAAAGTTCTGTAGTTAAATACGATTCTATAGCAGCCGGAGAATAATTCAACAACGATTCAATATAAGCTCTATAAGGGTAGGCGTTGTTGGGAGGCGAAACGAGTTTTTGATTAAAAAAAACGTCGACTTGATTAAATAGCGAATGAAGAAAATTGTTAACTGGCGCGACTTTGACGTTTTCCGCTTCGCCTTCTATTGGTTCAACCTTTGCACGAATGTAAAGCATCGTGTGCGCAAGGTCTATGTAATGTTCACTACCAATTGGCACCACAAACTCTATGGGAGCATCTCCTTCGTCGCTGAGCGATGATACGGGCTTGCAGTGTAAGAAACTGCTACTCTCTATGGAAGTTTGAGTCGCTGGTAGAGAAAAAATATCTAACTCACTGGACATACATTCTGTCGAGTGTGAATGTAAGAACGCCATTTTTTTTCTATTTTAATATTTCTAAACGTGGGCTTCCTCCTCATCTTGTTGACTCTCCTGCCTTTTCTTGCAGTTGTTCGTCCCTTCTTCTTCTTCTTCTTTTTTTCTCTGTGATGCGAACTGAACCGCTTGTCTTCCTCAACTGACGTTTTCGTCTGTGAGCAGGCATCTTATAACCCGAGCCTTTCATCATCTCAGATATTTTTTCGGCTGCTTTTCTCTTCAAGTTTTTTCTAGATTCTTTGGCTCTAACCTTCACTGCTTCTTTGAAATTGACACCGTTATTCACCACGTCATCGAAAATATTTAACCCCGCTCGTATGGTTTCTTTTCCTACAGCTTTCGCTCCACTGGAGATGTAAGGCAGCATTTTTCGAAACAGGCCGCCTAACCATGCTCCCACTCCTCGCCCTCTTTGATAAGTAGAGCCAGCGAAAACTCTCCTAACCCCACCCCCGACTTGCTCGTTGTCGTCGTAGCATTGAATGTAGTAACTCATATTGGTTATAATTTATTAGCTGTTGCGTTTGAAATGTAGCGTAACCGTTGACGTGCCATACTCGAATGGTATAGGTTGGCGATGTTGATCCCTTATATCTATGACTATATTGTGAAAATTGTGATAAAGTAACGTAATGCAATGTATCGGAGCAAAACGCTGCACGTAGTTACAACCAAATTTTTAATTTGGATCTGTAACTGAAACTATACGTAGAAGAGATGCTTGAGTATCCCCGACTGTGTATGGTTCGCAAATGTCCGTGTAAACGTACATTTGATGAGGGCCAGCGCGAGACAATGCAGCAGGTCTAACACCCTCAATGTCTCTGGTGCCCTCGTTGACGGTCGTGAACATTCCTTTGGTCCCGAAATTTTTAATACCAAAAATACGACAAATTTTATCATTGAATTCCGTCACGTGAAACTCTTCACAATGGCATGTTCGCTTTATGGCGTAATATCCTAAGCGGCTTTTCATCGGTTCCAGCACTTGATGCTGATATACGTCGTTCGATCTATTTATCTCGTCAGCTAGCTGTTCTATAGTTTTATAAATACCGTCAGAAAAGTGGCAAACGTCTTTTCTTACTACCTTACCCCTGTCGTAGGAACAAAATGAATAAGAAGCTTCAGTATTTTGTACGTAGTTTATAGTACAAGGCACGTAAATTTCAGCTAGACCTACGAGCCATTCACCATGCAGCCTAATCTCGCGCTGTCAATGTGTGGTGAAGCAAGTTGTAGTATTATCGCTGAAATACATCATACTGCTGTTACTCGGTAACACCATGTAAAATTCATCTTGGCTCTCCATTTCTTTTTTTTTCAGATACTATCGAGATCACTCGCCTTTATCCAAGAGTTGAATTTGTCAGGATATCCTAACCACTTAGTTGCTTATTTGCCCCTCGTCCGCGCGTACGAACTATGTACTTCTCGGCCAACCAATACAAGTTCTTCCGTGTAAAAAAATCGGTCGATAATTTCACCGTTTAAGTATTCGAGAACGTACGTGTAGATATTCTGTCGTCGCGACACCCTATTTATCTTGAACACTTCCTCGCTGAAATTTTTTTTCATAACCGCGCTCGAAGGTATTTTTAGTCCGACTCATTCGAACGAAATCGCCCACCTTGAATTTAGGTATCGCTTGGTGAGCTCTCATGCGGCCGTTTCTCTGTACTGCGCTTTGTCGAAGAGCGCGCTTTTGCAAATTTTCACGGGCTTTTGCTGCGTTGTACAGATTTACCTCTGATGGTTTCATTTTTGTTCCACTGTACAATGTGTGATTGTAAGCGTATATAATTTTTTGTACTACGTCAACATATCTTTTCGTATTTTTGTGCGCGAAATAACGCCACATACGCTCTCGTATTGTTCTGTTGAGTCTCTCGACTACAGCGGCTTTGATATCGGGATTTCGCGCTACTCTAAATTGTATGTCATATTTTTTTAGAAGGCTTTGAAAAGCTGACCCGACACATTTTTTGCCACGGTCGGATTGTAAACTATCGAAATTTTGAATTTTTTGACACATAAGCGTAGTGCCTTTTGTCATCGGGAAATATGCAAGAGCGCAATCTAAATTCATCGACACAGTCTTGCGATAAATCGAGAAAAAGATACGTATGTGGGGTTCGCGTCGCGTCGAGGTAGGCCTCTTGCAGAAATTTTGGATCTTTCGGATACACTTGACGCGCCAAGTGCTGTATTTGAGCGCGATTACGCGGGTTTTTATACAGTACGATGTATTTTGTGTTCAGTGTTATATCGCGCTGTGACTTTCCTTTATGAAAAATATTTTGCGTTATGAATATAACGCTAATATTTTTATGATGACTGCCCTTCGTGAACAAATCTAATATCACATCGCATGAAGATTCACGCATCAAATCATCGAGTATAAGTAATTTCTTTTTATCGCTATCGTTAGAGTAATCGCTCGCTTGAGGCAAACCTTCCCGAAATTCGATACGCGGTGGGTCACCACCACCGGGTCTCAGGTCCGTCCGATAGGCTTCTTGCCACTCGGCGTAATAAAAAAGTATGCGATCGAAGCGTACGTTATAGATTATCGGTAAATTTGCGAGAAATTCTTTGACAAACTGCGTTTTGCCATATCCGGTAGGTCCGCACACGCAACACGTAAAGGGATGTTTCCAGCGGGTATCCATTTTCGAGACTGACAACTAAACCCAATTTTCTCGTGCTTTTATCATGATATTTTTTTCAAAACACAAAAAAAACCAACTGTCTCACCAGTGACCTCCGGCGCGCATCGGGCCCCGCGGCGGCGTGGCGCGGTGCTCATCAGTTGATATGTACCGCGCACCGGGCGCGTGTACATGCTTGTACTCTGCGGGGTATAAGCTGATATTCGCGGCGTTAAAAGCGAATACTTTGCGCGCGCGCGCGTGTGTATCAGCTGCTACAGCGCGCGCCGGTCGCGTGTACAGGCTTATACTCCGCGCGGTACAAACTTATACTTTGCGCGTACGAGCTGATATTCGCCATGTTGAAAAAGCCTATTCTTTGCGCGTGCAAATCAGCTGTTGCAGCAAGGGCCTGAAATATTTTTGAGAAAAAAAAATTTATACTTCTAAAATGAACATTAACACCGAGGAAAATAACAACAACAACAACATTTACAAATAAGTCTTATTTTTTATTAATAAAATATTTTAACGCTTATAGCCAAAAGGCAATGACAATTCTTTTATTGAATGGTAGCGCCGTTTTTTGAACACTACACAACATGTCTTATATTTATCTCGCGTGATGACATCGTGCTTGGGTGTGCACCTTATGGCTTTAAAATATAATTTAATATTATCCGCATCATCACCATTCATAAAGGTATCGATCAATTGTTTAATGCTATCGAAATTTATTTTTAAATCATTAGCATAATTTAATCTTATCCCTTTGATTTTAAAACATTCAAATGTCTCTCCTGTCGATGAGTCGATTGCTTTATAGGCGTAAAATTTAGGACAGCCCGATAAGAATGTTTCAACATGTACATTTGGTCCTTAACTCTTGAGTTCATCCGTCATATCACCTAATACCGTGCCGAGATGTGATCTGTATTCCTCGTCCTTCGTGCGCTCATTACAAACGAATATGCAAGAGTCGGTATCAAAGTATAAAACTCGTCGATCGAGTTTCTCAAGATAATCGTACAATTTGAGTTGAGCTTGCGCCGTGGTGTATGCAGTGATTACTACATTGGTATTGGATGCCTGTGACACAGCATCAACGATATTTTGCCAGTTTACATATAAAAGTTCGTCGTTTACCAGCAACACGCTAAGTACTTCTTTTTCCGGCGCAACTAAAAGTTTAAGAAGGGCCTCGCATGTTTTTATAATTTCGGTCTATTTTAAGTTGCTACGCTGCCCAAATTTTCCCCAAAAAGAATTAAGACAGAGTTTTACCACTGCGCGCAAGCCAGCATTTTTTCGGATTTTTTCTCTCTCCATTCGTATACCCTCGTCTCGCTCGTACTCTAACAAATAACGTTCCTTATCTACATCACTCTCGCACCACAATGGCCAACCGTGGCTTGTTCTTTTATTTCCAAAAACGCATTCACGTAGCTATCAAACAATCCGCCTGTCCCAGTCTGTTGATCGTATTGCGTTACTTTATATCGCCATATTATGAATATTTCCGTTATTTGGTAACCCAACTCGATGGCTTTTCGCAGTTCATGGGCTACCCACGTGAATTCGCGCTCGTGAATGTATTCGTGAGTAAAATCTTCTTGTCGCATCTCCTCTCAACAAGAGCGACAAAGAGCAAACAGTAATCGGCCATGCATTTTTATTGGTAAGAGAGGAAGAAACAAATTTCGAGGAGGCAATATTTTGCATTTGATCAAACCTTCTACTCGTGATAGATCGTTGTTATTTCCATCTGTCAATGCGTCGCACTGTATTCAGACAAATATATATACAGCGTGTCCAAAAAGTCTGGAAACACCCAAATAATTTCTCAGCTGAATTACTATTGGAAAATGTTAAGGTCGCCTTTGTAGTAATTTTTTACAAGGAATCCAATGGTGACCTTGGATTCGACCTTGGACCTCATTTTTGAGGTTATTTCAAGGTCAACCTCATTTTTTTAAATGGTAACCCCTATTTTTTATAGCGGAATCTGAAAGAGCGGAAAATTTTACGTCCGGATATGTATTAAGGTATGAGGTTGAGGTTGCCCCCAGAGGTCAAATTGAGGTCAAAGTATGATTTCTTAAAAATTTCGCGAGTTCAGTGGTAAAACAAAACAAACAAAGGTAAGGTTTGGTAAGTTCGAACGAAGACTTGAAGGTGACCTCTGATTCGACCTTGAACCTCATTTTGAGCCTCATTTTTGAGGTTATTTCGAGGTCAACCTCATTTTTTTAAATGGTAACCCCTATTTTTTAGCGGAATCGGAAAGAGTGTGAAACTTTACGTCCAAACATGTACTCAGAACATAGTTCAAGAAGGACCTTGACGTTCATTTGAAGGTCATTTAAACTTAATGACGGTCTGATCTTGTGTAAACTTTTTAATTTTTTTAAACAGTCTAACATCTTATTTCAAGTGCTCGAATTATTTTCCATCCACTTTTTGATAGTAACCTAATCGATGATCGAAAACACCAACAGTATTTTTGATCATTTCAGTAGGAATGAGAGCTGATTCATTGTAAAATTTTTTGAAGCGTTTAAATATTGAACATTGTTACTTGTTATTTTTCGTATGGTTAGAGTGACAATAAACTATTATTCATTCCATAACCACCACAGAAAAGGGTTGGTCATCTTTCAAACATATTTTTTGAAAATTAAAAGTTCTTTTTATTTTCAACTCAAAAAATATTTTTGGATAAGGTCTACTACGAAGAGTAATAAAAATGAACAAACTCACTGATAGAGAAAGAATAACGATTCTCATGATGAGGGGTTGGGGACACATGCAGCGATCTTATAGGGCCGTAAGAGATATTTTTAATGCTTCATTTAGGGTTGGTGGAACTCCACTATCATTTTCAACAGTTCAAAAAACTGTTAGAAGGTTTGAAAATACCGGCACTATCAGCGATTTACCTCGATCAGGCAGACCAATGTCAGCAGGTAACGAAGAGAAATCTTTAGATGTTGTGTTAACATTCACCGAAGATCCGCATACTTCCGTTCGTAGAGCTGCTCAAGTGCACGAAATAAGTAAATCATCTATTCATAACATACTAAAGAGAGAGAAGTTCCATCCATTTAAAGTAACGCTAATACACAAGTTAAATGAAGATGATTTCGATCGTCGCGTTGAATTCTGTGATGATATGATGGCACGCATCGTACAAAATCCAAATTTTCCATCAAATATAGTCTTCTCAGATGAAGCTACATTTCAACTTGACTCAAGCGTAAATAGGCATAACTGTAGATATTGGGCAGTTGAAAACCCTCATTGGGTAAGAGAAGCCAAGTCACAATATCCACAAAAATTAAATGTCTGGGCTGGAATATTAAATAATAGGATTATAGGACCATTTTTTATTGATGGCAATTTAAATGCAGAAAAGTATGAAACTATGTTGCGGAATCAAATTGTTCCTGCTATAAGAGAAATAGCTGGAGAGGACTTTAATAACACATGGTATCAACAGGACGGTGCAGCAGCTCATTATGCACGAAACGTTCGCACATACAGTATTCATTAATCGATGGATAGGACGAAGAGGTGCAATTGAATGGCCAGCTAGGTCCCCCGATTTAACGCCTCTAGATTATTTCTATTGGGGTTATCTGAAGGATCGTGTATTCAAAACAAAACCCTTAAACTTAGATGAATTACGTGAAAGGATCATTGATGAATCAGCTCTCATTCCTACTGAAATGATTGAAAATGCTGTTGGTGCTTTCTATCATCGATTAGGTTACTGTCAAGAAATGAATGGAGAACAGTTCGAGCACTTGAAATAAGATGTTATACTGTTTAAAAAATCAAATGTGAGAGGCAAGGAGACTCACGTAAATCAAGCGCCCCATCGTGAGAGGCAAAGGGACTCACGTAAATCAAGCATCCCATCGTGAGAGGCAAGGGGACTCACGTAAATCAAGCGCCCCATCGTGAGAGGCAAGGGGACTCACGTAAATCAAGCACCCCATCGTGAGAGGCAAGGGGACTCACGTAAATCAAGCACCCCAAAGGGAACAGATTTTACTACGTCCACGTCGTTGTTCCTGGGTAACGCTAAATGTAAAAAAATTGAACTTGACATGACTTTTAAGGACAATGTCAAGGTCACCATTAGATTTCTCGTTGAAAACTACTAAAGAATTAACCTCGCTCAGTGTGATAAAAAGTTTACACAAGATCAGACCGTCATTAAGTTTAAATGACCTTCAAATGAACGTCAAGGTCCTTCTTGAACTATGTTCTGAGTACATGTTTGGACGTAAAGTTTCACACTCTTTCCGATTCCGCTAAAAAAATAGGGGTTACCATTTAAAAAATGAGGTTGACCTCGAAATAACCTCAAAAATGAGGCTCAAAATGAGGTTCAAGGTCGAATCAGAGGTCACCTTCAAGTCTTCGTTCGAACTTACCAAACCTTACCTTTGTTTGTTTTGTTTTACCACTGAACTCGCGAAATTTTTAAGAAATCATACTTTGACCTCAATTTGACCTCTGGGGGCAACCTCAACCTCATACCTTAATACATATCCGGACGTAAAATTTTCCGCTCTTTCAGATTCCGCTATAAAAAATAGGGGTTACCATTTAAAAAAATGAGGTTGACCTTGAAATAACCTCAAAAATGAGGTCCAAGGTCGAATCCAAGGTCACCATTGGATTCCTCGTAAAAAATTACTACAAAGGCGACCTTAACATTTTCCAATAATAATTCAGCTGAGAAATTATTTGGGTGTTTCCAGACTTTTTGGACACGCTGTATGCACCATACACCTCAAAATATTTATTTCAAAGGTACGAATTGTAAGTATACGTGCCCAAGGGGTTCCTAAACCCCAATAATGTTGTTATTAGAAAAAATCCTAAAACAAGTCAACGTTGATTTTGAATTTTAATAATAATTATTTAATTTTATTGCAAATATTGTATACAAAAAAAATTAAAAAAAAAATTTTTTCCGAAATAAAATATAAGGGTAGCTAATTTGGCATTTCAAAGAGAAAGATTTTTCATTTTGTTTCATTTTAAATTTGAATCTGAACTTGGGATATTCAGATAAAACCTATTTTAGGGGTGATCTTTAGGGGTGCGTTTTACCCCTTTAATAGGAAATTGGGCCCATAGAAAAAATAGCCCAAATAAAAATAAATTATGCATCATATATAACTTAAAATATTAATTTTAATAGTTTGAAAGTATTTTGTGCCTAAAGGGTTGTTTACCCCTGATGACGTGTTTATTTGCAAAAACCCTGAAACACGTAAACTTTATTTTTTATTTTAAGTCAAAAAATGATTTTTATAATAATTAATTAATTTTATTGCAAATATTATATGCAGAAATAGTTTAAAAAATAAGGTTTCTCTAAAATAAAAAGTAAGGGTTGCCACCCTCGAGGACCAAACTATACTTGATGGTTACATAATTCAAGGAGAAATATTTTCCATTTTGTTTCATTTCAAAATATCGATTAGAACTTAAGATATTAAAAAAAAACCGTTTTGGAGGTAAACTTTAAGGGCGGTTTTCACCCCTTTAATAAGGGATTGGCCCGATAAAAAAAATTGCGAGTCTCTTATTTTTCGGTCCTCTACAACATATCAAAAATTCAGGAAAATCGGAGGTGGACACCTCGATCGGTTTCCTTGTCAGATATAAATGTACCTCATATCTTAACACAAATATAATCAAATATATAATCTCATCTTTATCTATCAACGTATATAAACAATAGTCATATTCACTTCTTATAAATTCTAATGATTTTAAATAATAATTCAGACACTCATACCAAGCTCTGGAACTCTCAGGCAAACCATACAATGCTTTATTCAACATACATACTCTTTCAGGTCCATCCTCATAACCTTCAGGCTGTTTAACAAATGCTTTCGATTTAACCTTCCCATTTAAAAATGCCATCTCAACATCCATCTGTTCTATAAAAAGTCCATTTGGCAACAATATGACAATAATACTTTCAACGTTTGTGTTTTCGCTACTGGAGAATAAATATCGTCCAACGCATCTGTTTGTTGGTATCCCCGTACTACAGTTCTCGCTTTATACATATTTTCGCTTTTCTTAGTGTAAATCCACTTTAAGTCTATCACTTTTTCATTCTTAGGTTTTTCAACTAACTGCCAAATTTGATTTTTTTCTAAACTATTCATTTCTTTGTTCATAGCCTCTATCCAGAAATTATATTCATTACTTTCAATAGCCTCTTTAAAGCTTACAGGACTATCTGCACTACAATAATTTACCTAAATGCATCCGCTGTATACATAATTATCATCAAATCTACTAGGCTTTTTAATCAGTCTTTGTGGCCTTCTTAAATTAGTTACTTCTCCTACTTCATTTTCAACGTTAGTGTTTTCATTTGTGTTTTCATTCTATTCACGGTTTTCATTTAAATTTTCTACATATTCATTTTCTTTATCAAAATTTCCATTTAAACTCTCATTTTCTAAATCACTATCATCAAAGCCAATACACTTTATATCTTCTTCTATAATATCAACGTGTCTCGCAACAATGACTCTATTTCCTATCAAAACTCTGTACCATGTTACATCATAACCTATCAAAGTTCCTAAATCTGCTTTTCTATCCCATTTCGAATTTCTTTTGCTTTCCGGTACTCTCACAAATACTTTACTTCCATATAGTTTTAAATATTTAGTATCTGGCTTTTCATTAAAAAATATTTCATAAGGAGATTTATTTCTTTCTACGGTGTTTGCAATTGTTCTATTCTTTAAATAAGCTGAGGCGCAGACTACTTCTGGACAATATCGTTATTCTAATTTAGATTCAGCTAGTAAGCACCTTGCACTATCCATAACCGTCCGATTGTACCTTTCAGCAGTACCATTTAACTCATGTACATAAGGTGGACATGTTTCTAATTCAATTCCCTTTTCGCTAAATAATCTATACATATCTCTATTCAAATAATCAGTGCCATTATCGCATCTTACTTTCTTAATTTTCTTTCCAGTCTTATTTTCTTCTAAATTTATATACTCCTTAATTTTATCATGTACTTCACTTTTTGACTTTAACGGATAGATTTTGGCTAATTTACTGTATTCATCAATAAGAGTTAGAAAATATTTTTCCCCTTTATAACCTTCAGAGTGTGGCCCATTTAAATCTGTATGCACTATCTCTAAAATGTCTTTTGCTCTTTTTCTTTTATTTTCAAAAGAAATGTTGTGCATTTTGTTTTCAGTACACGTAGCACATTTATAATAATCTGATTCTATTTCACTAGGCAAACCTTCCAATGTATGATTTTTACACATAGTATTGAAATAACTAAAGTTAACGTGTCCTAATGTTCTATGCCATTTCTCTTTTAAAGACATTTTTTCATTATCTTTTCTTACTAAATTTGATTCTATATTCTTTTCTAAATAACTAGTCATTTTATAAATTCTATTACTTTTACAAGCTATTGCAATTACTTTGATTTCTTTATTACACATTTTTGAACTATCTCCAATAGATACAACTTTATAATTATCCGTTACTTTTGCAAAACTTATTAAATTTCTGTCCATATCTTTAACATAAAATACATTCTTCAATTCAATATTTGTCTCATTATCAAATGTTTTAAACTTACTCATTACATGTCCTATTTTCGTTGCTTTCAAAAGTCTACCATCACCTACTTTTACTTTAACCGGTTCTTTTAATACTACCGAATCGCTAAAATAATTTTCATTATTGACCACATGGTCTGAGCATCCGCTGTCTAAAATCCATTCTATTTTATTACCGTTATCAGTTTGCGCAGACCTAACCTGTACTGACACGCTAAATGCTTCGCTCTTCTCGGCGCCTCGCTCAGCTTGGCTTCCGTTGTTACTAGCTTTCGCGCCTCGGCCGCGTTGTCCGTACCTGCCACTGCCGTGCCGGTTGAAATTCGATCCGCGCTATTGGTTGGCTCCGCATGCGCTAGCGCCTCCTCGCTGTTGCGAGTAGCTTCTGCCATTGCCCCCTCCTCTTGTGGTGCACGGCTTCCTCTACCGCCTTCTCGCTGCGGCGTCCCTTTATTCCACGAATTGTTTTTCTTCGGGCAATCGTACTGTATGTGCCCTACACTGCCGCATACATAACATTTTTCTTCTTTTTTCTTCTTTTCTTTTTTCAAACGTAAACACGTTTGATCTCGAATTTTCACTTTCACCTTGTCTTTTCTTAAATTCAAATTTCAATTTCGACTTTTCAAATTCCACTGTTTTGTCCTTTTCAGCTAATGCGTCCACAATATCAACCATGTGTGACATACTTTCTGGCAGCGTTAGTAAGAAGTAATTCAATTTATCTTCTTTAGTCACATTTTCTCCCGCATTTTTTAATTCGTTCACTAATTTTTCAAAGTTATTATAAAAGTCTGTCGGGTTCTCATTTTCTTCCATTTTCAAATCAAGTAGTCTTCTCTTGCATAATAATTTCACAGCACTACTTTTAACCAAGTAATTTTCATCCAACCTAGCAACCATTTTCTTTGCAGTTTCTTCTAAGATAATTAATTCTAGTTGTGTATTCGTCACACTGTTCACTATATAATTTTTGGCTTTTATTTCTTTCTTTTTCCACTCGACTTCTGTTATTGCTTCAGGTCTTACATCATTTTCTATAACTTCATTGCACTCTTTAAATTCTAGGAATAATTTCAATTTGTACTTCCATTTATCATAGTGTGACCCATCAAATACTTGTAACGTGAATCCTTTATTTTCCGAAGCCATCTTGCTTTCAACAGAAACTTCCTTTTTTACCTCTTTATTTTCAGTATCAAAAAACTCTTCTTCACTTTCAGTTTCGCTTGTCTTTTCACTTTTTACTACTTGAGGCTCTTCTTTCACTCTCATGTATTTTCCTTTGTTCTTGCACTTACCACGCGCTGAACTTAAAAACACTATCCCTTTCGTGGAATTAAAGTGCGTTACTGCTCTCGAGAGATACAGTACCGACACTGAATGAAAACCATGCACACTGCTACCATGTTAATGATTGAATAGGGTTTGTTCAATAAATCACACACTTGTGAACAGTAACAATTCCCAATACTTTATTGACACACCTTTTTCCTAGTACAAATCTCCTTCTTACTACCGCATCGTGCGGAGGACGACAAACGAGTGAGCTTCCGCTCGGCCGCTCGCCAGTGCAATCATCCGTGTGACGGCGCAGCGCATACATTCTCTCTCTCTCTCTCTCTCTCTCTCTCTCACACGCCGACATAAATGTACCTCATATCTTAATAGTAACAGTATGTTCTATTGAATAGCAGCTGTGAATCCTGCCTAAATGACTTTACGGTCATAACTTTGTAAGTTCGTTTTTGTAAAATTATTTTTTGTTAAATAATACGTATGTCGTGTATAAATCTTCAAATAAAGAGCTTTGAGAAGGGGCATATGAGGCGTTTCATGGCAACTCTTGCAGCCGCGGCACACGAGCGCCAAATAATACGGTTTGTAACTGGCCTTTGCGATACTAAAATGTACCATTAAAAAATGTACAATGAGCGTTTTCGATGTATTTTTTACTCAGTTTTTAACGGTGACATTTGTTTTCCAGAGTTTTGGCATTATAACCTTAAAAAAAACATTTGTTATATCTCGAAAAAGACCTATTTATTTTTTTTTATGATAGGCTAAATCGAAGAATCCAGTTTTTTTACGTCGAAATAGCTATTTTCAATAAAGGACTTTTTTTAGTATTTTTGAGAAATTAAATAGCGAACCAGGAGCCCCCCGCCGCACGGCGCCGTACGGCCGGGAAGGCATACTTCCCGTCCGTGCGCTGGATTGACGCAGCAGTACATGTCCGTGGTTTAATTCCTCGAAAATACTAAAAAGGTCCCTTTTTGAAAATAGCCAATTCGCCATAAAAAACCCCGATTTTTCGATTTAGATTATCAAAAAAAAAATTAAAACACTTTTTTCGAGATATAACACATTTTATATTTATAATGCAAAAATTATGGTTTGCAACGGACGCCAATATAAGTTACGAGAATCACGTATACGGCGTTGCGAGATTTGAATCTCGCGCGCTTGCACGTATCGTGATCGACAGAGCGCCACGTGGAACAAGCCAAAAGCAGATGGAGAAGAAGACGAAGCCGCCGCGCCGCTGCGGACATGAGCGCGCGGCCATGTTGTTGACTCTCGCCGTGACACGCGAAAGTAGTCGCCGTCACTGTTACGCGTAGAAAATAGATCGGGTGAGTGTTTTGTGCCTCCACCGCTGCAACTATGACCGCCAGAGCGCAGCCACCAATAGCGAGGGAGCGAGAGAGAGAGAGAGAGAGAGAGAGAGAGATAGAGAGAGAGAGAGAGAGAGAGAGAGAGAGAGAGAGAGAGAGAGAGAGAGAGAGAGAGAGAGAGAGACGGCCAAAGAAGAAGGACGGGGACAGTGAGGCGTTCTCCATCCCCGCCCCTCCTTGCTATGGGAGCCCGTGCTGACAAGCTTGCGAGAGAGAGAGATATCGGATATGGCTGGCCAGCCGGGTTCCGTAAGTCGCTTTTAATTGTATGCGCGGTCGACTTTGTCGCGAGAGTTGTTTGTTGCCGCCGCGAATCGGCGGCTGCGTGCGTGCGTAGATCGAAGTCTCGGCCTGTCGTGTTTTCTGTTGACTGATTGTCCAGGTTTCGCGCCCCTTAGCGCGCTCATTTATCTTTATGTGAATAAACCCCTTTGTCTTGTTTTATCTTAAATAGTCGAGTCACGAGTACTTATTGAGCGCGCCTTAACCTATGCATGATTTCCCGAATACCGCCCTCTACCCTTTTCAGCAGCTGCAGCTAGTCGCAGGCATTACCTCCTAGAGGAACATCGGTAGCGGGAGTAAGTATCTCAATAGCCGCTTGAGAGGTTAACTCAGCGGCGTTGTGCGGGTAAGACCGGCTGTGCTGGTAACGCTAGGTCATAGCGAGCAGCCGGCAGTTCGCGGGCAGCAGTTGGCAGCAGTGGCAGAGCGCAGCGCCGGTTCTGCTAGAAAGCGGCTTAGGCTTTCTACAATAGTGTGCCGAGGCGCTTCTGCCGAACTGCAGGTAATTCTACAACGGTGAGTTGCCCGGGCGTAGAATACACTCATATATTACCCCCTGAGAGGGATTAATACCCTCTCCATAACTGAACCCCGTTACAGGTTATAACCGTCAAAAAGCTGAGAAAAAAATACATAGAAAACGCTCATTGTACACTTTGCTTCCTCATAGAAGCTTTGTAACGGTCAAAAAAATTTTCGAGACAAAAAATGTTCAAAAAAATGTTTTAAGACGATATATGTGCATATTAGTTGATTTTGAGAATTTTTTTTCGTGGATGCGTGTGTGCGTGCGTGCGTGCCTGTGTGTGTGTAAACTCTTCCTATCTCCGAAACGAATCGATCGATTTCATCGGACAAAGCCTATTCTCTTCGTCTCGCGAAAAAAACTCCCCGAGGGATTTGAATTTTTATTGTTTTGTTTTTTTTTATGTTTTTTTGATTTTTTTATATCTTACAGTCATTATTACATAATATAATAAACTTTTCTTGAAAGGTATTTAAATTACCTATATTTTCCTTTTTCAAAGTTTAAAATATCTTCACTCCGTCATTTGTTATTAAGGAAAAGGTTTTCATATTTTATAAATTAATATCTCAAAAAATATTTTATTTATCGACTTGAAATTTTAATCACTTATTACACTCATTGAAGATTATATGTGGCTAAATTTCAAGAGATTATCTTCATTTGCGTTTTCGTTGTCGCACGATAACAAGCGCGACATTATCCAATCGTTCTGAAATTTGGCACAGATGGAGCTTTTATATATCTTCAGATCAAGTTCGTTGCCCAAAAAAATCGGTCCATTACGACCAAACATATTTAAGGTTAAATATTTTTTAAAAAGATTTTCGAATCGACTTGAAATTTTAACCACTTATTACACTCATTGAAGGCTATATGTGGTTAAAATTTCAAGAGATTTATTTAGTTCTATTTCCTCTACTTGAAATTATTTTTAAGACTTTCTAAAGTTTAATAGTTGTCATTTTAAAAGAAGGTTTTTTTCAAGACTTTCTTCAAAATAAAGCTAAAAGTTCCCAGAACTTTAGTTTTTTTTTAGCGTTAGGGTCTGATATTGCAGCTTTCTTCATATTTGTATATCCAAAAACATATACCACAGTTTGAGTTGAATTCTAGATCCGGACCCATGACCCTCTCCTATTACACCGTATCTCACCGTACAAGATAAAGTATTAAATTTTAAATATCGCACATTTTAGTATCGCAAAGACGAGTTACAAACCGTATTATTTGGCGCTCGCGCACAATGGCTGAGAGAGTTGACATAAAACGCTTGCTCAAAAGGTTGGCTAAAACATAACACCACTGTTTTTTCAATTTTCAACCCTATTCTGAACAGCCGGACGGATATTATTTTAAAATAATATTTTAATGTGTTTATTCCAACTCTTGATTAATGATCTTATCTAACAATAATAGTATATGGTTTTATTTCAGAAAACAGAATAACATCTTGGAACATCACTTACTGAAAAAACTTTCGAAAATATCCTATAATACACAATACTCAAAGTCAGTGATTCATAAAAATGAATGAATAGGTAAAAATCTAATACAGTATAGCTGTGTATAAAAAGGATCATATATTTGGAAAATTGCGCTTAGCTGATTCAAAGATACCATCTAATATATATATATATATATATATATATATATATATATATATATATATATATATATATATATATATATATATATATATATATCTGTATTAATCAATACAATACAAAATTACCAAGAAAAGCTATTTAAACGATAATAAAAAATTAATACATTTTAACTATTTTCATATTCTTTTACCACTACGACTATCTTATACTTTGAAATAAATAATAAAGACATAATTAAGCAATAATTAAAATTTTGTTGTGTTTATAAATTATTATCAAAGTGTCGTAAAATCTAAAGTTTTATGTTTCTACCAGAAAACGAGCCAGGTGAGTTATTTAAATCACAATATTTGAAATTTTTTAAGCGTTCATGATGTAATTAATGTGAGGGTAAATAACGGACTCAAGTTGAACCAATGTTATTTAGATAAATTATTTATCACCGACGTTTCGGAAGTATTATGACTTCCTCCTTCAAAGCTGCGAAAGCAAATGTACAACATGTAGAACATTTAAAAACATATGATTAGAAGGTTTCGTCGGAATAAAGAAAAAACAATACGGTATATGTTATATCTGTTACATGTTTGATTCGACTACTGAGAAACCAAACTTTCCATAGCGGTCGCTAAGTTGCCAAGTCATGTGAATCAGTAAGGATAAATTGAAACGGATTATTTTAAATACACCAGGAGGAAAAAAAAGAAAGGATTGAAAAATATAAATTTGATGTTAGAATAACTTACAGAATTCACCAACTCTTCCACATATTGTCGTTTTTGGATTTGCCTAGCTAGTGTTAGTTAAGCAACATCCGAAAATATTATTATTATTAGGATAAGAGGGAGAGGCGGAAGGGGTTAAGAGAGCTGCGTAGTGAAGGAAGCTGCTGCCAGCACCGTGAACTGTGCAATTGATTATCGCGAAAAATTATAACAAAAATACCAATAATCGCGGAATTGGAAACTATGTTTGCAAATACAATTAAAAAAACCACTGCCATTTCATTGGTACGTGGCATCTTTCAAATTAACCTTTAAAGGACGGGGGTTGGGGATTATTGATCTCTCTACGAAAATGCATAAAAAAATATATCTGATATTGGGGTATTCTCGTGGGTAAAGTGACTATCATGAGTCGAACCACTATAGTGGCTTTGCCGTCCTCCAAAAGTTAATGTATCGTTCCTGTATGTATAGTATATATTTAAAACATAAAATATGTTCATAATTATACTTTTTTTTCAATGATTTAATAATTCATTAATATTTAAAAAATTGCATATTTTGTTGCTATTATTGAAATTATTTGTTATTTGACACTGACTTTATTTAAAAAAAAGTAACATTTTAAAATATTGTAACGGAATAAATATTGTCCGGTGCGCAATATCTTGAAGCGAATTTGCCGATGAACGATGCAGCAATAGTCAGGCGCGAACACGGGCTCGTGGCAACCCTTGGCGATTAGTTACCCGTCAGTTCCGCGCTGTTGCTCGCCGTCGGCTGCTCTCAGCAACAGCCGCACTTACTTCGGTCAGTTACAACGCACGACTTCGTCGTCTCTCTCTCTCTCTCTCTCTCTCTCTCTCTCTCTCTCTCTCTCTCTCTCTCTCTCTCTCTCTCTCTCTCTCTCTCTCTCTCTCATAAGCTGTCGATTGTATGAATAAATAAGACTGATTTTGTATATTTGTATTAAATTCTATGTACTTAAATAAGACTGATCTTGTATATTGTATTAATTTATGTTGTAGGTGAATTTCTAATTTTATGTGTATCATCTGTGGGAAAGACAGCAATTTTAAAGATGTAAATGACACTAAGACTGTATAATATTTTATTTATTTTCTTGTGTATATATTTTGTATATTTACAAATAAATATTTTATCTATCTATATATCTATCTATCTATCTATCTATCTATCTATCTCTCGTCTACCGGCTACGGGACATATACTTGGATGCGTCAACTCGATTCCCCTCGCACTCGTCCTCTTGTCGTCGCTCTAGCACTCGATGTCTGCCGTTGCACCTCTCGCCGTCTTCGTTGACGACGAGCTCTTACAGCGTCTCCACGGTAGCGGGGGCGCAATCACACACCACACTCGCGAAAGTTCTCGGAGAACCACAAGGACGGTGCACGCAAAATTTGTGCGGAAATCCGCGAGCGACGTTCCACGGCACAAGACTTCGTTTTCGCCAGCATCTCACGGCCACGGGACAAGCCAGACTAAATTCGCGAAGTCTCATGCCGAAATCATAGGCCTTGCTGTCTCCAAGGTCGCGGCATGTTTACGTTTTCGGGCATCTACCCGTGTGTACCCCTATGATCAACTTATTATTTAAATTTGCTGTTATTTCACACTTGTCTTATTTAATTTGTTTAAGAACCAAATAATTATTGTTAATATTAATTGTTTTAACATTTTCAGCCGATAAAACAGGATTAATGATAAAGTATGAGTATATTACATCATCTTCATAAAAAACAAAAGCAAATAAAATATTATGTAAACACAAATATCAGTGGCAGCTAATAAAAACATTTACATAAATTTCTAAAGGCAAAATGAGTAACCATAACCATAAACGTTTCAACTTTAAATTTTTATCTCAAAATTGAGAGAGAGTAATGCTTACTATATTCATTTCTTAAATCGATATTATTCGAAAAATTAGTTCAAACTCAAAATAATTGGCTAGCATAACTGACTATTCTCGTGTTTCTGCAGAGCTCGCTGTAAATTAACCTCAATAAGAAACAAAAGCAAGTAAACAACACCCGCGCGTATCGCGTGTCATTTCCATTTTCTTATAACATATACATAAAATGGTTCCCGAAAAATTACGATGTGAAAGGAGGGCTAAACCAGTTTTAACAGTTTAACCTCAAATATCTCTGAAATTTATAAACTAATACTTTTACTCTAAGAACTCATGTAATAAATAATATACAAACTCTACATCTTCATCAAATTTCAAAGTAATTAAATTTTACTCTAGTATTGTGCGACATAGAAAGTCATTTCCAGAAATACCAAAATTTTAAATATGAAATATCTCAAAAACTAACCATATCCCACAAAACACGATCTGTTGCAGAAACGTTTCTGAAAGGTTCCCCCAGAAACTTACAAACGTTTCAGCCAAAGTTTTTGTTACGTTGCAGAAACGTTTCAGAAACGCCCATATGTCCGCGTTAAAATTTCTTCATAAATGTTGGAAAACCGTATGTGCGCCGTTTCCGATTCGTAACAAACACGCTCCAGCAACGTAGGTACAGAAGAAACGTAGCTCACACTCATGCATGAATACCTTTGGAAACTTTTTAATAAGTTTTAGAATCAGTTTCAAAACGTTTTAATGAAAACGTTTCAAAGAAACCTTTATTCGACCCTTTTATCGGCGCCAAATATTCCCATATAAATGTATTTATAAACGTCGCTGAGACGTTGTTCATAAATAATACTTATCAGAAACTCGCGAGAAACGTTTCAGCAACCTTCTCCAGCAACCGCAATTGTCAGTTTGATAATTGCTGTTGGAACTTTTATTTAATTTTAGACGTTGAGAAAACGTTTGCAGGACAACAAGTGCACACGGAAACCGGTCAGAAACGTTTCAATAACGAGTCCTATGAACTGGTTCCTATGTTTTCAATAAAATGAATTTCTACAAAAACGTTTTGCAAACGTTTCAAAAACTATTCCCAATAACTATTACGATTACTACCGTTGTCGAATCTAAAATAAACACTCAATTTTAGATGTTTCTGAAACGTTTCCAGGAAACTAAATTCTTACTGAAACATACGTTATTATAATTATTATTATTATTATTAGGTTTTCGTTAATAAAAGTACCTGGTATTTTATTGTTTATCGTTTTATTTAATCAAAAATTTTACAAAAAAAGTTTTTATTACTCGGAAACTGTAAAGTAAAAAGATCGCTTTCTATCGTGTTAATATTTTAACTTATGAAGCATTGTTGCCACCGACATCGTTTCCATCGTTTGGTCACATATTCTCTTTTAATCTAGAACACAAAAAAAGTTGCGAATAAAATTATAAAACTAACAGTGTTATTTTTAAAATGCACATTGATGAAATTTCTTACCTATCTTTCCTTTTCTTAGTAGCAGCTCTGTTGTCCAATCGTTTCTTCGATTGTTTCAACCAATCCATTGCTGTGCTGATAGCACTTTTTACAGAGTACCCCTTGTCCTGCTCACAAGCTACGTCTGTAAAAATTGAAGCAAAGAAAAATTTTTAATTAACACTAATGAAAAATACTATAAGACAAAATTCAGCTATTGCCTTTATATAAAATACGCGCCTAATAATAAGTCCCAAATGTGGAGCTCTTCAAAAGAAGACTTTGCACCACGACCCTTGAAATTATACTGTAAAGCTATCTCGTCCGTAATCACTTGAGATAAAAGTGCTCTCATAATACGGTGACCATCGCTCCCTCCAAGTTGTTTTAAAAATAGCTTCTGCAATGATAGAAAATTTTCAATTTTATAATCCTCATAAATAATATTCAAATAATATTTTGATATGTATGTTGAACTTACAATTTTGACAATTAAATCTTCATCTTTTGAAAGTTCCAGATCAAATTTTTCAAAAGCAACCTTGTCCTGAAATGGCAGAATCGTTTTTAATTTCCAAATTTCCTTATAGTCAGAATCACTTCTTTTATGTGCTGTTGTACCGCCATCAATATATTGCTTTAGCTGCGCTTGGCTACGCAATAATTCTTGAAACAAACCATTAAAAAACCGCTGCCAATTCATTGGCCCGTGGCTTCATCAAACTTAATTTGCTTATTCCTTTAATGAATTTTTAATAACAAAATTTATAATTTTTACAACAATTTATGACATAATTATAATTAAATTTATTTATGAAGATTAAAATGTAGTAGTATAAACTGTTTATTTGCCCCTTTGCACGACAGTCCCGTGCCTTCCCCGCAACTTAATTCTACTTTCACTATTTACAAGCTTTTACCTTGCTTTTACATTTTATTTCCTATCCGCTTCTTCCCTTTGCTTTTTTACATTATTTACGTTAAACTTATACTTTATTTGTACACTTATTTGGGTTTTTATTTACAAGTCTTCTTCGCTTAATTGACTATCCTATCCGCTCGTTCCTATTCCTACTTTATCCCCCTTCTCAGTTCTTTCCCTGGCAATCTCTTCAAACTTTTTGCTGTATTTACATACGTTCTCTATCGGATCACCTTCCAGCATCTCTATTAAGGCCTCTCTGAATTTTTCTCCCTCTTCTGCTAGTCCCTTCTCCTCTACCGTTTTGACCCACCCGTCCTCCATGAACTCCCTGGCTTTTCTGCATTTCCATATGTGTTTTATATTCTCCTCCTCCCCTTTGCATATCCTGCACGCTGTCTCCTTAAATCCTTTGCATCTCTCTCTTCCTAAATTCCCACATCGTAACCTAGCCCATTGTTCCCTGGTCTCCTCGCTCCACTCGTTTCTACCCCAGTACTTTTCTCTTCCTGGCTCTTTTTTCCATTCCCTACAGTCCTTACAGTAGCTTGATTTGTCTATCTTATTCCAGTTTCTCTGCAGTCCCTGGTCTTTTTTCACTCTTATTCCTCTCTCCAGATTTTCCCACAACTTTTCTCTGCCCTCCCCTTTTAATAACTCGTCTATACTTTCCCCGTCTCCTGTCCCCTCTATAGCTCTTTTTACCGTTTGCCCCCACTTTGATGCTCTTTTATTTTTTATGCCTCTTAGTTCCTCCCTCCAACACACCCTTGGCCATCTTTCTTCCTCCATTCTCTCTATTTCTAATAGGTATTTCTTTGCCCTCCTTACGCTGTCTATCTCTAGCCTGTTTCTTCCCGCTTCCATTTCCCAAATATAGCTCGGTGTATTTCTATTTAGTCCTAAGGCCATTTTAACATACCTCCCTTGTATTCTCTCTAGCTCCTCCCAGGTTGATCAGCCCCAAATTTCTACCCCATAAAAGCACCCCGCTTTAACTATTGCATCCATTAAATATAGTCTCTCCTCTAGCACCCTGATCTTCCCTCTTTTCCAGATCCCCCATACCGCGTTGATGGCTTTGCTCACCTTTGCTGCCATCTTTTTCAAATGAACCGCGTACGAGTTGCTGGTTGAAAACCAGAACCCTAGATATTTGTACTCTCCTACCACTTCTAACTCTTTTCCCATGTAATTCCAATTCTCTTTCCCTCTCCTCCCACCCTTCCTGAATACCATAATTTTTGTTTTTTTTTTTTCATTAACCATTATCTCGTTTTCCCTACTATATTTTTCTAAGTCCCTCAGTATACTTCTTAGCCCCTCCGCGGTGTCCGCGAGTGCTATCGCATCATCCGCGAATTTCAGCCCGAATATTTTAGTTTTCCCTATTACTGTCCCCCCTTCTTTTTTCCTTTTCCATCTGTCCTCCATGTCTTCAAGAAAAATTATGAATAGTATCACACTGAGCGGACACCCCTGCCTCACCCCTTTATATGTCTTGAACCTATCCGTCAATCCCTCATTCGTTATCACCTCGTTTAGGGTAGATTCGTATATTTTTATTATTGCTTTCAACATTCTTCCTTTTACTCGCATTTCCCTGAGCTTTTGTATCTTCTTTTTCCTGTCTATCGCATCGAAGGCCGTTTTAAAGTCAATAAAACACGCATACAGTTTCCCTCCTTTTCCCCTGGTCTTGTTACTTATTAAACTGGTTAGCGTAAAAATATGATCCCTTGTCCCTCTTTTCTTCCTAAAACCTGCCTGACTTTCTCCGATTTTGCCCTTCTCTTCTAACCAGAATCTCAACCTTCTTTCCAGGATGGATGCATAGAGTTTGTACCCGCTGTCCAGTAACGATACCCCCTATAGTTTTTAACATCTTCTTCGTCCCCGCCTTTGTGTATCGGAAATATTCTCGCTACTTTCCATCCTTCTACTATCCCTTCCCCCTTATAAATTTCGTTAAGTATTTCTGCTATCTCTTTAATCCATGCCCCGTGTAGGTATTTCAAGAATTCTATTGGCACCCCGTCTTCCCCTGCTGCCTTCCCATTTTTCATCCCCGCCAGTACCCTTTCCACATCTTCGACTTCTATTTCCCTGTCCATAATCTCATCCTGTTCTCGTTCTCCCCTCTCCTCCTCCTCTACCTGTCCTCTCTACTCCTCCTCTTCCTCTCCCCGTATTTCCCCCCTGTCTTCTACCTCTACTTCGCCCCCCAGTAAATTTTTAAAGTGGTCCTTCCACCTTCCTTTCTCTATGTCTCCCCCTCTCCGTTTCCTTTTCGGTCTGAACTCTCTGATTGCAGCCCAAAACTCTGCCATGGTTTTACTATTTTCTAACTTCGATCTTTTCTTCTCCCTTCCCTCCTCTTTCTTAATTTTCCTGGTTTCCTTTAGTCTCTTTTTTTCCTCCCTCAATTCTATTTTGTCTTCCTCTTTCCTTGATTTGACCCACTTTTTTAGTGCTGCCCAAACTCTTTTTTTCTGTGCTTTTATATCCCCGTCCCTTTCTTCCTCCTCCCCACCTCCCTGTTCCCGGACTAGTCTTAATTTTTTCCCCACCTCCCATATATTTTTAATTAGCCTATCCCATCTTTCCTGTACCCCTCCACTTGTATTTTCTAATTCTACTGCTCTCTCTTTCATTTCATTCTTATATTCCTCTTCTATCTCCATATTCCATTTTAATCTAAATTCCCTCTTTACTTCCTTTCTTTCCGTCTTTTCTCTTGCTTTTTTTTCCTATGTGAACCTCTACTGGAAGGTGATCCGACTCTATTCTGGATTCTATCTTTAGTTCTTCGATTATGCTACCTTTTTCATTTTCTATTTCTATTACCAGGTCCAGCACTGAGCTTGCCTCCCCCCCCCCCCCTACATACGTTGGCTTTCCTTCCCAGTGCCCTCTCGTATCACCGTTTTTTATAACTCCGCCTATATTTTCGCATAATTCCAATAGCCACTTCCCCTCCGCGTTTAGCGCCTCGTCTGCTGATTTACGCTTTTCCGTTAACTCTCCTTCTTCATCTATCTTCCATTTTCCTATCCTCGCATTAAAGTCTCCAATCACTAATATCGTAATCCCCTCTACTACTAGCGCTTCGATAAGGTCCTTTAACTCCTCCGCTACCTCTTTCATTCTTTCGTTATTATACACCACTATGATATTTATTTTCTTTCCTTTCTCTACATTAACTTCTCTTATGAGCAGCCCATATCTCTATTCTTCTACTTTTTTTGTTTGTATTCCCTTCCTTATACCTACTATCGCTCCCCCCTTTGCCCTACCCTTTGCATTTTCCCTCTCCGCTGCTTTTGCTGCCCAAACATAATTTTTATCTAGTTTTTTTATCCATTTTTTTTCCTTCTCCCTTTCAATCCACGTTTCCTGCATCGCTATTATTTCAAATTTACCCAGATACTCCCGTAATCCCACTGCTTTTCTAATTCCCGCAATGTTCCATATCACTATTTTAAATTTATTCTCCCCTCTTTTCCCTGAAAATTCATTTGTATTACTGTTCCCAACTTCTCGCTCCATTCATACCATACACCGCCTACAAATACTTTCTGATAACCTACTTTCGTTTCCAACCCTCTTTTTCCCTCTTCTTCAGCTATTTTTCCTAGCCATTCTTGCACTTCCTTCTCTCTGTGAGTGTAGTCATCTTTTATCCACAAATTTATTCCCCTCAGCATTCCCTTTCTTTTTATAATGTCTATTTTATTGTTAAATGACTCCAGTTCTACTAATAATCCCCCTTCTATTGCCGTTACTTTTTTGTATAATCTCTATCCCCATGAATTCTCTTATAGTTCTCCTCACTTCTTCTTTTAAACCCTTCCCCACCGTCCTTATTCCCTTAATCATTAGGTTCTTTCTCCTACTCTCTCTTTCTTCTTTTTCTCGCTCGAATTTGCCTTCGCTTAACGGCGTCGGAATACAGTGGAAGTAAGTCCTCTCCTTTAGCTCTTCACCTCTCCCGTCCCCTCCCCCTGCCCCTCGGCATCTCGCGTCTTCGTCCGTCGTACTTCTGTCGTGCTCGCTCTCGCCTATCGCCCCTCCATCTATTATACGTTCCCCCCTCTCTTCTGCTCCGTCATCTGTGTCCTTCCCGCAGTCCGTATATGCTTTGTTTATCGCGTAGTCGCCTAAGTTTCCGTTTTCATCTATGATTCCCCCTACTTCCCCTAGTTTTTTTTCTAGCTCCGTTATCCTGATTCTATCCTTTTTCTGACTCTCATTTATACTCACTATTTCCCTTTCTAGTCCTGCCACTAATTCCCTACTATTCTTACATTTTTCTTCTAGCTCTGCTATCTCGTTTTCCTTCTTTCCTACCCTAACTAGTGTTTCTTTCAACCTATCTTCTAGCTCATTCATTCTCGTCGTCATAATTTGCATCCATACCGTTTCGTTCACACTCAAACCTCTGCTCTCGTCGTTCTTCTCTTCCTTCTTCGCCGCTCCGCCGTCGTCGCTATCGCTTTCTGTGTTGACTTCGCTCCCCTCTCCCTTCGCCAATCCTTCACTGCCCATCGCTTTACCACGCGCTGTCTCGCCGTCTTTCTTCTTTTTGTGCCCGTCTTTTTCTTTCTTCGCGTCTTCGTGCGCTCCCAGCTCTCTCTTCTTCTCGTTGGCTCTTGCTCCTGCCGTAGTTCTCTCCTTGCCTTCTACCTCATCCTCTCCCTTCTCGTCTGTCTCTTGCCCTCCACCGGTAATCGAGATTCCCTCTTTATCGACTCCGTCTTCCGCTTGCTTATCTGTCTTCGTCTCTTTTTTCTCTGGAGAATGCTTAATCTTTCTACTTTTTCCAAAGACCACTTCCTCCTCTTTGTTCCCTAGGAATCTCCTCATCGCCGTTGCCTCCGCTTCTCCTCCTACTTTCTTTTTGGGTCTGCCTCTACCTATCTTGGAATCTTCCTCCTTCTCCCTGCCATTTTTTCCGTCAGACTCAACGCCGGTGTCTCCCGCCGCCATTTTTTCCACCTTCTCTAACCTATCTTTTTCACTTTTCTTATTTCGCCCACTGCACTGTTAAATCTTCTCAACTTTTCGAAATAACACTCACAGCGGCTCTCCTTGACCCAATCTTGCTGTTTTCCGGTTTTTGGCCCACTACTAACTTTTTCTATTCACTTAAAGCCCGTAAACATCCAAGATTAAAATGTATTAATTTTTAAATTATGTATAAAATATGAATTAAATAATAGGTCTGATTTTTTTTTTTAATTATGTGTGAAAAATAAATAAAATAATTGATTGTAATATTATCGCCAAAACTTTTTAAAATTCCTAAATAACCTTTACTTAAAATTATATTTTCTTTGTGAAATTTCACACGTAGTGTACGTGTCTATATTAGTATGCTGTCCGTATTTATGTGCTGTTTCTGCAATTCCCGATCAAAGAAAAAGGTTAAATTAAAAATAATAAATGGCTATTACCAAACAAAAGCAGATATACAACACGCGCGTATCGGCGTAAAGCGCATAGCGCATGTCATTTTCATTTTCTAGTATACATAAATACGTCCCGAATAATTACGATTTTAAAAGAGGGCTAAAATAGTTTTAACATCAAATATCTCTGTAATTCATAAACGAATTCTTTTATTGTAAGAATTCTTCTAATAAATAATATACAAACTCTACATCTCCACCAAATTTCAAAGTAATTAAAACAATTTTAATGTAGTTATATTGTGCGACAACAAATAAAGTCATTTTTAAAAATACTAACATTTTAAATATCAAACATCTCAAAAAATAACCATATAATCTGGATTAAATTTTACACAGGTACTGCCTATATCGCATACAAAATAGTCTATCAATTTCAAGCTGATACATGAAGTCGTCATTGAGAAATTACGATTTTGAAAAAAACGTGAAAGAATTTTAACCTTAAATATCTCTAAAAATCATGAGACAATTCTTTTATCTAAAGAACTTATACGATAATATATAGATTCTACATCTTCACAAAATTTCAACATGATTAAACCAATTTTTGTTTTCTCTAGTTATCATGCGACAAAGAAAATAACTTCGTAAAATACGAGAATTTTCAAAATCAAATATCTCAAAAAGTAATCTTACGATCTGGATGAAAATTCGCACACATATTATCTATATCACATACAAAATTGTCTATAAATTTGGAGCTGATACATGAAGCCGTTCTCGAGAAATTACGATTTGAAAAAAAGGTTAAAAAATTTTAACCTCAAATATTTCTGAAATTTCTGAACTTATCGTTTTGCCCAAAGAGCTATCCAGAACCTACCTCTACAAGGAATTTCAAAGCGATTAAGGTAATGTGTACTTACCGACAAATTTTAGAATGTATATTTCTTTTGCAAATAATAATAGAATTACTAACAAAAAAAATTGAGTATAGTATTTACATATACGGAGCGCCTGAAAGAGCTGTTTTTCCAAAAATTTACTCAGAATTTATTTAATTAAATAAAAGCCGCAATGCCGATAAGTAGGGATCTGTATACTTCGAATTTTGCCAGTTTTTGTATATTATTTAAGGCCATGTGATACTCAAGTGTAAATCCCTACGTTACCGATATGTCGGTAACATACTATATATTACATAATAATTAAATTGACAATAATTTTTATGACAAAAACGCTCTTTCAGGCGCTCGGGAATTCTTTGATGATGATTGTGTCAAGAACTGAAATGATAACTGTCATCGAGTTATCCACTTTCTAGTGAAATTTTTTATCTAAAAAGTGGATATAAGCTCGAATATACATCGGATCTGTCTGAAATTTTACACACATGCTCGCCGTAGCATTTGCGAGCGCCTGAAAGAATGCTTTTTTTAAAAATCGCCAAAAAGTATTATTTTATTTTTTTCCATAAATAAACTTTCGACAATAAGTTGTGAGGTTGGCAAAACTACTCACCACTAACGTAAAATGGTTGTGCACGGTGCAAAGTAATATAAGTCGTACCAACCTCTTTTGAAGCCTTATATTTGTTTACGTTGTATAGTTCTCGTAAATGACTCAAGATAGCGCAATGACGACTAGCCGTCCGCGGCCGGCGGCAGCGGCTCACGGCTGCGGGCCGCCGGCGTCGCTCTCCTAGCCGACCACCGCGTCGCGTCCGTCATGTTGTGACCTAGTGGCTAGTAACTTAGTGACTCGTGAGTCGTGAGTACGCCTCATGCGCACGAAGCTCGGCCGCAGCCTAGAGCGTCGCACGGCAGCAGCCGTCCACCGCGCAGACCGACGCGACAACGCTGCACTCATCGCGCTATTCGACCTAACCTCGATCGGCACGCTCGGCCGCTGTACGTTACGTGGCCCTACTCCCTAGCCGCCGATGGCAAAGTGCCCCGGGTGCGCGACATGCTCCTGATCAAGAGCTCGCTCTACACGCCGGACACAGACTTCGAGTGCCTCGACGGCAGCCAGCTAATAACCTTTACAAAGAAACGTGGTCATGATTGCACTGATGATGACGACAGAAAAGTAAGTTATTTTTTACTCTAGCTAAATCCATGTGCGTTGTGCGTGCTCTACGTATAACTTTTTTATCAAACATACTATCATAATAATTTATTTATTAGGGATAAGCCGGGATTCTTTTTCTTTTAATTTTAATGTATCTTTAATAATTGAAAATTACATTTACTTTTCATGAATATACTGAATTTTGAGGCTAGAAACTATTAGATTACTTGAATATTTTCTTTTTATGAAGTATTGAGTAAAGAATAAAATTTGGACATAGTATTGACATAATTTAATGTAATATTAACATAATTCATTCTTCTAACATTGCTTATAAAATATTGCTTATTGTTTTGAATTATACCGTGTATTATTCATGTTGTGTTTTCAAATGCTTTTGTACTTTTGGCCATCACTTATCAAATAAGTAAAACATATGTTATTTATTTTTTCAAGATACAACCAACAATAACTTTCATTATTATTTATTCAATACTTTTCCCTTTAATCATTTTTATTTCACTAAATAATAATTATTAAATAAAAATGTATATTTAATTTTGAATTCTTATGCCTTTGATTCAAACGCTAATCACAAATGCAATGCTTCTTACGAGCATTACTTTTTGAAAAATAGATTTAATCTAAAAGATAGTAAAATAAAATTTGTTTACTAATAAACAAAATTTGTTCCTAGCACAGTTCTGCAGTATCGATTGAAAGTTACAAGACCATCAATGTCATAGACAGGAGGCTATTGAGACTACAGCTCTAAACTGGGAACTGTAAATTTTGCATAGTCAACAATGGCATCGCAGTGGGTAACCTTGTATGAGAGGCTTTCTGATACGTGCTGTTTGAGAGCTTTATCTGCTTATATTGATTATCCGTGCAATCTCTCCAGTATGTATTTAATAATAATTTAGAACATTCCACCATATCAATGCTTATTTGACACATAGCATTCTGCTGTTGTACAAATATAATAAACTAATAGTGTTCTGCATGTTATTCTATTTTTTTCAGATCTTAAGATGTTTCGATATCGACTTGGGAAATATTAATCAGAGAATGTTAAACTTCAATAATCATTTTTGAATATTAACCACCCAAGAGTAAATAATGGAACAACATACACCATACCATTAGTTTATTATATTTGTACAGCAGTAAAATATGATATGTTGAATAAACATTGATATGGTGAGTTCCCGGTCAAAAATATCCAGTTGGGAAATCCAACTGGATTTTCCAAGAGGGAAATCCAGCTGGGGAAGAGTGGATTCCAGCTGGATTTTGGTGGATTTCCCGTCGGATTCCCAGTTGATGATACCAAATATTCCCACCCATTTTTAACTGGATATTTAAGTGGATTCCCACCTAGATATAACAGGATTCCTATGCATTATTAACTGGATTTCCATTGAATAGAAAAGCGAAAGTTAGATGGATTCCCATCTATATTAAACTGGATTTTTACATGGATTTCCGCCGTCACGCTGGGATTCCCATTTATTATTAAGTAGAATTTTGAGTGGATTCCCATTTAATAGAAATGCGAAAGTAGGTGGATTCCCACCAACATTTAACTGGATTTTTACATGGATTTCCGCTTTCGCCCAGGAATTCCCATTTATTATAAGTAGATTTCCATTTAATCCAGTTAAAAATGGGTGGGAATATTTGATATCATCAACTGGGAATCCGACTGGAAATCCACCAAAATCCAGCTGGAATCCACTCTTCCCCAGCTGGATTTCCCTCTTGGAAAATCCAGTTGGATTTCCCAACTGGATATTTTTGACCGGGTTATTAAAAACTATTATTAAACTTCAATAATCATTTTTGAATATTAACCACCCAAGAGTAAATAATGGAACAACATGCACGTACCATTAGTTTATTATATTTGTACAGCAGTAAAATATGATATGTTGAATAAACATTGATATGGTTAGTTATTAAAAACTATTATTAAATAGCACTCGTGTCTCATTATTTTCTGTATTTAATGTTCTGGGTCAAAATTGGATTTCAGATTTCAAAGATTACGGACTCTCCTTGTGAGCTGGAGTATAAAAGAGCACAGAGTTTGTATGTCAATAGAACTAAAATTATTGCTACTGCCTCTTTATTGCTGAAAATTATGTTTAGTGAATTAAAATTAAATTCAATGAAGCTAAATACATATACTTTTTGGTATTTGAATATTTTTGTATTGGTCATTCTTAATTCAAATATATTAATATCAAATTCATTCAGATTATAAATACTAAGCCAAATAATCAAATTTTGCTTTACATGTTATTCATTAAACATAATTTTCAGCAATAAAGAAGCAGTAGCAATAATTTTAGTTCTATTGCCACACGAAGTCTGTGCTCTTTTATACTCCAGCTCACAAGGAGAGTCCGTAATCTTTGAAACCTGAAATCCAATTTTGACCCGAAACATTAAATACAGAAAATAATGAGACACGAGTTCTACCATTAAGTCAAATGAGTTTTAGGAAAATTAATAAGAAACCATTAATGTTCATTATTTAATAATAGTTTTTAATAATTCACCATATCAATGTTTATTCGACATATCATATTTTACTGCTGTACAAATATAATAAACTAATGGTATGGTGCATGTTGTTCGTATATGCATGCAAATCGTATATGTAATTTAAATATCGTGAATATGTCTGCTAGATCTGGATTTTGGTATGATTTTCTTTCTCTGAATACCTAGAATTCATGTTTCGCTGTCTTTTTGTCTATCTTCCTAATTTGCTTTATAAAATCACTTAAAGATACACTCATAAATTTGACGCTTTAACTTTTTTTCTGCCAACTTTTACATTTACTAATGCTTTTACATTCATAATTGCGGTTGCAAATTTTGGTTTCTTTTACTGTATGCGTTATCATTTTTGTACGCATAATGCAAAACTACATTTCAGTTTTATAAGACTAGAATTGTAAGAATAATATATATATATATAAATTATACTTAATGATAATTTTTTTTTCAGTTTTGATAACTACTCTGTACCACTGGTTATTGATGGCATCCCAGTAAGCCTAATTCTCGAATACTCGAATATAGCAGGATAAGAAAATTAGAGGAGATGGCTCGATGCACATGGTATATGCAGTTTTCCTAGAGAATGTGCCCATGATGTAAGCATGCTTCTGACTGGGATTTTATTTAAAAGTATAGCCGAACCTAACCTCCAACTTTCCATCTGTCTACTCCTCTGTTCCTAGCAGTTCGATACTGCTCTCCTCATTCCCACTGCTTAACACATTATTAGTATATTTTGTTTTGCTCTAGGCGAAGAGCTCCTGCAGAGAACAACACGTCTTCATATAATTCTACTCTCCTCAAAGGCAGCCAACGCAACTACCACTTCCCGAGGACATCACCTAGGCGAACACAACGGAGAAGTGAGGGCGAAGGTGTATACACGGAGAAAAATGTTCTATTAAAAATTACTATGTCTTATTGTAACCGGGGGACAGACTTGAATTCTTAAAAAAATTACTATGTTTTCTAGCAAAAATTGCTGTTTCTAGTAATTTTGACTACATTTATAGCAATTTTTGCTATAAAACATAGTAATTTTTTTAAGAATTCAAGTCTGTCCCCCGGTTACAATAAAACATAGTAATTTTTAATAGAACATTTTTCTCCGTGTAGTTGAATGTAATTCGCGCTCCCGCGACAGACTTGAGTAAGTACTTCACTTCGGATTTGGACTTTATCCTGTAGTATAGCCGAACCTAGCCTCCAACTTTCCATCTGTCTACTCCTGGCAGTTAGTCCAGGCGGTAGAGCATTCGAGGTGGACCTTCTTTGAAGTAGAGCATATTATAACGTCGAAAGTTCCGAAATAATATGTAGAAAAAGAATCCGAGTTTGCCTATTCAAAAAAATGTCTGCTAAATTCAGTATAGCAACAAATGTACCGAAATAACGTAAAAAGGCCTATTTTTCGGCATATTTTCTCTTATAACTTGAGAAGGAAGCGTTTAATCGAAAATAGTCATAGGACATTTTTTGTTTATCTGATGTTTTTCTACAAAGTTAATGTATTTCCGAATCGAAAAATTTTATTTTGCGCTAACAATGAGTAAAAAACCGTTAAAAATGATATGTAAAATGTAACTAATTTTTAAGGGGCGTAAAAATCAATGAATGTTAATGAAAATTTGTGAAATGGTAGCTCATTATATGATAATACTACATAAAAAAATTCAGGATGATCGACGGTGTACTTTTCCAGTACGGCTGTTGTTAACTAAAAATTTATAACAATTTTCTCGCGTGCCATGGGTTTAAATAAACACTCCACGCGGTCGCTGAATTTTTTACACATACTTTGGCTTATAGTTAATAATATACAATATCAAAAATAGCCTTTTTTGCATTATACGGGTGCTTTAGAATTTTTTTAAATTTTTTCAATTTTTTTTTTTATAAATAAATGCAATTACATGAAAACGGCTCGATGAAAATGCAATGTTAAAAAAGGCTTGAGAAGCTGATTAAAAAACGCTTTAATCGAGCTAAAACCGACCCGATTCAAATGACTACAACCGCAGATATTAGAGCTTTAAGTCAACCTAAATTTACGGCTGACTTAAACGTGAAGTAGACAAATAAAAAATGTAGTGTTGTAGCTAATTGTAAGAGCTTTCAACGTCCGTTGAGTGCATTTCCGGCACTTATTTGCTTCATTAAATAAAAATTATGAAAGGAAGCCTGATCGTTGAAATTTCTCGGCGGAACGGCGCGGGAGGCGGAGTGGGGATGACTGCGAGCAGCTGTGCTGCCGCGCGGCACTGTCTCTTCAAAACGGATATGCGCGATAAAACTTAACTTTTCTCGGGAACGAATTAACTTATAGACTTCATTTTTTTTTAATTTGATATTGCGAATCGAGAGGAATAGGAATTTCGCATTTAAAATTATGTAAATAAATAAATTCTAAGTGAATTTTACGCATGAAGAATTAAGCAATTTTTTTTTTCATTAAAAATTTATTTATGACATGAAATTAATGTTTTTAAAGTAAATTAATAACTAACAGATTATTCTAAATTAATGATTTTGCAATTTATTTGTAAAAATCGTAATCTTTTCTGTTTATATATTGGTAAATATGAATCTATTAAACATGGAGAGAGGAACTGGAAAATAAAGTACGTATAAAAAACAACATTCTAATAAATTTATTAACTATTTATACAAATTTTCGTTTTTTTACAGACTGTGTATCGTTTGCTTCGATTTCTGTTTGTGGTTCTTCGTCGCTCTCACTGTCCGAAAAAATAGGTGTAGGTCCTTCTTCATTTATTTCGACTTCCACGTTCTCTAACTCATCTACATTTTCGTCCAATGAAACCTGCAGCACATCGCTATTACTGCAGGTTTGCCCGTGACAATTTTTGCAGAAATCTGTGCATCGCAAGCCGTGTTTTACACAGCCGCATGTCTTCTTGCATTTTTCTGTACATCTGCAGCTGATATTTTTTAAAATATTATCAGGGACCAAAGAACCTTCAACGTAGACTGGGGCCAAACAGTCTGTCTGCATTTTCCACCCCCAATCTACCGGGTTCAATGGATTACCTAGCCACTGTTGGATTTGTAGATATGCTCTACATGAATGCACATTAGATGCAGACTCTGTTGGGGGTAAAGAAGCCAAATTAAAGGATTTTTGGCGTGAGCATTTTTTTAAAATTGTGTACCTCAATTCATTCAAACTTATGTTGTTCTTTTTTTTAGGATTTTATAACGCTCTAATAACTTCCTGGCCGGTTGCTGTTAATTCTGCTTTTGTGGCACTGCTTGAATAAAAAATTTTTACTTTATCTCTCAATTCACTATCGTTTTGCAATATTTTAAGAATTTTTCCTTTCCCCTGCTTATAAAAAGCTGATGTGGTATCACACCCAGAAAAAGCATGAATAAATGCCACAACATCCTTTAAATTTTTATGGATCAAAGAATCACAAGAAAAAAATTTTTCTGAGTCTTTATTCTTTCCGGGTTTTAAGAAATAAATAGAATTTTCTGGCGACGCCCTTTGTGTTAAAATTATCAAAATGTCGATATCTTCGGCAACTATGATTGTTGGTTTTTGTGGCTCGCTGATTTCGAGTCCAGACTCCACAATAAGACAATCAGCATCTTCGACAGCCTGCTTAGTTACAAATCCAGCATTTTCCAATTTACTTCTCAAAAACTGTATTAAGCGATTTTTATTTTTATCATTAGATAAAAATTTTTCTTGTGGAAACGTTGATGACATTGATAAATCAAAAATAATCTCTCTGCATTGCTGCCGCATTTGTCGCCGTTGACGCTCTGCATTTTTTGTACTTGTTGCTTTGTTCTCCGGATATCCATCAAATACAACAATACTATTAGAGGCATAGTGCTTCTTAACGTAATTTACGTAGTTATCTAATATATTTTCAAATAAATCTTTTTGGCGCCACTGCACTTTATGCAATAAATAGCCTCCATTTACAACATGCCGGCAATTTTCGAGATTAATTTGAACATTTTCCGACTCAAAGAAATCGTACAATTTAGACTTTTCTGTTTTTCGGAAATTGGAATTGTCGAATAAAGATAACGGGAAAGGCGCAAGTTCGTAAGCTAGATAATTTTTCAATTCATTATCACCCTCCATGGCGACAGCAATTCTTTGAAATAAAAGAGTGGGATTGATGATCACTTTTTCATTTTTCAGCTTAATTGCTGTTACGTTTGAAAGCGGCACTACTCTATTCTTTCTTTGATATTTAAAATTTTTGAAATTCAATCCATAACTTTTTTCCATAATTTTATTACCAATTTCCAATGCTTCGTGGCAGTTTATTGTGTCATCAGCTTTACACCCAGAACTAATCGACATCAGTTTATCATTACATACAAATGGTTCGTACATCGAGAAAAATTTTAATAATTTATTTAAATCATCTGTATCTCTAGATAGTCGAGAAGCTCTGGAGTCAACATGCTGTTCAGAAGTTGAAAAATTAATATTGCAAAACTTCTGCATTGATTCTGTCACATCAATTAAAACGGGCATGGTTAATATCCATTTCGATAGTGTGCTGTCAGTAATGCCTCTTCCATGCGTTAATCCTCCACTAGTTTTCATACATCGCATCAGTATCTGTTCAATGGCCATGTCGGACCAAACACCCGAAAAAAATTTGTCTGTACGTCTAATTGTAAAATAACTATTTTGAACAAAGTTTTGATATTCTAATACATCCATTCGCTCTTCTAACTCGTACATATCTTGCAAATATAACTGAGCGGATTTTGCATAGAGATAATGTCCGCTAGCATGGAAAAAAGGAAGCATTTTTCTTATGCTTTGTAAATGAAGGTCCCAATTGCCCGACCTTTCTGCTTCAATATACTGCTTTAACAATGTCACCATATTATAATACTGCAACCACAGTTTCGCAGTAGGACCATTTTTTGCAAAATTATTAATGTGTTCTTGAAATCTACGAAGAATGCAACAAAATTCTTCGTTTTCTAAATTGATTACTGTTTCATTGCCAATATATTGTAAAATATTATTTATTATTTCAACCTTGTTTTCAGTAAAATTAAATGACGAAAGAATGATCATTTCCAACGCCAAATGAGCTAAAATATGCGCTCGCGAACGGCGCGGGCATAAGCATATCCGTTTAAAATTTTATCTACAGAATTTTCTGCAAAAATCTCACAGAAAAGTTCTTTGATTCCACTTCCGTCCATAATAAAACCAATAGAACCAATAAAAGACATGGCTAAATGAAAACCTCCAAGCCTTAGAATCACTGTCGACAATTCCTTACAACATTCAAGAATTTCTTTTGCTTTATAATACAAAGGCTGGTCGAATGTTACAAAACAATGGGTTTGACTCATTGCTTTACATCTTCGATCAGCTTCATATAAAACTGTGTAAATCGTATCGTATTGACTTGGTGGTGCATTTATAAAAGGTAAAAAATTAATTCTGCTCTCACTAGACGTTTTATGGTCAGTTATCGTTTGCATAAACCCATTCCAACCTTCAAAATCAATATCGTATTTGCGCTTACCTACTAACCATAATAACTCGGTTGCTGATATTTTTATATCCAGAGACATTGAATGAACATTATTTAAATTTTTAACAGTAATTGATTCCATGCCTATATTAGAACGCTTTTGAAAAATTTGCAAATTTACTTTACCAAACGATCCTATAACATCAGCACTGGGAATTTTCTTTAGCCTGGGAACGGGTGTGCTACCAGTGATAGATGAATGTGGCGTTACAATTTCAATACCTCCCATCGCATGAAATGTATTTTTGCCGTCCAAGGTATTTATGTTGTGGTCTGCATTATCAAATACATATTGGATATAAGAATTATTATATAGCAGAGTTTGAGGGTGCAACAAAACAGACGATTCAAATAACTGGCATTCTTCATACGAGGCACTGAAACCCAGAGTGTTCAATATTTGTATGAGTTCCTTCGATCCATATTTTTTTGAAAGCATTGCTCCTAGTCCAATTTGCAAAGACGATAAAAATGATCTCGGCCGAGCAGCTGCTATAATAGCATGCGCAATACTATTAATTTTAGTAATATATTTATGAGCCGTACGCTTATCTTTCAAAATAATTTCTTTTAGTAACTCTTGTAAAGTTTCTGGAATAACAGTTGAAACATCTGAAAGAAAGTTATCTGGAGACGGATAAGAGTTACAATCGTACACTTTTCCACGAATATTTTCCAAAATAATTTTTCCAGCACTTCGGATAATTCGTTTGCGCTCTGCTGTTTCATCCTTACATTTATTTTTGTACCAATTGTCAGTTAAAATTTTATGTCCAATGTTGAGAAATGTGATTATCGGCCCGTATTTGGAAGTGTGAATAATAATGTCTGTTCCAAAAATATCAATTAAATAATTTTTTAAATATTTTGTGTTGGGCCATTCGACACTTTCAAAATTCTGCAATATTTCTCGTACACTAAACTGGCATTCTTCTTTATTTTCCGTTATATAATTTGCAATAAATTTTGCGGCTTTATAGGTATTAGTGTCTTCATTTCTACTCTCTTTTCTAAATTTATTATATAATAATTTATAGCAGCTTTGATGGTATCGAGCGCCTACAGCTACCAAATCCTCAACTTTTATTATTCGATTATACACTTCTAAGCATTCTCTGTCATCGACTTCTTGTAATTTGTTGAGTAAAGTAGTCCTGCTGCCAGTTTTAGATACAAAATAAACCACTTATCGAATATTTGCAGCTAGTTTTTTTTTGTTTTTCTATAAAATCATCGCTAGCATCTTTTCCACAAATATAACAAAATTTTGCAAAGTTAAAATCGGCGCCTGTAGAAGCACGTGTAGAAATACCTGGCAATGATTTTAATTTATTCTCTGCTGCTTGTATATTCTTTTCCCATGTATAAGATTTCGCACAATTAGCATGAACATTAATGGAACTGAATTTCCGAAATTGCAAATGTTTTTTGTCTTGTCTCCTTATACTTGATGCGACGCAACTTCGAATACTTTCTTCTTTCAATGTACGAATAGCACCGATATTTAGCGACTTTTCACAAATCATGCAATCCACTTGATCAGCCATTACATTAGAATAGAAGCTGCAAAATAATATGTGCTATATAGTATTTAGCAGCGACTTTATAATTTATTGAAATGATATTATTGATATAGGAATGTTCTCTAAAATTTTTAGTATTTCAATCATAGGAACAGAATACTTACATGAATATATATATATACAGCGTGTCCAAAAAGTCTGGAAATACCCAAATAATTTCTCAGCTGAATTACTATTGGAAAATGTTAAGGTCGCCTTTGTAGTAATTTTTTACGAGGAATCCAATGGTGACCTTGGATTCGACCTTGGACCTCATTTTTGAGGTTATTTCAAGGTCAACCTCATTTTTTTAAATGGTAACCCCTATTTTTTATAGCGGAATCTGAAAGAGCGGAAAATTTTACGTCCGGATATGTATTAAGGTATGAGGTTGAGGTTGCCCCCAGAGATCAAATTGAGGTCAAAGTATGATTTCTTAAAAATTTCGCGAGTTCAGTGGTAAAACAAAACAAACAAAGGTAAGGTTTGGTAAGTTCGAACGAAGACTTGAAGGTGACCTCTGATTCGACCTTGAACCTCATTTTGAGCCTCATTTTTGAGGTTATTTCGAGGTCAACCTCATTTTTTAAATGGTAACCCCTATTTTTTAGCGGAATCGGAAAGAGTGTGAAACTTTACGTCCAAACATGTACTCAGAACATAGTTCAAGAAGGACCTTGACGTTCATTTGAAGGTCATTTAAACTTAATGACGGTCTGATCTTGTGTAAACTTTTTAATTTTTTTAAACAGTCTAACATCTTATTTCAAGTGCTCGAATTATTTTCCATCCACTTTTTGATAGTAACCTAATCGATGATCGAAAACACCAACAGTATTTTTGATCATTTCAGTAGGAATGAGAGCTGATTCATTGTAAAATTTTTTGAAGCGTTTAAATATTGAACATTGTTACTTGTTATTTTTCGTATGGTTAGAGTGACAATAAACTATTATTCATTCCATAACCACCACAGAAAAGGGTTGGTCATCTTTCAAACATATTTTTTGAAAATTAAAAGTTCTTTTTATTTTCAACTCAAAAAGTATTTTTGGATAAGGTCTACTACGAAGAGTAATAAAAATGAACAAACTCACTGATAGAGAAAGAATAACGATTCTCATGATGAGGGGTTGGGGACACATGCAGCGATCTTATAGGGCCGTAAGAGATATTTTTAATGCTTCATTTAGGGTTGGTGGAACTCCACTATCATTTTCAACAGTTCAAAAAACTGTTAGAAGGTTTGAAAATACCGGCACTATCAGCGATTTACCTCGATCAAGCAGACCAATGTCAGCAGGTAACGAAGAGAAATCTTTAGATGTTGTGTTAACATTCACCGAAGATCCGCATACTTCCGTTCGTAGAGCTGCTCAAGTGCACGAAATAAGTAAATCATCTATTCATAACATACTAAAGAGAGAGAAGTTCCATCCATTTAAAGTAACGCTAATACACAAGTTAAATGAAGATGATTTCGATCGTCGCGTTGAATTCTGTGATGATATGATGGCACGCATCGTACAAAATCCAAATTTTCCATCAAATATAGTCTTCTCAGATGAAGCTACATTTCAACTTGACTCAAGCGTAAATAGGCATAACTGTAGATATTGGGCAGTTGAAAACCCTCATTGGGTAAGAGAAGCCAAGTCACAATATCCACAAAAATTAAATGTCTGGGCTGGAATATTAAATAATAGGATTATAGGACCATTTTTTATTGATGGCAATTTAAATGCAGAAAAGTATGAAACTATGTTGCGGAATCAAATTGTTCCTGCTATAAGAGAAATAGCTGGAGAGGACTTTAATAACACATGGTATCAACAGGACGGTGCAGCAGCTCATTATGCACGAAACGTTCGCACATACTTAGATACAGTATTCATTAATCGATGGATAGGACGAAGAGGTGCAATTGAATGGCCAGCTAGGTCCCCCGATTTAACGCCTCTAGATTATTTCTATTGGGGTTATCTGAAGGATCGTGTATTCAAAACAAAACCCTTAAACTTAGATGAATTACGTGAAAGGATCATTGATGAATCAGCTCTCATTCCTACTGAAATGATTGAAAATGCTGTTGGTGCTTTCTATCATCGATTAGGTTACTGTCAAGAAATGAATGGAGAACAGTTCGAGCACTTGAAATAAGATGTTATACTGTTTAAAAAAATCAAATGTGAGAGGCAAGGAGACTCACGTAAATCAAGCGCCCCATCGTGAGAGGCAAGGGGACTCACGTAAATCAAGCATCCCATCGTGAGAGGCAAGGGGACTCACGTAAATCAAGCGCCCCATCGTGAGAGGCAAGGGGACTCACGTAAATCAAGCACCCCATCGTGAGAGGCAAGGGGACTCACGTAAATCAAGCACCCCAAAGGGAACAGATTTTACTACGTCCACGTCGTTGTTCCTGGGTAACGCTAAATGTAAAAAAATTGAACTTGACATGACTTTTAAGGACAATGTCAAGGTCACCATTAGATTTCTCGTTGAAAACTACTAAAGAATTAACCTCGCTCAGTGTGATAAAAAGTTTACACAAGATCAGACCGTCATTAAGTTTAAATGACCTTCAAATGAACGTCAAGGTCCTTCTTGAACTATGTTCTGAGTACATGTTTGGACGTAAAGTTTCACACTCTTTCCGATTCCGCTAAAAAATAGGGGTTACCATTTAAAAAATGAGGTTGACCTCGAAATAACCTCAAAAATGAGGCTCAAAATGAGGTTCAAGGTCGAATCAGAGGTCACCTTCAAGTCTTCGTTCGAACTTACCAAACCTTACCTTTGTTTGTTTTGTTTTACCACTGAACTCGCGAAATTTTTAAGAAATCATACTTTGACCTCAATTTGACCTCTGGGGGCAACCTCAACCTCATACCTTAATACATATCCGGACGTAAAATTTTCCGCTCTTTCAGATTCCGCTATAAAAAATAGGGGTTACCATTTAAAAAATGAGGTTGACCTTGAAATAACCTCAAAAATGAGGTCCAAGGTCGAATCCAAGGTCACCATTGGATTCCTCGTAAAAAATTACTACAAAGGCGACCTTAACATTTTCCAATAGTAATTCAGCTGAGAAATTATTTGGGTGTTTCCAGACTTTTTGGACACGCTGTATATATATATATATATATATATATATATATATATATATATATATATATATATATATATATATATATTCTCTCCAATTTTATATATAAGTATGCGAAAATACACTCTGAAAACTAACTTTTAACTGGTAAACTATGACGCCAAGTGATTGCTACTAAGGACGCTTCCAGACTATCCGACTGAAAGACGTTACAGACTGCTCTACACAACCTATACTATTATAAAGGACGGTTTTCATAAGTGCTGCGGGATGCCGTTCATTCCAAGAACGACAGCATCTCTGATTGGTTCGTCTCACCCGACTGACCATGTAGCCGTGTAAGCGAAACATATACTAAGATTTCAAACAGGGGGGGGGGATTACAAAGTGCGTTGACCTTCGTACCTTTCGTGTCAATACAAACGGTTACCTACCTGGAGTACAATAGACCGCTTTTACCTGCCGATCCACTAATACAGTTCGTTTACCTGAACTGAAGTTACTCAGTTTGTATAGATGTTAACATAACAATATATTTACATACAATGAAAAAATATATTGTTTAATTTAAATATATTTATAATAAAAATACACATTATTTACAAATAAATTGCAAAATCATTAATTTAGAATAATCTGTTAGTTATTAATTTACTTTAAAAACATTAATTTCATGTCATAAATAAATTTTTAATGAAAAAAAAAATTGCTTAATTCTTCATGCGTAAAATTCACTTAGAATTTATTTATTTACATAATTTTAAATGCGAAATTCCTATTCCTCTCGATTCGCAATATCAAATTAAAAAAAAAATGAAGTCTATAAGTTAATTCGTTCCCGAGAAAAGTTAAGTTTTATCGCGCATATCCGTTTTGAAGAGACAGTGCCGCGCGGCAGCACAGCTGCTCGCAGTCATCCCCACTCCGCCTCCCGCGCCGTTCCGCCGAGAAATTTCAACGATCAGGCTTCCTTTCATAATTTTTATTTAATGAAGCAAATAAGTGCCGGAAATGCACTCAACGGACGTTGAAAGCTCTTACAATTAGCTACAACACTACATTTTTTATTTGTCTACTTCACGTTTAAGTCAGCCGTAAATTTAGGTTGACTTAAAGCTCTAATATCTGCGGTTGTAGTCATTTGAATCGGGTCGGTTTTAGCTCGATTAAAGCGTTTTTTAATCAGCTTCTCAAGCCTTTTTTAACATTGCATTTTCATCGAGCCGTTTTCATGTAATTGCATTTATTTATAAAAAAAAAAAATTGAAAAAATTTAAAAAAATTCTAAAGCACCCGTATAATGCAAAAAAGGCTATTTTTGATATTGTATATTATTAACTATAAGCCAAAGTATGTGTAAAAAATTCAGCGACCGCGTGGAGTGTTTATTTAAACCCATGGCACGCGAGAAAATTGTTATAAATTTTTAGTTAACAACAGCCGTACTGGAAAAGTACACCGTCGATCATCCTGAATTTTTTTATGTAGTATTATCATATAATGAGCTACCATTTCACAAATTTTCATTAACATTCATTGATTTTTACGCCCCTTAAAAATTAGTTACATTTTACATATCATTTTTAACGGTTTTTTACTCATTGTTAGCGCAAAATAAAATTTTTCGATTCGGAAATACATTAACTTTGTAGAAAAACATCAGATAAACAAAAAATGTCCTATGACTATTTTCGATTAAACGCTTCCTTCTCAAGTTATAAGAGAAAATATGCCGAAAAATAGGCCTTTTTACGTTATTTCGGTACATTTGTTGCTATACTGAATTTAGCAGACATTTTTTTGAATAGGCAAACTCGGATTCTTTTTCTACATATTATTTCGGAACTTTCTACGTTATAATATGCTCTACTTCAAAGAAGGTCCACCAAAGCTTGGTTTTACTGCTCTACCGCCTGGACTAAGTTCGATACTGCTCTCCTCATCCCCACTGCTTAAAGCATTATTAATATTTTTTATTTTGCCAAGGGCGAAGGGCTCCTGCGGATGACAACACGCCTTCAAATAATTATATTACCCTCGACGGCAGCTGAAGGAATAGGAGTTACCAGTTTGTTTTATCCATCACAGAAGGAGTTGCAGCAGTGATTGTGATGGTGTTGTCTTAAAAGTATTTAGATTAGTTCAGCTCCATATCAGTAAGTTACACTTATTATTTTGGATTCCACTAATTAATATTAGCTGTAGCATGTATTAGTTATGACCCTGAGTAAACCTTTTATTAATAATTTTCATTTATTATTTCAATCTTTTACGTAATTAGAATGAAAATCAAAATGTAAAACATTTTGAGTTTTAACTTATTATCTGCTTTTATAATTTTTTTTTAAATAATGGGGCATACCTGCAGCATTTTGCTAACCTGTGAAAATTCTGGCCAGAACACCGCGTGCTGGCGACAGTTTCTGGTCAGAATTTTTGGTCAAATAAAATCATTATATTTTAGGTTATGTATATGTCCTGTATATATAATGATGCTCACTGCTATACATTCATCTGAATGCAACACGAATAATGAATCTGCCTTTTTTTAGTAAATAGATTTTTTCAGATTGTACTCCATTTTATCAAAGCAGAGCAGCATCTATATATAGTTTTATAATACTACAATGATTTTCAATATATCATAAAGTTTTCATTGTGAAAATGAAAATATAATTAGAATTATTTTCAAGTAATGTATCATAAAGACATTACCTCTGACAATGTGAGCTAAGTTAAAAATTCCTAAACCCATTTTATGCAACGGCAAAGCATTTTCAATATTTTGCCTTTGGTAAATAACTAATCGGGTGATGGATTTTCATGAGATAAAGCTTATATCCTTGATATTTTGGTCATATTTATAATTTAAAAAGTTGCAAATATGAAAATTTCCTTATTTCAACGTTTCTTACATTTTTTGTGATTTTTACCATTTAACTGTCAACTGATAAGAATTTTTCCATCGGTCTTACAGTCCTACAAATTAAATTAAAATAATTAATATTTATTGCAAGTCAGATTGCCGTTGTTTATAATCACCCCCGCAGAATCTGAAATAATAATTCCAATAATTAAGTAAATTTTAATAATTTTACCATTTAAAAATGATTTATTGAAGTAAATATCTTTTCCCAGGAACCGGGTAATGGTTTTTTACGAGTCAAAGCTTACATTCCTTGTATTTTAACCACAGTTCTAGTTCGAAGAGTTTTACTTGAATAAATTACTTCAATAAGTCAATTTTAAATGGTAAAAATCACAAAAGATATTAGAAAACTTAAAATTAGGAAATTTTCATATTTGAAACTTTTCAAATCATAAATGTGAACAAAATACGAAGGATATAAGTTTTATCTCATGAAAATCCTTTACCCGGTTGGTTATATACCAAAGTCAAAATATTGAAAATGCTTTATCGATGTATAAAATGGGTTTCGGAACTTCTAGCTTAGCTTACATAATTTAGAGAGGTAATGTCTTTATGATAAATTACTTGAAAATAATTCGAATTATATTTTCTTCATTCATGCAGAGGACATTAGATGTAAAATCCTAAGTTGTTATATTCTTTGAACTTGTTTGTATTACTGAGTGGATTATTTGTGAATGCAAGTAATGAAGTGATAACAATGACAATTCCGGAATGAAAATTTTACAAAATATCAATGCTTTTTCATAATGACACTCATGTCATAGATACTTGTTACTCAGGTGATAGAACGAAGGAGCACTGGTACATTCTACCATTTAAAATCTGAATCTGCTATTGTTGCGTCTTTATTAGTTCTATTAATGTTACACAAATAACCTACTAGTCAGTGCCCATAAATTTTAACCTAATAGTTGCACAGATGCCGAGGGTCTTTTGTACTTAAGGGGGCTAGACACCTTTTTTCTCTGAAATAAGAAGTCACATTTTAATACATAAATGTAAACTAATTATTTCATACTTTTTACATATAAAAGTGGGTATATTTACCTTACCTTAAAACTTTCTCCGATGGGCCTTTTATATGTTCCAGAACCATAGTCATCGATGAAACAAGTTTTTTCACTAACCGTAAGCTTTGAAATTTTCCTGTGGATGGATTGACTCCAGATTTGAACTAAATTACTCCTGAATAGTATAATTCTCATATGAGTGTAGGGATTTTTGATCTAATGAGAAAAAAAAAATTGTGCTGTTTTTCAAGAGTTTTTTTTTTAATTTTTTTAAATTTTTTATATTTTTTCATAATTTTTCTGATGTAAAAATTTTCTCCGACATTTAATCCTAAATCCCTACACTCATATGAGAATTATACTATTCAGGAGTAATTTAGTTCAAATCTGGAGTCAATCCATCCACAGGAAAATTTCAAAGCTTACGGTTAGTGAAAAAACTTGTTTCATCGATGACTATGGTTCTGGATCATATAAAAGGCCCATCGGAGAAAGTTTTAAGGTAAGGTAAATATACCCACTTTTATATGTAAAAAGTATGAAATAATTAGTTTACATTTATGTATTAAAATGTGACTTCTTATTTCAGAGAAAAAAGGTGTCTAGCCCCCTTAAGGATGTATTGGCTATACAATCGGTGTCAAAAGTTAGTTTTTATTTAAAATATTAATAATTTGTTATATGGGATTGTTTTTTTCTTTTTATTTAAAAACTATGTAGGAGGGCATAAGACCAATAGTTAAAGCTCCCAAAATAAGAAATCAGACGAAAAATTTTGAAGTATTTCGACTTTTAAAAATCGTATATTCTAAAACATTTTTACTTTCATTCATTACTTTATTAAAACATTTTTTTTTCTACCGAAGGCGAAGAGCTCCAGCAAAAGACAACACGGCGTCATGGGATTCTCCCCTCGAGTGTGGCCGATACAGCTAGCTACTACTTCTCGAGAGGTATCACCGTGGTGAACAAAATGGGGAAACGACGGCGATGGTCGAGTTGAATGAAGCGCACATTCTTGCGACGGACTTGTGTAAGTACTTCGCTTCCGACTGGAACTTTATTATGTACGTAGCGTAGATGAACCTAACCTTCTAATTTTCGTCTACCTGCTCCCTTATTCCTGGTAGTTTAATACTGTTCTCCTTATACCTAATCTTTGACACTTTATTAATACATTTTTTCTGCCGAAGGCGAAGGCCGACGTAGTTACCCTTCCCACGGCATCACCTAGTTAAATACGGAATTGATGACGACGTTCATACTAAATGGAAATATAATGGACAAGTGTTGACGCTATAACGAGGTGGCATTTAGAGATTCTCTAAGTAAAATGTAAGTTGCGTGTGCACCTGCAATTGCCGTTTGTACAACTGATGCACAACAGTGGTCCAGACACTGCTGCAGAGGCTGTAATAGTTGGCAATCTGACAGCTAATGCCTGCCTGTTACATCCTTTACAGTGCAGATCTTGTATTAATTAGTACTGCTAGTAGTCACAAGTTATTGGATGTGTTTGAAATTCCGAACGTTCACAGTGAACGAAAAAACTAAAATTTGCGATTTACATTATAACCGGTTTGAAACCGTAAAACAGGGTAGGAATGGACCAAAAATAGTGTAAAAACCAATTTAGCACTTCGCCACCCCCATAAACCACCCCCAAAACCACCCTCACAGACAAGTCATTTTTCCCATAGCCACACACATGAAAACTAAAATTCCCAGAGTCGCAATAACTTCGTTAGAAAAAATTTTGCGACTGGTACTTGAAGGAAAGGTCCCACACGGTCTAAAAAAAAAATTATGAAGGAAATCGCTTTTCTGGAAAACCCTTGCACGGCGATATACAGTGTCGGAAAAACGAAAAAAAATTCCCACAGCCGTAATTACGTCGTTCGAAAAAATGTTTCGACGGTTTCTTGTAGATAAAGTCCCCAAATGCTTAAAAAAAATTATGAACGAAATCGCTTTTCCGGAAAAGCCACCCCAGGGCGATAAACTGTGTCGTAAACAGGAAAAAAAATTCTCAGAGTCGCAATTACGTCGCTCGGAAAAATATTTCGACGGTTTCTTGTAGATAAAGTCCCCAAATGAAAAAATTATGAATGAAATCGCTTTTCCGGAAAAGCCCCCTCAGGGCGATATACTGTGTCTTAAACACGAAAAAAAAATTCCCAGAGCTGCAATTACGTCGCTCGGAAAAAGGTTGCGATTGTTTCTCATAGATAAAGACGCCAAATGGTTAGAAAAAAATTATAAACGGAATCGCTTTTCCGGAAAAGTCCCCCCCCCCCGGGCGATATACTGTGTCGTAAACAGGAGAAAAATTTTCAGAGCCGCAATTACGTCACTCGGAAAAATGTTTCTACGGTTTCTTGTAGATAAAGTCCGCAAATGCTTAGAAAAAAATTATGAACGACATCGCTTTTCCGGAAAAGCTCCCCGACGGCGATATACTATGTCTTAAACACGAAAAAAAATTCCCAGAGCCGCAATTATGTCGCTCGGAAAAATGTTGGTACTTTTAGATAAGGTCCCTCAATGCATACATAAAAAATTATGAACGAAATTGCTTTCAGGAACAGCCCTTTTAGACGGGTATGCCATGTCGAAAACTAGATAAAAAATTCCCAACGTCGCAATTACTTCGTTACGAAAAATGTTTCGAATGGTACTTGTAGAAAAGGTCCCCCAAAGCTTAAAAAAAATTATGAACGAAATCGCTTTACCGGGAAAGCCCCTTCGGGCCGATATACCATGCCGTAAACTCGAAAAAAGATTTCCAGAGTCGCAATAATGTCGTTAAGAAAAATTTTCGACTGTTACTTGTAGAAAATGTCCCCCAAAGCTTACAAAAAAATTATGAACGAAGTCACTTTTCCGGAAAAGCCCCTTTAGACCGGTATACCATGTCGAAAACTAAATAAAAAATTCTGAAAGTCGCAATAACGTCATTAGGAAAAATGATTCGACTGGTAGGTACTCGTAGAAACGGTCCTGCAAAGTTTAAAAAAAAATTATGCACGAAATCGCTTTTCCGGAGAAGCCCCTTCAGGCCGATATACCATGCCGTAAACTGGAAAGAAAATTCCCAAAGTCGCAATAACGTCGTTAGGAGAAATGTTTCGACTGGTACTTGTAGATAAGGTCCTCCAATGCTTACAAAAGACTTATGAATTAAATCGCTTTTACGAAAAAGCTCCTTCGGGCCGATATACCATGTTGAAGACACGAAAAAAAATTCCCTGAGTCGCAATTAATCGTCGTTAGGAAAATTTTTGACTGGTAGTTGTAGGAAAGGTCCCCAAATGCTTAGAGAAAAGTTATGAACGAAATCGCTTTTCCAGAAAAGCCCGTTTGGGTCGATATACCATGCCGTAAACTCGAAAAAAAATTCTCAGAGTCGCAATTACTTCGTTAGGAAAAATGTTTTGACTGGTACTTGTAGAAAAGGTCCCTAAAAGCTTGAAAAAAATTATGAACGAAATCGCTTTTACGGAACTACTCCTTTAGGCCAAAGGTGCAGGTCAAAAACATGAAAACAATTCTCACAGTTGCAAAAATTACGTTAGGAATAAGTTTGCAGTTAGAACGTGTATTAGGGGTCGTCAATAGCCTAGAAAAATTCAGGCACGAAATCGATCTTTCGGAACTGCTCCTTCAGGTCAAGGGTGCACGTCAAAAACACAAAGAAAATTCTCACAGTCGCAAAAATTACGTGAGGCAAAGTAACAATATAATGATGTTTTTTTGCTTTCTTAATAATTAATTTAATATATATGTACAGAATATAAAAGTGCAATACGCAAATTTGAATATTAAAGTTGAAAAAAACTCTTTAATTTTTTAATTGCGTTTAGAGAAACATGTTTTTCTCTTCGCTACATTTTGGTTTAAAAAAATCGTCTTTCTATGTCTAATAGTTTTGGAAATAGCGAATTGAAAATATAAAAAGATTATGGAGATGATGCTGGTTGCAAGAGAAAGAATGCGTCCATGAAAAGAGAGAGTGAGTGAGTGAGTGAGAGAGAGAGAGAGAGAATAGTGAAAGAGTACGCGAGAGAGACAGTGTGCGAGACACTGTCTCTAACATAAGTCGCTACTTCCTTCCCGCGGCAATTACCGAACAGTTTTCGAGAGCCCTAGTAGCCGCGCGGTTTTTTTATTTTCGACTATGATTTTCCGAAATCTGTATACTTTGTTAAATTTTTATGTAGTATAAACCTTGTCAATAGTATGCAAAAGGAACAAATTTAGGATGCAGAGTGCTATTTAAATTACAACGACCGCAATCGTTGCAATGATGTTTTCATCATTATCTTTTAAACTATTAAAAGAATTTCAATTATTGTTGTAAAGTTATTGCATTTTCAATACCTCTCCAGAAGTGTACTGACGATTTAAAAAGAAATTGATTTTTCATATGACCCTATAACGTCGGTCTAAATTTAAATTTTTGAAATTTCAAAATGGATATTCAAGTTGGATATATATCATTTTTTAACCTCAAAGTCTCTACCGCCTAGAGTACAGCTTGGCCAGCACAGCTAATTGCGAGAGTCGGCTGGGCCTCAATTTATGAGTGTCGACGCTAGAAACCAGCACGCGGGCGCGCGCGGTGCCTTTATCGCGTAATACTATTCGCTTTTTTTTAACTAGCTCATAATTATATGCTGAGTCTCTTGGAAAAAACACAGAACATATATCGATAGATTTTTCCCCCTCTTTCCAGTGGTGCTATTATTTATTCTCTGAATTGATTTTTTGCGGTAAAAACTTGAGTTGAAAGTTCGGGCCGATTATTCTTAAAGAATACCATTTTTTTTTTAAATAAATTTTTTTCATTCGAAAATACAATTCTTCAGCTTCGAAACTCCAAAATGTCAAGTAGGAGAAATGAAGGGTTCATAAGTAATAAAATGTAAAAGACGGCGGCGAGTTGCCGCGCGACTTTGTGCGCTACGCCGAAGCGAGCTGTTGCCAACGTATTTCACTATTCCGTTGTTTCGTACTTAATAAATATCATATAATAAATTTTTCAAAGTAATTTTTTATTAAAAGTCAATACTTTCCGATCCATCTTTTCCATTTTTTGTTAATTTACTAATCTCTTGTATCTGAATTTAATCGAATAGGTCTTGTCTCAAATTTCGATTTCTTCACTTTTTGGATAGGTGAGTATAATTCTAAAATTTCTGATCCTGAGAAATGTTATAGTTCAACCCTCGTAACGTGTGCTAACAGTTTAATAGAATGAAATGATAGAGTTACAGGAACTCTTTTTGCTGATTTTAACCTTTGTTTTAGTTTTAATTCATCGTTTCTAATTCATCATTTGAAGACATCATTTTTCTCTTTTATATAAACTTAAAACTCATTCTTTTATTTTCAAACAGTGAACTTCATATTTACAAACCTTAAGGGAGTCCTCATCCAGAGAAGAATTTTTAAATTCTCTTTTAGGTTTCTTGGAAAAGTATGTCTTTTTTACCAAGAAGCGGTACAATCATTTCACTGCAACACTAATCAGTGTAGTTTGGCAGCATTGGTCCTTTATTATAGAGAATTAAAAGCATCATACTTTTTCAGACAATTAATCTCATGCTGCCGTAGCAGTTTATCTAAAAAATTATAATCAATTACCCTAATAAAAAATTCTTTTGATTTCGCCAAAAAAGGTATTTGTTTCACCGATGGAACTGGGTAATACTATAAAAACAAATACGACTTCCATAATCTTTTTCATCATTATCAAGATTTTTCTGCTGAAGCAGAGCAGCGCTTTCACGCAACCGAGTACGGAAAATGCATGAGAATTGATTGTGCCGTTTCTTGGTCAATAGAGACGAACTTTTCCAAGAAACCTAGAGAAATTAAAAATTTTCCTTTGGATAAGAACTTCCTCAAGGTTTGTAAATAAGAAGATCAATGTTTAAAAATAAAAGAATAAGTTTTAAAGTTTATATAAAAGAGAAAAAAAATGTCTTCAAATGATAAATTAGAAACGATGAATTAAAACTAAAACAAAGGTTAAAATCAGCAAAAAAAGTTTCTGTAACTCTATCATTTCAGTTTATTAAACTGTTGCGATGCGCCGCTTTCTTTTAAATTTTATTACTTATGAACCCTTCAGTTCTCAAACTTGAAATTTTGGGGTTTTGAAACTGAAGACTTGTACTTTCGGATGAAATATAAACATGTTGTTCTTTTAGAAAAACCGGTTCGAACTTTCAAGTCAAGTTTTTAACAAAAGCATTTCGGAGAATAAACAATAGCATTACTGGAAAAAGTGGTAAAAAAGGTATCGATATATGTACATTGTTTTTTCCGAGAGACTCATCATATGATTACGAGAGAGTTGAACAGAGCGCATTTTACGCGAAAAAAGCTCAGCTCGCGCCCGCTGGCTGGTTTCTGGCGGACGCTTCGATATGCACTATAAGTGTACCGATCAGCACGAAGTGCCTCGCAGCTCGCGAATCGTCTGCGCCCGAATACGCGCTATGAGTGTACTGGTCGGCGCGGAATGGGGGAATTGGGAGAAAGACGGGACTAAGTCAATAAAGAACATTAGTCATTCTATTTAATTTTTTATTTAGCAATCATAAGGAATACGTAAAACTGATGTGATGTTTGAAAGAAGATTGATATTTTATATTTTCACATATAATTGTAATAACGATTATTTCTTAGAAAACAGAAACTTTTAAAGTAATAATTTCAGTGTAGATTCTTATTTATTCGAAGATCAAATACGCAGATGCCAGTTTTTATAAGAGTTGTAGTTTAGAAAAAAGACCAAATTTTCCTTAATTTTTAGATTTAAAAGTAGCGCCAAAAAAATATACCATTCAATCACCGGGCTTGTAAATAATTTTTTTTTCACATTCAGAAAGGCTTAAAGAACAAGAAAAACTTTGTCCTGTAGATGTGTCTTCAAAATTAAATCACTTTTTCAAGTTTCGTCGTTTAGAAAAAAAGGTGACATTTTCTTCTTGAATTTTTTTTCAATCCAAAATTGACTTGAAAGTATCGCCAAAAAATAATACCGTTAAATTGAGCTTGTACATATTTCTTTTTATGTTCAGAAAAGCTAAAAGAACAATTAAAACTTGACCCATGAGCGTACCTCTAAATTTTTTTTTCATTTTTTTCGAGACATAAGAGGAAAATAATTTTGAGAATAGTAGATATACTATTACCATACCATACCCTGGCCAAAATATCATACTCGCTTTTTTGAGTCGGGAGCGAAAATGGACTTTCGGACAGGGTATGGTGAATAAATCTTTTATATGGGCTAATTTTCATAGTACATCGACGTATCAGGGCTCAAATTAAAGATTTTGGCACACAGAAAAGCTAAACAAATTGTGCAACTTTTTCGACCTTTTTTTAATTTTGTGTACGCAGCTGATTCTTTACCATTATTTATACTTTGTTTTTTTATTTTTTATTGAAAGGCAAAAATTTTGAGCTTTAGTTCATTTGTCTGCTTAAACTTTGGAGTTCCCGATAAGTTAAGAGTTCCTGAGATTTACTCGCATATTAATGCGAATTATTTATAATACAAAGTAATATTAACTATGCACATATCTTTTTAGATGCTAAACGGTAAGCAACTGTAATAATTTCTACTCGATGTTTAATTTTTTGACTATAATAAAAAATCTCTTAAATACTGAAAATTAATATTTGAAAAATTTATAACTCTTTGAATATTGGTTCTTCGTAGATGTCGAATGTAACATTTTAATCTTAAAATTGCCTGAACTTTCAAGAAACAATTATTCTGATCGCAATAGATTGTTTCTATTTGAAGTTTTGGTTTAAAGAACTGCATTAAAATCAAGGTTTTTAAAAAGCAATTTTGTTAAATTGTAACCTCGAAATTTAGGGTCTACGAATCAAACTCTATAAAAAGCGATGGTTATTTTATCCAATTGCATAAATGGGGAGACAGAAGCGAAAAAATTTCCAACTCCTGGGCCAGGTAGAATCGCTAGAAACTGAAAAACGGCTCCCGAGTATCATAGCGACAGTCAGAACGCGCACGCTCATATTGCAACATTGCCGCCGAGGCCACAGCACGCGGCCCCAGGTTCCGCTCCCCTTCCCCTCCGGCAGCTTGCTGTTTGTATATATATATATTCGAGCGCAGCTAGCTGTCGCGTGCTGCACTGGCAGAGCCCGTCTTTCTCCCAATTCCCCCACTCCGCGCCGACCAGTACACTCGTAGCGCATATTCGGGCGCAGACGACTCGCGAGCTGCGAGGTACTTCGTGCTGATCGGTACACTGCTGCGGCCTACTATCAGGCAGGTGAATGCGCGCGCGAGACTCCTCCTGAAGAAGATTTGCGAGAGACATTCGCCACATAGCCTCCACGTCATCATGTGCGTCTGTGCCGAAGATAAATACGCTGAGAGATCAAGGAAGAAGAAACGTGTATAGACGTGCGCGAGGAGAGATCAGACGTCGACGTTAGGTTAGGAAGCGCGTAAACACTGACTCCGCCGCCGCCGCTGCTACGGGAGCTGTTGTGAGGCAATGGCATGAGAGATCAAGAGCTTCGGCCGTGACCTCCCTTTTCTGCGCCAATAGTTCGCTGCACTCCTCAGCAACACCAGAACAAGCGTGAAGTTCATTTGCATCGTCATCCTCTTCTTCTACGGGCTGTCCTACTCCGAAAATGCTACCATTGTGCTCAGCGTCACTCCAGGCTATTTACTGCCTTCGGCCTTCTGGATACGGACAGCGTTCACTTCCTGCTTCTGGGAGGTATGCATGGATGTAATTACTGTGGGCTTGTGCAGCAAACTCATCGAGCCCCTCTGGGATGCCATGTAAATGATCACATTCTTTGCCATCGTTAATTGGAGTAGTTATTCTCTCAGCTCTGTTTTACGTGATATTGTACATGTGCACTGGAAACACAGACTTGATATCCATACTTCGATATACATATCCATAGTGGTTCTCGAGGTGACTCCAAAAAAACTCGATGTCAGTCACATATCCTCCAACAGCAGCAGCAGTAGTGAAATGGTGCCAGTGAGTGAACAGTGACATTATGTGGCCAGAAAACAAGAAGTCTTCTCGCCTCATCAGAAAGTACAGAGCATCTGTACATTACTCCAAGAGCCTCTAGCTATGTCATCACTTACGCAAGAGACCTATTATGAACAGGAATAGCAGTACCACATGGAGGATGACAAAATATCAGTACTGCATAATTATGCAACAAATGTAACCAGGGCCTTCTCTACATTCAGTGGTATACATATAATTAAATAACAACATAATAATAATGATATAACAAGACAACCTGATGCAAACTGCTCCAATAGATGTCATGCGCAAATCACTCTTCAATCTGTTAACATGAAGAAGTTTTTGCATATACAGAAGCTGTAGTAGAAGCAGAGAACATCTTGTATTGTCAGCATTATGCAGGCCAGAAGATGATATTTAACAGTTAAATTATCATGGTGAGTATCTAATCTTCTGTTTCTAACAATATAAAAGTAATGCATAATGAAAGCCACCAGTCTGCTAAATCTGATAGGTGGTTTTAATTTCTTTTAAAGTTTTTTCTCATGAAATTCTTAATCAGTTCATTGTCAGTTCTTTCTTTTCTGTAAATTGATTGGATTTATAGAAAAAAACTTTTTATTGCACATTGATAGAAAAGAAAATTTTCTTGTACAGTGATATTTCTTTTCTATTTCTGACTATACAATAAAACTGATTTTTGGTGGTTATAGTAGTGGGTTTCGATAATTTTTGCACACTCCCACAGATTCTTTACTCAATACCCTCTTAAAGTAAATATTTTTACTATTTACTATCCAGCTAGTATGTTTTGAATATACATTGTATGTAATATTTACTCTAAGAGAGTATTATTGTTGAGTAAAAAATCTGTGGGGCCGTGGGAAAATTATGGAAACCAACTACCATAACCGACAAAAATCAGTTTTAATGTATAATAAGAAATAGAAAAGCAGTATCATTGTATAAGAAGACAATCAAAATAAATCCAATCAATTAAAAGCTTTCTGTAAATTGAAATCAATTTACAGAAAGAAAAGAAATGACATTAGCACACTAAGAATTTTGTCTTTATAGTAGAACAATAAGCTTTTTTAGTGTTCAATTCCAGCAAAAAATTAGTTTTATTAAACTTAAAAATAATTAACAACAAAAGTAATCTATATTTATTGCTGTTTATTATTAATTATTTTTTGGTTTATTAAAACAAATTTTTTGCTGGAAGGAAACACTAAAAAAATTTATTGTTCAACGATGAAAACATGAAATTTTTAGTGTGTTAATGTCATGTTTTTCCTCTTTGGGAATTGGAATTTTTATTGTAGTTCTTGTATAATTATGTTGCTTTTTATTTCTTATAATACAATAAAACTGACTCTTGGGGGTTATGGTAGTGAATTTCCATAATCTTTTCACGCTCCCACAGATATACATAAATCTGATACATACAAACACTTATAACCTAGCTTAACATCTACATATTTTGTGGAAAGAGTGCTACATTTTCCAACCCATAGATGACCGTGTAATAATTTATTCTAAGCAGAATGTTTTGAAATATATTATTATTAATCTAATTCTTTAGTTTTTTCTTATTTAATATAATTACTTTTCATATTGAATCCAAAAAATTTCTATTATTGTTTTCTTTTCCTGACAAAAGAGAGCATGTTGATAGAAAATTTCCTGATTTTCCTTTTTCTTTTCTACGCGTGTCAGGGTATTCAAATCTAAAATAGCAACCGTTATTTACTAAGCCAAATTTTTTTTTCCCAGTACGATTCTTCAGCATCGATTGGAAGTATTATAAGACTATCAATATGGAGATTGACCATTCATAAGGAAGGAGACTTAAGAAAATAGTACCAAATTTGGAACTGCAATTTTGAGAAACTCAGCAACAGCAGTGGGTAACCTTGAGTGAAGGCCTTCCTGATACGAGTATCTTGACAGCTTCATCTTCCGGATTATCCATGGAACCTGATCTAGTCTGTATTTATTTTAATACACTGTGACCACTTTGTGGTCTCTTCTTTGTAATCTACTGCTTTCAACCATTGCTATAGCTTCATTTTTTTGTTTCAGGGTTTTCATTTTCCTTCCAGAAAAAGCAGCAACTATAAGAGGCCACCTGTCAGTTTTCGAAGTTAATTTAAAAGAGTATAAGAATGATAGAAATTCGCTTCTACAATGTATTTCAGGCCTTGCATGTATTTCTAAGCTGATTTTATCTTGCTGTAATTAGGTATAATTTAATAAAAAGAAAATTTAATAATGCAATTTTTCAGATTTATGTAAGGCACTGCTTGTATATTTTTTAGAACTGTCAAACTGAAAAGTTACATATTTTCACTTTTTTATTAAATTATATGTACTTCCAGAAAGATAAAGTCAACTTAAACATACATGAGATGTCTGAGATGCATTAATGGAGCGGATTTCTACCATTCTTATACTCCTTTGGATTAAGTATGGACACTTGACCTCAAAGTAAATATCGATAACATGGAATGGCCAATCTAACTGCTAAATCTGACAGGTGTCTTTTATGTTGTAGGAGCAGGATGAATTTTCTTGCCAAGTTTTTAATTTTGGCCCTTTTCGTGTAGTGTAGTGTGAGTTGGTCCGAAAGATTAATAGATCTATAGATAGCTGTAACAGCTATGTCTACAAAATGCAAGATCAAATTGGTAATTTAACAGAGCATCTCTAAACAATAAATGTGAGTGCATATAAAAATTATGAAAAAGTTATTTTAACCTGTAAAATTCAGTTTGATTGTAGTAGTTAATAAATAATTAATGAACATTAACTGACTTTTAGAGGTTATAGTCAACTTTTAATAATTCTGACAGGTACCCACATTTATTATTCAATCATACTCACTTAAAGAAAAAATTAAACTTTCGGTTAGACTCACACTACACGGCAGCCCAGGTTTCATAAGGGAAACATATTTAATTAAATAGGCTGAAATTTACAACTTGAGAAGACAAATTAATCTTGCTCCTATAATATAAAAGCCACCTGTCAGATTTAGCAGGTGTACTCATCATTCAATGTTGTTGATGTTTACTTTGAGATAATGTGTTTTACTACTTAATTTAAAACAGTATGAGAATGATAGAAATCGGTTTCTATAATGCATTTCAGGCATCGAATGTATTTTTAAGCTGATTTGATCTTTCTGTAAGTATAGGTATAATTTAATAAAAAAAAAAAATTAAATTATGCAATTTTTCAGATTTAACTAAGACACTGCTTGTGTATTTTTTTTAACTGCCAGACTGAAAAATTACATATTTTTATTTTTTTATTAAATTATATCTACTTTCTGATTGATAAAGTCAACTTAAAAATACATGAGATATCTGAGATGCATTACTAAAGTGGATATATATTATTCTTATATTCTTTTAGATTAACGGTCACATCACCTCAAAGTAAGTATCGATAACTTTGAATGGCAAATACACCCGCCAAATCTGATAAGGCTTTTATATTGTTGGAACAAGATGAATTTTCTTTTTGAATTTTAAATTTTGGCCCATTTAATGAAGTAAAGTGTTGTGAGTGTTATCAGAAGATTTATAAATCTATGTTTAGGCCTGCTGTAACAGCTATGTTCACAAAATGCAAGGCATCCAATATTTAAATTAAGATTGCATGGGTAAGCAATAAATGTGAGTGCATGTAAAAATTGTGAAGAAGTTATTATAACCTGTAAGATTCAGTTTGTAGTAGTTAATGAATAATGAGGTGGCTTATCCATTAACTACCACCATTAATTGACTTTTAGAGATTACAGTCAACTTTTCATAAGTCTGACACATTCCCAGATTTATTATTCAATCATGCTCTCTGAAAATAAATATTAAATACCATATTACATAAGTAGACCTGCTATATAGCAGTATAGCAGGCCTATAGATCTGTAGAGCTTTCCGACAGACTTACACTACATGGAACTTCAGATTTCATAAGAGAAAAAATATTTTATTAAATACACTGAAATTTAAAATTTAAAAAGGCAAATTAATCCTGCTCCTATAATATAAAAGCCACCTGCCAGATTTAGCAGATGTACTAATCATTCAATGTTGTTGATGTTTACCTTGAAGTTATGTGTTTGAGTATTTAATTCAAAAGAGTAAGAGAAGAATTCAAGCATCGCATGTATTTTGAAGCTGATTTTATCTATCTTAAAGTAGTATAATATAATACAAAAAAAATTAAGTTATACAATTTTTCAGATTTAGTTGAGGCAGATGATGTCAGCAAATCCATGGTAATGGGCAGCAGCAAGCACCGATAGTATATCAGCATTGCATATACAGCAAATGCAATTCCTCTTTCTTCGAGTAAGTACTTCACTTCGGATTTGGACTTTATCTTGTAGTATAGCCAAATCTAGCCTCCAACTTTCCATCGGTCTACTCCTCTGTTTCTGGCAGTTCGATACTCCTCTCCTCATCTCCACTGCTTAATAAATTATTAATATTTTTTTTTTGCCCTAGGCGAAGAGCTCCTACAGAAGACAACACGTCTTCATATATAATTCTACTCTCCTCGAGGGCAGCCAATGCAAGTACCACTTCCCGGGGACATCACCTAGGCGAACACGACGGAGAAGTGACGGCCAAGGTATATTTGAATGTAGTCCGCTCTCCCGCGACAGACTCGAGTAAGTACTTCACTTCGGATTTGAACTTTATCCTGTAGTATAGCCAAACCTAGCCTCGACCTTTCCATCGGTCTACTCCTCTGTTCCTGGCAGTTCGATACTCCTCTCCTCATTCCCACTGCTTAACAAATTATTAATATATTTTTTGTGCCCTAGGCGAAGAGCTCCTGCAGAAGACAACACGTCTTGGTTGGTGGTGATCTCCTGCTCGAGCGACACCATCTCCATATGCGTTTGAAGGGTGATTATAAAAGCAGTGGCTATCGTTTCAAGGACTTAGACAAAGTCGTATTCGAAAATCCATACACCGAGTACTTTATATCCTACAGTAATTGTTTTTGATGTGTGTTTCAGGTACGATATAATCCAAATGTGAGAGAGATACTATCAGCATGGTGCAGAGAGGCGAAAGGGGAATCATTGGGAGGCTATGACAGCTAAGCCTCCTACAAGACACATGTTGTTGCTGTTGTTCAAGGTCTTCTTCGTTTATCGATGTAGAGAGTTCGCATACTCTCTTATATATGTGTAGGGAAAACATATGTAAGTACTGTGTTTAAAGGGTGTTTATAGGCTACCTAGAGCCTACTCTTCGATCAAGGTTTTTCTCTGGTTATAGGCTTCTCTGTTCGACTACAGTATGCTGGTCATAGGTCGAATATCTACTTTTACTATTGTAACATCAAAGTTGATGTTACAATATTGTTTTATTTGTCAATCTGCAATGAAATGCATGTGTTACCATATTGCGTGATTTTATTTAATACAACAGTAATTGATGATTTCTTCATCAATTAATAATTATCATAATTTTAAATATTATTTAATCCGCAGAAAATTCAGTAATAGATCATTCCTTTATTGATTTGCAATAACAAATTTTGTATAACTTAATGTGCATGTTATTTTATATGTAAATATTCTTTCTAAATCTGCAATCAAATGCAGTAATTAAAATTTTGCATCATTTAATTTAATACTGCAGGAATCGATTTCCTTTTATCGATCTGTAATCAAATATTATGTTTATGATATTGCATATTATCGTAAACTACTGCAGTAAATGATAATTTCTTTATCAATTAATAATTATCATAATTCTCTATAATATTATTAAATCTGCAGCAATACATCATTTCTTTATTGATTTGCAATAAAAAAAATTTATAACTAAATGTGCATGTTGTAAATATTTTTTTAAATCTGTAATCAAATGCGGTAGTTATAATTTTGCATGATTTAATTTTATACTGCAGGAATTGATTACCTTTTATCGATCTGTAATCAAATATTATGTTTATGATATTGCCTGTTATCGTAAACTACTGCAGTAATTGATAATTTCTTTATCAATTTATAATCAAAGTTCGTTTTCCATGTGTTACATTGTTGCATGATTTTATTAAATACAACAGTAATTGATGATTTCTTCATCAATTAATAATTATCAAAATTTTGTATATTATTGAATCTGCAGCAATAGATCACTTCTTTATTGATTAGCAATAAAATATTTTTTATAAGTAAATGTGCATGTTATTTTAAATGTAAATTGTAACGGGCTAAAAGCTGTCCTCGATGCGCTATATCTCAACGCGGACTTGCCGATACTCGTGCCAACCCTCGATGATTAGCGGCCCGTCAGCTCCGTGCGGTTGCTCGCCGTCGGCTGCTTTCAGCAGCAGCCGCGCCTTTTCGCTCCGTTACACAGTGTGGCCAGGTAAACAATATATATCGTAATACTATGCATGTAAAAGTGGCGATTTATCGCCACAACCTGGTCACACTGCCGTTACAACGCGCGACTTCGTCGTCGCGCTCTCTCTCTCTCGAGCGTGCTGCCCCAACTGCTCCGTTATCATGCGAGTACGACGTACTCGCGACCACGGAGGCCGGCGGTATTCTTCACCGTGCCACCGAATAGGGAATTGAAATTAGGCTGGGTGAAATAATACGCGAACAAATAAAAGCAACGAAGTATCTCTATTGGAGCTCTGGAGGCTGTTCACTATTTACACGCGCGGCGCATACTCTAGGAACGCGCCGATTCGGATGGTGCGCCCGCGCACGCGAAGTACGTGTGTGCGCGGTCGCACACACATACGCGCAAAAGCGGCTCGCGCCGACGTAGGCCGATCGCCGCGCGCGATCGACTCTCGCGCGCGCGTCGGCGGCCTCGCTCGCTCGCGCGGGTCTCGCTCCCCGGACGCTCGTCGTCCGTGGGGGGAGCACGCGATCGCCTGGCCAGGACTTACCTCCGTAGCCTATAGTTAGGGCTGGAGCGGACCCTCTCGGCGGTGTCGGCTGCCGTGTACAGCAGCGTCTCTCTCTCTCTCTTTCTCTCTCTCTCTCTCTCTCTCTCTCCCTCCTCTTCTCTTGGCTGCGGGGCTCTCTCTCTCTCTCTTTCGCTCCCGCCAGTCGGCTCGGCCGTAGCTGGCTTCGGCCGCGATGCTCCCTCTCTCTCTATCTCACTTGCACTCTCGGCCGTGGTTGAGCGTGGCTCTCTCTCCCTCTCTCTCAGCCACGAGGGAACGCGGCTCTCGGCGCCGTGCTGCGTCTCTCTCTCTCCTTCGCTGCACTATTGCACCGCTCACTCGCTCGCTCTCTCTCTATCCCTCTCGTGCCCTACACTGTGACTCTCTCTCCAAGTCTTCGCGTACGGGAATCGAGCAGCTGCCTTAGCTACAGCAGGAGCGATACTGCCGGGCTCTGTCTCTCGCTCTCCTTCCCCCTCGCTCAAGGTTGTCGCGAGTTTTCATTTCGGGGCTCATTGTGTGTCGTAGTTGCGCTCGGTACTTTTCGCACAACTACACGTGCGAGCAACTACATACACACACGCAAGCCCCCGGAGAAATGCGAGGACAAGCCCGACTCTATTTGCGAATCGTCATGCCACAATTATCGGCCTTGCCTTCTCCAAGGCCGCGGTATGTTTATGTTTTCGGTCAACTACCTGTGTGTATACCGTGCGTCGGAGATCGGCTCGTATTTCGACGAAACGTTCCCAGCTAGGTTTCGAGGGGCGGTGGTGGCTCCATCTTACTCATCATTGCCTCGGGGCAGGTGATGAAGTCACGCACCGAATCGTCGGGTCCTTGGGTGCGCATCGCCGCCTCGTAGGCTAAGCGCTGGTGGAACCGGTCCTTCACGCCAACCCATCGATGAATTTTCCGGCGAAATTCATTCCACGTGGACCAACTCTGTCTATGGGAACGGACCCACACCCCTGCCACCCCAACGAAGAGTTCGGGCGAAGCACTTAATTTCTCGTCTTCCGGGAGCTTCGCCAAGGCCCATTTCTCTTCGACTCTATCGAGGAATAAGTCGATATTTTCCTCTCGATCTCCGGCGAACCTCATTCCCCAACGTCGAACTATTTGACCGACATCACTTGGTGTTCCGTCGGTCGTATCTTTGACGTTGTGTTTCGCCGTCAGCAACGTCGCATCCCGCTAATCGCGCCGTTGCTCAAAAGCGGAAGTGTTCCGTACTTGATTCTGAGCCCCCCCCCCTCTCCAGACATCGCTGAGGCTCGTTCGGTGCGGGAGCGGGATGGGTGGCGACGGTGATATTCTATCACGGGGGATGGTTGCTGTATCCTGACTCTTCTTATCGGTCTTCCATCTTGTCCGGAGTTCCTCGCTGCGGTTTCTTCTTCCTGTGGCAGACAAGTGGGCGTCGACTTTGCCGAATTGTCGTGTTTGGCCTCTCCACCTACCCCGACGAGCTCTGTCGTGGCACACGTCGGACGGGTTGTTAGCTTGCCAGTCAATGTCCGGAGGGTCTCTTCTATCCTCCGCAATCTGGCTTCCATTCCCTCGACGTATGCTGCTCACTCGTTCGGGACTTGAACCGTCGTACCGTCCGCCATCGTGAGCATTGTGCCATTTTCCAATTGACGTCCGGTACTCTCCTCAGCCTCGGTCGAGTCGCCCTCAACTTGTGCACCTGGGGCATCCGCTGCCCATACAGTGCTTTGCTCGAGGCACTGTGCTTCTGTCGCGTTCAACTTCAGTATCTTGAGTGAATGTGGCATGTCACTGGTGGAAATCACGTGATCCACGAACGCTTCACGTGCGTTCATGCGCTCCAACAGTGTCGAATCTTCATCATCTGCGACTAACCCCGCAAAATCCCTGGGATCGTAGTCGCCGGATAGCCACCGGCTGAGGCGGATCAATCTCGTGAACAGTCTGCCATCCATTCTTAAACCGAGGACTTGCATGTATTGCTGTAGCTCTTCATCGCTGAGGCACTTACGCCAATCCTCGACGGCTTTTCTTACCGAACCCGCCATCGCTGATTTGACTACTCGCTGTCAAAATCTATTCAGCGCAACTCGTTTACGGGTTATTAGCCGCACGAATCTCGCTCTCAACAAGTTCTAATTTCTCTCAGAGTGTACCTGTGCGCGGCTAATCGATCGCACGTACGTATCTGGTTGGCGCACCAAAACTACAAAAAGTAAAAAATAAATACAATTTAATTTTCCCGCCTAACCAGTACACTCCCTTTGAGTGCGTGTGTGTATGTGTGTGTGTTTCGGTTCGACTCCCAGTTGAGGTCTTACAATTTTGTACCTTCAGCTGGGCGACGCTAAACCGCTACTTTTATCTCGAAAAGTAAAGCAAAAATTTCCGCGAAACCGTTTCCCAAAATTTTAAATCGTAATTTTCCGGTCCAGAAAAAAAATGTATTTCTCACTGCCGGTCTCCGTACCGACAGAATCCACACACACCCGCGCTTACACACGCAAGTTACCGCGCGCTCACGAAATTTGGTATTCGACGCGTCGCGGTTATCAGCATCACCCTCTTTTCCTTCAATCCTTAGGAAAAAAAAACAATTTCCCCGCACGCTCATCGGTGGCAGGTGTCCGTGTTTCCACACGTTGGGCGCCAGTTGTAACTGGCTAAAAGCTGTCCTCGATGCGCTATATCTCAACGCGGACTTGCCGATGAACGGCGCAGCAATTGACAGGCGCGAGCACTTACTCGTGCCAACCCTCGATGATTAGCGGCCCGTCAGCTCCGTGCGGTTGCTCGCCGTCAGCTGCTTTCAGCAGCAGCCGCGCCTTTTCCCTCCGTTACAACGCGCGACTTCGTCGTCGCGCTCTCTCTCGAGCGTCCTGCCCCAATTGCTCAGTTATCATGCGAGTACGACGTACTCGCGACAGCGGAGGCCGGCGGTATTCTTCACCGTGCCACCGAATAGGGAATTGAAATTAGGCTGCGTGAAATAATACGCGAACAAATAAAAGCAACGAATTATCTTTATTGGAGCCCTGGAGGCTGTTCACTATTTACACGCGCGGCGCGTACTCTAGTACGCCCCGATTCGGGTGTGCGCGGTTGCACACACGCACGCGCAAAAGCGGCTCGCGCCGACGTAGGCCGATCGCCGCGCGCGTCGGTGGCCTCGCTCGCTTGCGCTGGTCTCGCTCCCCGGACGCTCGTCGTCCGTGGAGGGAGCACGCGATCGCCTGGCCAGGACTTACCTCCGTAGCCTATAGTCAGGGCTGGAGCGGACCCTCTCGGCGGTGTCGACTGCCGTGCACAGCGGCGTCTCTCTCTCTTTCGCTATGGGCATTTTTCCGAGCGCCTGGAAGCAAGCACAGCTCATTGCACTGAAAAAATCTACAGCACCGGCTTCAGTGTCGGATTTTCGTCCTATCGCATTGCTGTGCTTCCTCTCCAAAGTACTCGAAAAGATTGCTCATGCCCAAATCACCGAATTTTTAAATAAAAACAAAATTCTAGATCCCTTCCAAACCGGTTTCCGTCGCCACCATAGTACTCAAACAGCCCTACTCAAAATAACGGATGACATACGCATGGCTAAAGACAATAAAAAAGTCTCCCTACTCCTTTTATTCGACTTTAGTAAAGCTTTTGATTCCATCTCCCCTACCAAACTGCTGAGCAAACTGAGACACTTGGGTTTCTCAAGGACTGCGCTTCTGTGGATTATGGCATACTTAAAAGGTCGTACGCAAATTGTTATATCAAAAAACGATGGTAATTCGAGTTCCCTGGAAATGAATCTGGGAGTTCCACAGGGCTCGGTTCTTGGCCCATTGCTCTTCAGTCTATATGTAAATGACTTACAGGAGACACTTAACGGACGGACTGTCAATCACATCTTTTATGCAGACGACTTACAGATTTACACACACACCACTATGGGCAAAATCCAGGATGGAATTGCTCGGCTGGCGGATGCGGCTCACTTAGTATCTGGGTGGGCAGTGCGCTCTGGGCTGCGTCTCAATGCCGGGAAAACTAAGGCAATATTTTTTGGGTCGAAAAGGAAAGTTAATGATTTAATTGCAATGCGCCTGCCTGGCATTGGGATGCGGGGCGGAGAGCTCATCCCGTTCAGTGCTGAAGTCGTGAGTCTCGGTGTTACACTAGATAGCAAATTAACCTGGAAATCGCATGTAAATGAAGTCACGAAAAAAGTCAACAAAGCTCTCTATAGCTTGCGGTTTATTAGGGCCTGTACCACCGAGACTCTCCGCAGAAGACTGGTCGAGTCGCTGGTCCAGCCTCATCTGGACTACTGCTCGGTGGTGTTCCGTGATGCAACTGACGAACTACGTATTCGACTGCAGCGATTGAGCAATTCATGTGTGCGGTACATATTTGGTGTTAGGAGGGATAAACACATAACCCCCTACAGGCAGCGTCTGGGCTGGCTCCGTACAGATTCCCGCCGCTTATATTTTGCTGCCATTTTAATGTATAAGATTACTCGGTTGTGGGAACCATCATATCTGGCAGACTTATTTAAGGCGCACAAGCCCAGAGCCACTTGTAGGGGGCCGCAGCCCGAACTAGAGATACCGCGTGTATCCTCGGAGACCGGTGCCCGATCATTTCAGATACGGTGTGGTCGATTCTGGAACTCTCTTCCTTCCTCCCTGCGCCACCTACCATCATTGTCAACATTTAAGAGGGCGATGCGAAAACACCTTCTCGGCCTCGACGCCTAGCTCTCTTTTGTTGTGGGGACGTGTCTACCGCCCTCAATCTAGTAATCTAGTAATCTAGTATTTTTTATTGTTTTACTTTTTCAGTCCAGAGAGAAAATCCCATCGACCTACTTTCTGTAGTTTCTATAACTTTTATTATTGTAGCCAGAGAAATAATTTTTGCGAATTTGTGATATTAGATTTTAATAGCTAGAATAATTAAAAGCAAATACTTAAAACTAGTCATTTATATCTGTATTGGAAAGAATGGAGACAAACTGTGATATCACAGACGCAGATAGCTTAGTATTTATATATTATTAGTTTTTAAATATTATACTAATTATTAGTTATATCAACTTTACACTAAATGTATATTTGGAAAATTTATGTTTTATTGACTCTTGTCGCTTTCTAGTGTATTTATGATATGAATTTGTGATCTTTTTATCTAGTGTAATCATAAACATGCTGTTATATTGTTGTATTGTTATGCTATATTCTGTAATTTGTTTTGCCAGATGGTAAATAAAAATCTATCTATCTATCTCTCCGTCTTCTCTTGGCCGCGGGGCTCTCTCTCTCTTTCGCTCCCGCGAGTCGGCTCGGCCGTAGCTGGCTTCGGCCGCGATGCTCCCTCTCTCTCTATCTCACTTGCACTCTCGGCCGTGGTTGAGCGTGGCTCTCTCTCCCTCTCTCTCAGCCACGAGGGAACGCGGCTCTCGGCGCCGTGCTGCGTCTCTCTCTCTCCTTCGCTGCACTATTGCACCGCTCACTCGCTCGCTCTCTCTCTATTCCTCTCGCGCCCTACACTGTGACTCTCTCTCCAAGTCTTCGCGCACGGGAATCGAGCAGCTGTACGCACACCGACCTACAAGCAATTGCGGCGTCCTATAAGAATGAGAATTTAGAGGCGATAAAAAATCAAACAGATGTGACGCCCAATGACAATGTTATCGCAAACTCCAGTAATACCGAAACAACGGCAGCCACTAAAAATAGAAATATAAAAAAAACGAAGTCAAAATACAATAAAAGGCTCAAAAACTAAAAATGCTAACTGACTAGACGGGGTTCCGACCGGAAAACATGTAGGGAGAAAGGGCGGGCTGCAAGCGAGCTTTATCAGTGTGAACTCTCTTTGTGCTCACATTGATCAAATCCGTCAATTTCTTAGCGATAGTCCTTCCTATGATCTACTTGGTATTGCTGAGACCTAGCTGGATTCGGCTGTTTCGGATGACGTCATTCGGATCCCCGGTTTTAAAGTTATTAGGCAGGATCACAATGGCGGAGGAGTAGCCTTGTTCGTGAGAGAGCACCTGCGCTGTGAGGTTCTAGCAACCTCCGGCACTGAGCGGAAGGGAAAACCTAAACTGCCAGAATTTGTTTTTTGCTCCATCAACGATTGCCAAAATCCTCATATTCTTGTTGCAGTAATTTATAGACCTCCAAAAGTTGCCTTTTTAAAAAACTCGTATCTTGTCAATGCATTGCGATCCGTGTCAGGTGACTATAGTCACAAAATAATTATGGGAGATCTCAATGCCGACCTCCAAAGTGGCAGACATGATGCGAAGTTTGTTCGCAATTTGGCGTCTGAGCTGTCATTGCAGTTGGTCCAGCACGGTTTCACGCATTTTAAAAGATTATCTGGCACCTGGATTGATGTCATCTTCGTTGACGACAATGACACAATCATCAGCGGCCGAAACATTCCAGCTAACTTTCACAGCGGTCACAACCTATAGATGTTACCATCAAGCTCAATTCAGTTGTGCCAAAAAAGACTAACTTTACTTACAGAGATTATAAAAATATAGCCTCTGAATATCTTGTGGCTCAGTTGGGCTGCTGTGACTGGACATGCTTTGATGCTGACGTCGTTGACACTGAGCAAGCTCTGGAATGTCTTTGCACCAATCTGACGGCCGCTATGGACATCCTGGACCCGGAGAAAACTGTTGCTCCTAAAAAGGGCAGATTGCCGTGGATTGATGCGGAGGTAGCCTAACTTCTCCGTGGACGTGACACGCTTTACAGACGTTACAAGCAGACCGGGCAACAAGTTTTATATGATGAATTTGTCATACTACGGAAACAACTTGATGAACAAATTGACCTCGCCAAGACGTCCTACCTTCAAGCCAGACTTTTAGATGCCCTATCAGATGGTAATGTGTGGAAAGAGTTGCGTGGCCTGGGGCTCTTACCGAAGCACTCTGAGGATCTGAATGGATTTACTCTAGATGAGCTTAACTGTCACTTTGCCGGGGTTTCGGTCTCTCCGCGTGATGACAGTGAGATATGTCGCAGAATTATCTCCATGGGTAATTCCGAGGGTTTTTCATTTAAACCTAAAAATTTTAACGATGTAGATATTGCGATATCTCACTTTTCGTCGCAGGCACGCGGAGCGGACGGCATTCCGCAAAGTGTCATTGTAAAAGCACTGCCAGTCATCGGCAACTTCTTGGTCAAGCTCTTCAACTCCTCTTTGACTAGCAACGTCTTCCCAGCCCTCTGAAAAGGGCAAATATAGTTCCTCTGAAAAAAGCAAGGCACCCTCATCTCCTTCGGATTTCCGACTTATTGCCTTGCTCTGCTTTCTTTCTAAGGTGCTGGAGAAGATTGCACATTCACAGCTGATGGAGCATCTTGAGACTTCAAAAATACTTGACCCAAACCAAACTGGCTTTCGACGATTCAATTCCACGCAAATGGCCCTACTGAAACTAACGGACGACATAAGAACAGGCATGGAGAAAAAACTGATGACAATCCTTCTGCTGTTTGATTTTAGCAAGGCTTTTGACACTATCCTACCTTCTCGACTTCTTGAGAAGTTAAGATTGATGGGGTTCTCTAGGGCTGCCCTCTTGTGGATTAACTCCTACTTTGAAGGCAGGATGCAACGCGTATCCTCTAAATTTTCTGGGGAGTCATCATGGCTCAGTACTAACTTAGGAGTCCCACAGGGGTCAGTACTAGGACCTTTGTTGTTTTGTCTCTACATCAATGACCTGACGGGGGTTCTCGGCACTTTGGGTGTTCAACATCTATTATATGCAGATGACCTGCAAGTTTATTGTCAAAGTCGACGTGATGGACTGGGTGAGGGAATAGCATTGATCCAGCGGGCTGCAAGGGTAGTTTCGGAATGGGCGACTGGTGCCTCACTCAAACTCAATGCAGGTAAGACGAAAGCGATTGTTTTCGGTATCAATCGATACGTTAATAGCGTTAAAAGTGATTCCTCGCTCTGCATTGATATGGGCTGTGGCACAAAGGTTCCCTTCTCCGACTCTGTTGAGAGTCTCGGTGTAGTACTGGACTCTGGACTAACCTGGAAAAACCAGGTAGATAAAATAACTAAAAAATGCAATAGCATTATGTACCATCTGAGATTCTTCAGAAAGTATACTACCGAGACTCTTCATAAACGGCTTGTTGAAGCACTGCTCTTCCCTCACCTGGACTAATGTTCTGTCGTACTGTTGAACGCTTCTCAGGAGCTGCGAATCCGACTGCAGGTCCTGCAGAATTCAGGTGTGAGGTATGTAGTGGGTCTTAGAAGGGGCGATCACATCACTCCCCACAGAACCTTGTTGGGTTGGCTACGTACTGATTCGAGGAGACACTACTTCATCACTGTACTGATGTACAAAATCGTGCCTATGAATGTCCCGGAATGTCTAGTAGGTCTCTTTACTAGATATGTACCCAGGGGTAATGTAAGAGGAATGATAAAAGAACTTGAGCCCCCTCTGATGCGCAAATCGTACGGATTTAAATCATTTCAGGTGCGAGGAGTGCATTTATGGAACTCCCTACCACTGAGATTCGAAATTTACAGCTCTGTGGAGAGATGTGGCTGGGACATTCAATTTAGCTGCAATTTGCAGTGCAGCATTAACTGGATTAAAAGCTTTTTTGCAATTGTAATGCAGAATACAGTCTCCTTTTGATTTTTAGTTTCCTTTTGTCTGGTTGAACTTTTTTGCGAATAACTTTGTTGTGCTAAGCATTCTTTTTTAACATCTCTTTAATATCTTCCGTAGTATCATTTTATTTGTCTTATGTTGTGCCTTTATTTTTTTTCTTCGCTGTCATTTTTCTTGAGTTTCATATAATCTGTAAATAGTACATTACGGTACAAGTGACGAAAGTTGAAGTTCCGCCACTGCGTGAAGTTGGTTCAAGCGCGCAGTAAAGAGGCACTTATCTGACCTAAAATAGGGCACTTCGAAAGGGACAGATACAAGTATTCTTGTGCTGTCCCATTTACACTACTTATACGTTCTGTCCCATTTACACTATTTATTCGTTCTGTCCCATTTACGCAATTTATTCGTTCTGTCCTGTATTCTTATGTTAGTTGTATGACGGTAATTTATAAGAATGACTGGACGAGCGAATGTGATAGATGAATGCATGAGTTTTAGTATAATTATAGTTTCAGTATTTTCGACTGATAGGTATTTTAAAATCTTTCTTTTTTGTTAATATTGTGTTTTTATTATTGTATTCGCCACTGTGCCTTACTGTTTTCAGTATTATTTTATAACTTTGACTGTGGTCACATTCTGCGGTTGTGATATCACTTTTGTACACGTCGGTATTATTTTTTGACTGTGATATCATCTTTTATAAGTATTTGATCTGTGATATCACTATGGTTGTCTTCAGTATTATTTTGACTGTGATACCATCTTCTTTATGTATATGTTCTGTGATATCACTACCGATACCGTTAGTATTATTTTGACTGTGATATCATCTATAAGTAATTAATTTGTGATATCCTTGTTTTATATTTTAATTTTGGCGTTTTTACTGTATTATTTTGTATTTTGTACACTTTGTGATCCTTACACAATCTCTCTCTCTCTCTCTCTCTCTCTCTCTCTCTCTCTCTCTCTCTCTCTCTCTCTCTCTCTCTCTCTCTCTCTCTCTCTCTCTCTCTCTCTCTCTCTCTCTCTCTCTCTCTCTCTCTCTCTCTCTCTCTCTCTCTCTCTCTCTCTCTCTCTCTCTCTCTCCCCCTCTCTCGCACTATATCTCTCTCTCTTCCTTTCTCTCTCTCTCTCTCTCTCTCGCACTATCTCTCTCTCTTCCTTTCTCTCTCTCTCTTTCTCTCTCTCTCTTTCTCACTCTCGCTCTTACGTGCGTGAACTTCCGCAACGCGCGACGAAGTACGCTCGCAACACCAACGCAATCCTTTCACACTCTCTCTCTTTATGCGCGCGAACTTCTGAAAAGCGCGCCGAAGTTACGCTGGCGACAGAAAATCCTCTCTCCCTCGCTCTCTGTTTGTGCGCGCACTTCTCGGAACCGCGCGACGACAGCAAGTCGCACTAAAACCTCCTTTCCTCTTACGTACGTGACGTTCCGCGGCATCGCGCGTCGATAAAATCTTCACGATTGAAAGCTCCGCTCGCACTATCTCTTGCTCTCTCTTTCTCTCCCTCGTTATGCGCGCGAGGTCCTCTGAGACGCGCGCAGACTCGAAACAGCGGGCGAATTGAGGCCCATTGCACACTCACTCTCTCTCTTTATCCTACTTTGCGCGATTCGCGGAAGCTCGACCTGAACAAGGTCCGCGGCAGAACACTTCTCGTACTCTCTCTCCATTTCTCTCGCTCTCTTTATTGGGTTCGATGCGACTCACGGAAGCGCCAACTGCACAATGCCCGTGTTCCACTACCTCTCGCACTCGTTCCCTTTGGCTCTCTTTATCTTCTCGGCGCGATTCTCCGAATCTCAGGGCGCACGATGTTCACGGGGGAAACCCCTCTCTTACTCACTCACGCTAGTCGCACGTGCCCAGGCCACGGAAACGCATTCCGCACGGTGTTCGCGATCAACCACGCTAGCACACACTCACTCTCTTTATTTGCGCGCGCTCACACGGTTCCCGGAAACGCACTGGCTGCACTCGCGGATAACCCTCGCGCGTGCACTCCCCTCTCGAATACACGGTTAGCGAAAACGCGCGACACTCGCTAATGCCGATATACGCGCGCACGCTCTCACCTTGATTAACGTGGCCGTCGACGCACCAACGGGGATTTCTCCCGGCGCGTTCTTCTCCTCTCCTTCCCTCTTTCCTTCCTTCTCCTCTCTCTCTCTCTCTCTCTCTCTCTCTCACTGACTCCTTGGCGAAGGCGGGCTGCGTCACAGCCCCTGCGGGAGGTAGATCGCCGATAGACTCTTCTCCTTCGACCCCCCCTCCCTCGCCTATTGTTTTCCGCTCTATCTCATTCTTTCCTTTCTTCCACACACAGTCGTTCACCCCTTTCACTGAACCCTTTCTACTCTCTTCCTGACTATTCTCTCCCTTTACTTCTATCTCACGTTCTCTCAATCTTCGCACTTATCCTCTCGACACACAAAACGTCGCTTGCACACGTGCACACTTTGCTCTTTGCACCGGCCAACTGATGAAACTCTCACTCTCTCTCTACACACACCGCTCATACCTCTACGCCTATCCCTCACACCCTCTCTCTCGCACTTTCTCAACCTCTTCTCGCACCACGTCTTACAAGATATGCAACGAATCTCTCGCACTCGCTCTCGTTCCTTGCGTACCGATGTGCTTGGCTCGCACACGGAGACTCCATGCTCTTGCTCTTGCTCGCGCGCGAATCCCTGCTCGAACCTGGCGACACACGTACACTGCCGCCTTGGTTCTCTCGAACCTCGCCCGTGCGGTGGCGCCCTCCTGGCTGCGCAGCTCTCTACTGTGTCGCCGCTGGGCTCGAACGCGACGGCCATTACCTTACCTATTCCGACGCGCTCCTTTCTCTCTCTCCCTCTCTCTCTCTCTCACTCGCTTTAACATACCTGCGTACGACGCTATTCTCATTTACCGACCGCTGCTGACATCACTCCAATACTCGTACATGAAACAAGGGGTTACAGCTTAATATGTAGTAAGGGTACTTACTGGTAGGTTGATCTCGGTCTCTCTCTCTCTCTCTCTCTCTCTCTCTTTATCACACACTCATTTACAACATCACAACCTGCTGACAAAAAGAAGTTGATAAAAATTTTTTTCTTATACTTTTAATAACATGAGATAATTTTCCCTTTCAAAGCATCTTATAAATAGCACAAAAGTAAACTTTTACACTTCTTAACATGAGAAATAATCTGAGATGTAGATTTACTCCAAAGACTTATTGTCCTATTCGAGTGTCTAAATAAATAATCAAATTTTAAGCTGTCTTATTTTCAGGATTTAATAAAGAATAATATTGCCTTATCTCAGCTACCGACAGGCACATATAGGTAAAACACTTTAGCCGTAGTCTATATCAAACATAAGAAAGTAAAAATGCCTTTGTTGCAATATCCAAGACCAATTTTAAGAAGATTTTTCAAAAGCATCGTATTACTAAGATTTTTAAAGATTCCATTATCAATTCAAAAACTTGGACAGAACAAAAAGGCTTTGAAATCATTTTTCCACATTATCCAATTATTTCTCAATACGACTTGACAGTGATTTAATCTATTTATTTACACATTCTTAGAGAACCTGCTGACAAACAAAAAGATGTTAAAATTTTTTTTTTTTTTATACTTTTAATAACATGAGTTAATTTTTTCTCCCAAAGCATCTTATAAATTGCACACAAGTAAATTTTTTCATTTTTTAACATGAAAAAATAATCTGACATGCAGATTTACTCCAATGTCTTACTGTTCCTTTCGAGTATCTAAATAAATAATCAAATTTTAGGCTATATCTTATTTTCATGTTTTAATAAGGACATAATATTGCAATATCTCTGAGCTAGCGACAGAAACATATGGGTCAAAAAACTTTAAACGTAGTCTATTTGCAATACATGAAATTAAAAATGCGTTCGTTTGAATATTCAGGACCAATTTCAACAGCATTATTCTAATGTTTTTAAACAAGCCATTATTAATTCAGATACTTGGAAAGAACAGAAAGACATTGAAAGCATTTTTACATATATTCAATTATATTTCTCATTTCAACTTGGAAATAATTTATCTTACTTTCTACTCTTCTCTATGAAATACCTATTCAACAAAGAATAAGAGAAAGAACTTTTTCTAATTCTATGAATAACATAATAGTAAATTTTTCATCTCAAAGCCTCTTATAATTTGCACAAAAGTAAACTTTTCCACTTTTTAACATGAAAAATAATCTGACATGCACATGGGACGTTTCAATGGCTTATTGTTCTTTTCGAGTATCTAAATAAATAATCAAATTTTAAACTGTCTTATTTTCATGTTTTAATAAGGACATAATATTGCAATATCTCTGAGCTAGCGACAGAAATATGTAGGTGAGAAACCCTTTAACCGTAGTCCATTTCCAATATATGAAAATAAAAATCTTTTGGTTTCAATATCCAGGACCAATTTCAATACCATTGTTTTAAGATTTTTAAACAATCCATTATCAATTCAGAAACTTGGACAGAATAAAAAGACATTGAAATCATTTTTACATATTATCCAATTATTTCTCAATGCGACTTGACAGTGATTTAATTTGTTTATTTACACATCCCTAGAGAACCTGCTGACAAAAAGAAGTTGATAAAAATTTTTTTCTTATAATTTTAATAACATGAGATAATTTTCCCTTTCAAAGCATCTTATAAATAGCACAAAAGTAAACTTTTACACTTTTTAACATGAGAAATAATCTGAGATGCAGATTTACTCTAATGACTTATTGTTCTATTCGAATATCTAAATAAATAAATCAAATTTTAAGCTGTCTTATTTTCAGGTTTTAATAAAGAATAATATTGCCTTATCTCAGCTACCGACGGGCACATATAGGTAAAACACTTTAGCCGTAGTCTACATCAAACATATGGAAGTAAAAATGCCTCTCTTGCAATATCCGAGACCAATTTCAAGAAGATTTTTCAAAAGCATCGTATTACTAAGATTTTTAAAGATTTCATTATCAATTCCAAAACTTCGACAGAACAAAAAGGCTTTGAAATCATTTTTTCACATTATACAATTATTTCTCAATACGAGTTGACAATGATTTAATCTATTTATTTACACATCCCTAGAGAACCTGCTGACAAAAAGAAGGTGTTGAAATTTTCTTTTTTTATACTTTTAATAACATGAGTAAATTTTTCCACAAAGCATCTTAGAAATTGCGCAAAAGTAAACCACTTTTTTAACATGAGAAGTAATCTGAAATGCAGACTTACTTCAATTCTTATTGTTCTTTTCGAGTATCTGAATAAATAATCAAATTTTAAACTGTCTTATTTTCATGTTTTAATAAGGACATAATATTGCAATATGTGAGCTAGCGACAGAAACATATAGGTGAAACACTTTAACCATAGTCTATTTCCAGCCCAAAAAGCCACAGGCCAGCGATGCCCTAGAACACGGTGCCGCGGGTGTCAGACTAAAATGACTTGCCCGGGGATCGGCTCCTGGAATCCCGAAAACAACGCGAAGATCGCACGCGAACTTCGCTTTCCAACTAATTGGGTCGCTGAGTTAAAAGCGCGCGCTCAAAGAGTAAAGCGCGCGGCCGCTATGCTCAGATATGAAAACGACCAGCGGAGTCGTTTTCCCACGGAGGCGGCGGTATCCGGGAGAAGGTTAGGTTAAGGTCGATATATGAAGAATAGCCTCAATTATTTCACAACACAATAACAAGGTCTATTCCAAATAATCATTTACATCAAAAACGCGTCGCATTGCACACCGACAAGAAGACGGGATCCGCCGCTCGGCGCGGGCGGATCAAGGTATCTATTTTCGCTGGGCCGGTGAACGCACCATCGGCCACTCGCCGCTGCGAGTCGAAAATACACAAATAAATCGCTGCGCGGGAAGTAAAAAGAGGCTTACCGGGAGAGGAGTGCACTCCTCTCGTCGCTCGCTCACGAACCCGCTCCTGCATCAGGCCTTATCCTCCCGTCGACTTCGGAGTGTTCAGGCCGAGTCCTAACATCCAGCCTTCACCTACAGACGCTTCCGACCCCAGGAGTGGCTCGGATTGTTCACGTGCGCTGCTCTCCGTGGACGGTACGTAGACGGGCGCTGCTCTGCACCGGTAAGGAGGCATAATACCGTTTTCTTCGCGGACGATTAAATTAACTCGCATACGCGCGGTTTGACAGCCCGAGAGAATCTGATTCAAAAATGAATCGAGCGCGACTTTGCAACCGCCAAAGTCGCGCAGCCCCCCCGCGCAGAGATGCGTGAATTCGCGGAAACGAGAGTCAAACGAGTTTGATAGAATACGGAGAACCGAGATTCTTATTTTCTCCGTATTTTATCCTGGAACTCCGTTATATAGCCATCATTGTCACCTACTTTTACATTAATCGGTTCGGTACGAACTCGGAATTGTCGTTTACCTTATAGTGCAAGAATTTTACTATATCTTCTTCATGATAGTGCACGCATATATTTTTGCCATATTCCTGTGCAAAAATGTATACACAATCGGCATCCGCGAATTCCGTGGGTGATGACAAAATATCACCTGCTTCCTGAGGGCTACCACAGTTCCTCAGTGTTGGGCTTTCCAATAATTTTTGTCGCAGCTCTATCGGCGTCAACGGCAACCCTAGTATTTTTAGTAACGAGAAAAATAAACAGTTCCCCCTAGGATAGCTCGGTATATTAGTATCCCAAGTGAGAGGTGCATCGGGTTGTGCGCATAGCGATTCTTCAGTGTATACATAAAATCTTCGTGTCAAAGCGTCCAAATGTATGATATCGCGGACCTCCGGAGGGTTTGTTACCTCCATTTCCTGATGAGCCGTACTGGTATTATTATTATGATGATTGCTCGGCTCATCGTCCGTCTCCGTACTGAGTGCTCCTGATTTGGTTTCACTACATGATTCTGACTCAACATTGTCTTCTTGAATATCCTCGTGATTCATTAACATGTTATCATTTTGGTCTTGTAAAGGGGTATGTCCATCGATCTCTTTCGTTAGTGAGATGTTGCTCTCTACACTTTTCATACTTCCATCCCCTTCACAGGCTGGATTAATATCAAAAAAGTTTTTCGTTGGAGGATATTCAAGGTTCGGGCATTCTTTTTCGTTTGACTTGTCAAAGGATGGCATTTCGACTTCGATCGTCAGGTTGAGCCTTGACTGATCTGTTCCCTCATGATCATTAATGATGGGACCCGAATTTATGTCGTCCTTTATTTATTCCGGATCTCCCCGTTCTTCTTTCCGTGGGCTCTTTTGTTGATACTTTCATGAAGAGTTTCCGTGAGTGTGGGAGGAATCTGTGGTTGATCTTTTATTTCCCATACGTCAATGCGGAGTCCTGAACGCCCGTCTTCCCCTTTTTCCTCCATGTCAACAGTGAATTTTATTTTTGTGCTCTTCTGTGCCGAATTATTTAGTAATTGTCGCAATCTATCCATTGCGGACTCTTTCAACTGGTACCAATGTGTCCCCTATATAGAAGTCTTGGATGACTACGACTTCTGATGTTGTTATATGTTCGGCGTTAGATTCCGGCTGCGGTTGCGCTGCTTTAAATCCATTCTCCGCAGCGGGTATGTTACTCGCCTCGGGATTCGGGCTGTCAATATTTTTGCTACGATCGTTACATGAGTCCTGCCTCTGCTCCTGTAACGCCGGGTTTTTATCCGCTTCGATGGATTCCTTTAATATTTGCATTATCCGAGCTTACACCTGCCTTGGCAGGTGGAATCTATTTTTTGAGATTTTTGTTAACCTGACATTTTTCATTATACACGCAAATTCCACATGATCATGATAGTCCAAGGCGTACACCTGCTCATTTTCCTCTGATTATGTCAGCCAGTGTATTCGGATACGTCCCTCTGACAAAGGAAGAATTGTCCGTGTTTCGCACAGCTAGAAACTCTCCTTTCTCATAGATGACCCCCTTATGTGACGGCCCTGCCGATATCGTTACATCGGGGCCCTTTCTCCCTTCTGGTGTGACAGATAGCCTCTGCTCCTTCTTTTGCGAGTCGGCTAACGAAACTTTATTCAGCTCTGTCTCCTCTCCATCCGTAGTGATGGGAGTCTCACCAAATAAGGATTTTTGTCTTAGGATCTGGGGCCGGGTGTGCTGGTTTCTAGGGAGAAGCACTAAATGGGGGGCAAAGGTGTACTTATCGCCCTGATTTTTCCTTCCATACTGAGTTCTTTTCGCATATAAGGCAGTTGTTTATCGGTTTCCCCCTGGACCAATATGGGCTCGGTGCTTGCTATGTTGCTCCCGCTGATTTTTTCGCAGACTGGAAATTTTCGTCCTGTCTTTTTCTCGGCGTACTTAGTATACTTACGCCTTCTCAGTTCCTTCCGTGGCTCCTTTCAGAGTCCTATCTTTCATCCGAATCTGATGATAAGTTCTGATTTGGTATTTTTTTCAGATTTCGGAGGCTTCCTTCGCTCGTGGATCCATGATCCTCGTCTTGGTTGCGATTCCTTTTTGTGTCCGCTCTAGTTGCGTAACGTATCTTTGCTGGTGGATCGTATTCATTATAGTTGTCCTCCTTTTCTTGTTTCTCGGCTAATGCGTAGAGTTCTACCCTGGGCCGATCTGGGTCCTCTTCACTGTCACGCAATATAGGATTCCGGGAAAGTGCATCCGCGTTACAGTTACGTAGTCCTGGCCGATAAATTATTTCCAACTCGTAACCACATAATTCTGCCTTTAACCTGTTGAATCTCAAATCCGGTTTCTTAGTGTTATGAAAATGCTTCAACGGTTCATGACCTGTAATAACGGTGAATTTTCGTCCGTATACAGAGGGACGAAATTGTTCCTTTGCAAATACAATGGCAAGAAGTTCTCTATCGTAGGTTGAGTAACGTAATTGTGGTCCTCTCAGATATCGAGATGCGTAAATACAGGCGTGATCATTCCCTGACTCACCTTGTCCTAATATCGCTCCTAGCGTAAAATCACTGGCATCTGTGTAAGAATGTTATCACGCAAAAGCCCAAGCAAAAACCCAAAATTATTTTACAAAACATGATTACTTCAAACTTGCCGACTTAACGTAATCATGCAAAAGCAAAACTCTACGCTTGCTCAAAGCTACAGCCTACACGGTTTCGCGTCAATTGGTTTACACGCGAAGCTAATCGCAAAAATTCACGCATATATTTTATAAACCCAAGAAACGAAAATATTAATTAAATTTAATGAAAGGAATTTTTCTCAAAAACTGGGAAATAATAATCACGCAAAAACTTCAAATTATTATTCCCCGAATTCCAAAATAAATTAAATGATTAGAAAATGTTGAATATTTCACAAAAATACTAATAGCTAAAATTTTCAAAGCAATGGTAATCCTGAAGCTCTAGATATCGCAATACCTCGCACGAAACGTTTAATTACAAACCATCGAACACGTGGTCGTGAATAATACAACAAATCGACGTCTTCCCCGTGTGTGCGCGCACCGCAATGGCGAAATGCGATGCCGATTATATTATGCCACGGCCTTTTCCGTGGCCCCACGTTGACAGCCTCACTTATAACGATTGCTGGGGATCAGGGCAATCGTGTATGGGAAATTCCTACTCGGCAGAAGAGTTTCCATCAAGTGACAAACGATCCTAAGATCTACTCCAATACACTCCACACATTCACATTTGCGCAATAAAAGAACACTTGGGAATTTAAACAAGAAACTGCATTTATTACAACTGATATTACAAAACAAACGTACTATTATTACAAAACTAGGACGCCAGGTACGCGCGCTTCCGTACCAATTGAAACTCAAAATGCTAGCGCGACGATAGAGCACGTTTTGCTTCACGACGGGACGCGTACAACAACTGTAGCTACACCCAATTCTCGCACTCGATATACTATCGATATAAAGTCTTCTAATGTAGCTTCAGCTACACGCAATTACGGGGGGTTCGATGACGTTTCTGCGGACGCGAATGCACACATACGTGGGTATTTTGGCAGTGAAGGAATAAAACAGGAGACTTACTGTTCGCTGCGGCCAGGCTAAGTTACTGCGTTGCACACACTCTCTCGCTTCCTTCCTCAGCTGCATCGGCAACTTCCGTCAACAGCAACGACGGCAGGGAAATGTTCGGGTGCCCCGGGGGAGTCGCACACAGTTTGTTCACACACACACACACAAGGTCGCACGATGGCACTCCTGGTACCCGCGAAAAGCTGCTGCTGGCAAGTGCGGCGGGCAGTCGACCAGCAGGCACATCGGTAGCGTAGGGCATGTTCGTCAGCGCTCGGTTGTGCCCATCTACCTTGGAGAAGAGCTCGCGGCTCTCAGGGAGTCTCGCGCAGCAGCGGCGCTGGCAACATCGCGTAGGCTTCTCCGTAGGTCACAGCGGCAACCGCGCGTAGCGGCGGCTATGCCCGGCGCGCAAACTAAGTCCGCGTATCGGCTGCTGCTGGTGGAAGAGCATTCGGGAGCGGAGAAGGTATGCGTGTGTGCGATGCGGCGCATTTCGCGATGACGAGGAACCACCACGTCACAATCTCAATTACCAGTCAAATTTCAATTCTATTAGAGAACAAAAATTGAAGTAAAAAAATGTGTCTTCTATAATAATATAATGTAAGAAATATTACATGTATTATAGAGAAAAAAAAAATTGCGAGCCGGGATCGAACTCGATTGCAAAAGATTAGAACAAAAGTAGCTGCGCGCCTTAGCCGTCGCAGCTACCGCTACAATATCAATATGTTACAATAAAATCGTTCATGTTTATTTTTCCCCCTTCTGGCTTGAGTTGTGGCTTAGAATTTGGATTTTTTACCTTGCAGCTTTCAATTTCGTTCATTTGCGCCTATGTAGTATAAATGTTCGATCGAGCGGCGATTGTCAGGTCGCCTAACGCGTGGAGCGTCGGGCCGCTCGAGCATACACACGTTTAGACGTGCACGTGCACCGAGCCCACAGACTTTTTTTTTCTTCTTTGTGAGGTACCAGCTCCAGGCAAAGTCCTCAGATGCACACAAACTTGGATTGGCTCTTGCGGCCAAGTACGAGCATCATCGAGCTCCTGAAAATTAGCAAGCTACAGAAGAAGCTTTCTCTTACCGGTCTATTATAATAGTATCACTCTTTAAAAATCTCCTTCTTTTTCATCTAACACCTGAAATTAACCTAATTTCCAATTATAACCTAATTACGGCGGTCGCGGCCGCCCGCCAAATCTGTCTCTCTCTATCCCGCTATTCTGGACACTGATTATAACACACAGGCAATGACTGGCAAGGCTAGCCTTACTAATCTTAAAGATTCCTTGAAATCTAGCTACTTCTTTCAAGTCTCAAACGAAAATAAGATCATGGGCAATAAGGGAAAGGGCAAAAAAAGCAAGAAAAAGAACAAGATGGGAAAGGCAGCATCGTCGGTGATTGCACCCAGCCTCCTCCGCCACCTCTGCCTCCCCAAGCTGCCCTTACTCAAATCAACCCTAACCCTTGTCTTCATGATCCTATGAACATAGACATTCCTGACTCTGACGATGACTCCACTATGTCTGCTTTCTCAACAAACTCTGCAAAAGAAAATGAGATTCAGGCATCTCTAATATCCATAAAAAATGAATCCTTCCCACCATCGCAAAACCTTTTATCACCCCCAATCCCACCTACCCAACATCAAGCTCCTGAACTAGATAACAATTTTAACGCTTCTTGCACATCTACAGATTCAATTCCAAAGACCACCAAACAAAGTAGAGTTTAAAAGCGCAACAGAGAAGACGACAGCGATTCTGATCTTAGCCAAGATCAGCTAACGCAGATAAACTCAAAAGCTGCCTGTAAAACTCCCGCTACACCCTCAAACCAACCCACTGATAAGGAAAAAAGCAACAACCAAAAAAAGCTGGAACCTGCTCTCCAACTCGACCACTTCTGAAAAAGTGCAGCTGATTTTCACATGAAAATTAATCGTTTAAAATTTATTTATTATTAATTATTATTATTTAATATTATAAATTATTATTATCGTTCATTTACTTGAATCTATACGATTAACTAATGTATTTAAAATAACGTACACTGTGGCAAAGAAGTTTTGAATTATTTGTCATAATTTAGGAATGTAAAATTAAAATTAACTGTAATAAATGATAATAATAATTAATAATAAATGAAATTACCAACAGGATTTTTAGGTCAAAATCAGCTGATAATCAGATGATAATCACCTGACAGGTCACCTTATAGTTACCCGATTCTCAGATGATTATCAGCTGATATGCACATGAAAATCATGTTGATATTTTCATTTATTATTATTAATTATTATTATTAATTATTGTTAGTAATGTTACATTCCTAAATTATAACAAATAATTCAAAACTTCTTTGTCAGCATCTACATTTTTCGACATTTTTTGTAGATTTAAGTAAATGAACCATGATAGTACTTTATAATGATAAATAACAATAATTAATAATAAATAAATTTTAAACGATAAATTTTCATGTGAAAATCAGCTGATAATCAGTTGCCGTTTTGGCACGATTATCAATTGATTATCAGCTGATTATCAGCTGATAATCAGCTGCACTTTTTCAGTAGGGTACTCCAGCTCCAACGAAGGAGCCTTTATCGTTGATATGGAAACTCTTGATATCTCCAAAGCTCAGGGTAATCTACATCTGACCAGCATAGGTCGTATCATTGCTTCTATTTGTCCAGGTAAAATCATCTCAATCTCCTCTTCGGGTGCACACAAAGTTACTGTGATGCTATCGAATGGCACCACAACAAACCAGATCTTATCAAACCCTTGCCTTAACGAAGCTAACCTAAAAGCTTCAACTCCTCTCCACCGGCTTAATAGACAAGCCATAATCCATGATGTCTCCATGGACCTATCTGAAGAAGATATCCTCACAAACATCCAATCCAACATCAAGGTTAGTGGAGCCAGACGGCTCAACAGAAGAGTTATAGCAGAGAACAAAACAACATCTCTTGTTCCCACTCGTACGATTCTCCTAACCGTTGATGGTCAAATACTTCCTCCAGGCGTCGTAGACCTATTTTTTGTAGAACATCAACTCGAACTATATATTCCTCCTACCAAAATGTGCTTTAACTGCTTCAGATATGGCCACATAAAGGACCAATGCCGCAGCAAAACTACACTCTGTGAAAGATGTGGTAAGACCAAACATGAGAAAATAGAAGACTGTCCCAACAAAAAAGGACCCAAATGCATCAACTGCTCAAGACAGCACCTCCTCAAGGATAAATCATATCCAGAATACCTCTTCCAAAGGAGAGCATACTCGTATGCTGCTCAAAACAACACCTCTCACCAAGAGGCTTGCAGTATCCTCCGCAGCACTGAGGCTCCTTCTTATACCGGTCGTTCCAACTTCAAAGGCACAAGAAACCCAACCGTCTCTTCGCCACTCCTCTCAAACCAAAATTTCCCCACGCTTTCCACCTCGCCCTCGAACTTGGCTACCTCACCATGGCTAGCGCAACCACCTACTGGCCCCTCGCTTAAGGGGGTCAGACACCTTTACAATTTTCTTCATAAAATGACCTGAAAAAAATTAATTTTCATAATTAGAAATATTTAGAAGTAATATCCTAAAAATATATTCAATTTATGATAAAATGAAACCCAAAAAAAAATTTTGATCGATTTTAACCAAATATATGGCCATTTCAAAATTTTTGCTCTGCCGTCGACTCCAGATTCAGGAACTGCATATATTTTATTGGGAGAGATCCTAAAATTTTGGTATTTTGTATCACTATTGACTGAAGAGTTGTCCAATTTCCAATTTATTTGATTAAATAATTTGTTACGTACAAAAATTGCTAAAAAATCTTAAATTTAAGTGAAATTCAGATTTTTTAGCAATCTTTGACCGTTAAAAATTATTTAATCAAATAAATTGAATACATACAACTCTTCAGTCAATAGACATATAAAATACCAAAATTTTAGGACCTCTCCCATTAAAATATATGCAGTTCCTGAATCTGGAGTCGACGGCAGAGCTCAAAATTTTACATTATGTAGAAAACAGCTTTAAAGATAAAATTACTAAAATACTTCTTTATTTCTTTTTCTTTATTTTTCAACTCCATCTCTGCCCTGAAATACAAAAAAATATTGTTTTTCATTCAAAATATTTTACATTTAGAACAAATATTCTGGTACCTCAGTATACGATCTATCAGACTTGTAAGCTATGAGTACATGTAAGTCATATCCACATCAGTCAGTCAAGTTTGTTAAGTGGTTTAATATGTAGATCCTTTGGTGCTTTTAATAATCTTTATCACATATATTAGATTCTTATACATATACGGAGGTAAATAAAGAATGTGTTGAGAAATTCAAAATCCTTCATGCATGTTATGAAGCCAGTATCGCCATAGCAAAATGCTTGAAAAAAATGTTTATAGCAGCAACATTCCTATATTGATCTTCTTTCAATGTCTGATAAGGTGAACTTCTTTACTTGTCCTTCATTATTCTTTTTTTTTTTATTTATTTATTTTTTATTTATTTATTTAACCAGAAAAGTTACAATGCAGTTTACAAAGTAAAATCTATTAGAGGTAAACATTGTTACCTGTCAATAGTCTGGTTGCATACAACTAATACTATATCTATAACTTAAAACTAACAAATTACTCATTCGAGTAACATAAACATTTTCAAAAACTTTATTTCATTTAACAATTTATATATTCTATAAATAAAATCCGCCAAAACGTAATATTATAATCTTCATTTTCCCAAAAGTAAACAGTGAAAATGATATGAAGTTGTGCGTAATGTTACAATTAAATGTTATTATCGAAAGAGCTTTTGTTTTAATTTGTACTTAATTGTACTCTTCTTATAATTTAAAATTTTGAGATCATTAGGCAATTCGTTAAATACCCTCATAGCTTCTACCAGACTATCTTTATCACTAATAGCTTTGGTCATTTTAGGTAGTTGTAGTGATTTTTTTCTAGTATTGCGTTTTATTGTAAGAAAAGCATCTTTTAGATTATTATAATGATAGCATAAGGATTCTAGAGTGAACATTTGTTCTATTTTTAGCGGAGTGTTGTGCACCTGGAATTTATTTTTGGCAATGATTTTGAGCAATTTATTTTGGATTTGTTGTATTATTTTAATTTCTGTTCTACAAGCACCCCCCCAAGCAATGATGCCATAGTTTATAACATTATGAAAGAAGGAGTAATAAATAATCATCAATGTGTTTGTATCCATAATTTTTCTTAGCTTTGCGAGTATAAATATTAAATATTTTGTTCTGTTAATTAAATATTTAATGTGACTATCCCATTTCATATTAAAGTCGAAAATTAATCCCAAGTACTTGTAACATTCTGTTCTAGTTATTTGCTGATTTTGTATATTTATATTTACATTAATTGGGACACTATCACGATAGTTACCGAAAGTTATAAACTTAGTTTTTTGTATATTTAGGGATAGCTTATTTAAAGCAAGCCATTCCGCCGCTTGATCTAGTAGTTTGTTTATTCTCCCTATTGAAAAATATCGCGCGATTATCGTGCGATAAATCGCGCGAATAATCGCGCGAATAATCGCGCGATGATCGTGCCAGATTATCGACCATTTTCTGGCGCGATAATCGTGCGATAATCGCGCGAGTTAACCGAAATTCAACATTAAAAAATAAGTTTTATTTCCACAGCTGTGTACGTGCTTGCGTAATTGACAAACATTATGACTGTAAATGTATCAGTGCGTAACTGCAGTGTTAATGTACACCCGAGGGAAGTTAATTCTTTCCGAACGTGCCGGGTGAATTCAAAATCTTGGAATCCCATTGGACTATTCAAGTGTTATTAATCGCGCGATTAATCGGAAAATTTTTATAAAAACAATTACACCAAAAATATGTATAAAAATTACTTTTAATAAGAACGAATTACTTTCAAAAGTTATAGATTATACTGAAAAAATTTAGCTGATTTCAGCTGGACATCATGCCAAAACGTCACCTGATTATCAGGTGATTAGCACCTAAAAATCATGTTGATATTATCTCTTAAATAACATTGGTTTTACATTTTGCTATGAAAAATCGAGTTTTTCTCGCAGTCAAAGCAATTAATTAAATTTTTAAACTTTTATCTATGATTAACATATGTATTATAACCATGCCCACATAAAAATATTTCGTAAGTTCTTACGTGAGAACTTACGTAAGCTCTCATCACTCGGTGTGCGAATAAGTAAATTAAAAATTAAAAAATAAAGACATGTAACATACATGTATATTGGAATAATATTATCATAAATGATATTGTTCTTAATGTGGAGAAAGGATAAATGATGTTTAATGAGCCACGTGCTCGCGCTACTCGACACCGACCCGTGATATAGCAAATTTACACGAGGTCGGAGCCGAGCGCGCCCACGTGTACTTCGATATTAGCTGCTACCATGAACAGTTGCGACGACGTCGGCCACACTACGAGGAGGCGAAATCTTGACGATGATATTGATATTAAAAGAACAGAGAAGATATTTCACATGGGGTCAGCAGATCAAATTTTTGAATCCTTTAGGCTTTGTGAGTTATAACTATAATAATTTTTATTCAACAAAAATGTTTCTGATTCTTTATTACAAACTATTTAAAATGTGTGCAGGAACAATATTGGTAAACCGTCTTGAAAAGAATTCTATATTTTTTAAATATCAATATAAACCAATAATTGGTATTTTTGTCAACCCGCTGGATTTCAGATCATAATATTATTCATATATCTCATGTTATGGATCTTGCCGCTAAAGTTGCTCAAAGCATGAAAAATCCATTAAACATCTATTTTCAACAATATTTTCAACAGACTTATAAGTAATAACACTTATATTTACTTTCCTAAATTTCCAATGGGAGCCATTTACACTGTTAATAAACTCTCTTTCTAATCTTCATATCTATTCCAAATTCAATTTCATAAGTAATCTATTATTATATGTGCAAAAGCCAAAAGTAAATTAATATGTAAAAAGTTGCAATCAAAGTAGTTGAAAAACGATTTAGCAATTGTATACTCCAATGCGCAGACAAATACTTCTTACTCATTAATTTTCAAATACAATATGGTGTTCTTAGTAAGTCTTCGCTTCATGTGAAATTTCATAAATTATGTAAATTACAATCTTATAAATCATTAAGATCCATAATCCAATTATTTAATTGTAATTTACACTGAATAGTTTATGAAATTTCATGATGCGAAGGTTTAATAAGAAAACCATATTTTACTTGAAAATTATTGAGTAAGAAGTTCTTGTCTGGGCATTGAAATATACAATTGCTAAATTATTTTTCAACTACGTTGTTTGCAACTTTTTTACATAGTAATTTACTTTTAGCTTTGGCACACATAATAATAGATTACTTATAAAATTCTGTTTCGAGTAGATATCAAGAATACATGTAGAGTTTATTAACAGTGTAAGCGGCTTCCATTGAAAATGTAGGAAAGTAAATATAAATTTTATTACTTACAAGCCTTTCAAAAATATTATTGAAAATAGATATTTAATGTATTTTTCATTTTATGACAATATTCAGCAACAAAATCCTCAAACTATGCAAATGGATCATAAAATAAATATAAACATATTCTACAAATAAAAAGCAAATTTTTTCCCAATGCTACAAATTACAAGCCACATTTTTAGCCAAAGCTAAAAGTAAATTAGTATAAAAAGTTGCAATCAAAGTAGTTGAAAAACAATTTAGCAATTGTATACTCCATTACGCAGACAAATATTTCTTACTCAATAATTTTCAAATAAAATATGGTGCTCTTATTAAGCATTCGCTTCATGTGAAAATTCATAAATTATGTAATTTACAATCTTACAAATCATTAAGATCCATAAGTCAATTATTTAATTGTAGTTTACACTAAAAAGTTTATCAAATTTCATGATGCGAAGGTTTAGTAAGAAAACCATATTTTATTTGAAAATTATTGAGTAAGAAGTTCTGGTCTGGGTATTGGAATATAAATGGCTAAATTATTTTTCAACTACTTTGATTGCAACTTTTTTACATAGTAATTTACTTTTAGCTTCGGCACACATAATAATAGATTATTTATAAAATTCTATTTCGTGTAGATATCAAGAATACATGTAGAGTTTATTAACAGTGTAAGCGGCTTCCATTGAAAATGTAGGAAAGTAAATATAAATTTTATTACTTACAAGCCTTTCAAAAATATTGTTGAAAATAGATATTTAATGTATTTTTCATTTTATGACAATATTCAGCAACAAAATCCTCAAACTTTGCAAATGGATCATAAAATAAATATAAACATATTCTACAAATAAAAAGCAAATTTTTTCCTAATGCCACATTTTTTGCCAAAGCTAAAAGTAAATTAGTGTAAAAAGTTGGAATCAAAGTAGTTGAAAAACAATTTACCAATTGTATACTCCATTACGCAGACAAATATTTCTTACTCAATAATTTTCAAATAAAATATGGTGCTCTTATTAAGCATTCGCTTCATGTGAAAATTCATAAATTATGTAATTTACAATCTTATAAATCATTAAGATCCATAAGTCAATTATTTAATTGTAGTTTACACTAAAAAGTTTATCAAATTTCATGATGCGAAGGTTTAGTAAGAAAACCATATTTTATTTGAAAATTATTGAGTAAGAAGTTCTGGTCTGGGTATTGGAATATAAATGGCTAAATTATTTTTCAACTACTTTGATTGCAACTTTTTACATAGTAATTTACTTTTAGCTTCGCACACATAATAATAGATTATTTATAAAATTCTGTTTCGTGTAGATATCAAGAATACATGTAGAGTTTATTAACAGTGTAAGCGGCTTCCATTGAAAATGTAGGAAAGTAAATATAAATTTTATTACTTACAAGCCTTTCAAAAATATTGTTGAAAATAGATATTTAATGTATTTTTCATTTTATGACAATATTCAGCAACAAAATCCTCAAACTTTGCAAATGGATCATAAAATAAATATAAACATATTCTACAAATAAAAAGCAAATTTTTTCCTAATGCCACATTTTTTGCCAAAGCTAAAAGTAAATTAGTGTAAAAAGTTGGAATCAAAGTAGTTGAAAAACAATTTACCAATTGTATACTCCATTACGCAGACAAATATTTCTTACTCAATAATTTTCAAATAAAATATGGTGCTCTTATTAAGCCTTCGCTTCATGTGAAAATTCATAAATTATGTAATTTACAATCTTACAAATCATTAAGATCCATAAGTCAATTATTTAATTGTAGTTTACACTGAAAAGTTTATCAAATTTCATGATGCAAAGGTTAAGTAAGAAAACCATATTTTATTTGAAAATTATTGAGAAAAAGTTCTTGTCTGGGTATTGGAATATACAATTGCTAAATTGTTTTTCAATTACTTTGATTGCAACTTTTTACATAGTAATTTACTTTTAGCTTTCGCACACATAATAATAGATTACTTATAAGATTCAGGTTTGAGTAGATATCAAGAATACATATAGAGTTTATTAACAGTGTAAGCCGCTGAATAAGTTAAAATTCATGTATGTAAATTCTGATATTACTAGCTTACATGTTATACGTTCAAAATAAGCAATGAAGGGGCCAACCCGTTACCACACCACATCCATTGAAAGCCAAGGCCAGATCGAGGCACATATTGGTACTTAGTAGCACTACATACTGTTGAGAACATCCTCAGTCTGATGGTTGAGAATCATTCATCTTTTCTGCTGCCTCAGGTACCTCCAACAAGAGAAAAGTACAAACAGCCCACCCACCCATTAAAGAGGTTAGGAGTGAGAAAGAACTTACAGAATCTATGCTTTACCGCCGACTGCGTTGTTTTATTGTCTCAGATGAATCACCACCGAACGATGGACGCGAAGAATGAACCAACACCCACCAGGACACCGTACTGCAGCAGCCGCTGTCATATCGTTGCGAATGTCGAACAAGACACGTGTACGGCAGCGTCGGACGTTGGTCTACCTATACAAACAATTCAGTCAGCTGTTGGCGCTCCCGGCCGCTTGGGATATAATCGTCTCGTCCGTAAAAAGGCTGTCCGACGCTGCCGTGCACGTGTCTTGTTCGGCATTCGCAACGATGACAGCGGCTGCTGCAGTACGGTGTCCTGGTGGGTAAATTGGTTCCTTCTTCACGTCCATCGTTTGGTGGTGACTCCTCTCAGACAGTAAGACAGCGGAGTCGGCGGTAAAGCATAGACTATGTAAGTTCTTTCTCACTCCTAACCTTTTTAATGGGTGGGTGGGCTGTTTGTACTTTTCTCTTGTTGGAGGTATCTGAATCAGCAGAAGAGATGAATGATTCTCAACCATCAGGCTGAGGATGTTCTCAACAGTATGTAGTGCTACTAAGTACCAATATGTGCCTCGATCTGGCCTTCGCTTTCAGTGGATGTGGTGTGGTAACGGGTTGGCCCCTTCATTGCTTATTTTGAACGTATAACATGTAAGCTAGTAATATCAGAATTTACATACATGAATTTTAACTTATTCAGCGGCTTACACTGTTAATAAACTCTATATGTATTCTTGATATCTACTCAAACCTGAATCTTATAAGTAATATCTATTATTATGTATGCGAAAGCTAAAAGTAAATTACTATGTAAAAAAGTTGCAATCAAAGTAGTTGAAAAACAATTTAGCAATTGTATATTCTAATACCCACACAAGAACTTTTTCTCAATAATTTTCAAATAAAATATGGTTTTCTTACTAAACCTTCGCATCATGAAATTTGATAAACTTTTTAGTGTAAACTACAATTAAATAATTGTCTTATGGATCTTAATGATTTGTAAGATTGTAAATTACATAATTTATGAATTTTCACATGAAGCGAGGGCTTAATAAGAGCACCACATTTTATTTGAAAATTATTGAGTAAGAAATATTTGTCTGTGTAATGGAGTATACAACTGCTAAATTGTTTTTCAACTACTTTGATTGCAACTTTTTTACAGTAATTTACTTTTAGCTTTGGCAAAAAATGTGGCATTAGGAAAAAATTTGCTTTTTATTTGTAGAATATGTTTATATTTATTTTATGATCTATTTGCAAAGATTGAGGATTTTGTTGCTGAATATTGTCATAAAATGAAAAATACATTAAATATCTATTTTCAACAATATTTTTGAAAGGCTTGTAAGTAATAAAATTTATATTTACTTTCCTACATTTTCAATGGAAGCCGCTTACACTGTTAATAAACTCTACAAGTATTCTTGATATCTATTCGAAACAGAATTTTATAAATAATCTATTATTATGTGTGCCGAAGCTAAAAGTAAATTACTATGTAAAAAAGCTGCAATCAAAGTAGTTGAAAAATAATTTAGCAATTGTATATTCCAATACCCATACCAGAACTTCTTACTCAATAATTTTCAAATAAAATATGGTTTTCTTACTAAACCTTCGCATCATGAAATTTGATAAACTTTTCAGTGTAAACTACAATTAAATAATTGACTTATGGATCTTAATGATTTGTAAGATTGTAAATTACATAATTTATGAATTTTCACATGAAGCGAATGCTTAATAAGAGCACCATATTTTATTTGAAAATTATTGAGTAAGAAATATTTGTCTGCGTAATGGAGTATACAATTGCTAAATTGTTTTTCAACTACTTTGATTGCAACTTTTTTATACTAATTTACTTTTAGCTTTGACTAAAAATGTGGCTTGTAATTTGTAGCATTGGGAAAAAATTTGCTTTTTATTTGTAGAATATGTTTATATTTATTTTATGATCCATTTGCAAAGTTTGAGGATTTTGTTGCTGAATATTGTCATAAAATGAAAAATACATTAAATATCTATTTTCAACAATATTTTTGAAAGGCTTGTAAGTAATAAAATTTATATTTACTTTCCTACATTTTCAATGGAAGCCGCTTACACTGTTAATAAACTCTACATGTATTCTTGATATCTACTCGAAACAGAATTTTATAAGTAATCTATTATTATGTGTGCGAAAGCTAAAAGTAAATTACTATGTAAAAAAGTTGCAATCAACGTAGTTGAAAAATAATTTAGCAATTGTATATTCCAATGCCCAGACAAGAACTTCTTACTCAATAATTTTCAAGTAAAATATGGTTTTCTTATTAAACCTTCAGCATCATGAAATTTCATAAACTATTCAGTGTAAATTACAATTAAATAATTGGATTATGGATCTTAATGATTTATAAGATTGTAATTTACATAATTTATGATATTACACATGAAGATAAGACTTACTAAGAACACCATATTGTTTTTGAAAATTAATGAGTAAGAACTATTTGTCTGCGCATTGAAGTATCCAATTGCTAAATCGTTTTTCAACTACTTTGATCGCAACTTTTTACATATTACTTTACTTTTGGCTTTTGCACATATAATAATAGATTACTTATGAAATTGAATTTGGAATAGATATGAAGATTACAAAGAGAGTTTATTAACAGTGTAAACGGCTCCCATTGGAAATTTAGAAAAGTAAATATAAGTGCTATTACTTATAAGTCTGTTGAAAATATTGTTGAAAATAGATGTTTAATGGATTTTTCATGCTTTGAGAAACTTCAGCGGCAAGATCCATAACATGAGATATATGAATAATATTATGATCTGAAATTCAGCGGGTTGACAAAAATACCAATTATTGGTTTCTATTGATATTTAAAAAGTATAGAATTCTTTTCAAGAGGGTTTACCAATATTGTTCCTGGGCACATTTTAAATAGTTTTTAATAAAGAATCAGAAATATTTTTGTTGAATAAAAATTATTATAGTTATAACTCACAAAGCCTTAACGATTCTAAAATTTGATCTGCTGACCTCACGTGAAGTATCTTCTCTGTTCTTTTAATAGCAATATCATCGCCAAGATATCGCCTCCTGGCACTGTGGCCGACGTCATCGCAACTGTTCATGGTAGCAGCTAATATCGAGTACATGTGGGCGCGCTCGGCTCCGGCCTCGTGTAAATTTGCTATATCACGGGTCGGTGTCGAGTAGCGCGAGCACGTTGCTCATTAAACATCATTTATCCTTTCTCCACATTAAGAACAATATCATTTATGATAATATTATTCCAATATACAGGTATGTTACATGTCTTTATTTTTTAATTTTTAATTTACTTATTCGCCACCGAGTGATGAGAGCTTACGTAAGTTCTTACGTAAGAACTTATGAAATATTTTTATGTGGTCATGGTTTTAATACATATGTTAATCATAGATAAAAGTTTAAAAATTTAATTAATTGCTTTGACTGCGAGAAAAACTCGATTTTTCATAGCAAAATGTAAAAACCATGTTATTTAAGAGATAATATCAACATGATTTTTAGGTGCTAATCACTTGATAATCAGGTGACGTTTTGGCATGATGTCCAGCTACAATCAGCTAAATTTTTTTCAGTATAAACTATAACTTTTGAAGTAATTCGTTTTTATTAAAAGTAATTTTTATACATATTTTTGGTGTAATTGTTTTTATAAAAATTTTCCGATTAATCCCGCGATTAATAACACTTCAATAGTCCAATGGGATTGCAAGATTTTGAATTCACCCGGCACGTTCGGAAAGAATTAACTTCCCTCGGGTGTACATTAACACTGTAGTTACACACTAATACATTTACAGTCATAATGTTTGTCAATTACGCAAGCACGTACACAGTTGTGGAAATAAAACTTATTTTTTAATGTTGAATTTCGGTTAACTCGCGCGATTATCGCACGATTATCGCGCCAGAAAATGGTCGATAAACTGGCACGATCATCGCGCGATTAGTCGCGCGATTAATCGCGCGATTCATCGCACGATAATCGCGCGATATTTTTCAATAGGGCTATCCTGCGCCATTGACCACGTGTCTTCACTAGAAATGATGACAGTGTCATCAGCGTAGGACAGAATAGACCCTTCCGGCATATCTCTCAATAGATCGTTTACATATAATATAAAAAGTATCGGTCCTAATATTGTTCCCTGTGGCACCCCACAAGATACATATTTGTATTCACTTATTTGGTTTTGTATTCGAACTTTTTGTTGTCTATCGGAGAGATAGCTTTTGAACAAAAGTAAGACCTTTCCTCTTATTCCATAACGTTCTAATTTGCTAAGTAATATGTCATGGTTAACAGTATCGAACGCTTTTGCCAGATCTAAAAAAGTAGCAATAATACGTTTGCTTTTATCTAGATTTTGATAGATTTTATGTGTTATGTAGTTAAGTGCATCCGCCGTACCTTTGTTTTGAACAAAGCCATATTGGTGTTCAGAAAGTATTTGATGTTTTTCCAAAAAAGTATAAAGTCTGTTATAAAGTATTTTTTCAAAAATTTTGGCAACATTGGATATTAGAGATATTGGTCTGTAGTTAGAAATGCATGATTTGCTTTCAGCTTTGTGGATAGGGACAACTTCGGCACTTTTGAGATTATCTGGCCAGATAGACTTTTCAATACTCAAGTTGTATATATGTTCTAAAGGAATAATTATGTAGTTTGCTAACGTCTTTAAAATTTTTGTATTTATATTATCTACATCTCCAGCTTTGTTTTTCATGTTACGTATAATTGTATTTATTTCAAGTGCATCAGCGGGTTCTAAAAACATTGATTTGTTATTTGGTTTAGGCATATTCAAACTTTTATTTGTAGGTTGTATAATTTTTTTACTTACTTCAGATCCTACTTCACAAAAATACTTATTCATAACATTAGCAATTTCCCTTTGATCTTCTATTTTTTTATTGTCTTGATCGTAAATATTAGTTATATTATTTGATTGCACTTTGTTTTTTCCTAATTTCTTATTTATTAAGTTCCACAGTTGTCTAGGATTGTTGTCACATTTTTTAAACGTTTCGAAGTCAAATTTGTGTTTGGCATCTTTAATAATCTTATCTAATATTTTACAATAGTCCCTGTATTCTTTTTTTGCGGATTCACTAGTTGGGTTTCTTTTAAAAATATTATATAAAGTTTCTTTAGTTTTACATGATATTATAATTGCGTTTGTGATCCATATCTTTCTAGGAATCATATTTTTTTGTTTATTTTGTTTTTGTGAAAAAGTTGCCTTCTCAACACATCCATTCACTAGTTCAACTAATAACTCTGAGGCAGAGTTAGGATTTTGTATAGTCAAAATCGAATTCCAGTCTATGCTTCTAGCTACGTTAATTAGTTTTTTATAATTTATGGTTTTATTGTTCTGCTTTCTTGAGTCGCTATGTATTATATGATCGAAAGTTAAAAACAAAGGGTAGTGATCAGTAAATGGAGTAGTTATTTTGTAGGCTTTTGTTGTTAGATTTTTACTTTTTAGATACATATTATCGATACATGAACCCCGAAGATATTTTCTGGGTCTGGTCGTGTGACTCCAAGGAAACATGGGGTATACTCATGTTCTAAAAGATGATTCAAAAAATCTTGGCTTAAAGTCATGTCATATGCACTATCAAGAGATTTGCTCATTATATTAATATTGAAGTCTCCGATTAACCAATGATTTTTACTGTTTATATAATTCATAATGTATTTTTTTATACTCAAAATAAATTCTGTTTTCGAGATGTCATGGCATCTGTAGACAGCCGAGATTATTATCTCATCTTTATTTTTTAGTCTAATTCTGGAACATAGAAAACTAACTCTATCAATTACTATTGTTTCTGTGTCTTCAAATATTTTACTATTTATATATACAAGAACCCCGTCGTTTTGGTTAATTCTACTATTATTATAAAAAATTTTGTAATTAGGTAATTGATATTGTTTATAGTTTTCCAGTTTTCTAGTCTCTGTACAAACAATTACACATGGTTTAACATACAGACTCTCAATAATAATTTCTAGATTTTTTAGATTAGCATTTATGCTTCTTATATTTACATACATAGGGGAGGGCGGGGCACGTGTGACACCCTAACTTTGATTAAAAATAACAACTAAACCGTGTATTATTTCAAAATGTACAAAAACGGAATAATTAGATCAGAAAAAAATAAAATAAAATAAACTATTAACTTTTTTTTCATTTTCTTTTAATTATTGATAAAATACAGAAAAGAAATTCTGAAAAAAATGCTCTACGTGCCCCACCGGCGGGTGGATTGTGGCACCCGACGGGGCACGCATGGCACGGTCAAATTTAATATTTTACTATAGGTATTTTTCAATTCTTTTTTCCAGTAATTAATACTTTAATAATTATGCCCTAATAAAACTTTCAAAAATCAAATAATTAATCAGTCTATTGAAAATTAAAAATTTTATTTTTATTAAGGAACATAACAATTTTTATTTTAAAATAAATTATTACATTTTAATAAATGATTTTATATTACAAATTCCTTCTTATAAAATATGATCACAACATAATACTTTTGTTTGATTAACAAATTATCATTATTATTACAATAAGTTTAAATTTAAAGATTTCGCATCATTTTCATCTATGTAGCATATTTGAACTACCTGACCATTGAAACAGGCAGTTTGAGTATCTACAATTGATTCTTCAGGTATTAACTTCTCTAAAGTAATTTTCATTATTTACGGAAGCTGAATTATTATTATAACAATGGATAAATCAAGCTGATTTGTGTTTAAGTCTTCAAGTGCCTTTTTTCTACTCTAAATATAACTTAATACGCAGTCGAAATAATCATTATTTACTTATTACTGTAATAATTGAAACTAAAAACTACTTAAAACTAAATTATTGCACTGCGTAGTTGTTAACCCATCGTGTGTAGGTTACATCACTTCGCTCGGCGGCCGCCGCGGCGCACTGATACGCTCGAGTGTGCCACGCGTGCCCCGCCAGGGTACCACGTCATGCCCCATTTTAATACCATTTTCATTTTTTAATTATATTATTTATAAAGATTTTCTGAAAATAACAAAAACAGGGCTTGAAAGATAAAAGTTGAAACTATCAAATAGGTTTGGTCTCACTTAGAAAAAAAATCATTTTCTCGTTGCTCCAAGCGACTTAAAAATGAAGTCAACCTTGTTTCTAAGCACCGATTTTCAATCTTATTAAATTAAATGTTAAACATTATCTATAATCTCAAAAGTATAGAGGAAAATTCTAAAAGCATATCTAATTAGGTTTACGTAAAAATTACATTTTTTGCATTCATTAATATTAAAAATATGAGGGTGCCAAACTTACCTACCTGACGCATCATGCCCCGCCTTCCCCTAATTAGATTATTTTGGCCTGTTAGATTATTGTTGAGAGTCTGCATGTTAGCGCAGCTACATTCACGTTGTAAGAAGTTTTCAATGTCTTGCTGGACTTGATCCATTATCATTTAGCGATTCTCTCGAAGACTGCAAGCCCAAGGGGGCAATGGATAAAACAGATTGACTCATTGACATTGCAGTAACAGTATGTGGCTGTGTTTGATTAGTTGTAATTTTGATGTTTTCTACTTTACCGATGAGTCTGGGTACATAAGGCCTCACTGGGTAATCTGTCATATCTATATCTCGGTTGATTTTACCTTTTAAGATTTTGCATTTCTCACTGTCATTCGCCATGTGGTTAACCTCAAAATTCGTTTTATATTTAGTATTGCTGTAGAAACAATTTACACATGTGAAATTATCTTTTATTTGACATTGTGCTGATATATGAGATCCTGCACATTTTAAACATGTTAAATCATTAGAGCACTTATTTAAATTATGTCCAAAACGTCCACACTTGTAACATGGCTTGATATTTATTAAGTCATATATTTTACAGTTTTGATATCCTATTTTCACATATAATATTATTACTTAATAAAGAAAATACGACTGATACATATTTATTGCAGTGCATAACTGTTTTTACTTCAGAAAATAAAATGACAATTATATCATAGTGAAATTCAGGCAACGGCTGATAATGGTAGCTTTCTGGCAGAAGCGAAGGTTCCATAACATTTTTCTGCACAATAGCATATCTTTCGCTTCCTTTAAAAGTTGATTTAAATTTGTACACTAAATATTTTTTGTAATCGTCAATATAGACTTAATTTTTCTTTAGTATCAATCCCTGTTTATTTTATTTTAAGTATAAAGTTTCCAATAAAAGTTCAAGTACTAAAAGCTATTTCTAAAACATTAATTCAACTGTCACACGTATTATTCAAACAATTTTAAAAACTGATTTAAAATACCTTTACGTATTATAATACTTTAAATGTTTTCTCCCAAATCCGTTGGAAACAATGAAAATTAAGAACAACACTTTGTATAGAAAAGGTGCCCTGTTAAAAAAAATCATATGATAATCCCTTGATGAATCACGCCAAAAAGTCAATTGATTTTCATATGATTGTCATATGATTGTCATATGATTGTCATATGATTGTCATATGATTGTCATATGATTGTCATATGATTTTCATGTGACTCTCATATTCCCAATTTATTAAATATATATTCAAATAATTTTGTATAACTGGTCAATAGCAGATTAGGAAAAGTAAGATCAATGGAAATGATTTATTTAAATCTACTGTAATACAGAATTCAGGAGCGGCCGGTCTTAATACCAAGGTAAAGAATTTAACGGAAACAAATGCCATAAAAGGGCTTAAAGGTTAAAGGAAATATCCAAAGCAGACCGGTAAAAGCAGGAATAGGTCAAGTCATCATAAAGCACATCCAACAAAACAAAATTTTTATACATCAAATACCATGGGGAAGTTGTTTAAAAAAACAAAAAAAAAGACTTTTATGTGTATCTACCCTCTTCATTGTCCTTTTCCTTTCTGACGTTTCTTCTGCCTGCAGGAGTCCGCCACTGGGCTCGAGCCGTGAAAGCTCATGTTAAAAACCGTGAGCCTTCTTTCTTTTTCCGTATACACCGTTGTTTTTTTAAACACCCTTCCCCACGGTATTCAATGTATAAAAATTTTGTTTTGTTGGATGTGCTTTATGATGACTTGACCTATTCCTCCTTTTACCTATCTGTTTTGGATATTTCCTTTAACCTTTAAGCCTTTTACGGCATTTGTTTCCATTAAATTCTTTTCCTTGGTATTTAAGACCGTCCGCTCCTGAATTCTGTATTACAGTAGATTTAAATAAATCATTTCCATTGATTTTATTTCCCTAATCTTCTATTGACTAATTATACAAAATAATTTGAATACATATTTAATAAATTGGGGACATGAGAGTCACATGAGAATCATATTATAATCATATTTCAATCATATGACAATCATATGACAGTCATATGAAAATCAATTGACTTTTTGGCGTGATTCATCAAGCGATTGTCATATGGTTTTTTCTAACAGGGTGCTGATGCTGATATCACAGTGTTTATATGAAATGACAGCTGTACCTGTTTACATTGCTTGCGGACTTCTACATTGCATGCCGTATGCCGTATGCCGTATGCCATCAGAAAAAAAGTTGTTGTCTGAAATCTATAGGATTTATAACTCTATGGTTATAAATCCTATAGGAATTGTAACCATAGAGTTATAAATATTATAGATTTCGGACAACAACTATTTTTCTGACGGCATACGGCATACGGCATACGGCATGCAATGTGGATTCACTGTTACAATAAAGGGTGAGATGTGAGCCTGTAAGAGGCTGTTGTTGATAAGTCAGGTTGTTACGGTGCCAACTTAACTGCTATATAAGTTTTAAAATCAAATTTTTATTTTTGTCAAAAATACCGTCCATAAATTATATTATTTATTTTTTATCTTTGTATTAATGTTTAAAATATTATTTTTGGATCTTTTAAAGTATATACAGACAGATATTTAGAGTGAGAATTTTAAATATATTAAGAACAGTGAAATGAAAAAAAAATTAGTAGAAATAATATATGATTATATAATTATACATGCAAGGGGAAAAATGTAATTTGAACAAAAAACAAATGAAAAGCTTTATCAGTGTTTTGTGTATATTCTTAAAACAAAAATAGATAATGCTTTAAAACTAATTGGGATATAATCTACAAGTGTTTTTTTAGTAAAATATGTAATAAAAAAAAATTTTTTTTTTCGTCATTCTAAGGTGTCTGACCCCCTTAACCGTACCACCTACGCATCCAAAATCCAGAATCTCGTCTCCTCCCACGCCCTCCAACTTGGCTACCTCACTATGGCTAGCGCAACCACCTGCTGGCCCCTCGCTTAACCGCACCACCTACGCATCCAAAACCCAGAATCTCGTTTCCTCCCACGCCTACTTGAACTCTTCAACACCCATCTCTTCAAAACACCCTCAGCAAAACAACACCATCTCTACAGCTGCCACCCCACCTCCTTCATCCTTCAACAAGAGCCTCCAGCTCTTCTACTCCACCACGCTCAGCCCCCACCACATCCGTTGACCATGACTACAGCCAACTCAAACCACCTCTCTACCTCAATGCTTCTCACACTTCGCAATATCCTAACGCCTACTCAGCTTCGCCCACTCCAGACCCATCTAGATCCAATAGATCTCACAAAGTAGTATTTAGCCTTCTGAAGAACTTAATCGCCCATGTACTTGAACCGATCCTTGCAAACGTTGGCCAATCCAGCAGCCTCAAACTAATTCTAGACGCCATAGACCAACTGTTCTTCCTCACTTCAAACTATTTATTATGGCAATCAATCATAATTCCATTCCCAGCCTTCGCATCCTACAATGGAATTGCCTCTCCTTTAACCAAAGGAAAGGCCATCTCATTTCCGTAGCGCAAGAATTTGACATAATTATCCTCCTTGAGACAATACTCACTTGAGACAAAACACCCAAATACAACGACACCTTGCCAAACTTCATTACTGTCAGAGAAGACAGTGACTGACGAGGGTGGAGGCATAGCTATCGTCATTCACAACTCCATCAACGTCAGCATCACAGACAAATACCCAACATACCTCTAGTGTTAGAAACCTTAGATATTACCATACCTATGTTCCAAGGAATCCTTCTCATTGTTAGAATTTACCGACCACCTTCCCTCCCCTTCAACTCTAATCTTTGGGACGATCTCATAAACTCCACATCTACCTTCGAGTCCACTTTCATTGGGGACGACTTCAATTGACACAACCAGGCATGGGGCAGCAACCACACATGCTCGGTGAGCACCTTTCCTTTATTTCCTCCCACCTTTATCCCCTATGCTCATGGAGAGTTGATAAAGACAACCTTCTAAGCGACCACTTTCCAATATCAATAAACATAGGCACCCCTATCAACAAAACGTTCTCTGCCCCCCTTAGATTTAACTTTAATGAAACCTCGGAGCTACAATGATCCACATTTCAGAAAAATCTCTTTTCCTTCTCCTTCGGCAACGCTCTCACACAGATCAGTACTCCCCGGCAAAGCGAAGAATAGAAAAATATGAATACCTCACGGCCTGCATACAAAGAGTGGCATCCTCCATAGCCAATCCTCTTAACAATAATGTTCAACCCAAACTCACGAAAACCCCACCTAAACCTCCGTGGTGGAACGAGAAATACGCTAAAGCCGACAGAAAGAGAAAAGCACCCCTTCAAAATTTCAGGAAAACCCCTAATCTCTATGATCAACTTGTAGCAGCCGAAAGAGACGCCAAAAAAGGATTCAACAACTTGAATCCTTTTTCTATTTCTATCTCAGACTTCTGGAACATCATCAAACGATTTCGCCACAGAGCTCTCGCTGGCAGCGCAGCTATCTCAAATCTCCAAAATATAGAAAAAATGAAAAATCTCATCCCGGCTCTCTGCTCACCATCCTGCTTCTTCCCAAGCTTCCCTGCTTCTTTCTCTCCATCCGCATCTCTGCACTCGCCAAATGCCGCTACAAACTAAAATCGGCGCCAGGCCTTGATAAAATCGACAACAAAATCCTAATCAACCTTCCGTCTAACATAATCAAAATTATCCTGGAATTACTTAACCCTTTCGTACCGTATGGGTCCTGTAGGACCCACTTTGTTCAACATGCTGTAGAAATCTGAAATTAATTTTTTTAATCTACTTATTTAGTCGTGTTCTTTTATTCAAGGGGAAGCCCCTCTGGCTATTAAAATTAAATTTTTTTGTTTTCTTCCATTTCGTTTAGTACATTAAAAAAGGGCTCGGCCATGAAAATTGGGATTTGGCGAAAATTCGGATTTTGAATGATTTATTTTAGAATAAAAAAATGGTTAATAGTTATTTTTTTTTTATTTTGAGTGATGGATCTTGTTAATGAGACAACGTACTAAGAATTTATTACTATCCGAGTTTAATAAAATAGTTCTATTAATGGGTATGGGTCGTATGGGTCCTCCAGGACCCACTTGGAAAATAGTACTTATATATACGAGGGTCATTTGACAAGTACCTAGCCTCACCGCCAGATGGTGCCACTATCGCACCAGAAATACACTACAGTGCAGTATCTTCCTGTAAACGGTTACAGACGAAATTTCAGCCGGATCGGAGTTGTAGTTTATTTTTGAGAGCGTGTGAAAGCAAATGTGTCCGTTGATTTTTGAAAAAATGGAGAAAGAACAATATCGGTCGGTGATTCGATTCTTGTTTTTGGAAGGGAAATCGCGCAGTGAAATTAAAGAACGCTTGGATACAGTGTATGGGGATGCTTCTCCTTCGATGGCGACCGTTAAATTTTGGTATAACGAGTTTCAACGTGGTCGTACGTCGGTTTTTGATGATCCACGCCCAGGTGCTCCGAAAACAGCCACTACGGAGGAGAGCGTGACAAAAATACACGATATCGTTTTGTCAGACCACCGATTAAAGGTGCACGAGATAGCTGCGATAGTAGGCATCTCAGAAGAACGCGTGTGGCATATCCTACATGAGATTTTAGGCATGAGGAAGCTGTCAGCAAGGTGGGTGCCGCGTTTACTGACTGCAGACAACAAGCGCATCCGTGTGACCAGTTCAGAGCAGTGTTTGGAGCTGTTTAATCGCAATCCAAAAGAGTTTTTGCGTCGTTACGTGACCGTCGACGAAACATGTATTCACTACTACACTCCAGAGACCAAGGAGCAGTCAAAACAGTGGACCTTACCCGGTGAACCTGCTCCGAAGAAGGCGAAGACGGTCCCGTCGGCCGGAAAGGTGATGGCCACTGTTTTCTGGGATTCTCAAGGTGTGATTTTTATTGACTATCTGGAGACGGGCGAAACGGTCACAGGACAGTACTACGCCGAACTATTGAGCCGATTTGACGCCATGTTAGAAGAAAAACGGCCCCATTTGTCTAAAAAGAAAGTGCTTTTCCATCACGATAATGCACCGGCTCACACTTCTGCACTCGCCACGGCTAAATTGGTCGAATTACGCTACGAACTGCTACCCCATCCACCGTATTCTCCAGATTTGGCTCCGTGCGACTTTTTTTTGTTTCCGAACCTAAAAAATTCGCTCGCCGGGAAGAGATTCCACTCCAATAACGAAATAATCGCCGCCACGGAGGCCTATTTTGCAAACCAAGAGAAAACATTTTTTTCAACGGGGTTAAAAAAATTGGAACACCGCTGGACCAAGTGTATTCAACTACAAGGAGACTACATTGAAAAATAAATTTTATTTTTTGTAAAATTTTGGTGTTTTCATTTGTAGGCTAGGTACTTATCAAATGACCCTCGTATAATACTACTTATCGACACTTTTGGAGAAAAAAAACTGTCGATTGATCTTAGTTAAAGCCTCCACAATTATAGTATACAAAAAAAGGCACTTTTTCCCCGGGAAAGGAGTCTCGGTACGAAAGGGTTAATAATATCTTCTCCCAGGGAATCTTTCCAAAATCGTGGAAAGATTTTCTCATATTTTTTATTCCCAAAAGCAGCACTGGAAAATTCCGTCCCATCTTCTTAGAACAATCTCTCCTGAAACTCTTAGAAAGACTAATCCATAATAGAATGACGTGGTATCTGGAACACAACAATCTTCTTCCCGATACTCAGTTTGGTTTCCGCAAAAACAAATCCTATACAGACAACATGTCTATTCTCACCTCAACAATCTACTCGGGTTTTGCCAACAGCTTTTGACCCAGGAATCACAGCGCACAAACTGAGAGACCTGGGCCTCCCGGAGATCGTCTGCAAATTTTTCTTCAATCTAACATCGCAACGCTTGATATCGTTCTGAATCAATGACGAAACTCTTGGCCCATATCACTCGCTCAAAGGACTTCCACAAGGCTGCGTCCCCAGCCCATCTCTCTACAACATCGACACTAAGAGAGTAAGCAACGTCCTCACCGACGACTGCAAAGATCTGAATTTCGCCGATGACGTAACTCTTTACTGCACCTCTAATAGCCTACGAATTAGGGCCTACGAATCCTCCAAGAAAACCTTACCAAAGTAAAAAAATTTTATAGTGACCTAGGTCTATCCATCTCAATCCACAAAACCCAGCTCGTCGTCTTCACTCGCAAACACCTTAACCTCGATGAAGCCTCCATCAACTTTAATGGAGATACAATAAAAGCCTCTCAACAAGCAACATTCTTAGGTATGACGCTAGACAGTAGATTATCATGGAACATACTCTCTTATCAAACGCTGCACTATGTATACTAATATGATAAGATATCTCCGCTCTACTTGGTGGGGGGCTCATCCGCAATCTCTACTGCAAGTTTACAAATCATTCATCCTCGAAACTATCGACTATGGTCTCCCTTGTGTCCTCCCTCAAAATCACAGATTCTTCTACAAACTGGGAGTCGTTCAACGCAGAGCAATCCGCCTAGCGCTTGGCCAGCTTAACTCAACTCCCAATGCAGAGGCCCACGAACCCCCCTTACATATCCGCCAATCAAATATCGCAAATAGATACATACTCAAAACCTTTTCTACAACAAAGCATCCCGCTCCTAACGAAATTGCCTCTCCTGGAAACTCAATTACCGCGCGCAAACTGCAAAAACTCGCAAAACACCCGCTAGTCTCAGCTTACAAGAGATTCAGCGAACACAAACCCAAAATACACTCATGTCCCATCCCCTTTGCCTTTTCTACTCTCTCAAGTCACAGCAATTCACCCCCAACTTATTCACAGATCAGAGAAAGAAGATAAACAAAGCCGAATCCCCCCCTCGTGCCTTTCTCTCGCGTTTCAAAAAATTACTTTCTACTCATACAGCTTTCTACACAGATGGCTCTAAGTCCGACCCCGGATCCTACGTAAGACTGGCTATCTACAGTCCTCCTCCCGATAATTTCAAATTTCTCGCGCGCATATCCTCTCTGGTCTCAATCTTTTCTGCAGAAGCACTAGTAATTCAACTCACCCTCGAATACATTGCATCCTCAAATCTCAATAATGCTGTTATATTCAGAACCATCCAAGAACTCCATAACTACTCAACATTCATCCCCTCTACACATGCTACCATCTTCAGAATAAAAAAGCTACTGCTGGAGCTAAATGACCAGGGTAAATCGATCTTTCTCGCATGGATATTCAGCCATAAAGGTATTCATGGTAACGAGGAGGTCAATTCTCTTGCCAAACTAGCCATAGGCTCAGGATTGACCCTAATCTTTTCCCTGCCCTTCTCCGACGTCTATGAACTTTCCAAATCCATCACCAATGACAAACTACAAAACTTCCTTTGGAACTCAGATCCCTCCAAAGGAAATTTCTTCTTCGACTTCATATACCCTAGCCAATTCAAGTCCTAATTCCACTCGCGCAGCCTTTCTAGATTTCAAATCTCCTCTTTCTACAGAATGAGAAGCAACCATTACAACCTTGCCTACAGCCTTTACAGGAAAAATCTTTGCGAATCCCCCACATGCTCATGCGGTGAAGATGACGAAACTCTAAACCACGTTTTCTGGTCCTGCTCAAAATTCAATACCCAGCGTACTCGACTACTCCGCTCTCTAGCCAAATCTAAACACTTTCTTCCCTACACAATAACCCAATTTCTCCAAAATCCCAACAGAGATATCACTGAATGCATCAGTCACTTCCTCCAAGAATGTGACCTCTCTATTTAGCTTATCTTAGCCACCTCTCACATACTTCGCACTCTCTTACTTTCATTTCACATTGTAATTCTTTGCGACCTCTCAACCGTCTTCCCACAAAAGTATGCCTCCGGCGTTGCCGGGATCCCAATTCCAATCCATCGGGAATCGTGGCGACGTTCTTTCCGTTTCAGAAGGAGGAGGCAGTAGCATCATTACGCATCTCTTAGGGTGTGTCCAGAATAGGACGGAAACTGCTCGCGCAAATATATGCTTTAGTAATTTCTAGTGAAGATTTAGGGGTATCTGGTAATTATGGTTCAAAATATGGAGATTTTGAACCTTAATTACCAGATATCCCTAAATTTTCACTAGAAATTACTAAAGCATATATTTGCGCGAGCAGTTTCCATCCTATTCTGGACACACCCTTAATTTGTAGTCCCGGCTACTCGGGCGCCTAGCGCGCATAAGCACGACTGTTGATGGCCCGTATGTAACGGCTATTGTAGCCAACACAGCTCCACCCTAAATCGAGAAGAAGAAGAAGAAGCACACAAAGTTGCCTCATTTTTTTCCGGAGCGCTGGCAATCTCTCTAATCTCTGGACCTTCACACAGCTCTGAGGAATAGATATAAAGAACAAGAATAACATGGGTTAGTATATCTATATATATGAGGAACAGCGAGATACACAAAGGGCGCTACAGGCAAAAAGAAAAAGCAAAAGCACAGAACAGATATAAGAATAACATGGATATGCATATCTATATAAATGAGGAACCGGAACAGCTACAGGAACAGATCTAGGTGTTCCTTCTAGCTGTTCCTGTTCCTCTTATATATAGATATACATATCCATGTTAATCTTATATCTGTTCCTGTGTTTTTGCTTTTTCTTTTTGTCTGTAGCGCCTTCAAGGAACAAGAGTCTTGTTCCTTGCTGTTCTTCGTATATATAGATATATAACCCATGTTATTCTTGTTCTTTTTATCTGTTCCTCAGATCTGTGTGAAGGCCCTCTGTCTCTATTAATCTCTGTATATACCTATCCATGTTAAGAGCGCTACAGGCAAAAAGAAAAAGCAAAAGCACAGGAACAGATATAAGATTAACATGGATATGTATATCTATATATATGAGGAACGGGAACAGCTAGAAGGAACACCTAGTTCTGTTCAGGACGCTACAAACAAAAAGAAAAAGCGAAAGCATAGGAACAGATATAAGAATAACATGGATATGTATATCTATATATATGAGGAATCGGAACATCTACAGGAACAGATCTGGGTGTTCCTTCTAGCTGTTCCGGTTCCTCAGATATATAGATATACATATCCATGTTATTCTTATATCTGTTCCTGCGCTTTTGCTTTTTCTTTTTGCCTGTAGCGCCCATTTATTCTTATGACTGTTCCTGTTCCTATAACTTTTTCTTTTTGCGTGTACCGGACTTAACTCAGACGTGTGTGATGGGCTTTCAAGAACGACAGACGATGATATTCTAAAGTATAATACCTATTACCTAGTAAATCGTATCTAAACAAATTTTTCTTGAAAATCAAATTCAATTTTATATTTATTTATCAAATTATAGTATTTTAGAAGAGTGAAAAATCTGATAAATCATACATAAACACTGATTTTGAAATAAACTAAGAAGACAAAAATGTCTGACATTAAAAATGATAAAGTCAAAATTGATTTAGGACTCTTAGAAGAAGATGATGAATTTGAAGAATTTCCTGCTGAAGGTACATATGAAATTAAATACGTAAAGAGTGAAATAGCAGTGAAGTTAAAGTTTTTTTTAGTATTGCAAGACAATGTATTTTTTAAGAAAATATAGGAACCATTATTTGTGTTTATTTACATATATGTAGAAATGTAATTTATACATGGCCGTTGTTATTTGTACGCCAGGTCGCTGTAGATAGGTATACCTACATATACGTAAAATCTAACCTTCAATTTTCTTTAGTCTAAGAATTGACGCTTGACTAAAGAAAAAATAGGCAAGGATTGACGTTTGACTAAAGAAATAATAGTCCCTTACATATCAGACTCTCAAAACAGTGGTTTTTACATGTTTCTAAGTGGGTTATAGGTTATTTGTACGACAGATCTGTCGTACAAATAACAACGCCGTTTATCCATACATATTTTTTAAATATCTCTTATTGATTACACATCTCTTATTTCTTACAATTCTAAATTTTTCAATGATTATTTCAAACATCAATGGTTTATTTTGAGTTACCTTTAATACTATGAAATGATTAAAATCTTTTAAAAAATCTAACGAAAAGTACAGACACATGTATTTGCTTCAATATTCTCTCAATATTGTTAAATTAAGTGGAGTATTATTTCTACTTAGTCTGTTTCTAAACAACTGTCTGAAATGTCACTCGTGTAGTATACACTTTGTATACTAAAATCTGCTATGTTTCAGTAACATTTAACAAGAAAAAATAAAGAATATGAAGCAGATTTAATATATTATATATCAGTCTTTAGTAGTCATCATTTTTTAATTGAATTTTCTTTTTAAAAATTTCAAATGACTAATTTTATATACATCTATGCTATTTGTATGACTGATTTATTTATACAAAGTATATACAAGCTGCTGGAAATCATCCACTTTGATATCTTCAAATCAACCTTGACTTATCTTGATAATGTATTGACTTACTTCAAATCAAGGCAAATCAAGGTTGGATCAAGGTAAATCCAGGTTAATTTGACATCATCGAGCTAATCATTTTCAGCTTATGTATAACAGAATATAATTTCTTTAGTCAGATATCAAAACCAAACAAACATTATAGTGAGGAGTTTTAAAACATATACTCTCAATCAATATACTTTAAATCTGTCGTAACACTTTTAACCTCAAATTTTTCATATTTTGATAGATCGGGAAAATAGGTTTAAGTTGTAAAAAATAGAAAAAATACAGAAATATTAAAGAAAATGTTGTAAAACTGAAACAGTTATACCCAAACTGCTCAAACATAACTAAAATAAGTAATAGAGTACGGGTAGGGGGAGATAGGGATAAACTGGAATTTGTTTGTTATATTTTCAACAAAATATGAATTGTAAATGTGATATAAATATATAAGCAAAGAAGTCTGTTAGGCATTTAACACCTCTGTAAAAAATAAGCTGGAAACTAATTTGTAAAATGATATAATCAACAAAATAGCAATAAATAACAATACTATAATAGAAGATCCTACACAAATTAATAATCATATGAACTCATTTTTCTGTAAAATTGGAATGGATTTAAGTGACAAAATTGTTAAACCGCGAAGTAACGAATTATATTTACTACCAGTGAACAGCAACTTGATTTTTATCAAACCAATTAATAATGCAGATATAGTACAAATATCTATATACTATACATTTTATCTATTTGAGCAGTAGAAGACAAAAAGTAAGAATAGGAATTACTGAAAGCGACTATGAAACAATAACTACAGGTGTACCTCAAGGTATCATACTGGGACCAATTTTATTCATAATTTATGCTAATGACTTACTAATAGACAAAACTGCTAGTACTATTTCATATGCAGACAAATCGAGTATCGAAAACAAAATACAATGGTCCTAATATAAGGTTCCTTAAGGAATACCCATAGTAATTTTTTTATATTCACTTTTACAGTCTTGAATTTTAACTTTTTGCTGCCTATCTGTGAGATAAGTAGTCATCAGTTTTAACGCACTACCCCTTACGCCATATCTTTCAAGCTTATCTAAAAGAACTCTATGATTTGCAGTGCCAAATGCTTTGGCTAAATCTAAAAAAAGCAACAATTATTGGTCTATTCGATGAAGATTAAGATTGCACTCCAGTTGTTGATGTTTAATTGAGGTGAGGGATCGATCTGATGGAGGCCAAGGGAAGAAATCAAAATGCAAGATTCCTTATAATTATTTTACGACGTTTCGTTGGCATGATCCGCCAACCTCTTCAGGCTATATAATTTATTTAACAAAAAGAAAGAATTTAACAAATTTGTTTAAACTACCACGCTCATTACAATCAGAAAAAAAGAGACAATAAATACCTTACCTAATAAGTGTCACAGTGTACATAGCGTCAAAATTGAGAGTATATCGCAATGATAAGTCACACTTATAATCGATAATGTTTGTGTGTTAGTGCATGTGTTTACAAATAGTAAATAAAGTGTATATATATATATTCGCCAAGATGGCGTCGGGAGGCGGGCTGCCTTCCGAAGAGCCTCCTGATAAAAATCTAGAATTAGTGTATAAATGCCACCCAAAAAGGAAAGTGTCACTTGTAGTTTGCATAGTGTGCGAAAACGTGTCTCATAAAAGTGATTATGAAAAGTGTAAAGACAAAAAATATATAAGTAATCTATTAGTGATATGTCCAAACCACGTGGAGCTTAATATAACCTTAAAAAATCAAGAAACTAAACTCTGTGAAGCAGCTAAAATATTAATTGCGCAAATTAAAAGTGAAAAGGAGGAACAAATAAAACATAAAATATTAAATGAAATATCTATTATCTCTGATAGTGTACATAAATCAGTAGATAATGAAAAACTACTAAACGTTACGATGCTAACTGAAACGCTGAACTGGAAAATCAACATCAAATTGAAATTCAACTACTAAGACAATTAAATCAAGAACTAATGGAAAAAAAAGGATAAAAATGACCAGGAGATGGAAATAAAGCAACATAACCAAAAAACATATGCAGAAGTAGCAACTAACAAACTAGCAATTAAAAACAAAAGAATACCGAAAATATTTGTGAAAAATCTTAAAAAGGACATTAAAAATCCACATGACTTTAAGAAAAAGGTATGTGACGTTTTAATAAAAGAAAAAGATATACAGATTAAACAACTAAAAGTAGTGAACAACAATGAAATTGAGATTAAAAGTATGAATGAAAAAAGTGCTAACGTAACAATTGAATTACTCTCAAAAAAACTATCTAATAATTATAAAACATTTATTGAAAAAATTGAATCCCCGAAGATGAAAATAGTTGGTGTAGACAACTATACTAATATGAATATAGAAGAGCTGGAAGAGGACTTAAATAAAAGAAATTTTATTGGATATCAAGATAAGTGTAAGATACTAAATATAGACAAAAATAAGATTACAAACAAGACAACCATAATAATTGAAGTTCCAAGAAAGCTATATAAACATATTAGTGACAATCAAAATAGAATCTTCATTGGATATCAAAGCTGTAAGGTATGGGATTTAATAAACATAAAGCCCTACTTAACGGGATTCCATGGTCCCACCATTACCGACCGAGCAATTCACATAGTTTCAATCAGATTAAAAAAAAAATACGTCGAATCATACAGAATCAAGAGAACACTCTTCTGTGTTTTTTAACGTTCTAACACCCAGTCAAAGTTTGGAGTCGGAATATCAAGCCGTTTTTTCAAAAACTTTGAACGAAATTAAATTTCGTTTTGTTCAAAGTTTTTGCAAAAACGACTTGATATTTCGACTCCAAACTTTGACTGGATGATAGAACGTTAAAAAACACAGAAGAGTGTTCTCTTGATTTTTTGTGATTCGACGTATTTTATTTTTAATCAGCTTAAAACTGTGTGAATTGCTCGATCGGTAATGGTACGAGTATGGCATCCCCTTAAACTGTGGAAGATTTGGACGTAACACATTGAAATGCAAAAACACTCTATGCTGCTTAAAATGTGCAGGTCCGCATAAGACTTTGCAATGTGATAATAACCCATCCAACATTACATGTGTCAATTGTTTTTACAGCAACTCGAAATATAACACAAATTTCGAGGTTAAACATATGGCCAATGACACAGAGAAATGTACAATATTTAAGAATAAGCTCAATAGATATATAGATATGACTGATTATCCGATAAGACCTACTATACCAAGATACCTAGGTAAAGTAGGAAACAGCAATCAAGCCACTACGATGACCAGCTCGACTAGCGCAACTATGCTGACTTCGCCGTCTAGAGACAACTGGAATAGCGCAACTTTGCTGACTTCGCCGTTTAGAGCCAGCACCGCATCTCTAACACATACGACACCAAGGAAACACCAAACTACATAATGGAGCAACACGTCGATCTCATTGAAGAATTGCAAAAAGAAGTAATACAAGAAGAAACGTCATTTCTTGATCTTAAAACTCTCAATAAAAATATAAATAAAAAAGATAGTTTGATATTACAGGTCAATATTAGAAGTCTAAATCACAATTATACGAAATTGAATATTCTTATTAAGAGCTTGAAGATCAAACCATATATAATTGTATGTACAGAAACATGGAATTTACCCAATCCTCACTTTTTTGCAATACAGGGATATAAATTGTACTACAATAACGGTAACTTAAATCAAAATGATGGTGTCGTTGTATATATAAAAGATTGTGTATCAGAAATTACTGAAATAATCGAAATTGGTAGACTCAAAGTATTAAACTCACGAATAAGTCTAAATAACAACAGTAATCTTGAAATTTCCGCATTATATCGATGCCATGATTTACCGCGCCTTGAATTTATTTTGAATGTAAAATCATTTATCAATAGCAAAAGAAATATAAAACACCACCTGATTATTGGTGATTTTAACATCGATATTATGAAAGATGATGAATATAGCTTAGAATTATTAGACAATATGATGGAAAAGGGTTTCTTCCCGGGTTTTATACATACAACTAGACCAAATGGTAGTGGCGGAAGCGGTACATGCATTGACAACATGTATATAAAAGCTACATCTATAGACACTAAAACTTTTAAACTCTCGATTCCTTTTACTGATCATTATTCACTTTTCTTGAAACTGAATAAACCACCAAAATTAAAACAAGAAAATATCCAGTATCACTATAATTACTATAAACTTTCAAGTATAGCCATTACAAAAAATTGGAATGTTATAGAGGCAATGCATGATCCCGATGAAGCTACCGCATTCTTGATAACTGAAATACAAGACTGTTTAGAAAAGTCTAAAGAAGCGCATAAAACAACAAATAACAAGAGATATCCAAGGAAGGATTGGATATCTAAAGCAATAATGATCTCGTGTGAAAAGAAAGAACAACTATATATTAAAATGCGCAATGAACCAAATAATAATCTAATAAAATTAGAATATAAGAATTACACAAAGAGGCTAGACAAAGTTATTAAAGAGGCAAAAATAAAACATGAAAGAAATTTAATTAAGAACAATATCAATAATACCAAGCAACTTCGGAAATACATAAACAAAAAAATAGGAACCAACTTGAAAAAGAATAACACAATAAATAAGATCATTTTAAATAACAATTGCACAATAGAGGATCAGAGGCAAATTGCCAATCATATGAATTCGTACTTTTGTAGAATTGGAAAAGATCTAACTAACACCATTGTAAAACCCCAGGGTAAGAATTTACAATTACCAGCAATGAACATGAATACAATTTACATTAAACCGAGTAATAACGAGGAAATTCTTCAAATAATTGATAATATGAAAATAAAAAATGGTGGGGTAGATAACATTACTACCAAAACACTAAAAATACTATCATATCAAATTGTTAATGCACTAACACATATCTTTAATCTTTGTATTGAAAAATCAACATGGCCTCAAGCGCTTAAAACAGCTGAGGTAGTTCCTATTTTTAAATCGGGTAGTAAAGTGGATACATCAAACTATAGACCGATATCTCTAATTTCTAACGTAGCAAAGATATTTGAAAAAATTGTATATGTTCTTTTACAATCATTTTTGGATAATAATAATTTGTTAGCGCAGAATCAATTTGGATTTATAAAAAAAGGAAGGTACCAAAGATGCTCTTAGTTACTTAATGAACATAATCTATAAGAAATTAGACAAAAGTAAACCAATAGCTATTGCATTTTTAGATCTAGCAAAAGCTTTTGATACTGTCAACCCTGCTATTCTTTTAGACAAATTATATAATTATGGAATAAGAGGTAAAGCGCATGCACTTATATCTAACTATCTTAGTAACAGAAAACAAAAAGTAAGAATAGGAACAACTGAAAGCTATTATGAAACGATAACTACAGGTGTGCCGCAAGGTACTATACTAGGGCCACTCTTATTCATAATTTACGTAAACGATTTACTAACAAACAGAACAGATAGTACCATCTCATATGCGGATGATACAGCTATTATTTCAACAGATGATAACTGGGAGAAAGTTGAAAATAAAATGAACAAGTACTTAGAAGATATAAATATCTGGCTAGCACTTAACAAACTATCACTAAATATAAAGAAAACTGTGTACATAACTTTTGGTAACTATTGTGATAGTGTTCCCGAAGATATGAACATACGCATACAGGGTACTAAATTGAGCAGGGTAGAATACTGTAAATATCTAGGTATAATTATTGATTATAGGCTAAAGTGGGATAAACAGGCATGTTCTTGTTTGTGCACATAAGGATTGTGCACATATTTATTGTGCACGGATAGCATTGGTACATATCTAAATATATAGATATATACCAATGCTAAAATGTGCACAATTAATATGTGCACAATTCTTATGTGTACGAACAAGAATATGCCGATAAACATATTGAATATATAATAAAAAAAACTAAATATATAATATATATATATATATATATATATATATATACTGTACAAGTTATCAACATACAGGGTGTGTCAAAAGTTCCGGGACGGCCAGTTATCTCAGCGGGAATGCATTTTCGGAAAAAATGTTTCATACAAAAGATGTAGGATTTTTCCCTGGCTATCTGATGGTGACCTTGAATTTGACCTTGGGCTTGACCTTCAAGGTCATTTGAAGGTCAAGTCGAATTTTTTAAATGGGAACCCTCCTTTTTTATTGCGCAAACCGAAAGAGGGAAAAAATTCTCTTTCCAACGATATAAGACACATACGCGGTCAAATGTGATCTAGAGATCGTTTCAAGGTCAAGTCGGTAAAATGAGGTCAAATTGATCTTGGGCAGTCCAAAGCATGGAAACTAAGGGCGTTGGGAAAAAACTTTCCATACGAAAGTTTCCGCAAATCGAATGGAGCATCTGATGGTGACCATGAATTTGACCTTGGGCTTGACTTTCAAGGTCATTTAAGTCAAGTCGAATTTTTTGAATGGGAACCCTCTTTTTGTTGCAGAAATGCGGGAAAACTTACCTTTCCAGGGGTGTAAGATACATACGGGGTTAAAAGTGAGCCGAAGGTCATTTGAAGGTCAACGTTCTTATACTCCGATCATCTGGGCACCCCATCGAATTTCGTGTATCAGGGCGTTAAAAAACATTTTTTGTGCAAACGTTTCTGGATCAAAACCCAGACCTGGGACCTGGCTAATCACCGCTGACCTTGGAACGACCTTGGGTCGATCCAACGGGGCAAACCGACCCCAGATACGGGTTCAGCGACCCCGAAAACCTATGGGTTCGTGGTTTCAAGCACCTTCTGCAATTCCTTCTGGTTTGACCTTGGAACGACCTTGGGTCGACCCAACGGGGCAAACCGACCCCAGATACGGGTTCAGCGACCCCGAAAACCTATGGGTCCGTGGTTTTAAGCACCTTCTGCAATTCCTTCTAGTTTGACCTTGGAACGACCTTGGGTCGATCCAGCGGTGCAAACCGACCCCAGATACGGGTTCAGCGACCCCGAAAACCCATGGGTCCGTGGCCCGCATTTCTGCAACAAAAAGAGGGTTCCCATTCAAAAAATTCGACTTGACATTCAAATGACCTTGAAGGTCAAGCCCAAGGTCAAATTCAAGGTCACCATCAGATGCTCCATTCGATTTGCGGAAACTTTCGTATGGAAAGTTTTTTCCCAACGCCCTTAGTTTCCATGCTATGGACTGCCAAAGATCAATTTGACCTCATTTTACCGACTTGACCTTGAAACGACCTCTAGATCACATTTGACCCCTTATGTATCTTATATCGGTGGAAAGAGAATTTTTCCCTCTTTCGGTTTCCGCAATAAAAAAGGGGGCTTCCCATTTAAAAAATTCGACTTGACCTTCAAATGACCTTGAAGGTCAAGCCCAAGGTCAAATTCAAGGTCACCATCAGATAGCCAGAGAAAAATCCTACATCTTTTGTATGAAACATTTTTTCCGAAAATGCATTCCCGCTGAGATAACTGGCCGTCCCGGAACTTTTGACACACCCTGTATATGCAATCTGACACACTTAAGATAATATATTATGCATTTTTTCATAGTGTCATTAGCTATGGAAATATTGCATGGGGTGGTGCATATAAAAACAACTTAAAATTACTACAAAACATCCAAAATAGGATTTTAAAAATTATAAACAAAAATATTTTCAATCGAGACAACCCCTTAAATCTAAAACAAATTTTTGCTTACGAATGTGTAACGTATCATTATAATGAACTTAGGAATTTATACTTAACATCGACTAGCAAAACTAGAAATAAACTTATAATACCACCAAAGTGTTCGAAAACTGTTAGTGATAAAGATAACTATGTCAGAGCGATACAAGTATTTAATTGTCTTCCGAAATCTAATCCAAATCTTAAAGTTCTAGATATCGCAAAAAATTATAATAACAAAAAGCTAAAAATTTGGATTAGTACTAATATATTCTAGAATTTAAAAAAAAAAAAATAAATTAAATAAATAAATAAATAAAAATTTAACCTTCCAGTATGGGTGAGATAATCAATGTGGACCAAATATATTATTTATAGTGGAATCTTTGATTCCATGCCTATTATAAGTTACTTAAGTTTTTTTAGTTTTGAGTACACCGGACCTATGTACAGGTAGCTATGTCTACCTCTATAGGATGTTTGCTGCTTCAGACATGTAACTATGTCCTGAAGTAAGCAATAACATGTAATACAACATGTACTACTCTGGTTTAAATAAATAAATAAATAAATAAATATGCACACGCACGCACACACACACACACACACACATACATAATATATATATATATATATATATATATATATATATATATATATATATATATGTGTGTGTATCCATATCCATATATGCGTAGAGGAAACCAGCGATACTTCTATTCAATTTAAAATTCGTAATAATGAAACGTATGTAGAATTTAGAAATTTCACGTCATCTTTTCTATTGATGTTATTTTTATCCTTTTTAATGTGAATCATTTCTGATATTAGTCGTTTTTTGTAAATTGATTCGTAATCTATAATTTTAGTGTTGTTCCAATCAAATTCATTTGAGAATTGGTTCATGTGTTGAGAAACAACTGCTTCATTGTTGTTCTTCTTTTTATGTTCGTTAATTCTAGTTTTGAGAGTGCGTTTGGTTTTTCCTACGTATGACGCCGGACATGATTTACATACAAACTTATATACAACGTTCGTCCCATCCCACTTATTTGTGATATCTTTACCTAGAGTAATTATCAAGTTTAGATTTTTCTTAACTATAGGGGAAATTCGAAAGTTGAAGGATTTTAATATTACTGCAATTTTGTCGTATCGGTCGTTGAAAGGTAGAGAAATGTGCGGAGTAAATCTATTGGGTATAGTAGTGACATTGTAGTGTTGATTCTGTTTGATTTTCTTTAATCGAGTGTATATGGCACGTTTAATGAATTTTAAGGGATAGTTGTTATTTTGAAGAGTTTTTAAGACTATGTCGATATTTTTCTTATGAAACTTTTTGTGTGATAACGAAATTGCTCTGTCGACGAGATTGTAAATAATATTTGTTTTTTGTTTTATTGGATGTTTGGAAAGGAAATTGATTAATCTGCCCGAGGAAGTGGGTTTGTTGAACCAGTCTGCAATAATGGTATTATTTTGTCGAATTAGAGTCATATCTAAAAAACTGATTTTTTGATTTTGTTCTAATTCATAAGTGAATTGTAATCTATTGTTATATGAGTTAAACGTTGTTAGTACTATATCAATGTGTTTTTTGTTAATGCACATAATAGTGTCATCAACATAACGGAAATAGAATAAAGGAATAGCGTTGTGATTATCTTTTAAGATTTTTAAACAATTCGTTTCAAAGTTATCTATAACGATATCTGCAAATAATGGTGAAATGTTTTGCGTTGAATGATGAGGATCGTGGACTGGAGAGGCTCAAAATTAATAAGACTTTCGTGTAGAGATTAAGTGAGGATTTATTGCAGAAGTCCGTTGTGCCTCTTAGCGTACAGTAGGTTGCTGTCTCTTCTGCCGTCGCGCGAGAACTGAGCCGGCCGGTGCTGCGGAGCGCCGTCGGCGTGCCCTGGTAGTTGGAGGGGGGGGGGGCAGAGAGGCGCGTGGCGAGCGCCGGCCGGCTGCGCATCCGCTCGACGCGAACATTGCCCCATAAGGCGCGATGACTTCAGCGTCTCGCATTTTCGAGGCGTTGGATCGCCAACATTCCGCCCACCTTCGCCAGACTGGCGAATGGTCTCAGTCAGCTCGACGACACGGGTGAGGCCATCACTCCCTGGATGGATGGCTGTGATACGTGCGATGGGCCATTTGGATGGTGGCGTGAGCTCGTTGCGAACGAGAACGAGTTCGCCCACGGTGACTGAGGGTTGCGGCTGCCTCCACTTCATACGTGAATGCAGAGCCGTCAAGTACTCTGTGGACCACCTGGCCCAGAAATGTTGCGTCATCTGGCTGATTAAAAGCCAGCGTTTTCCTGGAGGCACATTGGCGTCGGTGAGGTCTTCTTCAGGCACTAAAAATGACGAACGCTGTATAAGAAAATGTGAAGGTGATAAAAATTCAAGGTCCGAAGGGTCGTCGGTGAGAGCAGTTAGTGGTCTGGAATTAAGGCATGCTTCAATTCTGCACATAAGAGTTGCAAGCTCCGAAAAGGTGAGAACTTGATCTCCAATGACGCGACGTAAATGATGCTTGGCCGATTTAACTGCGGCTTCCCAAATGCCACCAAAATGAGGTGCACTGGGAGGATTAAAGTGCCAAGACGTTGCTTCTTGAGCGAGAGACTTAATAATTGAAGACAAACATGAAGAAGAAGCGTCAACCATTTGTCTCAGTTGAACGTCAGCACCAACAAAGTTTGTACCTTGGTCAGAGTATAACTCTCTACAATGACCTCTACGAGCGGTGAATCGATGAAACGCTTCAATAAAGGCTCCACTGGAATAATCCTCCACTACTTCTATGTGGACGGCTCTAGTAGTCATGCAGATGAATATAGCAATATACCCCTTCATTGTGCCTTTACCTCTCGTTTTTATAAGCCGAACGTTGATAGGACCGGCATAATCGACACCAGAACGTTGAAAAGGCGAGGACGATCTCACGCGTGACTTGGGTAGCTCGCCCATTAATTGAGTAGGCACCCGAGCAGCCTGGCGTGAGCATGTGAGGCAGGCTCTGATGACTTTCTTAACCGCGGATCGACCTTTCACTAACCAGTACTGACGTCTGAGTGTGGCAAGAGTTAATTGAGTACCACCATGAAGAGTGCGATGATGAGCATCTCTAATTAACAACGTTGTAAAGTGACAATCAGCAGGTAAAATTAGTGGATGCTTAGCATCTTCCTCGAGAAGAGAGTGAGAGAGGCGACCGCCCACCCTGAGCAAATGATTTTGTATCATGGGATTTAATGGCAAAAGAGTACTCTTCGTTGAAAGTTTACCTTTTCGCTGTAACTGTTGGAGCTCAAATTTAAAATACGCTGTTTGAACTAGATAGATCAGACAAAGTCTGGTGTTCTCAATCTCACTAGCACTTATTTCCTCCGAAGTCGGAGTGTGATGACATAGTAGGGATTGAAGAACAGTACGAAAACTAACAACCGAACTTGCAGTTGCTTCACGTTCAGCTTTCGTGCAGATTCTGTAGATGAATCTAAAACAGTACGCCGCTAGTCGATATAACTTATTTAACGACGAATATTTGTTAATAAGACTCCAAATTTCTGGTGTATTCTCGACAGAATTTGGCATGTCTTTTCTAGCGACTAGAGTATGACTAGGTTGAATATTCAAACTATTTACCGAGAAATTGAGTTCATCATGAGACCTTGACCAAGGTTCATGGCTATCAGAAAGCCAAACGGGACCTTTCCACCATAAGCTATGCGAAGCTAGTTTCGAGGGCTCAATTCCTCGTGATATGACATCGGCGAGGTTGTCAGCTGATCGCACATGATGCCAATATGCGTCAGGCAATAGGGTGTGAATTTCTGAGCACCTATTAGCCATGAAAACACCCCATCTTGAAGGGTGGTCTTTCAGCCAAAAAAGCACATCCGCTGAATCTGACCAAAGGTGAACACTCTCAACCTTTATTGGGAAAGCTTCGATAAACATTTGAACGAGGCGAGCAAGTAGCAACGCTGCGCAAAGTTCTAAACGAGGTATAGTTAGCGTCTTAATTGGAGCTACTTTTGTTTTAGCCACTTGAAGTGTAACTAGAGTATTTCGATTCTGAATCAATCGAAGGTAAATAACTGCACCATATGCAAACTTTGATGCGTCAGCAAACCCGTGAACTTCAATTAATTCACAATTAGGTGTAAAGCCACTCCAACGCGGGATTTTAATCAGACTGATCGAAGGAAGATCTTGCAACCAATTCTGCCAGCGATTAGATATTTCAGTGGGAAGCTCCTCATCCCAACTAATTTTTAGAAGCCACAACGATTGCAGAATAATCTTAGCAGTGATTACGATGGGAGCTAGCCAGCTCATAGGGTCAAAGATACGAGCTATTCTAGACAGCACAGTTCGCTTGATAAATGGCGGTTCGACTGAAAAGTCTTCAAAATGAAAACTAAAGCAATCATTATTGGGTTCCAATTTATACCCAAGATTGGTACGGAGGTTTCAGAGGTAAATAGTGAGATTGAATTTGAAACTAACATATTGAGTGGTAAGCAGGTCAGTACTTCCGCATTGTTTGATGTCCACTTACGAAGATTGAAGTGGGCTTGCTTGAAGAGCTGTATCAACTCCTTTTGTTTCTGTAAGGCTTCCTCAAGAGAGTGAGCGCCAGAAAGAACATTATCCGAATACATTTCGGTTCGCACAGATTCCGCTGCAATCGGATAATTTTTGCCATAATCTTTGGCCAGTTTAAGCAGTGTACGTATGGCTAGGTAAGGCGAACATGCCAATCCATACGTCACAGTAATCAATCGATAAGTTTGAATGGGTTCATGAGAATTGAAACGCCATAAAATAGATTGATAAGGGTGATCAGATTGTTCGGCACCAATTTGCCGAAAGATTTTCTCCACGTCAGCTGAAAGAGCAACCTTGTACCTACGCTAAGTACAGATCAAAGCGACGGGATTTTGGAGAAGATTAGGGCCAATGTGTAGAAGATCATTGACAGAAATTCCTGTTTTGCTCTTGCTCGAGCCGTTAAACACAGTACGCAATTTGGTCGTCGTACTGGTTTCCTTCCATACACCGTGATGTGGTAAGAAGGCTTGATTCTTAGGAAATGAATCTAAATCAGTGGTAAGAGTCATATGACCTAAGTCTATGTACTCTTTGATGAATTCAATATACGCTGTTTTCAGTTTTTCGTCCTTAGTGAAGTTAGCTTCAAGACGATTGAGAGCGCGTAAAGCGGCAGAATATGAGCCTTCGAGGTGAGCAGAGCTCAGAGTTTCTCGATCCTTCCAAGGCAGACTTACTATGTACCGATCCGACTCATCCTGTCGAGTGGTTTTTTGATAAAAATCCTCGCACGCTTGTTCGTCAGGTGAGTAAGATTTTTTATCGACAGGTATTTCCTCCGCCCTCCAAAAATCTTGTACGAGCTCCAAAAGTTTGGCTTCATGCTCGCAGCTGTTTGAACAATGAAGAGATATTGATTCTAGCCCTATTTCTGAAGTTGAAGAAGAGAGATTACCTGTCAAGAGCCATCCAAGTTTGGAACTAAGTGCTATCGGCTGAAGACTTTGGCCCTTAACTATTTGATTTTCAATGATTTGCGCATAAACGCTAGCACCGAGTAGAATATCGATACGTGAAGGTTCGAGATACTTGGGGTCTTCTAGTTGCAGCCCTCTTAAGTATTCGAAATTTGTATTACCCCCTACGACGGGAGGCTTATACGACGAGAGTTTTGGCAAGACTATCGAGTCAACCTTTAGAGAAGGTTGAATCAAAATGAGGTTGTATAGAAAGACAAGCTACCTTAGAAGATACAGCAGCTCTCTTTTCGCCTATACCTTGAATGTGCGTATGACTGGTTCTACAATCTAATGAGAGCAAGTTACACAAGGCTTGTGTAACAAGTGAGATTTGAGATCCGGGGTCGATGAGCGCACGAACTAGAATTTTGGTTCCATTAGGACCAAGGGCGTTAACCCTAGTGGTAGCTAAAAGTACTCCTGTACATTTAGTACTTTCTCCACGATTAAGGGAGACTGCTTGATGAGCAAATTGAATGTCTTTTGAAATGACAAGATTGCCACAGTTTGGGCTAGGGGAGCTGGGCACAGAATCAATCTGATCAGTCTGCGATGAACTGATTACTTGATGCTGTCAGTGTGCACCAAAGTGTGATGCTTAGCTTTGCAAAGAAAGCATCGATACGTGGAAGTACAATTTTTAACGTTGTGTTTTCCTAAACAATTGTAACAAAGATTAGAAGATCTGATCAATTCCTTTCGCTCAGGAATCGTTTTATTGAGAAATCGTCTGAGCATTATCATGCTCTGATTTACGAGGTTTTGAATTTGTGGATTGAGCTTTTGAATTATTTGTTGACGACGATCTAGTGCCAGCTTCGATGGCCTCTAGAGTAAGGGTTTGACTACGAAGAAAAGCTTGAAGTTGTTCCATTGTCGGAGGATCGACACTATCACCTAGATGCTTCTCCCACTCTTTACGATTATTTAAATCAAGACGATTCAGCGTTAAATGAACGATTAAATCACTACCCAACGAATCAGCTCTATCAAGGGATGCCAGACTAGGGATGGGATTGAAAATTTCCCTATAAATTCGCTTAATTTCCAATGACGTATCTGCCTTCATGGCTTTGACTGAGAACATTTCTGAAATATGAGAGCTAACAATTCGACGTTGATTTTCGTAATACTCGATTAGTGCTGTCCATGCTCGTTCATAATTATCACCCGAAATGGGAAGAGATTTAATTTTCTGAAGTGCTTCTCCTGCGAGGTGAGTGCGAAGATAATGCAATTTCAAAACAGGCGTTAAGTCTTCGCGACGATGTATGACTGAGCGAAAGACATCCCTAAAATTCTCCCAATCAGAGAATTTACCTGAAAATTTTGTTAGTTGATCGGGCTGAACCTGTAATAACTGGGGCAGCATTCGAATTAGAAGAACTTTGAGCAGCATCTCTAGATTTAATAGATTCTAAGAAGTCAAGAAAATCTCCTCTGCGGTCGTAGAAACTATCCTCAACCAGATCACAGAGATTAGTTGTAAAAGAGGCATGTTTTTTATCAAGACCTTCAATGAGCATGAGTTTCTCGTGATTCTGACGAAAAGTCGTATAATTTGCTTCAAGTCCAGCTAAACACGATTCTGCGTAACCTTTCGTCATGTTATCTTTACCCTTAGATTTGAAATTTTTAAAAGAATTTGCAATTTTAACTTGAAGCTCCATCTGCTTAGCATGAAACGCCTCCATTTTGAGATCAAATAATTGGACTAGTAAGGAATTTGACTATTTAAACTTTGGTATTGAGTTAACTATTCTTGCCCACTCGAGAGTAGAACAAGAAATAGTAAGAGTTATTACATCTAAGTCTTAACCTAGGTTATAATACTTATGTTAGTATGAACGTAGATGCGCTTGAAGATGCAACGTTGAGTGCGTCTGCTAACGTTCCCACGGTGAATCAGCTGATGATCCACAGCGTTGACTGCACGAAGTGAAGTTACTGCCGACGATGTATTCAGCTATCCCTGCAGCGTTGTCAGCAACTGAATCAGCAATGCATCAGTCGTGATCCTCAGTTGAAAGCAATGAAACCTCTTATTAAGCGCAGTCGTCGTCCAATGAAACTGCAAGGTCACATCACATAAGTATTTGCTAAGTCAGATATTGCATTCAACTTTCTCAAGACAAGTTAAATATTATAATTAATTTTATAATAACTCAAACTCAATTAAGTTGTATTAATCTCAAATTAATTTACGCAATTTTAATTAAAGTAACATTGACTAAATAAGATCAATAAATTTTCTTAGTATTGCATGAAGAGACTAGAAAAAGTCGCACAAATAAATTTAAATAAAATTGGAACGATATGTGTCCATGTAAACTGCCGAAATATCCAAGCACAACTGGATCAGCGATGAGAGTGAAGTAGATGGACTCATACAGCTTCAATCCGTTGATACGCTCCCCCTTGTGCCGAGTGTTGGACTCGTCCGCCTCCTAATCTTCTTGGCGACGACGTATTCGGCTTCCCTGACGTCACACGTCCTGATGGTCGACTTCTTGTTGCCAATTCTTCTTTTCTTGTGGAAAGCTCGATATATGCACGGCGAGCTTCTCGCACCGTGTTGCTGTAGCGAGGGATGTCCACGCAGGTACTACGTGGACGAACTGGCGTGGACCCCGTAGCGCGCCGACACGTGGGTAACTCCTGACTTGGCTTGCGTGAGCCCCGTAGCGTGTAGGCTCTACGCGGGTACTCCTTGGCTTGACTGATGTGGACCCCGTAGCGTGTACGCTGCACGCGGGTTGTCCGTACGCTGGCTCGTTTGAGCTCCGAGAATAGCTGCCCTTGATTGCATCGTTTAATTGATCATCGTACGAGGGCGATGACTCTTGAGCGGGTTTTACAACGCACGCTCTTCTCGGTTTGAGATTACCACTTGTTACTCTTGGCTGCAACAAGATGGCTGCCGATCACCGTACGAGCGCGGTGACTCTAGAGCTGGCTTTACAGCGCACGCTCTTGGCGACGTCTTGGAGTCGGTAGACACGCACACTACAAGGCGTTTTCGGAAATGGGGAGAATAGCAATTGATGTGCTATTTCCCCTAGGAAGCCTTAGAAGGTGGCTTCCGAGTACGCGCGACGGCGGAACAAATGAGAGAGAGAGACAGCAACATACGCGCGAAGTCAACATGTGTGCACATGCGACTGTTTCGGCACTCACGACCACGAAAACTTTGATGCGTACCTGTGAAGAAGAAAGGTGTTTATCTCTACGCCACTCGAAAGTAGACGTAGAAGATAAAAGAAGGCTTTTTTCCCTGCGTCTTCATGGCGATGTTACTCCCACGATCCGGCTCGAAGGACCAAATGTTTTGCGTTGAATGATGAGGATCGTGGACTGGAGAGGCTCAAAATTAATAAGACTTTCGTGTAGAGATTAAGTGAAGATTTATTGCAGAAGTCCGTTGTGCCTCTTAGCGTACAGTAGGTTGCTGTCTCTTCTGCCGTCGCGCGAGAACTGAGCCGGCCGGCGCTGCGGAGCGCCGTCGGCGTGCCCTGGTAGTTAGAGGGGGGCAGCAGAGAGGCGCGTGGCGAGCGCCGCACACTGGGGCCATACGGATTTTTTGGTTCGAAACCACCTAGAGGTCGCAATTCTCAACGGAATCTCAAAATTTTTGCTTAGGAACATTCGTTATCAAATATCGAAGAGCCCTACGAAGCCTGATTTTCCAAAAAATTAACCTATAAATCTAAGGAGTCATATAATCCTATCACATCAACCAATCAATTCAATTTTTGACCTGCAAATTCAAAAAATACGATAAACCTTTAATTTGTAAGCCTTTTACTCGTGAACTCTTGACCTTTGATCCAGTAAGCCATGCACTCATAAACTCTAAACCTATACGCCCTAGCCTCATAAGTCTTAAGGGGGTCTTACACCTAGTGGCTTCTGAGGCCAAAATCAGCTATAAAAAAGAGAAAAATGTTATTTAAACCACATACAATGTATATCCTAAAAATATACACTATTTCTGACAGAATGGCCCAAGACTTAATCTGTAGACCAATTTTATGAATCAAGGTTAAGAGAGCATGTGTCAAGGACTTATAAATTGAAGTTTTATAGCCTTTTTGGGAATCACAAGTGTAAATTTTGGGGTTATAGGTTATAAATTAGGTTTATAGGTTCATATTTTCAAAATTAGGCTTCGTAGCGATCTTTGGTATTTTGTCACAAAAGTTCCTGTTTTTGAATTTTCAAATTCGGTTGAGAATTATGACCTCTAGGTGGTTTTGAACCTTTCGGCCCCAGTGTGCGCTGGCCGGCTGCGCACCCGCTCGACGCGAACATTGCCCCATAAGGCGCGATGACTTCAGCGTCTCGCATTTTCGAGGCGTTGGATCGCCAACAATGCACATAATAGTATCATCAATATAACGGAAATAGAATAAAGGAACAGCGTTGTGATTATCTTTTAAGATTTTTAAACAATTCGTTTCAAAGTCATCTATAGCGATATCTGCAAATAATGGTGAAATTGGTGAGCCCATGGGTGTACCCTCGATTTGTCGATAATAGTTATTATTGAAAGAGAAAAAGGTGTTCGCGAATAGAAATTTAGTGCATGTAATAATGTCATTAAAAGGTATTTTGCATTTGTTATGTATGTGATGAAATCTTCTATCTAAGCTATCTAATACTAGTTGTAGCGGTATGTTTGTATATAATGAAGTCACATCTAACGAAAGAAATATGTAATCATCTGGAATAATGACAGAGTTTAGTTTTTGTTTTAATTGAGAACTATTGTTAATGTGTGATATCGGTACTTTAACAGAAGACTTAATTTCGTTGTATATTGTTTTAGATAGAAAGTGAGTCGTACTATTAATTAAAGAAATTATCGGACGAAAGGGTGTGTCTTTTTTATGGATTTTCGGTAAACCGTAGCATTTTGCTAATGTTGTGTTGGTACAAGAGAGAGCGTTATTGTGAAATTTCGTTTGTAAGTAATTATTGTTGTTCAAGTTTTTTAGTATCTTCGAAGTATCAGTTTGTAATTTCTTTAAGGGGTTTGTTTTGATATTTTCATAAGTGGTAGCGTCCGATAATAACTTTATCATTTTTACAGTGTATTCAGTTTTGTGGAGACAAACCGTTACGTTACCTTTGTCTGAAGTAGTAAACATTAAATCTAGATTTGTTTTGATAAATTTTGTCTTAGAAAGTTTTAGGTTTAAATTTCTATCGTGACTAGTCATATGTTTTTGTTGTTTGAAACCCATTTTTAGATTTAACGAGACTTTTTCTCTGATTTCCGATTATTTAGACGCAGGTAATTCAGAGTTTTGTAAACTAAACTCAACATTTTTAATAGTGCCAATGATGTCTTTTTTACAGATGTTTGTATTAACACTGAATTTTGGTCCTAATGAGACTGTGTTCATTATGTCTTCTGGTATATGTACATTTGTCAAATTTTTGAAAAATTGTTTTGGTGTAGAAATCACTGAAGATTCTAGTGTTTTATTAAGTAGATTTTTTAATTTTTGTTTGAAGATTTTATTATGTTTCTTTAAAATGATTTTAACTTTTTTATCGGTATAGATAAAAAAGGTATTTGTAGAGCTAGTATCAATGTTGACTTTAAGAATTCTGTTTTTTAGTATGGACAATGATTTGTTGAGAAAATTGATGTGAAAGTTAATGTTTCGAATTTCAAGATTTAAAAGTTTGTTGGTAACGTGTTTATAGATGTCAACAAGTTTAAGTTTACACCTTTGGCTATGAAATGAGAGAGTACGAAAACGCTTACTTAAGTTTACAATGTGTTGCGGAAAAAGGTCGTTAGATCTGCACTTTAAAAGGAACCAGCGCTGTGGGATTGTTTCTGCCAGTTGGTAGTTTAAGTTCGTCCACCTTTTGAGTTGCTGTTTGGCTTGTGGACCGTAGGTATTTACAATATAATTAAAAAAGGATCTTCGTTGGTAATGTGTATTTGAGTCCATATCTGATCTAAGACTCGTGTATGTATTCGATGAAGATTAAGATTGCACTCCAGTTGTTGATGTTGAATTGAGGTGAGGGATCGATCTGACGGAGGCCAATGGAAGAAATCAAAATGCAAGATTCTTTATAATTATATTACGACGTTTCGTTGGCAACCTCTTCATTTTACATGCATTAAATTTCTATTCGCCAACACCTTTTTCTCTTTCAATAACAACTATTATCGACAAATCGAGGGTACGCCCATGGGTTCACCAATTTCATTATTATTTGCAGATATCGTTATAGATGACTTGGAAACGAATTGTTTAAAAATCTTAAAAGATAATCACAACGCTGTTCCTTTATTCTATTTCCGTTATGTTGATGATACTATTATGTGCATTAACAAAAAAACACATTGATATAGTACTAACAACTAACGTTTGAAGAAACGGTACTAACCTGATGGTCAGAACTGCCGGAAGTCTCAGCGAGTATGTCGGCCGCTTCGGCTAATTTATTAAGGTCCGTAGCACCAGTAGCGATAAAAATCGAACGGTGTTGTGGCGGAAGTTGATCGAGAAAGACAGTCTGGATGATTTTATCGTCGAAGAGCCTTGATTGAGGGCACGAAGCCTCTGAAGAACTCTCTTAGGCTTGCCATCAGTCAATACTTCCCCCTTTAGAAGTTTTCACAGATTGTGCTCTGCAGAGCTGGCGAAGGTGTCAATCTAACACTCTTTTACTAAGTTATAAATTCCTGCAGGAGCAGGGTCCTGCCTAATTATGTTCCTGATAGCCGACATGCCTTCAGCGCCTAATGATAGGCAGAGATAATCTACTTTAGTAGAGTCTGCAGTGATCTGCGTATGGCGGAATGCGGCCTCAGCCTGAAAGAACCACAACTCGGGATCTGTCTGAATGAAGGGCGGACTTTTAGGCATATGGGCGCCTTCAATACTGTTACCCGAGGCCGTTTCTAACCGTTGCAGCCGCTGCTGCAATGCCTCCACAGAGATCTCTGCGTTGTCCGGCATCTTGATGAACAAGAATGTACACGAGCCGAAAACCTAGAGCGTAAATACTACCTCTACGCGACTCGAAAGTACACGTATAGGATAGGAGAAATTCAATTCCTCCGGAGGGGTTATTAACGAGCCAAAATTGCCTTACGTCGATGCGTATCACGAGTAGCCTAGTTAGTGCTCGCAGGCACAAACAATGGTTTTAAAGCTAATCCTAAGCTAAAACTTAAAACTATGTATTAAAATTATGAGTAAACCGCGTGAAAAGCTAACAAGACCACTTTCTCGCTGAAAAAAAAAAATTTAATCTTATTACAGAGTTTGATTAGGCAATGCGAGATTTAATAACATTGAAAAAGTGTAGTACGCGTGACTCAAAAATATTAAAAGGTTTTTCGTGTCACCTTGCGCAAGAGCAAGCTTGAAACTCGATGAGATGAGAAAGTCAAAGTGGCCGTCTAGTTCCTAGAACGCGTGGCCGATGCGCGCGAATTTCACGAATTCAAAATCTCGTGAGTAACAACGCGCCGCGCGACGACAATCTCGGAAGGCCGGGAGAAGGTAAACACTTCCATGTGTTTGAAGTTCTGAACGTTCATCATGAACGAAAAATCGAATATTCCCAAAATCGGTTTTTTTTATATTATCTGTTAGATATATGCATAAAACCAATAGAAACAGCGATATAAGTTATTTCCGAAGTGATCATCCCCCAAAATCAGCCCCCAAACCACCCTCACAAGACAATACATGATAAAAAAATTTATATTTTAACAGCTTATGAATTTCCTAAAAATTTTAACACGGGAATTTCTTCAAGAGCTTACCAAATACTAATAAAAAAATTGCCGAGACCAAAATCGATCCGGAACCCTTCCTCCGGGGGATGCAAGTGGGGCAAAACGGCTAAAAACACATAAAAAATACCTTTAAAAAATTCTATCTCTAGCGACTACGCGATTCCTAAAAATTTTATCACGGGAATTTCTTCAAGAGCTTACCAAATATTCATAAAAAAATTGTCGAGAGCAAAATCGATCCGGAACCCTTCCATCAGGGGGATGCAAGCGGGGCAAAACGGCTAAAAAGACATGAAAAATACATATAAAAAATTCTGTCTCTAGCGACTATGCGATTCCTAAAAATTTGATAACGGTAATTTCTTCTAGAGCTAACGAAATACTTATAAAAAAATTGCCGAGACCAAAATCGATCCGGAACCCTTCCTTCAGGGGGATGCAAGTGGGGCCAAACGGCTAAAAACACCTGAAAAATACATATAAAAAATTCTGTCTCTAGCGACTATGCGATTCCTAAAAATTTTAACACGGGAATTTCTTCAAGAGCTTACCAAATACTAATAAAAAAATTGCCGAGACCAAAATCGATCCGGAACCCTTCCTCCGGGGGATGCAAATGGGGCAAAACGGCTAAAAACACATAAAAAATACCTTTAAAAAATTATGTCTCTGGCGACTATGCGATTCCTAAAAATTTTATCACGGAAATTTCTTCTAGAGCTTACCAAATACTTATAAAAAAATTGCCGAGACCAAAATCGATCCGGAACCCTTCCTTCAGGGGGATGCAAGCGGGGCAAAACGGCTAAAAAGACATGAAAAATACATATAAAAAATTCTGTCTCTGGCGACTATGCGATTCCTAAAAATTTTAACACGGGAATTTCTTCAAGAGCTTACCAAATACTAATAAAAAAATTGCCGAGACCAAAATCGATCCGGAACCCTTCCTCCGGGGGATGCAAGTGGGGCAAAACGGCTAAAAACACATAAAAAATACCTTTAAAAAATTCTATCTCTAGCGACTACGCGATTCCTAAAAATTTTATCACGGGAATTTCTTCAAGAGTTTACCAAATATTCATAAAAAAATTGTCGAGAGCAAAATCGATCCGGAACCCTTCCATCAGGGGGATGCAAGCGGGGCAAAACGGCTAAAAACACATAAAAAATACCTTTAAAAAATTCTATCTCTAGCGACTACGCGATTCCTAAAAATTTTATCACGGGAATTTCTTCAAGAGTTTACCAAATATTCATAAAAAAATTGTCGAGAGCAAAATCGATCCGGAACCCTTCCATCAGGGGGATGCAAGCGGGGCAAAACGGCTAAAAAGACATGAAAAATACATATAAAAAATTCTGTCTCTAGCGACTATGCGATTCCTAAAAATTTGATAACGGTAATTTCTTCTAGAGCTAACGAAATACTTATAAAAAAATTGCCGAGACCAAAATCGATCCGGAACCCTTCCTTCAGGGGGATGCAAGTGGGGCCAAACGGCTAAAAACACCTGAAAAATACATATAAAAAATTCTGTCTCTAGCGACTATGCGATTCCTAAAAATTTTAACACGGGAATTTCTTCAAGAGCTTACCAAATACTAATAAAAAAATTGCCGAGACCAAAATCGATCCGGAACCCTTCCTCCGGGGGATGCAAGTGGGGCAAAACGGCTAAAAACACATAAAAAATACCTTTAAAAAATTATGTCTCTGGCGACTATGCGATTCCTAAAAATTTTATCACGGAAATTTCTTCTACAGCTTACCAAATACTTATAAAAAAATTGCCGAGACCAAAATCGATCCGGAACCCTTCCTTCAGGGGGATGCAAGCGGGGCAAAACGGCTAAAAAGACATGAAAAATACATATAAAAAATTCTGTCTCTGGCGACTATGCGATTCCTAAAAATTTTAACACGGGAATTTCTTCAAGAGCTTACCAAATACTAATAAAAAAATTACCGAGAGCAAAATCGATCCGGAACCCTTCCTCCGGGGGATGCAAGTGGGGCAAAACGGCTAAAAACACATAAAAAATACCTTTAAAAAATTCTGTCTCTGGCGACTATGCGATTCCTAAAAATTTGATAACGGTAATTTCTTCTAGAGCTAACGAAATACTTATAAAAAAAATTGTCGAGAGCAAAATCGATCCGGAACCCTTCCATCAGGGGGATGCAAGCGGGGCAAAACGGCTAAAAAGACATGAAAAATACATATAAAAAATTCTGTCTCTAGCGACTATGCGATTCCTAAAAATTTGATAACGGTAATTTCTTCTAGAGCTAACGAAATACTTATAAAAAAATTGCCGAGACCAAAATCGATCCGGAACCCTTCCTTCAGGGGGATGCAAGTGGGGCCAAACGGCTAAAAACACCTGAAAAATACATATAAAAAATTCTGTCTCTAGCGACTATGCGATTCCTAAAAATTTTAACACGGGAATTTCTTCAAGAGCTTACCAAATACTAATAAAAAAATTGCCGAGACCAAAATCGATCCGGAACCCTTCCTCCGGGGGATGCAAATGGGGCAAAACGGCTAAAAACACATAAAAAATACCTTTAAAAAATTATGTCTCTGGCGACTATGCGATTCCTAAAAATTTTATCACGGAAATTTCTTCTAGAGCTTACCAAATACTTATAAAAAAATTGCCGAGACCAAAATCGATCCGGAACCCTTCCTTCAGGGGGATGCAAGCGGGGCAAAACGGCTAAAAAGACATGAAAAATACATATAAAAAATTCTGTCTCTGGCGACTATGCGATTCCTAAAAATTTTAACACGGGAATTTCTTCAAGAGCTTACCAAATACTAATAAAAAAATTGCCGAGACCAAAATCGATCCGGAACCCTTCCTCCGGGGGATGCAAGTGGGGCAAAACGGCTAAAAACACATAAAAATACCTTTAAAAATTCTATCTCTAGCGACTACGCGATTCCTAAAAATTTTATCACGGGAATTTCTTCAAGAGTTTACCAAATATTCATAAAAAAATTGTCGAGAGCAAAATCGATCCGGAACCCTTCCATCAGGGGATGCAAGCGGGGCAAGACGGCTAAAAAGACATGAAAAATACATATAAAAAATTCTGTCTCTAGCGACTATGCGATTCCTAAAAATTTGATAACGGTAATTTCTTCTAGAGCTAACGAAATACTTATAAAAAAATTGCCGAGACCAAAATCGATCCGGAACCCTTCCTTCAGGGGGATGCAAGTGGGGCCAAACGGCTAAAAACACCTGAAAAATACATATAAAAAATTCTGTCTCTAGCGACTATGCGATTCCTAAAAATTTTAACACGGGAATTTCTTCAAGAGCTTACCAAATACTAATAAAAAAATTGCCGAGACCAAAATCGATCCGGAACCCTTCCTCCGGGGGATGCAAGTGGGGCAAAACGGCTAAAAACACATAAAAAATACCTTTAAAAAATTATGTCTCTGGCGACTATGCGATTCCTAAAAATTTTATCACGGAAATTTCTTCTACAGCTTACCAAATACTTATAAAAAAATTGCCGAGACCAAAATCGATCCGGAACCCTTCCTTCAGGGGGATGCAAGCGGGGCAAAACGGCTAAAAAGACATGAAAAATACATATAAAAAATTCTGTCTCTGGCGACTATGCGATTCCTAAAAATTTTAACACGGGAATTTCTTCAAGAGCTTACCAAATACTAATAAAAAAATTACCGAGAGCAAAATCGATCCGGAACCCTTCCTCCGGGGGATGCAAGTGGGGCAAAACGGCTAAAAACACATAAAAAATACCTTTAAAAAATTCTGTCTCTGGCGACTATGCGATTCCTAAAAATTTGATAACGGTAATTTCTTCTAGAGCTAACGAAATACTTATAAAAAAAATTGCCGAGACCAAAATCGATCCGGAACCCTTCCTTCAGGGGGATGCAAGCGGGGCAAAACGGCTAAAAAGACATGAAAAATACATATAAAAAATTCTGTCTCTAGCGACTATGCGATTCCTAAAAATTTGATAACGGTAATTTCTTCTAGAGCTAACGAAATACTTATAAAAAAATTGCCGAGACCAAAATCGATCGGGAACCCTTCCTTCAGGGGGATGCAAGTGGGGCAAAACGGCTAAAAACACCTGAAAAATAACTTTAAAAAATTATGTCTCTGGTGACTATGCGATTCCTACAAATTTTATCACGGAAATTTCTTCTAGAGCTTACCAAATACTCATAAAAAAATTGCCGAGACCAAAATCGATCCGGAACCCTTCCTTCAGGGGGATGAAAGTGGGGCAAAACAGCTAAAAAGACATGAAAAATACATTTAAAAAATTCTGTCTCTAGCGACTATGCGATTCCTAAAAATTTGATAACGGTAATTTCTTCTAGAGCTAACGAAATACTTATAAAAAAATTGCCGAGACCAAAATCGATCCGGAACCCTTCCTTCAGGGGGATGCAAGCGGGGCAAAACGGCTAAAAAGACATGAAAAATACATTTAAAAAATTCTGTCTCTAGCGACTATGCGATTCCTAAAAATTTTATCACGGGAATTTCTTCAAGAGCTTACCAAATACTCATAAAAAAATTGCTGAGACCAAAATCGATCCGGAACCCTTCCTTCGGGGGATGCAAGCGGGGCAAAACGGCTAAAAAGACATGAAAAATACATATAAAAAATTCTGTCTCTAGCGACTATGCGATTCCTAAAAATTTGATAACGGTAATTTCTTCTAGAGCTAACGAAATACTTATAAAAAAATTGCCGAGACCAAAATCGATCCGGAACCCTTCCTTCAGGGGGATGCAAGTGGGGCAAAACGGCTAAAAACACCTGAAAAATAACTTTAAAAAATTATATCTCTGGCGACTATGCGATTCCTAAAAATTTTATCACGGGAATTTCTTCTAGAGCTTACCAAATACTTATAAAAAAATTGCCGAGACCAATAATCTTAATGTTATTTGTAAAACACGTTAATCAGAAAAGTAAATCTTATTTTTAAGATAGAATGAAATGAACTGAAGCTATGGCAGTTTCATATTTAATACAGTTGTAATACTTTACAAATACATTGTTAATTAAAATAAAGTTATAATGGATAAAATCAAATACCAGATTACTTAATATCTAGTAAATATCTATACTAGTAAAAATCTTTAAATTCATTATTTTTAAATAACGTTTAATGATGATTCGTTAAGATTTCTATTATTAAAAATGACAAACAACAGCGGCACAAGTCTGTCATGAAAGTAAGCGGGGTTACGCGACATAAAAAGAGAGATGTTAAAAGAAAGTTTAAAAATTGAGAATATTAAATACTGATATTTTATAACCATCAGAAGAATAAAGCAGTCAGACGGACAAAGAACTAAAATGATGAAAACGCCATTCTCTTTAAATAACTGAATATGACTGAGAAATACAAGAATAAATATTTTAAAATCGTTTACACCTTATTGAAGTAGATACCAGCAGCTTCAAAAAATAATTTAACATTTATCATTATTTTAACGTAAATAATAGTGAAAGTAAGCTTCTTCTAACACAGTACAAGTTTAACACAAATGTACTAAGTTCTTGATGAATATACTTAAAAAATATAATAATTTATTCATTAAAAAGAATAATAGTCTCTAATTTAGATTCAGATATCATACCGGAAAAGGAAGAAAAAACAAAAAGAAACTTCATTAACGTACAGGTAAGATTACAATACTATTTTAATATTTAAAATACAAAAAGTATATAAAACATATTAATTAAACTTATGAGCAATAAACCAGTTAAACATCTGCACAACCTGCCCCAAAAAAGATTTTCTATAAAAACATCTTGTATGTAATCTGGTAAGTTCATTTTATGCTACCATTAAAATCTAAAATAAAGCGAAGATGTAAAGCTATTTTTGTACCGAAAGCACGATTTTCGCATTTTTTTTGAACCTATTAATAGAGCCAAAAGCGACCGCTTGTCGACCAGCGGGCGGTAAAAACTGAAAAGCGCTCGCTGTTCGCCGTAGAGGGTAAAAATCGAAAAGCGCCCGCTGTCGTTTTCGAATGGAGTTTTCAAGATTGTTTAAGAAAATCATCGATATTTTAAAAAACACAAAAATCTATACTTGCGGTAAAAAAATATGGTGTGCACCAAGGGCTAAGTGGGTTTTTTGACCTCGCGTGGTTGCAGTACTCGTCTTCGGTTCGCAAACGCACTTGCCTTCGGCTCGTGCTAGCTCACCTTCGACTCGTACTGCAACCCTACATTCGGTCTAAAAGACCCACCTCCATGTTACTGCCATCGCTTGGATCGTAGAAAAACGACCATAGGCGTCGTCGTTTGTAGGTGTTACGTTGTGACGCTTTCAATCCCCAAATGAGGGATTAAACACAAAAACTTTCGACCGAATATACAATGTACAATTCCATACGGGAGCCATAAGGGTAACTGACATGGTGAAAGGGCTGAAGACTCCTCGGGGGTCAATGGCATACTTTTCTCTCTTAGTACCATATAATATAGAAACCCAGAATGGATAGAGACCCACAATGAAACTATGACGAACTATAGTGGTTTTAACGACCTTCTTAGACAGTTTTGTCCATCACCAGGCTGCGGCCTACGTTGCAGACTAATATGGATTACAGGACTGATTTTCAAGGTTAAACTGAAGATACATCCAGTCTCATTTATGTACACTGCAGGCCATGAGAATAGCAGCAATAAATAATTTAAAAAAAATATTGCACAAATAGTGAAAAGTATTATGGATTTGCGCGCGCGCATATACACACACATACACACACACACACATGCATATATACTCCGCATACTCCATTTTGGCGCCATCAGTCCCTATATGCATAGCCTCTATACTGTTATCTAGATATTGTCTGCCTGCCCCCACCCGCATTATTCTACAAAATTTTTCATATATTACGTAGGGAGTTTGAAGAAGTGAAAAGGATCAAATTTATACAAAAATATAAATATTTCTTTCACATATGTAAATTTGGCTGCCGCAACACAATTTTTATTAAATTCATAAAATCTCGAGATTTCTAAAATGGGGGGGGGGTTAAGAATCACAATGGTCAAAAATTCCGATGGCGAAAATACCGATAGGTAATTTAACGATAGCTAAATCATCGGAATAAGGTTTTAATCGAATAGGAAAAATTCCTACGAGAAAATTACAAATGGTCAAAAGTTCTGAAAATAATTTTGACAATGTTCAAAAGTTTCGAAAATAATTTTGACAGTGATTCATAGTAACGAAAATCAAATGTCGGAAAAGTCGAATAGTTAAAATAAAACCTATCAACGGTTGTATCACAAATGGGTACAAATTCCGTTACAGGACGAAATTCCGAAAACTAATAAAATACTCCTTAAGAGGATGTGCAACCCTAATTTCAATATTTTTTTAAATCAACATTCAAACATTTATTTGGAAAAAGACGGCTGTAAAGCGCTCCGTACACGCAAACACTATATGCAGATATTTTTCTGGAAAATTCTATTGATATTTGCGTGAGTTATGCTCGTTTGAAAAGTAGGTCAATTGTAGATTCTTACTTACCGACAGTACGGTTTTTATTTAATTCAATAAATTCTCATCTCTTTTTGGAAAAAGACGACTGTCAAGCGCTCCGTACACGCAAACACTATATGCAGATTTTTTTCTGGATAATTCACTTGCATCCCCCTGAAGGAAGGGTTCCGAATCGATTTTGGATTCGGCAATTTTTTTATAAGTATTTGGTTAGCTCTCGAAGAAATTCCCGTGATCAAATTTTTAGGAATCGCATAGTCGCTAGAGACAGAATTTTTTAAATGTATTTTTCATGTCATTTTAGCCGTTTTGCCCCCCTTGCATCCCCCTGAAGGAAGGGTTCCGGATCGATTTTGGTTTCGGCAATTTTTTTATGAGTATTTGGTAAGCTCTAGAAGAAATTCCCGTGATAAAATTTTTAGGAATCGCATAGTCGCCAGAGACAGAATTTTTTAAAGGTATTTTTCATGTGTTTTTAGCCGTTTTGCCCCACTTGCATCCCCCGAAGGAAGGGTTCCGGATCGATTTTGGTCTCGGCAATTTTTTTATGAGTATTTGGTAAGCTCTTGAAGAAATTACCGTGATAAAATTTTTAGAAATTGCATAGTCGCTAGAGATAGAATTTCTTAAAGGTATTTTTTATGTGTTTTTAGCCGTTTTACCCCACTTGCATCCCCTGAAGGTATTGTTCCGGATCGATTTTGGTCTCGGCAATTTTTTTATAAGTATTTCGTTAGCTTTCGAAGAAATTCCCGTGACCAAATTTTTAGGAATCGCATAGTCGCCAGAGACAGAATTTTTTAAATGTATTTTTCATGTCTTTTTAGCCGTTTTGCCCCACTTTCATCCCCCTGAAGGAAGGGTTCCGGATCGATTTTGGTCTCGGCAATTTTTTTATGAGTATTTGGTAAGCTCTAGAAGAAATTTCCGTGATAAAATTTTTAGGAATCGCATAGTCGCCAGAGACATAATTTTTTAAAGTTATTTTTCAGGGGTTTTTAGCCGTTTTGCCCCGCTTGCATCCCCGGAAGGAAGGGTTCCGGATCGATTTTGGTCTCGGCAATTTTTTTATAAGTATTTCGTTAGCTCTAGAAGAAATTACCGTTATCAAATTTTTAGGAATCGCATAGTCGCTAGAGACAGAATTTTTTATATGTATTTTTCATGTCTTTTTAGCCGTTTTGCCCCGCTTGCATCCCCGGAAGGAAGGGTTCCGGATCGATTTTGGTCTCGGCAATTTTTTTATGAGTATTTGGTAAGCTCTTGAAGAAATTACCGTGATAAAATTTTTAGGAATCGCATAGTCGCTAGAGACAGAATTTTTTTTAAATGTATTTTTCATGTCTTTTTAGCCGTTTTGCCCCGCTTGCATCCCCCTGATGGAAGGGTTCCGGATCGATTTTGGTCTCGACAATTTTTTTATAAGTATTTGATAAGTCTTGAAGAAATTCCCGTGATCAAATTTGTAGGAATCGCATAGCTGCTAGAGACAGAATTTTTTAAATGTATTTTTCAGGTGTTTCTAGCCGTTTTGCCCCACTTGCATCCCCTGGAGGAAGGGTTCCGGATCAATTTTGGTCTCGGCAATTTTTTTATTAGTATTTGGTAAGCTCTTGAAGAAATTCCCGTGATAAAATTTTTAGGAATCGCTTAGTCGCTAGAGACAGAATTTTTTAAATGTATTTTTCATGTGTTTTTAGCCGTTTTGCCCCACTCGCATCCCCCGAAGGTATTGTTCCGGATCGATTTTGGTCTCGGCAATTTTTTTATAAGTATTTCGTTAGCTCTCGAAGAAATTCCCGTGATCAAATTTTTAGGAATCGCATAGTCGCCAGAGACAGAATTTTTTAAATGTATTTTTCATGTCTTTTTAGCCGTTTTGCCCCGCTTGCATCCCCCGAATGAAGGGTTCCGGATCGATTTTGGTCTCGGCAATTTTTTTATTAGTATTTGGTAAGTTCTAGAAGAAATTCCCGTGATCAAATTTTTAGGAATCGCATAGCCGCTAGAGATAGAATTTTTTAAACGTATTTTTCATGTGTTTTTAGCCGTTTTGCCCCACTTGCATCCCCCTGAAGGAAGGGTTCCGGATCGATTTTGGTCTCGGCAATTTTTTTATAAGTATTGCGTTAGCTCTCGAAGAAATTTCCGTGATAAAATTTTTAGGAATCGCATAGTCGCTAGAGACAGAATTTTTTATATGTATTTTTCATGTCTTTTTAGCCGTTTTGCCCCGCTTGCATCCCCGGAAGGAAGGGTTCCGGATCGATTTTGGTCTCGGCAATTTTTTTATAAGTATTTCGTTAGCTCTAGAAGAAATTACCGTTATCAAATTTCTAGGAATCGCATAGTCGCTAGAGACAGAATTTTTTATATGTATTTTTCATGTCTTTTTAGCCGTTTTGCCCCGCTTGCATCCCCGGAAGGAAGGGTTCCGGATCGATTTTGGTCTCGGCAATTTTTTTATGAGTATTTGGTAAGCTCTTGAAGAAATTACCGTGATAAAATTTTTAGGAATCGCATAGTCGCTAGAGACAGAATTTTTTTTAAATGTATTTTTCATGTCTTTTTAGCCGTTTTGCCCCGCTTGCATCCCCCTGATGGAAGGGTTCCGAATCGATTTTGGTCTCGACAATTTTTTTATAAGTATTTGATAAGTCTTGAAGAAATTCCCGTGATCAAATTTTTAGGAATCGCATAGCCGCTAGAGATAGAATTTTTTAAACGTATTTTTCATGTGTTTTTAGCCGTTTTGCCCCACTTGCATCCCCCGAAGGAAGGGTTCCGGATCGATTTTGGTCTCGGCAATTTTTTTATGAGTATTTGGTAAGCTCTTGAAGAAATTCCTGTGATAAAATTTTTAGGAATCGCGTAGTCGCTAGAGACCGAATTTTTTAAATGTATTATTCATGTCTTTTTAGCCGTTTTGCCCCGCTTGCATCCCCCTGAAGGAAGGGTTCCGGATCGATTTTGGTCTCGGCAATTTTTTTATAAGTATTTCGTTAGCTCTAGAAGAAATTACCGTTATCAAATTTTTAGGAATCGCATAGTCGCTAGAGACAGAATTTTTTATATGTATTTTTCATGTCTTTTTAACCGTTTTGCCCCGCTTGCATCCCCCTGAAGGAAGGGTTCCGGATCGATTTTGGTCTCGGCAATTTTTTTATAAGTATATCGTTAGCTCTAGAAGAAATTACCGTTATCAAATTTTTAGGAATCGCATAGTCGCTAGAGACAGAATTTTTTATATGTATTTTTCATGTCTTTTTAGCCGTTTTGCCCCGCTTGCATCCCCCGAAGGAAGGGTTCCGGATCGATTTTGGTCTCGGCAATTTTTTTATAAGTATTTCGTTAGCTCTCGAAGAAATTCCCGTGATCAAATTTTTAGGAATCGCATAGTCGCCAGAGACAGAATTTTTTAAATGTATTTTTCATGTGTTTTTAGCCGTTTTGCCCCACTTGCATCCCCCGAAGGAAGGGTTCCGGATCGATTTTGGTCTCGGCAATTTTTTTATAAGTATTTCGTTAGCTCTAGAAGAAATTACCGTTATCAAATTTTTAGGAATCGCATAGTCGCTAGAGACAGAATTTTGTATATGTATTTTTCATGTCTTTTTAGCCGTTTTGTCCCGCTTGCATCCCCCGAAGGAAGGGTTCCGGATCGATTTTGGTCTCGGCAATTTTTTTATGAGTATTTGGTAAGCTCTTGAAGAAATTCCCGTGATAAAATTTTTAGGAATCGCATAGTCGCCAGAGACATAATTTTTTAAAGTTATTTTTCAGGTGTTTTTAGCCGTTTTGCCCCACTTGCATCCCCCTGAAGGAAGGGTTCCGGATCGATTTTGGTCTCGGCAATTTTTTTATAAGTATTGCGTTAGCTCTCGAAGAAATTTCCGTGATAAAATTTTTAGGAATCGCATAGTCGCTAGAGACAGAATTTTTTCTATGTATTTTTCATGTCTTTTTAGCCGTTTTGCCCCGCTCGCATCCCCCTGATGGAAGGGTTCCGAATCGATTTTGGTCTCGACAATTTTTTTATAAGTATTTGATAAGTCTTGAAGAAATTCCCGTGATCAAATTTTTAGGAATCGCATAGCCGCTAGAGATAGAATTTTTTAAACGTATTTTTCATGTGTTTTTAGCCGTTTTGCCCCACTTGCATCCCCCGAAGGAAGGGTTCCGGATCGATTTTGGTCTTGGCAATTTTTTTATGAGTATTTGGTAAGCTCTTGAAGAAATTCCCGTGATAAAATTTTTAGGAATCGCGTAGTCGCTAGAGACAGAATTTTTTAAATGTATTCATGTCTTTTTAGCCGTTTTGCCCCGCTTGCATCCCCCTGAAGGAAGGGTTCCGGATCGATTTTGGTCTCGGCAATTTTTTTATAAGTATTTCGTTAGCTCTAGAAGAAATTACCGTTATCAAATTTTTAGGAATCGCATAGTCGCTAGAGACAGAATTTTTTATATGTATTTTTCATGTCTTTTTAACCGTTTTGCCCCGCTTGCATCCCCCTGAAGGAAGGGTTCCGGATCGATTTTGGTCTCGGCAATTTTTTTTGTAAGTATATCGTTAGCTCTAGAAGAAATTACCGTTATCAAATTTTTAGGAATCGCATAGTCGCTAGAGACAGAATTTTTTATATGTATTTTTCATGTCTTTTTAGCCGTTTTGCCCCGCTTGCATCCCCCGAAGGAAGGGTTCCGGATCGATTTTGGTCTCGGCAATTTTTTTATGAGTATTTGGTAAGCTCTAGAAGAAATTCCCGTGATAAAATTTTTAGGAATTGCATAGTCGCCAGAGACAGAATTTTTTAAAGGTATTTTTCATGTGTTTTTAGCCGTTTTGCCCCACTTGCATCCCCCGAAGGAAGGGTTCCGGATCGATTTTGGTCTCGGCAATTTTTTTATAAGTATTTCGTTAGCTCTAGAAGAAATTACCGTTATCAAATTTTTAGGAATCGCATAGTCGCTAGAGACAGAATTTTTTATATGTATTTTTCATGTCTTTTTAGCCGTTTTGTCCCGCTTGCATCCCCCGAAGGAAGGGTTCCGGATCGATTTTGGTCTCGGCAATTTTTTTATGAGTATTTGGTAAGCTCTTGAAGAAATTCCCGTGATAAAATTTTTAGGAATCGCATAGTCGCTAGAGACAGAATTTTTTTAAATGTATTTTTCATGTCTTTTTAGCCGTTTTGCCCTGCTTGCATCCCCCTGATGGAAGGGTTCCGGATCGATTTTGGTCTCGACAATTTTTTTATAAGTATTTGATAAGCTCTTGAAGAAATTCCCGTGATCAAATTTTTAGGAATCGCATAGTCGCTAGAGATAGAATTTTTTAAACGTATTTTTCATGTGTTTTTAGCCGTTTTGCCCCACTTGCATCCCCCGAAGGAAGGGTTCCGGATCGATTTTGGTCTAGGCAATTTTTTTATGAGTATTTGGTAAGCTCTTGAAGAAATTCCCGTGATAAAATTTTTAGGACTCGCGTAGTCGCTAGAGATAGAATTTTTTAAAGGTATTTTTTATGTGTTTTTAGCCGTTTTGCCCCACTTGCATCCCCCGGAGGAAGGGTTCCGGATCGATTTTGGTCTCGGCAATTTTTTTATTAGTATTTGGTAAGCTCTTGAAAAAATTCCCGTGTTAAAATTTTTAGGAAATTCATAAGCTGTTAAAATATGAATTTTTTTATCATGTATTGTCTTGTGAGGGTGGTTTGGGGGCTGATTTTGGGGGATGATCACTTCGGAAATAACTTATATCGCTGTTTCTATTGGTTTTATGCATATATCTAACAGATAATATAAAAAAAAACCGATTTTAGGAATATTCGATTTTTCGTTCATGATGAACGTTCAGAACTTCAAACACATACACTTCCTGGAAATCCCGCTCTAGAAAAAGTCGATTATTTTCGCATGAAAAACCACTATGCCACAAGGTACTTAATTTTTGTCGCACGCACCGAAATTTATGTCGCACGCACCGAAATTTAATTTATGTCGCATACATACCTTGGCGCAAAAATGATCTTCAGGACGACGTCGCTGTTAACAGCTGGGGCAGCCTCGGAGAATACTCGACGAGGTGCAACAATTGTATACCAGCTTCTCACACGTTGTTCGACGGGTGCGTTAAAAGACGCCGGTGACGGTGGCTTCACGCAAGGACGTACCCGGAGATTTACTTCAAAGACGCTGTCCTCACATTGCTCCACGAGTGCGTTGAAAGGCGCCGGTGACGGTGGCTTCACGCGTCAACACACTCCGAAATCCGTTGATGTGCGCAGCAGGGCGCGCAGATGATTCGGCGAAATGTAGAATTCACGCGTGTGCGCCGGCGTGCCAGCACGCACACGACGTGAGTTGCCAGGGGTCGAGAATTCCTGTTTGCATCGGCTTGCCAGCGCGCATACGGTAACTGCGACGAAGTCGTCTCCCTGGCGGTGCAGTCCTCGTGGTTGAGCGGTTTCGATAATTGCGCGTGTGCGTCGGCGTGCCAGCACGCACACGACGTAAGTCGACTGCCAGAGGCGAGGCGGGTGCCGACACGGCTATCCGATGATGAAGAATTACCCCTACGGAACTTGAAAGTACACGTAGAGGTAAAGAAGAGGTGATGGCGACAAGAAAACGTCGCAACAGGCCCACGCCTGTGAAACCTCCTCGGCGACTTTTGTCGGGGTCACCAATGTGGGGAACTGAGCCCCACATCTTCACTCGTTCCAGGAATAGGAAAGGGAAGGAGAGAGAAATGAGAGAGTCGGGAGTAACAATAACGAGGTTTATTGTAAGAGGGTACAGCGGACCTACGTCCGCACGCTCGTAGACTCGAGCAACGACTGCCGCTCGCAGGCGGCTTCTCGCCGCACGCAACATGGCCGCTTCTCCTACTCTCGCAGAGAGAGCGAGAGGGAAGATCGCAGTCCCTACAATTAGTAGAATTACCATCTCTACTGCTTATAAGGCCGTCAAGTCATCCGATGGGCTGGTGTCTGATGAGAGTTGCTAGAGCATCACTAATGAGTCCACTCTAGTAACCTGGGACGAAACACCTAAACTTTTTTGAAAGAGATATCGTTTCTTTTCTATCTGATCCTAAGTTAAAAGAATAGGCAATGATTTGTCTCTAATTTTTTCAGTACTTCCTCTGTTCTTAACGAAATCGTATTGTTTTTCTGATATTATTTTATGTTTTTCAAAAAAGTGGCATAATCTATTATAAATTATTTTTTCAAAAATTTTTGCAATGTTCAATATTAGACAGATGGGTCTGTAATTACCGCTATTGGATTTTTCACCAGCCTTGTAGATAGGGATTACCTCAGCATTCTTGAGCGCATGAAGCCAGATAGATTTCGCAATACACAAATTAAAGATATATTCTAAGGGCACACTTATATGTTCCAAAAGAATTTTCAATGATATTTTTAATTTTTAATGATTTTATATTGTCTACATCTCCAGATTATTTTTTTTTCAATGTATTGATTATTTTAATTTATCAATTGGAGCTAATGCCCGAATATTTTTATGTTAATTAATAAATGAAGCTAATGGCTATTACGGGCAATCGATAAAGGATAAGGAAGGTGCCTAACTTATCAATCATCGATTTTATTCTTTTTACATGTGTATACTTACACATCTCAAATTATTCTAAGCTATTAGAGTAAAGCAGTCACGGATATTAATGCACAATTATTTTAATAATTTTAAAGTGCAGTCAAGAATTTTTAAAGGATGAGGAAAGGAAAGGTAAACGTATAGGATGAAAAAATGAGAACGAAAAAAATAACGGCCCAGGTCGGGATCGAACCGACAACCTTCTGCATACCGGGCAGCTACGCTACCATTTGCGCCACTGGGATGACGATTCTATCAGGACCCTAACCGGCTCTTAATCGTTCTCAATTTTTTATTTTCCCCAAAACCCCCCCGTCTGCGTTATTAAGCCAAAGCAGACAATGTTAATTTATCAATTGGAGCTAATGCCCGAATATTTTTATGTTAATTAATAAATGAAGCTAATGGCTATTACGGGCAATCGATAAAGGATAAGGAAGGTGCCTAACTTATCAATCATCGATTTTATTCTTTTTACATGTGTATACTTACACATCTCTAATTATTCTAAGCTATTAGAGTAAAGCAGTAAAGGATATTAATGCACAATTATTTTAATAATTTTAAAGTGCAGTCATGAATTTTTAAAGGAAGAGGAAAGGAAAGGTAAACGTATAGGATGAAAAAATGAGAACGAAAAAAATAACGGCCCAGGTCGGGATCGAACCGACAAACTTCTGCATACCGGGCAGCTACGCTACCATTTGCGCCACTGGGATGACGATTCTATCAGGACTCTAACCGGTTCTTAATCGTTCTCAATTTTTTATTCCCCCCCCCCCCCCCCCCCCCGTCTGCGTTATTAAGCCAAAGCAGACAATGTTCATTTATCAATTGTAGCTAATACCCGAATATTTTTATGTTAATAAATGAAGCTAATGGCTATTACGGGCAATCGATAAAGGATAAGGAAGCTGCCTAACTTATCAATCATCGATTTTATTCTTTTTACATGTGTATACTTACACATCTTTAATTATTCTAAGCTATTAGAGTAAAGCAGTCAAGGATATTAATGCACAATTATTTTAATAATTTTAAGGTGCAGTCAAGAATTTTTAAAGGATGAGGAAAGGAAAGGTAAACGTATAGGATGAAAAAATGAGAACGAAAAAAAAAAAACGGCCCAGGTCGGGATCGAACCGACAACCTTCTGCATACCGGGCAGCTACGCTACCATTTGCGCCACTGGGATGACGATTCTATCAGGACCCTAACCGGTTCTTAATCGTTCTCAATTTTTTATTTTCCCCAAAACCCCCCCGTCTGCGTTATTAAGCCAAAGCAGACAATGTTAATATATCAATTGGAGCTAATGCTCGAATATTTTTATGTTAATTAATATATGAAGCTAATGGCTATTACGGGCAATCGATAAAGGATAAGGAAGGTGCCTAACTTATCAATCATCGATTTTATTCTTTTTACATGTGTATACACATCTCTAATGATTTTAAGCTATTAGAGTAAAGCAGTCAAGGATATCAATACACAATTATTTTAATAATTTTAAAGTGCAGTCAAGAATTCGTAATAGCCATTAGCTTCATTTATTAATTAGTAGTAAGTAGTAAAACGGAGTAAAACGGAGAGGGATGAGAATGTGATGGAGGGATGAACAGAGGAAGGAGTGATGGGCAGTAGGAGGAAGATTGGGTTGGGAAGAGGGAGAGGGAGGAAGAGAGAATTAAGGAGAGGGCGCGAAAGAGAGTAAATTCTCTTTCTCTTTCATGCTCTCTCTTCCTCTCCCTTCCTCTCACTCTCCCACTCCTACTCTCTCCCTCTTCCACTCTCTCTCCCCCTCCTCTCTTCTTCTGTCCCTCCCTCCCCCTCTCCTCCCACTCTCCCTCTCCAACTCTTCGTCTCCCGCTCCCACTCTATCTCTCTCTGTCATTGATTAATTTATTAATCTATTAATTTACTTTTAATTAATTTATGAATTAATTTATTAATTTAATTAATTATTTTTTATTGCGAGCCATAGCGCGCATGGCCACAGCCGCGTGCTTATAAATTTGCTAGTATTTCTATTTGTAATGTGTACATAACTTGTGCGAAAGCTCTGACTATCATCGACCTTTGAGTCCTTAGTCAGTCAATAAAGCACCTATCTATCTATCTATCATTGATAATTATATATTTTTCTTTTTCAATTTATTATAAAACGAAGAGGGGGAGGATGTGATGTAGAGGGTTGAAGAGGGAAAGTAGTGTGCGGGAGTTGGTGAAAGGGTGAGTTGAGAAAAGTGAGAGGAAGGAAGAGAGAATTGGGAAGAGAGAGCTCGAGAGAGAGGGTGCGGGGAAGGGGGAGAGAAAGAGAGGGAGACGGATGGAAAGAGAGAGCGGAAGAGAATGAGTTCTCTCTTTCTTTTCCTTGCTCTGTCTCCCTCTTCCTCTCTCTCCCACTCCCACTCTTTTTGTGCTTCTGCCTCCCTCTTTCTTCCTATTCCTCTCTCTCACTCTTACATTCTCTCCATCTCCTTCTTCCTCTCTCAGCTTCTATCCCTCCCTCTCTCTCGCTCTCCCGCCACTCTCTTATTGATAATTATATATTTTTGATTATTATTAAGCGGAGAGGGACAAGGATGGGATGGAGAGGGATCCCTCCCCCTTCCTCCCTCTTCCTCCCTCTCCCACTCTCAGTTACTCTCTTACTCTCTCCCTCTCCCTATCTCTCTTCCTCCCCCCTCTCTCTCCCTCCCCCCTCTCTCTCTTATTGATAATAATATATTTTTTATTCTTTAGTTATTATAAAGCGGAGAGGGAGGAGGATGTGATGAAGAAGGATGAAGAGAGGTAGAAGTAAGCGGGAGTTAATGGAAGAGATGGTTAGGAAGAGGAGAGCGATTAAGAGAGAATTGGGAAGAGACATCGAGAGAGAGAGAGTGGCAGATGAAGGGGGATAGAGAGAGAGGCAGAGAGAGCGAAAGAGAGTGATTTCTCTCTTCTCTTTCTTTCTCTTCCTTGCTCTCTCCCTCTCTGTCTTTTTATTTGTAGCATGGTGGTATTTTTCGTGATGCGTGTCGTGACGCGTGATCCATGATGCGTTACGGCACATGTCCTTCTATATAGTGGGTAAAATGTAAATTAGATATATGTTTATACTAAGACATCTTTTGCGTTTCTTTTGATAACTATTGAAGGCAATAATAGATATACCTAGATATAAGCAAAATTAAGAGCTGTAATCGAACAATAACAAGAAAAAATCTTTGAAGAATTAAAATTATAAATTCATGAAATATATTTTTTATGATTATATGATATTTAATTACATTGATAATTATATGTTTTTCATTCTTAATTTATTATAAAACGGAGCGAAAAAGGGAGCGAGGTAAATGTGAGGAAGAGTGGTTTAGAGAGGGAGGAGTGAAAGAGTGGGGGAAGAGGGTTGGGAGGAGGGAGAGCGATGAAGCAAGGATTGTGGTGCGGTAGGGGTGAGGTGGGATTAGAGTGAGAGGAAAGGGGGTGATGAATGTAGGTGGAAGGCGAGTGGGAGGAGGGAAGAAGGGTGAGAAGGGGAAGAAGAAGGGAGAGGGATAGAGTGAGTGATTAAAAAAACGGTAGAGAGGATGGGAGAGAGAAAGCGAAAGAGAGGTGTCTCTCTTTCGCTCTCGCTCCCTCTCTCGCTCTTTTTATTTCCAGCGTGATGGAATATGTACCATAACGCATCACGGATCTCACGTAACGACACGCTTCACATAAAATACCATGATGCTATAAATAAAGAGAGAGAGACAGGGAGGGAGGGAGGGAGAGTAAGGAAGAAACAGAGAAAAAGAAAGAGAGAATTCACTCTCGTGTGCTCCTCTCTATCCCTCTTCCTCTCGCTCTCTCCCTCCCTCTTTCTCTCCCACTCTCTCTAAGTCTCTCCCCAATTCTCTCTTCCTCGCTCTCTTCCCAACCCTCTTCCATCAACTCCCGCTTACTCCTTCCGCTCTTCGTCCCTCTCCATCACAATCTCCTCCCTCTCCGTTTTATAATAAATAAAGAATCAAAAATATATAATTATCAATAAGAGAAAGAAAAGAGAGAGAGAGGGGAATGGAGAGAGAGAGTAGGAAAGGGAGAGACAGTGGAAGTGAGAGAGAGGGATAGGGGATCGGGAGAGAGTAATAGGGAGAGAGTGTGGTAGACGGAGTGAGAGGGAGTGGGGAAGGGAGCGACAGGGAGAACTCTCGCTCACTTCTTCCGCTCTTCATCTCTCTCGATCACATCCTGCTCCCTCTTCGTTTCATAATAAATTTATAACAATAATATATAATTATCAATGAGACAGAAAAAGTGGAGAGAGCGAGCTAGCAAGAGAGAGGGAGAGTCAAAGTTCGAGAGGGAGAGAGAATGGGAGAGGAAGTGGATGGGAGAGGGAGAAAGAGAGCGGAGAAGGGATAGAGTGGGAGAGAAAGATAAAGGGGAGAGAAAGAGGGGGGAAGAGAGTATGAGAGTGGTAGAGGGGAGAGCTGGTGATAGGGTGGGAGGAGAGGGTGGAAGAGCAAGGAAGAGACACAGAAAAATCACTCTTTCGCTCTCTCTACATCCCTCTTCTTTCACTCTTGCCCTCTTCCTCTTCCACTCTCTCTCTCGAGGTCCCACTCCCTAATTTTCTCTACCTCTGTGTCCCTCTTCCCAACCCTCTCAACTATAAACTTCCGCTTACTCCTTCCTCTCCATCCCTCTCTATGACATTTTGCTCCCTCTCCGTTTTATTTTATAATAAAGAATCAAAAATATATAATTATCTATAAGGGAGAGAAGGAAGAGAGATGGAGGGAGGAAAGGAAAGAGAGTGGGAGAGGGAATGGGCGAGAGAGAGGGGGAGATGGAGTGAGAGAGAGGGTGGGAGCAGTTGGTAGGGGAAAAGGACGGAGGGGGAGAGAGAGAAAGAGCCAGAGAGAAAAAGAAAGGGAGAACACTCTTTCGCTATCTCATTAACCCTCGTTCTCTTTCGCTTCCCGTTCCTCTGCCACTCTCTCGAGCTCTCGAGCTCTCTCCCCAATCCTATATTCTTCCCTCTCCCTTTTCTGAATACTCTCTTCCTCCAACTCCCACTCACTACTTCCTTTCTTCATGCCTCTCCATCACATCCTCCACGTTCTTCGTTTTATAAAAAATAGAAAAATATATAATTATCAAGAAGAGAGAGAGAGTGGGAGAGGGAGAAAGAGTGGAAGAAGGAGAGAGAATGAGAGAGGAAAGGGGCGGGAGGGAGAGAGAGAGTTAAAGAGGCAGCGTGAGAGAGTATGAGAGGGCGGAGAGTGAGGGTGAGTGGGGGAGGAGAAGGGAGGGTGAGAGCGCGAGCGAAAGGGAGGGAAAGAGGGGGAGAGGGTAGGCGAGGGAGAGGGAGAGAGTGAGAGAAAGGGTGTATGATGGTAAGGGGGTGGAGGGAAGAGGAAGAGGAGGGCAGAAGAGCGAGAGTGAGTGGGAGAGGGAGAAAGAGTGCGAAGGAACCAGGTAGGGAGAGTGCGAGAGGGAGTGGGCGGATGACGGAGAGAAAGATTGGGAGAGGGAGATGGTGGTAGGGGGAGGTAGGGGGAGAGAGTGTGTGGAAGAAACGGAGAGAGACAGAAATCACTCTCTTTCGCTCTTTTTCCATCCCTCTTCCTTCCATTTTCTCCCACTCTCGAGCTCTCTGTTTGCAATTCCTCTTCTATCTCCCTTTTCCCAACCCAATCTTCCCCCTCTCTCCATCACTCCTTCCTCTGTTTATCCCTCTCCATCACCTCCTTATGTCCCTGTCCGTTTTATGATTAATTAAAAATCAAAAATATATCATTATCAATGAGAGAGCGAGAGTGGGATGGAGAGAGCGAGAGTGAGGCAAAGGGGGAGAGAGGAGGCGGGAGAGCGAGCAAGGAAGAGACAGAACTAACTCTTTCTCTCTTTATGTCTTTCTCCATCCCTCTTCTTCTCTCTCTCTCTTTCTCCCTCTTTCTCTCCCATTCTCTCTCTGCCTCTTCCCTTTCCACTCTCTCTGCCTCTTCCTATTCCACTCTCTCTCTCGCCGTCTTCATCTCCCACTTTCTTTCGAGCTCTCTCTCTTTTCCTAATTTTCTCTTCCCCGCTGTCCCTCTTATTCTCCTACTCCTGCTCACTCCTTCCTCTCTTTATCGCTTTTCATCACATCCCCATCCCTCTCCATTTTATAATAAATTAAGTATCAAAAATATATAATTATCAATGGGAGAGAGAGAGAGAGAGAGAGAGAGAGAGAGAGAGAGAGAGAGAGAAAGCGAGAGAGAGAAGGAAGGGAGTGAGAGAGTGCTCACTATCTTTCACTTTCTCTCTCCTCAATTCTTTGTTCCTTCCTCTCCATCTTCCTCTCCCTCTCTTTCTCTCTGTAATTGAGGTGAAACCTTAGACCAATTTTAGTGGCTGAATTCACTTTTTGGATCCAAAATCTATAAATTATTTAAACACTTAAAAATGAAAATTATATTAAAATAGTAGTTTTCGTCACTAGGGCGTAAAGTTGAACTTCACGCACCGAGTGATCAATACGCACGAGGGTCGGCGCAGCCGGCCCGAGTGTTGCATGATCACGAGGTCGTAAAGATTTCGCCCGAGTGGCGAACAATATTATTTTTTATAGTATGAGTAAAGCACGTCGTCGCATCGTTTGAGTGTGTAAAATTGAATTTTACGCATAGTATGCGTAAAGTGAAGCTTTACGCACACTATGTGTGAAATTCAACTTTACGCACTGAAAACGATGCGAATCGACGTACTTTACTCATACTATGCAAAAAAAATTTTGCTTCCTCCTAGAGGAAGCTTTGTGATAATAAATTTTTGAGTTGTTGTAAAAACATGTTATAATTGTGTTCCGAGGTGTTAGGAATCAAAATACATGGTTTTTGAAAAATGTCTCTCTCTGTGTGTGTGTGTGTGTGTGTGTGTGTGTGTGCGTGCGTGCGTGCGTGCGTGCGTGCGTGTGTGTGTGTGTACGCCTGGATCTCAGCTTCTACTCGGTCGATTTTGACCGGACAGGTCTCATTTTTTTTGTTTTTTTTGCGCGATGGCGGGTCAAAAATCCGTTTTTTGATTGGTGCGATCCGTTTTTGTTTTTTTTCAAATTTTCGATTTTCTCAAAACTGTTTTTTGATTTTTTTTAATGATAGGATCGAGTTATTCGAATCTGATGGGTAGCGTTCGAAAGAGAATTAAAATACCTATATTTTCTAAAAAAAAAAAGTTTCTAGCTATCACGGTTCTTTTGTTATTAACAAAAACGTGTTTTTTTTTAGAAGCTTATAACTCCTAAACTTAACGGTCAATTTTTTTGAGAAAAATCGTGATAATACAGAATATCAAAAGCTATAATCTGTTAAAATTTGAATACATTCTGTAGGCTAGATTTTGAGTAAAAAATTGAAAAAGAAAAAAATCAGTTTTGTATGTCCAACGATTACAAGAGTAAAGTTGACTTAATGGCTTCAAAATTCCTTCTAGAGGTAGATTTTTATAGTTCTCGGTTGAGTTCTTTGGGCAAAATGATTGGTCCATAAATTTCAGAGATATTTGAGGTTAAAAATTTTTTGACATTTTTTTAAAATCGTAATTTCTCGAGAACGGCTTTATGTATCTGAATGGGGTGGATGGCATTCGCAAGAGAATTAAAATACTTATATTATCTAAAAAAATTAATTTGCTATCTATCACGGTTCTTTAGTTATCATCAAAAACAAAAACGTGTTTTTTTTTTAAAACTCATAACTCCAATGATGTGTAACAAAATGAATTAAAATGTTTAAAAATTATATCTATTATAATCTACTATAATTATGAATTATGCTTTATGAATGCATTATATTCTGCATTATTATAATTTATTTGTGAGTTATGAACTTTTTAAAAAAAACACGTTTTTGTTAATAACAAAAGAACAATGATAGCTATAAATTTTTTTTTTTTTTGTTTATTATAAAATATAGATATTTCACTTCTATTTCAAATGATAACTTTATTTATCAGCTCAAAATTTATATAAATTTGATATAAATAAATAATAAATAAATAAATAAATTTAAAAATTAACAATTTTTAATATTCATAAATGAATTTAATTATAATTATGCAATAAATTTTTTAAAAAATTATAAATTTTGTTATTAAAAATTAATTAAAGGAATCAACAAATTACGGTTGAGGAACCTACGGGCCAATGAATTGGCAGCGGTTTTTTTGCTGTACTAAGTAATTTTTAATTTTTTTTATTGCTGGGGTTATGTACAAAACCTCTTGAGCATGCACATTTAATGTCAGTTATAAGTATCGCAGTAGAAAAACTTTAGAACTATGTTTATCTACTTTTTCTACAGTAATAACTGTAGTAAAGATGATTATTTTTACAATTGTTAACCCTGAATGAGGTTAGAATATTTTCATTATATGATTTTAGTTTTAAAATCATTCTTTAACATACTTTTACATTTAAATACAAAAATGTTCTGGATCAAACTATTGAAATTAAGAAATTGGACATGCAGTCCATTAAGATCATAAATGCTAATTGAGGATAGGTTACCGACAAATTCCAGTTGCGATATTATGTTCAACGATGCAAAAATCTATCAAAAATGATTAAAAACGATCACGAACTAGTACAGAATCTTTTTTGGCAAGAGACAAAACACATTTTGGTCGAAATTTGACACATTCTCATCCTGTTTTTAGGTTAGGAATAAATATAACACTTTTTCCCTTTTTCCTGTATTCTTTACGCCTTTATCTTGAATCTCCAACAAGTCTTATCACGCTAAGTTATTTCGTTCAAAAGTTATGTGATTTTAACACAAGAAAAGACAAAATTCGACACTCTGCGGCTCTTGGCACATGTATTCTGTAGGTCGACTAGAGTACCTCTGCCAAATTTGGGATGGATATCTCGTTTCTTGTGTTAGATAGGCCTTTTTACATTTAATTTACAGCGTTAATTGTTTATAATTTGTTTATTTATGCGCGTCCCCTTACGACTCTTGGCACATGATTATTAAAAAACATTTTAAACCTAAGTAGCTGGCGGACGCGAGTTAAACCCAATAAACAAAACTCACAAAAATGGTTTCTTGATCTTAGCTGAAGAATCCACTAAAGTATTTTATGCTTAATTTTAAATTAAATCCGTTAAATTTATATTCAGTCACTTAAATCATAAAATACGTCTGCTACAATATAAATCCCAATTAGTTTAGCATAAAAATAGAATCTGCTTAATTTTACTGGAATCTGCTAAATGATATCTGAGATGCGATAGTTAATAAATTTTTGCTGTTAATTAAGTAATTTTTCAAATAGGAATTTTTCACCATGTTATTATAAGTTGATAAGAAAGTTAATAAAAACATTTTTTTATTGAATTAGATTGCAATTTTTAACATATCTACGCTATATTTATGTAAAGGAAAGAAATAATAAAAAATAAATGAAAAATATAAATTATAAATATAAAATAATAATAATTATAAATTAATTGTTCTTATATTAAAACGACAATCCCCTTAATCGAAGAAGAAATATTTTATTTTTTAACAAATTCCCCTTTGATTATCGTCTGCTAATTTATAGTATAAATCTACTTGACTATATACCAAGTATATTTTCCACTGCTATTTAATGTGAGTGAACAGTCATGCTCACGTGTAACAGAAGGCAAACCGATTCTTTAAAAAGTCTTAATACTGAAAAGCCGGGAGACAGGAGGTCCAGGTAAAAAAGTGAGTCACGCAGGCGTGTGACATAACGAGAGGTGATAATTAAAAAAAGTTATAAACCGAAGTAGCGGGGGGGATGCGAGTTAAACCGAAGAAAAGTAGTCACGCAAACGTGCAACAGAAGGCAAACCGATTCTTTAGAAAGTCTTAAAACTAAAAAGCCAGGGGAGTCGTGGACTCCAAACAAAACATGAAGTCATGCATAAGTGCGATAATAAGGAAGTAGGTTATTAATAATAGTCTTAAACCTAAGAGCCGAGAGACGTGAGTTAAACACAATAAGAGGGAGTCACACTTATGTGCGATAATAAGCGGGTCAGTTTTAATAAAAATCATAAACCTAAGTAGCCGAGTGACGAGAAGTCCAGGCAAAAACGGGGTGACGTAAACATGTGACAGAAAGCAAGTCGATTATTAAAAAGAGTCGAGTCTTAAACCTAGGGAGCGGAGGGACATGAGTTAAACACAATAAAAAGGCGAGTCACACATCAATGCGATAATAAACGAGTCGGTTATTAATAAAAGTCGTAAACGTAAGTAGACGGGGGACACGAGGTCCAGAAAAAAAGAGAGTCAACCAGACATACAGAACGGGCAGTGATTATTAAGAAAAGTTTAAACCTATATGTTGCCGGGGGACGCGAGTTAAACCCAAGAAAACTCGTGTCATGTGTCAAAACATGTGTCACTCACATTCGCGAACGAAAGCAAACCGATTCTTTAAAAAACTTTTATTAATAACCTACTCGCTTACTATCGTACTTATGCGTGACTTCACTCTTTGTTTGCTGCCCTCGTCCCCAGCTTTTTAATTTTAAGACTTTTTAATTAGGCTTGCTTTCTGTCGCACGTGTGCGTGACTGTCTTTTCTTGGGTTCAACTCTTGTCCCTCGGCTACGTAGGTTTCAAACTTTTTTTAATAATCACCTCTTCCGGACGTACGTCTGCGTGACTCCGTTTTTTGCATGGTCCTCGCGTCCCCCGCCGATTTTGGTTTATAGCTTATTTAAACAATCGACTGGCTTTCTTTCGTACGTCTGTGAGGCTGAATTTTATTCCTGGACCTCGCGTCCTCCGGCTATTTACGTTTATGACTATTATTAATAACTACTATCGCACAAATGCATGACTCCTTTTTTTGTTTGAAGCCCGTGACTCCCGCCCACATAGCATGAAAGCTTACTAGAAGCTTCCTGGACGCTTTCATAAAAGTTTTGTATGCTTCCGGAAGGCTTCCACGAAAGCTTTCTAAGAGTGCATAGTGTCTGGGTCAAATTCATGACAAAATCTTCCTCGGAAGATACTGTTCCAGACACTTTTCAGGAAGGTTTCAGGAACTTTTCAGGAAGCTTTCGAAAAGTTACTGGAAACTTCATGTCGGCTGTGGTAATCTTCCAGTAATCTTCCCCGAACGAATGCAGAAAGCTTCCAAAAATACTTCCTGCAAGACTTCAGAATCGATTTATGTAAGCTTACGAATGGATTTATGAAAGATTACTGAAAGCTTTCTACAAGCTTGCATGAAAGTTTCGCAGTCTTTCAGGAAGCTTTTATGAAATCTCCGCGAAAGTTCAGAATGTATGGGACAAATTACTCACATGAAGATTCCTTGAAAGATTGCAGTCACCTTTTAAAAAACCTTTCGGGAAGGTTTTTTTAATGTTTGTAGAAAGTTAATTAGAAGCTTTCTGAAAGTTTACAAGAAAGATTCGTAATCTTTTAGAAAGCTTACATGAAAGATTCCTGAAAGATCAAAATGTCTAGGACAAATCACTGTCAGAAGGCTTCCATGAAAGATTCTAATGATCTTTTAAGGTGATGTGAAACATTAATTTCAATATTTTTTAAATCAACATTGAAAAGTTTATTTGGAAAAAGACGGTTGTCAAGCGCTCCGTACACGTAAACACTATATGCAGAATTGTTTTTAAGTGATTCTATTAGCATTTTCGTTAGCTATGCTCGTTTGAAAAAATCTTTCAGAAACCTCTCGTGAAAGATTCCTGGAAGATAGAAATTTCTGGGGCAAGAAAGCTTCCATGAAAGATTCTAGTAATCTTTCCGGAAACCTTTTTTCAATATCTTGAAAGAGTAACATGAAGCTATAAATAATATTATAATTCTCTAGAAGTATTACAATTCTCGCATATTTTTGTAACTTATTTCTGTATTAATCGCAATTCTATTATCGCAGAAAAAATTTTACATAAAATTTTTTGAACTGACCGGGAATCGAACCCACGATCCTTAGATTACTACGCACGCATGCTATCCGTTACGCTATCGCTCGCTTCAAGGAGTTCAGACATTTTCATCTAATATTAATGGCATTTAAAAATTATTTATTTAATTTGATAAATTAAAAAAATATAGTGTCGATAAGGTAGAAATAAAATCAGTGTAGTGAATATATTTTTCGAAATAAAAAATAGGTCATTACGACACTAGTGCGCCAAAGTAGATTTTCGTCTCGTGTAACGGTTACACCCGAGCGAAGCGAGGGTGGAAAGACACATGAGACGAGAATCTCTTTCCCGCACATGTATCGTATAGAACTTTTTGATACGGCGTGTGGAAAGTTCGATTTCGAGCACACGCTTTTTGCCGAGCGTGCGGGAAATCGAACTTCCCGCACGGAGTGTCGAAAAATATTAACTTTAATTATTATTTTGAATAAACATTTTTTTAAACTTGGCATTTCATTATCTTGATTAAAAAAGTAATTTAATAAGAAATATATGGTATAAATTTTTTTTATTATAGCTTATCAAGTCTTCGACTTGCAAGATCGAACTTCTTAAGGCCATGTGGAGTCCAAAATCCATCCAATCTTATTATTTAATAAATTAACTTTTAAACATTCATTTAGAAAAACACATGTCCTACCTACATATAAATACTATATTCAGAATTTTTTTAGCGATTCTATTATGCAATATACTGTTGAAAAATTGGATCAAAATGACGAAAATGCAGATTCCTACTTATCAATATTACAATTTTTTTTTAATTAAAAAATTTCTGAACAGTCTTTTGGAAAAACGCAATTTTACACGCTCTCTATATATGTAAATACTATACAAAGAATTTCTTTAAAGCCATTCAATTAATATTTTGATAAAATATATTCATTGGAAGATGATGTCGGTATCCCACTGTTAAGTCTTGACATTCGAGGAATTTATTCTTATATGTTTAGTTAGTTATTTATTTGATATGGTTGTATTACTTTTTTCCCTGGTGAAGGTCTTTGAAATAAATACACTGCTGTTCCAACAATTTTACTTTTATTTAATTATAAATTTAAATAATAATCTTTTACAATGAACTGATACAAAATCGCAAGTTCAAATAATTGAATTAATCTATTCTGTAGACTTTGATAAAACCGCGTTGGTTTAGCGAATCAAATATTGTAGATAATGAATTTGAAATTAATCGATCAATGTATTACCCCGTAGAACGCTATAGGCTCATATTGGCCTGTATACAATTATTAGCTGCTCCTATTGTCGGCTGGAGTTGTACGGAGTTCGCGATCTGTCCACGATTACTGATTTGTGTGTTGAGAGTCGCCGTATTTATTAAGCGATTAAATTAGGTTGAAGATGATTGAGATCATCTTATTTGGCAATGTCATTGTCTCCAAACTTATTAAATTCGGTAGTCGCATTGCGAAATGCTGATTCTAAAGAAAATATAATACGCAAGTTTGATGACCTACTACTACGTCACGATTGCCTCGTATTAAAAAATTTCAACGTTGTAAAGTTCGCTCGCTTCGGCGTGATGTCGCTTGCATTAAAAAGCAACGTTGTCAAAATTCGCATATACGACATTTGTATGTCAGAAAATGAATTTTTGATTCGTTAATTGTTTCTTTTGTAACATTATGGTATGATTCATCGGTATTAATACTTGGATATTGTTTGAGTATCTCACATTCTTGATTTGTATGATTCGTGCTTTTACACATTTTACAAAATTTATCGGATTTATTTTGGAGCATCTTGATTTCATGGCAATTGACTATTTGATGTCTATTTTTATTGCAATAAGAGCATTTAATTTGTGCCCTCAGACTTTTTAATTTCCTACAATTTTCCAACGTATGCCCGATTAATTTACAATATTCGCATTTTATACTTTGTGTATTAAGGTTTTCCCGATAGTTACTATTTGAATTATTTGAGAAATGATGACCATTTTGATGATTTGTTCGGAAAAATCCATTTCTATTTTTATCCCGGTATTCACAAAGTTTATTTAAAGAATTGTAGTTGTTGCTTGAGAACGTACTTTGTTTATTATTACTCATTTTTCTACAAGTTTTCGCTAAATGTCCCGGCATGTCGTAAAATTGACAAATTTCTTTATTCTGAGAGCTTTGTTACCTATTTTGCATAATCAAAACTTTTACGCTCTCGCAATCCGCGATTTCGTGACCTTCATCTGAACATATCGCGCACCACATTATTTTTTCGTTTATAGGGCAGTATTTCACCCAGTGCCCGAGTTTATTGCATTTCGTGCATACTGCTGACAAGTAGTCTTTAGTTGAGTGACTCATGCTTCCGCAATGATCACAATCAAGTTCATATTTCTTTATAACATGGCATTGAGTAGCTGTATGTCTTATGATTTGACAGTATTGGCAATGCAGTTAGATTACTTTTGTTGAATTCACATATATTTATAGTATGGCCCTCTTGGTTACAAAGATTACATTTAATTTTATTTTTGACTGAATCGCAGTAGTATGATGTGTGGTTTCCACTTTTGCAATAAATACATATTGTTCATGGGCAAAGTAAGGCTTCATGACCTTGATTTTTACAAATTTGACAATGAACTGTTTTGGATGGTATTGAAATTTCCCAAAAAGAAATACTGGTTTGATTGTTTCTTAACATGTTGATAATTTATTCTATTTAAGTAGCCTTCTTTTCCTTGTTTCTTTACCGTTTTCAAAACTGCTTGTTTTATTTTTGTTAAGCATTTGTTATTCTTTTATAGTTTAGAATTTTTTTTTATCTTTTGTGTAATTGTTATTTATCGTTTGTATTTATATATTTCCATACTTTTTTATTACTCTTTGTAATGTAGTATTATTATCTTTTTTTTTCATTTTAATATTTTTATTAGTTTTGTCATATATGTATTATGATACCAATGTTACCTCTACTTGCTTTTTTAGTTCTGGTTTGCGTTGTATCGTCTGTCTGGTTATAATCCCTTTGTTTCCCTTATTTCCTATGTCTTTCTGATATGACATGACATATTACTCCTTTACTTATTATATACTTAATATATCTGGTTAAATTATGTTTATATTGTAAGTTTAACTATTTTTCTGTATACTCCTCTTTGCAATTGTTCACTAAACAATATAGTTTATTTAGTTGAAACTTCTATATCTCGATTTCTTAGATTTTCATCTCCTAGTACTTCTATGTTTTTTTTTTTTTTTTTATGTAAGATGCAATATTTGTTTATGCAATGATTATTTATTTAAATAATAATTTTTTAAGTTATTGTACAATTTCTTGGTGTGATTGACTACTAAGCTATTTCTTATTTTCCACGTATGTATTTTGATTTATTTTATATTGATTTTTTCAATTATGTAAGCGTAATTTGTTATTATAGTGTTACTATATTGGTATATTCTGCCCTATTTGATTATTTTTCCCTTAAATTCTTGTACTATTGATTTTTTCAATTTTCTTTTTTAGAATGTATTTTGATTTCATTATATAATTTATCTTTTCACTTGCTATTTCAGCTATATATTTGTTATATAATTTATTGTTAATTCAATTGTTGTAAAGAATTCAATTGTTTTATTTGTATTTTTTCCATTTATAATTTTCTTATCAGTATTACTATTTCAATTGTTTACTATTTCAATTGTTTCATTTGTATTAGCCTGTATTTGTATTTCTTATTTCTTGTATAATGTATTTGTTAAAATCTCATTTGTTTTGTAGAAAATTATTCCTATTCTTGTATTTATCATTTGTTAGATACTTTGTTACTAACTCGACGAGCCGTACGCATTTATTTTCAGTAGTTTTGGTAATTCATGCTATAATGAATGGCTCCAACTACTTACTGCAAAATGTGAAGCTCGGACTTATTCTATGTTAGCTATATTTATATAAGAATATTTCCCTCGTCTTTCAAGAGCTTATTTGATCTATTTTAAAACTTTTAAAGTTTGATTTAGCTGATCTAGCGAACTTTCGTTCGATTGGTATCGGAACCACTGTTACGTTCCGGAAAATAGTTATTTTTATTCTTTTATTTTAAACCGTCTAGTGAACTAATGTTCGACTTTGATAAAACCGCGTTGGTTTAGCGAATCAAATATTGTAGATAATGAATTTGAAATTAATCGGTCAATATATTACCCCGTAGAACGCTATAGGCTCGTATTGACCTGTATACAATTATTAGCTGCTCCTATTGTCGGCTGGAGTTGTACGGAGCTCGCGATCTGTCCACGATTACTGATTTGTGTGTTGAGAGTCGCCGTATTTATTAAGCGATTAAATTAGGTTGAAGATGATTGAGATCATCTTATTTGGCAATGTAATTGTCTCCAATCGTATTAAATTCGGTAGTCGCATTGCGAAATGCTGATTCTAAAGAAAATATAATACGCAAGTTTGATGACCTACTACTACGTCACGATTGCCTCGTATTAAAAAATTTCAACGTTGTAAAGTTCGCTCGCTTCGGCGTGATGCCGCTTGCATAAAAAGCAACGTTGTCAAAATTCGCATATACGACATTTGTATGTCAGAAAATTACTGGCGATAAATATGCATTATTAATTTGATTTTAGAGATACGTCATAGACGTAACATCACATTTCCTTAAGGGAATAGGGTACAGGAGAGGCCATTTTTTTTATTATTCAGGGAAATTTTTTTTATTGAAAAATATACAAATATATACAAAAAGTAGCCCATAAAAACCTCTTTTGGTCCAATTTTTGAGATTTTATAAGCTGCACTGGCCAAAACACCTGTAAAAAAGGTATATATTCCTTTAGCATTCTGCGCAATGGCTTTCCATCAATGTGTACCAGTTGGTAGATACATGTTTTTAGTACCCAAATATACAAATTTACATTGCAATATTATTCAAAAGCTGATTTTATTTTTTCTATTGCTAATAAGTCATAAGTTACTTTTTATTTATTAAAAAACTTGTATTTTTAATGATTTTATGGTGGAACAGGAATTGAAAATTAAGGTGTAACCTAAAAGTCTCAATGTAATTTTGCAGTAAATATATTCTAGAAAATGAACCCAAAAAACGAAAACCCGTACATCAAAACTGGTTGCGCCATACAACACAAACAATTACAAAAACTGATCATGCTTAAAACTGACTTTAAACATAAGCAAACATATTTTAATGAAAACTTATATAAATTATGTATGAAAAAATTATTTACAGGTTAATGTTCATCAGCTCTGTAGTCTGTACGCTTGGCTTGTTTCGCTTTCTCTGCACAATAAAATTTCTCTGATATTTTGGAATATGCCTGTTAGGAGAGGAGGCTGACCATTGATACCGATACCAAGCCATCGCATAACAAATACAATGCGCCGGTTAACTTCAAATGATGTATTTATCAAATGGCCAGAATTTATCTGTCGATCACTACACTCACACTCAATATTTATTTTAAATCGTAGTCCACGAATTGCACTTTTGGTAAATTTCACATCTTTGCCGCACGTTTTACATTGTAACAAAATTACTTGTTGATAATTTTCTTGCCGAATTGCTCGAGAATTGCGTACTGTGTTCAGTAGTATGCTGATTTCCCTGAAATTCACGAGATCTTCTCACACGCCTTGCTGTATTTGGATACGATCTTCTTTTCCTTTTCCGTACGGATTTTTACCCATTTTGAAAATATCTTAAACGTTTGTGTACACTTCCAAATATATACTAAACACGTGAGAGAAAGTCGACACTGAGCTATATTTGTATATATATTTGTATATACAGAATAACGGTATTTTGGAGAGAAGAGAAGCACAGCTGCCGAAACTCGTGAAACCAGAGGCCGCGCACCGAAAACGCGCAAGCGCTATAACTGCTATAACTTCGTTATTTTTTCAAATTTTTTAATAAAAATTTAGGAGATGATTTCTGAAGGTATAAGGAATCAAAAAATGTAAAAAAAGCAAAACTCGATTTTTTCAAAATTATAACCGGTAATAGTCCCTTAAGCAAATCCGGACCCTTAATTAACGCATCGTTTAAACTTACTTTATGAGACCTAGCCGCCGCGTCGAAAACTAGTCTAATCTTGTCCTTATTTTTAACCGCAAAGTGAGGCAAGTACCAATCTCTGGTACCGGAATTATGTTCCGTTACTTCAACTGCGTACCCTTTATCGACTAATTTTTGCATTTCTACGTAATACTTTTTTGCAAAAATAGGTTCTGAGTCGAGTTTCTTTTCTAAGTTCCAAAGGCGGTTGAGTGCGCTCGATCTATTCGGAGGTAAACTTATCGAATCCGATTTCTAAAGCAGCCCGGTTTCCCAGTGATGGGTTAATCGACGAGTACTGTTTTTGAGGATCTATAACGCCTGCTGATCCTGTTCGAAAACTCTATCCTTATGATGAATTCCGATAGACTCTAGGCCAACGTTTTGTTTAACCAATTCGTGTAAATGTTCATCGTTACTTCTTGTGGCTTCTATAGTTTCATCACCATCACGCATTTCAAACGATAACTGGCGTTCAGGAACATTTACTTGCCGATTTGCTTTACCGTGAATAACCCATCCTAAAGATGTTAATGAGGCTACCGGGTAATTTTTTGAACCTTCTTTTAGAGACCGCGATTCAATGAGGTACCAGCAATCCTGACCGATCAATAGCTTCGACGACGCGTTGATATAGTAGTTTATTTGGATATCTTCTAAGTGATCTAACCCTGCCGTATCTGCTTCATAAAGCAATTGAGAAGGTAATACAAGGTTTTTAACAGACCTAACCTCAGTAAGAGTAAAGAGTTCCCCATTTTGGATGTTACGCACTTTTCATTTTACAATTTGACCGTCTTGTTTAATTAACTCTGTGTCATTAATGCCTTTAATCTCGGAAGTGACTCGCTGTCCCGCCACACCGATAGAGTTCGCAATGTCTTCGTCAATAAGGGATATAGTAGAGCCATCGTCACGTAAAGCAAATATCTCCCGCGATTGATTCGAAGGGTCTATCACTACTATCGGATGTATTTTCAAGAGCACTCTGTTTTTGTTTGGAATGAGGTCCTTAGTGGTAGCACTTTGGAACTCTAGTCACAATTTATTTGTGTGCAAGAGCTGATGGTATAATTTCCCACAGTTCTCAGTGCGCATTTTTCAGCCCGTCAATAACGGCGCGAATGATCCATCTTTGAGCATCGAAAACAAACCATTCGTTTGACGGCCCAGTTTCAACGTTGATCCACGGGTAACTCTAAAAACTTGGTGCATTTATTTATACCGTGAGTCGTATCAGTGCAATGTAAACACGATTTGTTTTTAGATGAGATATTATCTCGAAGGGCTTCCTTCCCCGTGGATCGACGTTCCTGATCTGAGGCGCTTAGAGTGTAAGCTTTCTACTTGGAATTTTCATATGGTTTTTTATTCCTATCTTGACCGGTTGATTCACGTGTTTCTCCGACTCGCTAATGTTTACCGTGCCAGCTTTGCAAGCCTTTTGTTGCTTCTAACTGTAGATAACTTGATATAGTTATTAGGCGGGGTTCTGAGACCGGTGCATCAGCCGCGAATGTATTGTAAAGAGTCGTCATAAGCGAGGGTGACTTGTTAAGTACTTCTCGAGAAATTTCGGGACTGTGCAAATATCCGATATGATTGAGAGCTTGACTAGCGGCCACGGCATTCTTTACTTCAGTTGCGATAAGAACGATATCCACGTTTCCTGGCTTGGCTCTGGGCAGCTTTTTTAATTTTTGAATAGTTTTGCTCACAATAGCGTCGGGGTTCCCAAACTTCATTTCTAATGATTCTAAAATGTCAGCTGCACTAGTCGCGGTTATTAATAAGGATGCTACCGCTTCTCTAGCTTCTCCCCTTAAACACCGGTGTAAACGTGCGACACTTTCTTCATCCGAGAAACCCCCGACCCTAGTGGACAAATCGGGCGCATTTTTGAATCTCATCCAATCTAAACAGTCGCCGTTGAAAATTCGAAGATCTTTACTGGATGTTAGTCGATGTAACAATTTATCGAAGTTTGCTGAACCTGTATTTAGCTCAATATCCGGGCGACTATTAACGTCTGCAGAAGGAAGTGGGTTTGCATCGCGTAGCCATTGTCTCACGTTACTTTGTCTATCGTCACGATTCAAGTTATCGAGAAAATTGTTGTCAATTGCAGAACTCTCGCTTTCCTCAGCTAGTTGAGCGGCTAACTGTCTATCAACTAACTCTAACTCAACACGTTCGCGTTCTAAGCGTATGCGCTCACGTTCATCTAAGGACCTACGTTTGATCGTAGCTCGCATTTCTGCGGCTTCTAGTTCTAACTTACGTTTTCACGATTCCGTGTTAAGGGACATAGTGCTCGGCACACTGGCATGATTTACCTGACTGTGAACAGGCGAACCACTCCGAGATATTGAGCGATGTCGGTCAAGACTCGGAATCGTTGGGCGTCGTTCGTTTATTACCTGTGAATTCTCAGTCGGGGACCGGTTCCCAGCCTCACTACCGCCCTCCTGATTGAATTCCTCTTCGGGACGATACGGTGCTGGTTGTTCGATCGAAGCACTATTACGGCGGTCCTGGATCACCGGAGGGCTCTGATCTTCGGTTCCCCTCTGCGCTTCTGGGATGTCCTCAGTTGCAAGGACACCAAGACCTTGGCCAAGACCCGGGGGGCGTCCTCGACGACCCAGAACTCGACTGCGCCCAGCTGGATGACCACGAGCTTTCCGAAGTACGGGGGTCTGAATTCCTGTTCGCCTCCGGGCCACCATCGCACAATCCCGGACTCCACTCACAACACTTGTCATTTTTTTTTTCACTGCACTAAATAGCCCCTCCTCCAACGTTCACTTCCAGAACATAATCCTGGTCACGGCACCACTTTGTTAGGATGGGGAGAGTGAGGTCAAAGAGAGAAAAAAAAAGAAAGAAAAATATTAACTTCACAATACAACCTTTATTTTAAAGTGGAGCTCCTACTCACTCGAAATTCTCCGAGCTACTGCCGGGTGCGCGCTCGCACTCGTGATAGGCGTCGTAGCGCCAACGGTTATTTTCGTAATCACTGCTGCGTCACTGCGCCAACAGTTAATTTCCTAATCTGAGCAGCGTGGTGGCATTTTATTACAACTTCTACGTTCGCGCTCGCATTTACAGGCGCCGCAGAGCCAACGGTCAATTTTTGAAATGTCTTGCATTCAAATATTCTGGTAAGCTAATTTCGCGATCCGGTCGGTAGAGTATGCACTCGTATAGACACATATTTTATATAGTCTACGGTTTAAAAACTTTCGAGGGCGCGCCAACATCGAAAGCGGTCTAGAATCGCTAGTCGAGTTGATGCGTACTTTTCCGCTTCATACGTAAGTAGACAGCCCGTACGGAGTATTGTTTCCTTTCTCATCCGGGTTCCTGTCTAACACGGTGTACTCAGGAAAGTTACATCGCACTCGAGATCGTTCGTGTTGCACCCAGCCGAAACTCGACCTTAAGCGTACGTGTGCCCTCATCCGCATGCTCTCTCATGTACCGACCGCATTTCGTACCAAATGAAATTTGAACGCAATTTACATATAATAGTACATACAATTAGGATAGTTGAATCGGTTGGTAAATAATGTATTTATTTTAACAAATGGTTTTATTAAGACAGAGTAAATTGTACAACATTTTTACACGACCAGTGTATGGAAATTGTGAAACCCTTTTAATACCATTTTCAAGCTTTTAACAAAGTAAAGAAATTACCCAACACCAAACCCAAAGACAGAAAAGGAGAAACGAATCACGTACAATTAATTATTTAAGAAATTACCCAACACCAAACCCAAAGAAAGAAAAGGAGAAACGTGTCATGCACAATTAATTATTTCATTCTCCTTTATTAAAAAAGCACCCCGATGAAGAACCCCTTGGACATCTGCTGCAGAGCTTTGGTCTGTTGATGAACAATGGTATAAACTAGCTTGGATGGCATCTTGCATACTCTTCAAATCATACGTATTATTGATAATTGCTCTTCTGTAATATTTCTACTACTCATTAATTTTAATAACTGTAAGCGCTCCATTTGACTTTCTACCAAGCTTTTCTTTAGTAGCAAGTTCTCTGAGGCGTTTAATTACCCATTCGCTTTTGTACATGGTTGATGCATTCTTCTTATTATATTAAAATAGATTTTCCATAAGGTGCCACTTCATTAAGCCGAGTCCAAGTTTTTGATCGCCATCAGACAGAAGTGTTAGAAACCTCATACCATTCTTTCGAGCCAAGGGACTCCAAATGTTCACAGCAGCCTGGACTTCCATACTACCAGAAGCACCCTTATAATTGGCATTACACTCTTGACTACTCTTGTGAGCTTCAAACCAAAAGTTATATTCTGGATATCATTGGTAGATTCTACAGCTTTTCGGTTCACTACAAATGCTACTTGTCTATTATTTGTAGATTCCATTCGTGCACTTGTAAAATTTTCTCTGAAAACAGTTTCACAATTTTTACAGTATAACACTATTTTTACAGTATAACACTATTTTTACACACAATCCGTTTCTTTCAGTTATTGCAGCACTATCACATTTTCTAGAATAAGCACTACAAATTGTTTCTTTTTAAAAATTACAAAAGAAACTTGTGTGAACCAGAATGAATTCATCACTTTCACTTATATCGACAGGGCTGTTTAGTTTTGTTTTCACCGCTGTCTTTTCAGGGCATTTACCGTTATCAATTATTTCGTTTATCCACCATCATTTGCATTTGTTTTTTCTTTTTTTTAGAAACATATTTGCTTCTTGCCACATGCCACTAACTGGATAAAATGTGCATTTTCAAAACAAAATTGAATATTTACAAGAAGTAAACACTTTTTAATAATGATTTTTTATTATTATTTAATTATTAATTAAATATTAATATTGTGTGATACGTGTTATTAAACTTTTTCAATGGATTTTAATTACAATTTTACTGCAGCAAAACTAAATAAATTTTTGAGGATAATATATACGATTTTTTTATCAACTCAGAAACAGAATAAACGTGAAGGTAGACCCCTTATGTACAAAAAGGAACGGAACAGACACAGCAAGTAATATAGATTACTATATCTATATATGTATATGAGGAACAACACTTGTATCTTATGTATATAGATATAGTACCCATGTACTATACCGGTGCCCTGTTCCTTATTGCGTATAACGAACGGGCCGTAGTCGATAAAACGATCGATATAGATGGCTCGATTCAAATGGAGTTTATTATAACAGCTGGACGATTTATTTATAAAATTATATGAGCAAACTAAGGTTAAATATCAAAATTGAATAGTAATTGTGTAGTTTCAAAGGGAAATTAGCGACGTAGAGAGGTATAATTGTATATGAACTGGATTTGTCAAAAAGAGAAAAGTATTATAAAAAAAATGCAAAAAACGCTAAATTGTGTTTCTAACGATAAATGTTAAAATAAATCAAATTAAATAATTATATGAAAATTATGGCATTAGGAGTAGGTTTTCGTGTAGAAAAATGGCTAAAAAATAGTTTAAAATGATAAAAAAAAAATCGATTTTTTGGCCAAAAATCGGTACCTTCTTCCTTTAAGGACGTCCTCCGACTGAACTTCATGAATATCGCAAAAATTTTGATCTAAAAATAATATTTATGATGGAAATCCTTCATGAGTCTCTATATATCACTCCAAAAATAATAAAAAATAACGGTGTAAGAAAAAAGGTGTCAAAACGATATTTGAAATAAATTTTCATGAAATACCACTTACACGGTGTGACTGCATATAGATATACAAATAACATGGTGTTTTTGTTTCTGCTATTATGTCCTGAAATTAATACGGCTTACTATGCTGAAAATTATACCATATTCCTCTTGGTTTCTAGTTTTATGACTTATTGTTGAAAAAAACTCACAAAGAAAACTTATTTTACAGTAAATCAAAATGTATTCTCCAAACGAGCTTAGATCTTTCATAAAAGTTGTGTGAATCTTCAGTGAATTCATGGAATGATTCTGTAATCTGTTCTGTAATCTTCCCGTAAGCAGTTCAGTCAGCGTAATAATTTTGTCTTCCTATGAAAAGCTTACTGGAAGCTTTCATGGAGTCTTCCAGTGCTATCTTTCTAAAAGTTTCAGTTACCTAGCAAAAGGATTGCCGGACTTTACGTTGTAATATTTCATGAATCTTTTTTGGCAAGCTTTCATGCTATGTGGGATTAAGTAAAAGTTATAACTTTCAAAGAGTTTTATGTAAGCTTCCATGAAAGATTTCAGCACTCAATTTTATAATATTGCTTGTGATATTCCCGTAATCTTCTCTAAATCTTGTATGTCAATTTCACAGTCGAATAATTATAATACATGGAATGGAATATCTCACGGGAAGGATGTTGGAGGATGTTTTGGAAGCTTTCCGTAAGCTTATCACGCAAAGTAACAATTATAATTTTCAAAGACCTTCATGCAATCATTCGTAAAGTTTCCATGTAAGATTCCAGCAAAGTTTTTTCTAAATTACGTGTGAGATTACTGCCTTCTTCCCGTCTAGCTTTCATATAATCTTTTAAAGTAGAGTATTTTGAATCTTTTTTGTTACCTTTCATAAAAACTCTCAGAAAGCTTTCTTAAAATATCGATTTGGAGTACTTCTGCAAGCCTCCGTTTTAACTTCATTATAGGGCCGAATCCATCTCAAATCAGGTGATCCGCGTATGCCTATGTCACCGATCATTTTGGAATGAAACTATTCATGTTCTTTTCCAAAAATTATTTGACACGTATTTTTTTATTTTTTTGTTTTATCAAAATTTCATGCGTTCAGCGATACCGAAAAATTCCGAGAAAATTCTTACTTAGAAAAAAAATTTTTCAATGTAATTTTCAAACGGCTACTGTTTCACCAGGTTTTTATGCTTTTAAGCGTGTAACACATAATTTTACTCAGTTTTGAGCCCTTTCACGTTCTCTATGTTATTTTCAAAAAAAATAAAAAATGCACGAGCTATGCACTTTTTACTGAAAAATGCACTTTTTAGAAAAATGCATTTTTCTCGAAAACCCCAATTTCTTTTTGCACAATTTTCATATATCGTGATAGAAGACCTAAATACCTATCTAGAAGTATTTGTGAGATTCAGAACATTTGCACTGGGATAGCGATCACTAATGAAATAACACAGAAACAAATTTTTCACGCTTAACGCTTATATATAGTCAATGATATTAGAATCAATATAAAGGTATTTATCTTTGTGCGTATGTAATATACAGGTACACATAAGTATGTAGTTATTTTTTATTTGCGTCTTTTAGATTTTTTATTTTTATACCTTTTTTTTTATTTTTATACCTATTTTACTACCTTTGTTTTTCTGCTTCATTGTTCTTAATTCAGTAAGTGGACGATCAGCCGTCTTTGCTGTCAAACTTTATCATCACATGTTTTTTTAACCCATATATGAGTTTTTTGAATTCCAGGATACTTTGGAGTTGTAAGTCAATCAATATTTTTTTCTTTTCTGAATTGTTCTATTTCAGCATCTCGTAAATGTATTATTTTAATAGCATCAGTATATTTTTGAACATGTATTGCAAAATCATTTGCGTTTTGAACAGCTTCTTCAAGGGGCTCTCGAAGATTATGCGAAGTAGCATAATGCTTTATGAGTCCACCCACACCATCTACAGCTCCTTTGCCGTACCCAGTAGCAGAGAACAACCATTTTATATCATAAGGTGCTTGTTTTAATTCATCTAATTGAAAGCGATTTTTAAAGTGACTAACGGCGCCGTCGGATACGATGGTAATTTTTTAATTAAATCACAACAATTTTCTTTCAAGAATTTTATCATTTTTTGTACTGCTAGCAAAGCATACGCTGAATCATTTTTTCGGTTATCACTTATGACTGCGAAACTTTGTGTCGAATCCCCTTGATAAGACACTGCTGTGAAAATAGAAATTTGTTCATTAACCCAATGATTTCCTTGAACAGCTTTATTATGAATCACAGCCCAGTTTTCAGCGAAGTCTATTTGAAGAACTAAATGATGTGGGTCTTTTTTAGCATTTTCTCTTTCTGCTTTTATAGCTTTGCGTTGTATATTTTTTACATACATATGAGTACTAACCTTCATGGTCCAAACCGAAAGTTCATCTTTAAAAGCAGAAATTGACAGTGTTTTTTAATCAAGTTTCCATTATCCCACAAAGCATATTTAATTTCTTCTGTGCCTTCTATATCTTGGAGTTTTAAAACATGAATAGTAATTCCGTTACTGCCTGGACAAATTTTACATTCTTGTAAATAGCATAAATCAGATGGCTCAGAACACATTGTTGCGTTTATTATTTGTGAATTTCATCCAACTCGGTAACGTTACTCCCTCTGAAATTAATTAAGCTCGTAAGAAATAAATCATAATTTGCGCAATAGATACAGAGACAAACTTCTTTGATGGGGGAAAGTAAGACATATTTTGGTCGCATACTATAAAACTTCGATTTACCAATTCTCATTTCGGAATAATCATTTTTAAATGCTTTATACGTTGCTTTCAGACTTTGAGTAAGAAAACGTTTAACTTTCTTCTCTTTCTTATCATTTATTTTAACGATAATAACGTCACTCTTATTGGGACTCTGTCTTGAACAATTAAAATCGTCATTTATATAATATTCCATAACAATTTTTTCGGTCCTTTCATCAATTGGATGGCCTGTGTATGCTTCTGGTTCGGAATAAACTCCCTTTTCTTGTGCAAGATTTTTCGCTCTTTCTATCATGTACATTGTTATGTCTGGAAATAAGGATGAAATTTCATTTTTCGTTAAGGATGAGGGTAGCAAAGTCAGAATTTTTATTTTTCTGATACCGTAGAACACTTTTGCAAGGCTAAACCAAGATTTTGTATCCATTCTGTACAATGGCATATAGTTGATTCGTTTGCTGTTATAGAAACGTCATAAACATTGTTCAACATCACATCAAGGGTATTAGACAATGTTGAAAGTATATTTTTTTTCTTCTTTTTTACGTAATTTTCAAGTGATTTTTCACGTATAAGATTTTTTCTCTTAAGAGGCGATACAGAACCTAAGAAAGGTGTACTTATTTCATTATTAAATTCTTCGATGCGTTCTGGAGTACTTGGTAAAAAATCTTCATCTCTATCAACTACGTTGTCGGTAACTTCATTATCCGTTATAAATTCATTGTTAGTGCTACTCACTAATTTTAAAGCACGATTGTAACAATGTTGACACAGATATGTAGATGGTGTCAAAGGTAAATTAGGATAGAGGTGCTTCAATGGATGAGCAAGATCCTTAAGTTGTTTGAAACGTACGGAACTAGATTTGTAACAGATTCTTTTGTGCTTGTGTAAAAAGTCTGCACATTTGATTCTATCCGTTGAGTAATATTGAGGCATCGTAGTTGAGTTGATAAGGTGTAAATATGTAATAATTTTCCAAAAGATGATGGTTTTAAATAAGACGAGATGTGTGATATGTAGCAGAAACCGAACTTTTCTTTGTAAATGTTAAGTCAAACCATATCCATCTAGCGGACAAATGTACTAGTACATAAACTCATACAAGTAGGCGCACGTATGTGTATATGTACGCACAAAGATAAACATCTCTATATTGACTGTAATATCATTGGCTATATACAAGGTGTCCCATTTTAATCGCCCCAGGCAAATATCTTGAAAAGTATGAGAGATGGAAAAAAACTTTAAAAACAAAAGTTGTAGGGTGCAAAGGGGGTCAGCTAATGGTAACAACGACTTTGACCTTGAACTCTATTTTCAAGGTTATTTCAAGGTCTAAGTGATTTTTTTAAATGAGAATCCCTACTTTTGACCCCGGAAATGGAAAGATCAGAAAATTTTACGTTCAGAAAGGTCTGATATATTGGGGTTTCATGGTCAACCAGCTAATTTAATGAAGTCGACCTGGGAATACCTCTAGGAAGGACAAAATTGACCTTGACGTTCAAGGTCATTTTAAGGTAAGTTGATTTTATAAAATGGAACCCCTTATTTTTGACCCTGGAAATGGAAAGAGCGGAAGAATTTACGTCCGAATATGACCTTGACCTCGACCTCGACTTTAACCGTGATCTGGAAGATTAATTTAAGGTCAAGTCGATTTTTTAAAAATCCCCTTATTTTTGACCTCGGAAATGGACAGAGAAGAAAATTTTACGTTCAGATATGTACCTTCATATGGTGTCAAAGTTGGCCCTCTGGGGTCAATTAAGGGTCAAATCGTGCTTGAGGTCTTTATTGATCTACCTATCTTTTACAATCAAAATTTGAATGAACAATTGTATTTGGATATTTTGCAAAACCAGCTACCTCCTCTATTAGAAGATATCCCACTTATCTTACGGCGGGATATGTGGTTTCATCAAGATGGAGCTCCTGCACATTGCGTTCGATCAGTCAAGAATTTTCTCAATGATATGTATCGTAATCGTTGGATTGGCATCGGCAGCCAAGTACACGAGTGGCCGCCTAGATCCCCAGACCTCACACCTCTTGACTTTTTTTTGTGGGGAGTAGTTAAAGGCAAAGTTTTTGCACATGCTCCAACAACCTTAGAGAACATGAGAGGAAGAATTATGGAAGCTTTCCAATCCATTTCAGTGGAAACATTGAGGAATGTTCAAGCAAGCTTCCGAAGAAGGATGCAAATGTGTTTCAGAGAGAACGGACACTTGATCGAGCATTTGCTGCCTTAGATCTTCAAATGACAGTCCGTTAATCAATCGGCCCTTTTCAGGGCCAATGATGTGCGAAATCCTTTCGGCTACGTCCACGCGGTGCACATTGGGTAATGCTAATGTCGAGGGTAGTCTTTCTAATTTTCGATTCATTTGAGGGAGAAAAAATACTTTTAGATTCCTAAGTAACTCATAAAAACAGTGAAATCCACTTCAAAAAAATTAATTTATTTATTATTACCCTTAATTGACCTCAGAGGGCCAACTTTGCCACCATATGACGGTACATATCTGAACATAAAATTTTCTTCTCTGTCCATTTCCGAGGTCAAAAATAAGGGGATTTTAAAAAAATCGACTTGACCTTAGAATAACCTTCCAGATCACGATTAAAGTCAAGGTCGAGGTCAAGGTCATATTCGGACGTAAATTCTTCCGCTCTTTCCGTTTCCGGGGTCAAAAATAAGGGGTTCCATTTTATAAAATCAACTTACCTTAAAATGACCTTGAACGTCAAGGTCAATTTTGTCCTTCCTAGAGGTATTCCCAGGTCGACCTCATTAAATTAGCTGGTTGACCTTGAAACCCCAACATATCAGACCTTTCTGAACGTAAAATTTTCTGCTCTTTCCATTTCCGGGGTCGAAAGTAGGGGTCCTCATTCAAAAAAATCACTTTGACCTTGAAATAACCTTGAAAATAAAGTTCAAGGTCAAAGTCGTTGTTACCATTAGCTGACCCCCTTTGCACCCTACAACTTTTGTATTTAAAGTTTTTTTCCATCTCCCATACTTTTCAAGATATTTGCCTGGGGCGATTAAAATGGGACACCTTGTATAAGCGTTAAGCATGAAAAATTTGTTTCTGTGTTATCTCATTAGTGATCGCTATCCCAGCGCAAATGTTCTGAATCTCACAAATACATCTAGATAGGTATTTAGGGCCTCTATCACAACATAAGAAAATTGTGCAAAAAAATTGGGGTTTTCGAGAAAAATGCATTTTTCTAAAAAGTGCATTTTTCAGTAAAAAGTGCATTTTTCAGTAAAAAGTGCATAGCTCGTGCATTTTTTATTTTTTTTGAAAATAACATAGAGAACGTGAAAGGGCTCAAAACTGAGTAAAATTATGTGTTACACGCTTAAAAGCATAAAAACCTGGTGAAACAGTAGCCGTTTGAAAATTACATTGAAAAATTTTTTTTCTAAGTAAGAATTTTCTCGGAATTTCTCGGTATCGCTGAACGCATGAAATTTTGATAAAACAAAAAAATAACAAAATGCGTGTCAAATAATTTTTGGAGATGAACATGAATAGTTTCATTCCAAAATGATCGGTGACATAGGGATACGCGGACCACCTGATTTGAGGTGGATTCGGCCATAGGTATTTTGTAATAAATCTAAAATATTTCTAGAATGCAGTCTTTCTAGAAAGGTTTCGGAAAGATACAGTGAAATATTTCTCGGAAAGCTTGTTGGAAGATGATTTGGAAACTTTCCGTAAGCTTATTACGCAAAGTAACAATAATAACTTTCAAAGAGCTCCATACAATCTTTCGTAAAGCTTCCATGTAAGATTCCAGCAACTTTTTTTCTAAATTACTTGTAAGATTCCTGCAAGCTTCCCGCCGAGCATTTATACAATCTTTCAAAGTGGAGTATGTTGAATCAGTTTTGTTACCTTTCGTAAAACTGTCAGAAAGCTATCTTAAAATATCGATTTGGGGTCCTTCTGCAAGCTTCCGTTTTAACTTCATCATAGGTTTTTTGTAATCTAAAATATTTCTAGAATGATCTTGCAGTCTTCTCAGAAAGGTGTCGGCAAGCTTCAGTGAAATATTTCACAGGAAACTTGTTGAAAGATAATTTGGAAACTTTCTCTAAGCTTATTACGCAGAGTAACAATTATAACTTTCAGAGAGCTCAATGCTATCTTTCGTAATTCCCAGCGTTGATTATTGTAATATTATTCATGAGATTTTTGCAATCTTCCCTAAAGGTTTTATATTATATTTGACATTCGAGTAATTCCAATCTTTTTTTCTATTTTTTTGCGAATCTCTCAAGAAGCTTTCTTGAAACATTGATTTGGCATACTCCCACAAGCATTCATTATGATTTTTGGAAAGGTATTCTGTAATAAATCAAAAATCTTTTTTGAATGCTTTCCACAATCTTGCTGGAGAGGTTGCGCCAAGGTCCAATGGAATATTTTATGGGAAACATGTTGGAAGTTGTTTTAGAAGCTTTCGGGAAGCTTGTTATGTAAAGTAACAGTTATAACTTTCAATGAGCTTTATGCAATCTTTCGTGATGCTTCCATGAAAGATTCGAGCATTGATTATTGTAATATTAACCGTGAGATTCCTGGAATCTTCCCTAAAGCTTTCACATTATATTCCAAAGTCAGTTATTTTGAATCTTTAATTTTTTCTTCCGTAAAATACTCGGGCAGCTTTCTTGAAACATTGCCAATGTAACTTTATTGAAAGTTTGATTTTGTTTCCTGAAAGATTGCAGCAATCTTCTGCTGCAAGCTTTCTTGAAACTTTCCGCTGGAAGCTTTCATGCTATGTATAGCACGCTTGGAATCTTTTTGTTAGTCTTCCCTAAAAGTTTTTGAACGTTTCCTAGAAAGGTTATTATGGAACCCTTTTGGAAGCTTCCATTATATATCTTTAGTTCAGCTGTTTAATCATATATTAACAATCCTTCTAGAATGCTTCGTCCAATCTTTCATGATAGCTTTCCCCAAAGTCCAATCGAATCCTTCAGGGGAAGCTTACTGAAATATATTTTAAATACTTCCCATAAAATTTATATGTAACCTAACATTTGGCCTTTGTATAAGCTTCCTATTAGCTTCCCAGAGCCCTCCACAAAAGCTGCCTATCCTGATCTTCTATACGCTTACATGTAAGATTTCTGAAAGTTTTTTCGTAAATTTCAAGTTACATTTCACCGTAGCACGTTTGGGACCGCTTTGTTAGCCTTCCCTAAAACTTTCTCAGAGCTTCCTAGGAAGATTACGTCGAAATCCATGCAGAATCTTTCGTTATCCTTCCTAGAATCTTCCATAAAAGCTACCCTAAAAGTTCAATTGAAACTTCCAGAGGAAGCTTCTTTGAATGTATTTCAAAATCTTTCATTAAGTGTTATGTGTAATTTAACTTTTGGTCGTCCAAGAACTTTTTATTAGCTTCTAAAAAGCTGCTGTGAAAGCTTCAAGTACTGATTTTCAGTAATCGTTGATGTAAGCTTCTTGGAAGTCTTTCCGTAAATTTCAAGTTACATTTTACCGTTGCACTTCTGGAACCATTTTGTTAGTCTTTCCTAAAACTTTCTGGAAGCTCCCTAAAAAGGTTACGCTGGAATCTACTTGGAAACATCCGTTATAACTTTAGGCCAATTGCTTTATTTTATGTCAGTAATCTTGCCAGAACACTTCCAAGAATCTTCCATGAAAGCTTCCCTCAAAGATCAATTGGAACTTCCAGAGGGCGCTTCTTGTAATGTATTTCAAAAGTTTCCAGTAAGCGTTATATGTAATTTAATTTTTGGTCTTCCAAAGAAGCTTTTTATTAGCTTCCAAGAGCCTTCCGGCAAGCATCCAGTACTCATTTTTTATAATCTTCCATGTAAGCTTTTCGGAAGCTTCCGTAAAGCTTTCTTGTAATATTTTATAGTGAGGTATTTGAAACTTTTTCTGTTTCCTTCCAGCAATCTTTCTGGAAGCTTATTTAGAAAACTTGCAATGTAAACTTTCTGAAAGTTTCAGTTAGCTCCCTGGAAGGTTCCATTAACCTTTCACTGTAATCTTCCTTGGAACTTTCTTCCGGAACCTTTCATGCTATGTCCGGCTTCTTAGTTTTAAGACTTTTTTAAAGAATCGGTTTGCTTTCTGTCGCACGTTTGCATGACTGTCTTTTCTTGGGTTTAACTCACGTCCCCCGGCTACTTACGTTTAATACTTTTATTAATAACCGACTCGCTTATTATCGCACTTATGCGTGACTCGCCCTTTTGTTGTGTTTAACTCACGTCCCCCCCGCTCCTTCGGTCTAAGACTCTTTTTAATAATCGACTTGTTTTCTGTCGCATGTCTACGTAACTCCGTTTTTGCCCAGACTTTCCGTCACCCGACTACTTAGGTTTAAGACTTTTTCCAAATAATCGACTCGCTTATTATCGCACTTAATCGTGATTCCCTTTTATTGTGTTTAAGTCACGTTGTCGGCTCGTTGAGTAACTCCATTTTTTGTCTGGACCTCGCGTCCCCCGGCTACCCGGTTGCAAATATTCTTATGGATTCCACCTTAACTTTCACCTGAATTTTCATATGAAATTCCACCTGCACATTATATGAAATTCAGGTGAAATTCAGATAAATTCATGTAAATGCCATGTGAATTTCCTGTGAATTACACGTAGAAAATGTCTAAAAGCGGAACGTGAATTTCAGCTGAGATTCACTCAAAATTCACGTGAGTCTCTACTGAAGTAATTTCTAGCTTCATATTTATATGAAAATCTTTCTCCAGGTAGTTTTATATAAATAAAGTTGGAACTTACTTCAGTAGAGTCTTACGTCAATTTTGAGTGACTCTCAGGTGAAATTCACCTTCCCTTTTCAGACTCTTTAACGTGAAATTCACAGGAAATTCACATGACTTTTACATGAATTTATCTGAATTTTACCTAAATTTCACGTTATCTGCAGGTGGAATTTCATGTGAAAATTCAGGTGAAAATTCAAATGGAATACAGAAGAATATTTGCAACCGGGTACTTACGTTTATGACTTTTATTAATAACCGAGTCGCTTATTATCGCACTTAAGTGTGACTCCTTTTTATTGTGTTTAGCTCACATCTCTCGGCTCTTGGGTTTAAGACTATTATTAATAACCTACTCACTTACTATAACAGTTATGCATGACTTCATTTTTTATTTGGAGCCGGTGACTCCCCCGGCTTCTTAGTTTTAAAACTTTTTTAAAGAATCGGTTTGCTTTCTGTCGCACGTTTGCGTGACTGTCTTTTCTTGTATTTAAGTCACGACTGTCAGCTCGTTGAGTAACTCCCTTTTTTGCCTGTATCTCGCTTCCCCGGCTACTTACGTTTATGACTTTTATTAATAACCGACTTGCTTATTATCGCACTTAAGTATGACTGTCTTTTCTTGAGTTTAACTCGCGTCCCCCGACTACTTCGGTTTAAAACTTTTTTTTAATAATCACCTCTCGTTCTGTCACACGTCTGCGTAACTCCTTCTTTTACCTGGACCTCCTGTCCCCCGGCTACTTATAGATTTAAGACTTTTTTTAAATAATCGACTGGCTTTCTGTGGCACGTTGGTGTGACTCCATTTTTTGCCTAGACCTCGTGTCCCCCGGCTACTCAGGTATTATGAGACCTTTTTTTAGTAATTGACTTTCTTACTGTCGCACGACTGTCTAACTCCCTTTTTTGTGTGGAGCTCGCGTCCCTCTGCTATATGAGTTGACGAATTTTATAATTAATCGTCTTTGCTTACTATTGCTGGTCTGCGTAACTCCCTTTTTTGCGTGGAACTTGCGTCCCCCGGCTAATTGGGTTTAGCCCTTTTTTAAATATTTCATTCGCTTTCTGTTGCACATCTACTATTATAATTCTCATTTTTGCGTGCGGCTTCTAACTTCCGGCTACTCAAGTGTGAGAGTTTTGTTTTTTTAAATATCCTCCGCATGCCCATCTGGAAAAGCTGAGTTGATAGTATAGGGCGCCTGCATTCTACTCAATATCATAATAGATTTTTAATGGCCTACTTCTGTTGTATCTGGTTCATTGCTTACTGAAGCATCAGTTCTGGAAGGCAATGAACGCAAAAATGAAGTATTAACTGGCGATGGAAGAATGTACCGTCAGGAGTAAACTCACGCGATTCTTTGTACTTAATACTGTACGTACGAAAGGGTGCGGCCGCGCGATAAAAATAAAAATTTTCATATTTGTAATTGTGTGTATGATTCATTTCCGCGTGAAAATATTATATGAGATCTCATATGAGATCGTAATTGAAGCTAACAACAATCTTTTATTTTCCTCATATGAGACCGTTATACGAATTTCATACATGAGATCTATATGAGATCTCATATGGAGATCTCATTTGCAATTTTAATTAATTAATAAATAATTTATTTTTAATGTGAAAGCATGAATAGATATTATATTTTAATAAATATGTAAAAAGAGCAAATAAAGTTTTATCAATACATTTTATTAATGTTAATATTTTATTTCATTATATTTCTGCATATTCAATGAAACATAATATTTATTCATGCTTTTACATTAAAAACAAATTATTTATTCATGAATTAAAATTGCAAATGAGATCTCATATGAGATCTGATATAGATATCGTATGTGTGAAATTCGTATAACCAGAGATGAATAGAGAGATTGCCAGCGCCCCGGAAAAAAGTGAGGCAGACTTCTGCGCGCGGCGCGCTGCTGCCTCTCGTGGCCAAAGTATCGAACCATGTCCACAATTTCCTGATTAGTCGTTGAAACGTGCACAAGGCACGGGGCGGGGGAAGCGGGAGACGGCTACTCGGCGGCTCAGTGCGCGTGCACCGAACAGATGTATAGGGTAGATGTGGGTATTACTGCGGATGTGGGTATTACTGTGTTTGTATTACTGCTGTAGAATCTTATGGAAAAATCGCAGTAATACCAGCAGCGTGTTTTTTGGGTTCTGCGCATGCGCGAGCGGTCTCACCTATGCTTTAACATGGCACCGTAATACCAACACAGTAATAGAAGCAGCTCCGCAGTAACACCAGCAGAGAGATGTTGTTTTCAAAGTCATTTTATAAATTTATCTATCACTTTTTGTTGTAAAATTGTACTTTAATCGGTAGATATGATTCCTAAGTTCAATTATTAAAAAGAATCAGCATACTTTGTTTGCAAGAAGACGAAATCGATTCGTTTGAAACTAACCTAGAAAAAATATTGCAGTAATACCCACATCTACCCTACTGGAGCCGGCCTCGGCGGCCCCGGCGCGCCGCGCGCTTGCCGTCTGTTTACTTCTCCCGCAACAATCCGACAACGGCCGAGCGGCCTGACAATCGACGCTCGGTCGAACTCTTTTACTAATTACACGCAAATGAACGGAATTTTAAACTCAAAGCTACAAAACCCAAATTCTAAATTGCAACCCAAGCCCGAAGGGGAGAAGATAAATGTAAACGATTTAAGTGTTACATATTGATGTCGTATCGGTAGCTGTGGCGGCTAAGGCGCGCAGCTACTTTTGCCCTTATCTTTTGGATCCAAGTTCAATCCCCGCTCCCATTTTTCTTTTTTTTTTCTTTAACATATGTAAAATTTTTTTTCATTATATTATTATTCTACACACATTTTTTTTACCTCAATTTTCGTTCTCTTGTATAGAATTCAAATTTTACTTGTATTTGAGATATTTTTTTCCAGATAACATTTGGTTAGTTAAGAATATTTTGAGTAAATTAATTCACTGAAAATTAATTAAATACATGGTTATATTTATTTTATAGTTAAAATAATCGATATTCAATTAGAATGTATAATTTAAATCAATCACAGTCAAGATTGACTTTTCAATGATTGACTTTTCTTAAGAATGAGGAAGGATCAACAAGAATTATCGTTGTGCGCGCAAGTTCGATTTCCGAAATATACATATTCCCATTTCCATTCTCTAATCCTTAAAACATATGTTATTTGTCATAAAAGTGAATTTCCATTAAGCATCTAACATTTTAATACAATTTGAAAAACATCTTTAATCAAAGAATAATTATAGAATACCGCTTACCTGTATACCCGAAAGCACGATTTGCCACGCGAATATACGATTCGGCGACATAGAAAAAATGCGCTTGTGTTTTAATTAATTTATTCAAGCCTCAAAGAAACTAAAATGAAAATCCCTAGTCAAAATCCAAACAGGTTAAGATGATGAGCCTTTGAAACACACATTTATTTCTCTAGTTGAGCATGCTTGCAAATAATTAATTAAACTTTCAATTAATTATTCAGTTTAATATGAATTAGAATTATAATCGTCAATTAAACCAGCGCTTAATTAAAAATTAACATTTCAGTCGTTAATTAAACCCACTTTAATTAAGAATTAAAATTTCAATTTTTATAGAATTCAAATTTTACTTGTATTTGAGATATTTTTTTCCAGAAAACATGGCAAGTAAAATTTTCGTTTTTAAAGATTATTTCATTAAATGCGCTAATTTTATAAGTACTATAATATTTTGGATAACATTCGGTTAGTTAAGAATATTTTGAGTAAATTAATTCACTGAAAATTAATTAATTAAATACATAGTTATATTTATTTTATAGTCAAAATAATCTATAGTCAATTGACTTTTTGTTGACTTTTTTTAAGGTTGAGGAAGGATCAACAATGATTATCGTTGTGCACGCATATTTAATTTTTGAAATACATATTCTCATTTGTATTCTCTAATCTCTTAAAGGTATGTTATTTGTTATAAAAGTGAATTAGCATTAATATTATTAATTAAATGGTAATCAATAAATATCACAACAGTAAGAACAGAATTTCAAAGCAATACGTTGCAATACAATTTGAAAAACATCTTTAATTAAAGAATAATTCGAATACCGCTTAACTGTACATCCAAAAGCACGATTTATCACACGAATATAAGAGTCGGCGATGTAAAAAAAATGCGCTTGTGCTTTAATTATTTTATTTAAGCCTCAAAGAAACTAAAATGAAAATCCCAAGTCAAAATCCAAACGGGCTAATGATGAGCCTATACGATTTTACACCTTGCATTTATATTTCTTGTGTAATCACACTACAATATTCCTGCAAAACATAATCAATTACAGTTTATAATATAAAAACCGCTGCCAATTCATTGGCACGTAGCTTCCTCAAACTTGATTTACTGATTCCTTTAATTAATTTTTACTTCCAATATTTAAAATTTCATACTTTATTTTGTACGATGTAAACGGCTTAAAATCGTTTTTCTTTGAAATTTAAGGACCAATCATTTTGCCCGAATAACTCGACCGAAAACTATCCAAAATCCACCTCTACGAGGAATTTTGAAGCGCTTAAGTCAATTTTTACTCCCGCAATAGTTGGACATACCAAACTCATTTTTTTCATTTTTCAATGTTTACGTTTTTATTAATAACAAAAGAACCGTAATAGCTAGACAAATAATTTGTTTAGAAAATATCGGTCTTGAAATTCTCTTTCGAATGCCGTCCACCCGATTCAAATACATAAAGCCGTTCTCGAGAAATTACGATTTAAAAAAAAAGTGAAAAAAATTTTAACCTCAAATATCTCCGAAATTTATGGATCAATCCTTTTGCCCAAAGAACTCAATCGATTGTGATACAAAATGTACCACTAAAAAAAATTTCAAACTGATTAAGCCAATTTTACTCTAGTTATTGAACGACAAAAAAAACACTTTTTTTTATAAATTATTTTTTTCTCCAAAAATAATGAATAAAAAAACCTAAAAATTTAGTAAGTTATAGTACTCAGTATTCTTTATAACCAAAAAAATATTCATGTTAATATCTTTTTTTAATTTTGAAATATAACCTATTTACTAAAAATGACGTTTTCATGAATAACTTATGACGAAATATAGCTAACGGCTTTTTTTTTTTTTTAAATTGTAGAAAATTTTATTCTGCATACAGAGAATTTATCGTATATAAATAATATTTGTTCTAAATATAAAAAAATTGAAAATAAAAATTTTGAAAATTTAAAAATGTCGATAAAAAACAAAAAAATCCATTTTGACAAAAATAAAATATTGACCCCAATTGTTGAAGCAAAATCTGAAAAAATGATCACTCTCTCGTTAAAATCGGTTGAGTAGATCATGAGATATCAGAGTATACGGACATACACACACACACACACACACACACACACACACACACACACACACACACACACACACACATCCATACGGACATTTTCTAAAAATGGTGTATTTCGATTCCAAATTTTCTATACAACATTCCTAAGACATTATCTCACAAACTTTTTTTTTTACTATCACAAAGCTTCCTCTAGGAGGAAGCAAAAATCTTATTATATTATACATATTTATTACTATAGTGGAGCAGGGTTGCAAAATATTAATTAAAATTTCAATTAATAATTCAGTTTAATTGAAACTTAAAATTTCAATCGTTAATTAAACCCGTGTTTAATTAAGAATTAAAATTCCAATCATGAATTAACATTTTAACGAAAATCACGTCTCAGAAGGCGGAGAAATTAAAAAAAACTCGAGTATATAGTCTACGCGGCACGATCCTGCTTTTGCAGTAAATGCGCGTTTGTGCCGCCTAGACTATATCATACTTTTCTTTAATTCCCCGACTGTTGCGACACGGTTTTTGTTTATAATTATATTACAGAATAGTATTTAAGAGCTCTAGAAAATATTCTTGAGGCCTTCTGCTAGAAATTCGGGTCTGGAAACGTGAATTTGGATAACGCGGCACGATCGCGCATTCGCTCCAAAAGCAGTTATAACACAAAAAAAAACTTGATAAAATCAAAAAGTAGGTTATGCTCTCTCTATTCTCTTCCGAAACGAAGAGAAAAAGCTTTGTCCGATGTAAATCGATCGATCGGTTTCAAAGTTATCGCCTGTACACACACACACACACACACACGCACACACATACACGCACACGCGCACGCGCGCACACACACGCAAACACACACACACGCGCGCGCGCGCTCGCACACACACGCACACGCACACGAACACGCACACACACACAGAGACGCGAAATTTTTTTTATCAAAAACAACGGATTTTAGCGCCAAAAGTCTTAAAACATGCTTTGAACATTTTTCGATTCAAAAATTTTTTTCACCGTTACAAAGCTTCCTCTTTGAGGAAGCAAGAGAGTCAATTACTGAAAGAAAGTCTCATAATACTTAAGTAGCCGGGGGACACGAGGGCCAGACAAAAAATGGAGTCACACCAACGTGTCATAGAAAGCCAGTCGATTATTTAAAAAAAGTCTTAAACCTAAGTAGCCTGGAAACTTGAGGTCCAGGTAAAAAAGGGAGTCACGCAGACGTGTGACAGAACGAGAGGTGATGATTAAAAAAAGTTTTAAACCGAAGTAGCCGGGGAACGCGAGTTAAACCAAAGAAAAGACAGTCGCCCAAACGTGCGACAGAAAGCAAACCGATACTTTGTAAGTCTTACATCGGATATACGCCTAACTAATAATAATTATTATTATTATTAATTTGTAAAGACTCTTCGCGCCGGTTTGCGATACAAATTATAATGGCGCGACAGATTCGAATTTGAATCTCCCGCCTCGCGCGTGGCGCCGGCGAGAGTCTAGTTCGCGCGCTGCCGCTACACGGCGCGACCCCTCCGCGCGGCTCCCGCAGTCAACCCGGCTACTCGCAGGGATATAGGCGCGCGCGACCGCAGCTCCAACGGGCTTCATTCACGCGGACATCTTCCTCGCGTAGATGGTCTCGGCACCCTGCCTATAGTTTACTGAGCTGAATAAGACTCACCTTTTGATGGTTAAATAATTGTTTTATTTAACGCCTACGAGGTGCAAGGATTATCCCTTGCCTCGTTTTTGGGCGGGATCACTCGTGATCCCCTTCCTCTCCGCTTATTCCTTCCTCTCCAATCACCATATCTGGGTGGTGTAGCCTACACTAAGTTGGGCGGGCTTCCTCCCGTCCAGACTCGCTCTCAAGAGTCGACGTAGAGGGGTTAGTGCCGTGTCCTCCCTCTACGCAACGTAGAAGCCTCGTCGAGTGGAGAACGGTCCCAGCGACTGGCAACGTGGGACTTCGCCTCTGCGGGCGCTCTCAGCTGTGGCAGCCTCAACGATCTTCGTCGCTCTAGGAGAGTACCCTCAGCGAGTAGTATGGCGCAGCGCTCAAACCATGAGACGCCTGTGGGCGGATCTGTGTAGCGCTCCCTCGGGCACTTCCAGTGAACAAGCTCTGCTCGCCCTTCTGCTCAACGATCGCCGTTGAGCCGCCTTGCTCCGCCGATCTATCTTCGAGTGCAACGATGGACTCATCCCCCGCTCAAGGAGAGCAGCTCCGAGCGAGCAAGCGCTGCTCGCGCCTCGTCTTCGACCGACGTGGAAGCGCTCACGGTTCCGCCGGTCCCCCCGCTCACACTCTCTTAGAGTGTCGACGATGGATTCACCGAATCAAAGCTTCTGTTCTTTAAGTACAGCTCGATCCGCGCTCTATAGCGCCTCCTCGCGCTTTGACCTCCGTGCACTGTTCTGCTCTTTAGCCCGAGCCACACGCCTGCATCACATCTTGAGAAAAATTTAGAAAAAATCATTTCCTATGTAAAAAATGCTCAGCTTTCGATCAAAATGGTCAATAAAAATATTAAAAATATATTTTTTGAGATATAAGATGTTTTGTAGTTTTTGAAGGTAAAAATGGAAAATTTCGGAAAAACTGCCTACATCATTGGAAAGTTCAGGAAAAAATACGTCGGAAACGCTTATCAAACAATTTTTTTAAGTACATTTTAGTATCATAAACATGAGTTGGAAATAGCACGATTTGGGGCTCGCGCACCGCGCTCTGGCAGTTGACATGAAACGCCTGATATGTATGTTTATGGAGCCCGACGTGTATTTTCATATAGATCTATCTCGCTCTGTAACACTGTTTGTATGGAGCTCAGGCTCCATAAAACTAAAGAAGTAATCTCCTTGGTAGATGCAACGGAAAGGGCTCCATAAACCCACTTAACCTTCCTTATACCTCCCCATGTTATATAGTTGTTTCAAAAGTCTTACGACTCAGCCCCCTCGCCTCCTTTAGCGCCCTCCCGAAATAACGTAAAAATGTGATTATTTACAGGTGTTTTCAGATGACCCGGTCCCTCTCAGCGACCCCCCCCCCTCATATCACCCCCTTAGCAACCTCCGAAAATAATGTAGAAGAGTATAGTCTGAGTATTTAAGGAAAATTGTGAACTGCTGCCTCAATGGCCTAATTGCACTGGAAGAAAATTAAAACTAATAAGTCACTGTATAAAGTTGTATGTTGCAATCAGGATAAATGAGGCCTACTAATAAGAGCTCATTACGCTCGGGTAGTCTGGTGCGCAAAGCAGCCAGAGACAGAAATAGTGACAGACAGAACCTGTGAGACAGAGATAGAGAGATACCGGCAGAATAAGAGCTATATGCATACCTGTCGTAACGGGGGTTGGTGCTTTGTACACGGGGGTTGATCATGTGTTTGTGCTTTTTTCCTTGTTTTCAAAAGTTGACTTGATACTTCAATATTTTACACTTCAAATTTTATCTTGATTTGTAAATTAAATTATGCTAATTCTATTTTCTGAATAAAGAATTTTTAAAGTTTCTATTTTTTCAGATTGGACTGCGAAAGATGAAGACAATGAAGACATAAGTGTTTGGGAAGATAATTGGGATGACGATGACGTTGAAGATGACTTCAATCAACAGTTGAGGTAAATAGTTAATGTTATGCATGTTTTTAAGTGGCAACTTTTTGCCGGCTCAATGGTTCCAGCTTTCTAAGAGCAACACTTTTAGGTGGAATAAAACTCAACACCCGATGGACAAAAAAAAAATAGATCACCAAGTTTTAGTATAAATTAAAATACCAAAATTAATTAAGACAGTTAAATAACTTACAGTATTAGTTAACGAAATAGAGTACTGAAGTGGGTTGTAAAAGGTGATTTTTTAATTTCTATTGTAAAGATTTCTTTCAAGTTTCATAGAGAGGTGAAAATTTCCGGCAAATTCTAACAGTAATTTAGCCCTGTATTTATATGTAATGCAAATGTGCATAGAAAATGTCAACAACAAAATTTCCAAAATTTATAAATTCATTTTTATAGGTTATGTAATAAGGCACCACTCTAAAAAAATCTTAAGCTGAAAAAAGATCTTATCTATTTGTATTTTTATTGACTCATACAAAGTCGACATATTACCTCGATTATTGAGTATGAACATGAGAAAAATATAATAATTATTAAGCTTTCCCATTGCTTTCACAGACTTTCAAATTCAATTGCTTATATTTTCTTTCTATTTCCTTAAAATAAAGTTAGAGAATGTAATAAACGATAGAAAAACGTTGACATAAAATTTAAAAATAATATTGAAATTTTTTAAATTTTTGATATCCCGTATAAATCTACGATTTACTTACTATTTTTTTATATCTTTTAAATTGTTCAGTTAATTTTCCTACTTTTCAATTTTAAGTAGGGCATGCCATCTTAAATTATTATAAACATCAATGAAGAGATTATATGCCATTGTATATGCAATACCAATTTCTTTACAGTGTTAAAATGTCATAGTAAAAGTATTTTGTAATTTGGACGAGAACATCAAATACTTTAATGATATTACAATGAAAATAAAATAAGAAAAAAATTGCAAATAATGTTTAATAACTTTTGTAATAAATATGGTTAATAACTTTTGTAAAGTATTTTTGAGTAGTACCTAAATGAACTTTATATAATTGTATGTTCAAAAACGAGAAATCTCCTAAACTTTTAATATTTTGCAATAAAGCGTTATTAATTGTATTACAATAATAACAAACTAAATCAAAATGATAGTGTAGTTAAATATGAGTATTTCTTTTATTATTAATGTATGACTTAACAATAAGTTCAAGGTAACTACTGTTATTTAGTGTGTATTTAATAATTTGAGTCCACCAATTACAATTGTATCTGTAATTTACAATCCGCAATCTTTTATATATCAGCAAATGCCAGAAATTTTTAGAATTTTAGTAACTCAAAAATTTCAGATTTAAAAGGTTATATCTAAAATTCTTTACAAAGCACGTGACTAAACAAAAGCTCAAAATGTTTAGATCAATAGAGGAATAAAAAAAATCAACTTAATGGTAGAATCACGTGATTACCCGTTAGGATCTCACGTGCAAAATATAAAAATTTTTGGATGCCGACCTCGGAAGTATTTTATTTCACTCCCGCCGATAAGGAACCTTCAATTTATCCTTATATTCTCCCATAAGAATATAGCAACCCCTTGAGATACTTAAATTCACAGAATATTATTTAATACCCTCTATGCTAATATCCTAATATATGCTAATATATATTATTATTATTATTATATATATTAGAATATGCTAATATAGTTACATTTAACGTGGTTGAAGTTTACAACGTTGCGACTCCAACAAAAAATCAAACTTACAAAAAATTATTATTTCCGCCCGGAACCGATTCTACAGCGACAAAATGCAGTGAACAACAAGAACAAGTGCAAAAAAATAAAAAACGACAAAAACTCACCCATTAACACCCCATTTGTCGTGGCAAAAAAAAAAAAAAATTCTAACTCAGCCGTTTTTGAGATCGACAATAATTTTATTCCCGGAATATATTCTTGAGCCTGCAGGAGAACTACAAAAAAATGGTCAACCCCGCAAGCATCGCGGAACACCCTCAAACTACCCCTTTCGACCGACAACATAGCAAAAAAACTTCTAATTCAGCCGCTTTTGAGATCCCCAATAATTTTAATCCCATAATATATTCTTGAGCCTGGAAGAGAGCTACAAAAAAATTGGCAACCCCGCAAGCACCGTGGAACACCCCCTTTCGTCCGAAAAAATCGCAAAAAAATCTAATTCTGCCGTTTTTGAGATCGCCAATAATTTTATTCCCGGAATACAATTTTGAGTATGCAGGATAGCTACAAAAAAATTAGCATCCCGCAAGCACCGCGGAACACCCTCAAACTACCTCTTTCGACCAATAAAATCACAGAAAAAATCTAATTGAGCCCTTTTTGAGATCGCCAATAATTTTATTTTCGGAATATATTGTTGAGCCTGAACACCGCTTTCGACCAAAAAAATTGCAAAAAAAATTTATTTCAGCCGTTTTTGAAATTGTGACGTCCAGTCAAGGCCGTCAATACTATTAACCACTTTGCCCTTTTTAGCCTGGAGTAAACCAAGAGCTAAGGATGGCCAAGTCTTACAAACGTTTTATTTGAACTTATCACTGAAGGAGGGAGGGACAAAAAAGGTTAATATGTTTGAGGAGACAAGCGATTCCAGCTCTGTCCATTCGGGACAGAACGATCTGAACGCTCCTCGGAAGTGGGTATATGTGAAGGAGTAAGTTGAGAAAAGATTGGAGAGAAGAAATGAAATTCGAAGACAATTTTTTCACTTACACTTAGGTTTATTCAGAGTTTCCCTCCCTGGGTTACAAGTGGTGTGATGGTGGCGAGGAACTTGTCTGTTCAACTCTGATGGTAGCGAGGAACTGTCTGTTCAACTCTGATGGTAGCGAGGAACTGTCTGTTCAACTCTGATGGTAGCGAGGAACTTGTCTGTTCAACTCTGATGGTAGCGAGGAACTGTCTGTTCAACTCTGATGGTAGCGAGGAACTGTCTGTTCAACTCTGATGGTAGCGAGGAACTGTCTGTTCAACTCTAATGGTAGCGAGGAACTGACTGACGGCGGAGGGACGACGGAAAAGCTTAGTTGGGTTTTCTCCCTCTTCCCTCCCTCGCCAAGTACGGTTTGGGGGTACTCTCCGTGGGGGAGTTTACAAAGATTTTTGGGGACAGTTGACTGGTCGCACAAGTATGGGTGGAAAAATAAGGGTGGGCCTAAGGCCCTTTGACGCGGCTAATTGGCTGCTAGGGGGAAAGGAGCATCCCCCAGCTTTCGGCTGTAGTTTCGACCGTTTCACAGAGATGACGTTACATGTAGTGTTTCTGCGCTTATTTTTCATTAATGTTAAATACATCGTTTACATAAAAAATTCGGTTAACTATTTATTACATAGTGTTAATTATTGTACATGAACTTAACAAATGACTTATTTCTTAATTAAATCTAATTTTGTTGTACAAATTTGCACACACTTAATATTTAAAAACTTCCAAAATACATGGTAAAATCTAATTAACTATCGAGTAGAAAATACATATTATTTGTACATTTGTAAGCTTAAAACTAACTTAAAAATTAATAATAGTGTCAAAAATATAACGAAGTGACAATTTTTATTCATTCCTTTATATAGGAACAGATTTTATAAATTAAACTAAATTATTCTGGCGAGACGCTTGTATAAGAATTGTTATTTATAACTAAATTTTTGTGTACCGTTGCAATATATTATTGTAAATGATTACACTTTACGAGTTACAGAACCTATTATTTATTATTGTTGTCAGTTATCCTCGTTGTATAGTAAAAGAAAGTAAAGAACCTGCTTCATTTTTGCAATACTCTATGTGTTTATATATGTATATGTAAGAGATGCAGTTAATACATATGTATCAGAATAAATTCGCGAATACATCTTGCATTACAATATATATATATATATATATATATATATATATATATATATATATATATATATATATATATATATATATATATATATATATATATATATATATATATATATATATATATATATATATATATATATATATTTTTTATGTTATTTTCCAGGACATTCCAGATGTTTAACGTTGGTTTCAGGGACATTTGTTAGTTTTGGGGACAGTCCCTGAATCTACATATGTTTAACGTCAGTTTTGAGGACATCGGCCCCCATAAGAGACATTATTTCTTTAGTCACGTATAGGTATACAGTAACATGGGGTCCTGGGAATTAACGTTATACAAGTTTATATATATATATATATATACACACACACACACACACACACACACACACACACACACACACACACACACATATGCCTATACTTTAGTAATCTTTTATAAATACTATATGTAAAAGAGTGTGTAACGTGGTTTTACAAAGATTTTAATTAAAGTACACAAATATCATTATATTCTTATTTTTCATTTTATTTATGAGTTTGTTTATTATTTATTACTAAAATGAAGTTGTTGTGAGGTGTTTTATTTAATTATCTTTACTTCTACCAGGCCTATTTTCGTAAAATTTAGATCAGCGTAATCAGAAAAATTTAAATTAACATAAGTTAATAACTACAAGTTAAAATGTAAAAATAAATTAGCTATATGTAAAGTCGAAGAAAGTTGTAACGGTCGAAATTTTATGGCTTTTCGCCGACGCGTAGGCGCGCATGTGCACAGCTGGGGTGGCCTGCCTTTCGGGGTAAGGTCGTAAAATCTTTCCCTTTTTTTCACATAGGAGGAAATGCTTTCGCTCTTGATGAAAGTTTCCACTTGCATGGTGTTCTGTTTTTTTTTATCTTATTTCGTGGGAAAGAATCGGAATGCAGTGTCTTGCATCTGCATGGCATAAAATCTGACCGTCACTTTGTGCTGGCCAACGGTTCGAATACGAGAATTCTTTTGGACTGTTTGGAAGAAAGATATATTTTCCTTTTTTTTTTTTTTAAAGCAGATGTTAAGAGGATTCAACGTAAGGTGGTCGAGAAGACCATCAGACGTTACACCCCCACCCTAAAAGGATTACTAGGAGTTGTAAAAAGCAACTCTAGTAATCTACACTCTCGAATTGCTCTCCGACTCCTGATCAATACTGCAGTAAATTTAAAATGCGAATCGGACAGGTTCTCTGTTGTTTTGTATCCCCACAGCATGTGAATTTTCATTAACCACCACGTAAGTAGCTTTGGGTACTACTTTAAGCTGTGGTGCACTGGGAGTATGCGATGGTCTAACTGGAATGATGGTGTTGGAGCATGGACGTATCTCTCTTCCTGATATGTTGGAGGCACCTCTTCGTCGTGGTTGTTTGCTTGTGCCTGTTGATACCTCTCTTGTCCGAGAGATATGAACAATGTAGCGAGGGATCCCCAGCGGGCAGACAACAGATGGGCTGACCATCCATAAATGCGGTGAAGTGCATATCCCTTTAGGAAAACTCCAAAAATCATTTTAATTCCTTGGATGGCTATTATGACGGTGAAGATTCCAGCGCTTATGGATCCGAAAGTTGTGAATTTCGTGAACAGGCTGTTCCACGTGTTTGAGATTATCTTCTCCATTGTGTTCTCGTTAATTAATCTAGAGATAACTCCTTCATTGTCAGTGATGACATGTCTATGTATTTCTCGAGCCACATCGTTGAGCAAGGCTGGCTGATCCATAGGGAGCATTATTCGATCCCTAAGTTGATCTAAATCTTTTTCTGTATAAATCCCACTAGTTGCTAGAGATGCTGGGTCATTGTACTTCCAGGTAGCTTGGGTGATGGGGCGTAAAACTGTTGGGTTCTTTGCTTCCGTCAATTTGGGCAAAACCTTATACCAGTTCTCATTTATTTGATAATAGGTTGATAATAGCCCATTACATTCTATCTGGGTTCCTCTTGATTTTAGGATATGGGTTTTCGGAGTGAGGAACATAGTTTTATTATTCCACGTAACTGCTAATTCTTCATAACATTTTTCTCCGTGGGCAACTTTCACTTTTACAGGGAGGCACTTAATTACATGCACTACTTCCCTAGCAGTGATTGCCATATAGCCTGGTCATTTCATTAAATTGTATGCAAATTGATCAGGTGACTGAGATGCAATTGCTAGAGCGTTCTCTAGGATAGGGCGTTCCTCTTTGCATCTTTGGGTCAAAATGTCTTCATACAGACGTTTAATTTGAGTTTTTATATGTTTTTCTACAAATACGAACTTCGAATTTACATACGCGAATATGTCTAGGTTTCCGACTGATACCTTACTTTTTCTAACGAAGGATATCCCTTTCCCTGTTTCGAAAACTAATAATTTTGGGTGTTCTGTTTTTGTTAACTCGTAACCACAAACATTATTTGTCATATGAATAATAAATTAGAAAATGCGTTTAAGTTCAATTTGGAAGAAAAATAAAACAATTCTATTTATTTTCGTTGTGACTTACTTAACTGGGAAGTATTTCGTTAAACAAATTTGTAATTAAATGTTCATAAATATATTATTTTTAAATTACTCAAAAATAATAAAATATATATATACAGCGTGTCCAAAAAGTCTGGAAACACCCAAATAATTTCTCAGCTGAATTACTATTGGAAAATGTTAAGGTCGCCTTTGTAGTAATTTTTTACGAGGAATCCAATGGTGACCTTGGATTCGACCTTGGACCTCATTTTTGAGGTTATTTCAAGGTCAACCTCATTTTTTTAAATGGTAACCCCTATTTTTTATAGCGGAATCTGAAAGAGCGGAAAATTTTACGTCCGGATATGTATTAAGGTATGAGGTTGAGGTTACCCCCAGAGGTCAAATTGAGGTCAAAGTATGATTTCTTAAAAATTTCGCGAGTTCAGTGGTAAAACAAAACAAACAAAGGTAAGGTTTGGTAAGTTCGAACGAAGACTTGAAGGTGACCTCTGATTCGACCTTGAACCTCATTTTGAGCCTCATTTTTGAGGTTATTTCGAGGTCAACCTCATTTTTTAAATGGTAACCCCTATTTTTTAGCGGAATCGGAAAGAGTGTGAAACTTTACGTCCAAACATGTACTCAGAACATAGTTCAAGAAGGACCTTGACGTTCATTTGAAGGTCATTTAAACTTAATGACGGTCTGATCTTGTGTAAACTTTTTAATTTTTTTAAACAGTCTAACATCTTATTTCAAGTGCTCGAATTATTTTCCATCCACTTTTTGATAGTAATCTAATCGATGATCGAAAACACCAACAGTATTTTTGATCATTTCAGTAGGAATGAGAGCTGATTCATTGTAAAATTTTTTGAAGCGTTTAAATATTGAACATTGTTACTTGTTATTTTTCGTATCGTTAGAGTGACAATAAACTATTATTCATTCCATAACCACCACAGAAAAGGGTTGGTCATCTTTCAAACATATTTTTTGAAAATTAAAAGTTCTTTTTATTTTCAACTCAAAAAGTATTTTTGGATAAGGTCTACTACGAAGAGTAATAAAAATGAACAAACTCACTGATAGAGAAAGAATAACGATTCTCATGATGAGAGGTTGGGGACACATGCAGCGATCTTATAGGGCCGTAAGAGATATTTTTAATGCTTCATTTAGGGTTGGTGGAACTCCACTATCATTTTCAACAGTTCAAAAAACTGTTAGAAGGTTTGAAAATACCGGCACTATCAGCGATTTACCTCGATCAGGCAGACCAATGTCAGCAGGTAACGAAGAGAAATCTTTAGATGTTGTGTTAACATTCACCGAAGATCCGCATACTTCCGTTCGTAGAGCTGCTCAAGTGCACGAAATAAGTAAATCATCTATTCATAACATACTAAAGAGAGAGAAGTTCCATCCATTTAAAGTAACGCTAATACACAAGTTAAATGAAGATGATTTCGATCGTCGCGTTGAATTCTGTGATGATATGATGGCACGCATCGTACAAAATCCAAATTTTCCATCAAATATAGTCTTCTCAGATGAAGCTACATTTCAACTTGACTCAAGCGTAAATAGGCATAACTGTAGATATTGGGCAGTTGAAAACCCTCATTGGGCAAGAGAAGCCAAGTCACAATATCCACAAAAATTAAATGTCTGGGCTGGAATATTAAATAATAGGATTATAGGACCTTTTTTTTGATGGCAATTTAAATGCAGAAAAGTATGAAACTATGTTGCGGAATCAAATTGTTCCTGCTATAAGAGAAATAGCTGGAGAGGACTTTAATAACACATGGTATCAACAGGACGGTGCAGCAGCTCATTATGCACGAAACGTTCGCACATACTTAGATACAGTATTCATTAATCGATGGATAGGACGAAGAGGTGCAATTGAATGGCCAGCTAGGTCCCCCGATTTAACGCCTCTAGATTATTTCTATTGGGGTTATCTGAAGGATCGTGTATTCAAAACAAAACCCTTAAACTTAGATGAATTACGTGAAAGGATCATTGATGAATCAGCTCTCATTCCTACTGAAATGATTGAAAATGCTGTTGGTGCTTTCTATCATCGATTAGGTTACTGTCAAGAAATGAATGGAGAACAGTTCGAGCACTTGAAATAAGATGTTATACTGTTTAAAAAAATCAAATGTGAGAGGCAAGGGGACTCACGTAAATCAAGCGCCCCATCGTGAGAGGCAAGGGGACTCACGCAAATCAAGCACCCCATCGTGAGAGGCAAGGGGACTCACGTAAATCAAGCGCCCCATCGTGAGAGGCAAGGGGACTCACGTAAATCAAGCACCCCATCGTGAGAGGCAAGGGGACTCACGTAAATCAAGCACCCCAAAGGGAACAGATTTTACTACGTCCACGTCGTTGTTCCTGGGTAACGCTAAATGTAAAAAATTGAACTTGACATGACTTTTAAGGACAATGTCAAGGTCACCATTAGATTTCTCGTTGAAAACTACTAAAGAATTAACCTCGCTCAGTGTGATAAAAAGTTTACACAAGATCAGACCGTCATTAAGTTTAAATGACCTTCAAATGAACGTCAAGGTCCTTCTTGAACTATGTTCTGAGTACATGTTTGGACGTAAAGTTTCACACTCTTTCCGATTCCGCTAAAAAATAGGGGTTACCATTTAAAAAAATGAGGTTCAGCTCGAAATAACCTCAAAATGAGGCTCAAAATGAGGTTCAAGGTCGAATCAGAGGTCACCTTCAAGTCTTCGTTCGAACTTACCAAACCTTACCTTTGCTTGTTTTGTTTTACCACTGAACTCGCGAAATTTTTAAGAAATCATACTTTGACCTCAATTTGACCTCTGGGGGTAACCTCAACCTCATACCTTAATACATATCCGGACGTAAAATTTTCCGCTCTTTCAGATTCCGCTATAAAAAATAGGGGTTACCATTTAAAAAAATGAGGTTGACCTTGAAATAACCTCAAAAATGAGGTCCAAGGTCGAATCCAAGGTCACCATTGGATTCCTCGTAAAAAATTACTACAAAGGCGACCTTAACATTTTCCAATAGTAATTCAGCTGAGAAATTATTTGGGTGTTTCCAGACTTTTTGGACACGCTGTATACATCTAACAGCTGTATGTTTCCAGTCGTTCCTGTAGGTATCATTTTGAGATGTAGTGTTTTATCGTGTGGCGTAACTTCCTGTACAATCGTTGGACAATGACCACTCCACGAATCAATTAGCAGCATGCTTCTAGGTCCAACTTGAGGAAAATATACCTCTTTTAACCACGCCTTAAAGAGTTCTACAAATTTTGATTTTGTTTAAATGTGTCTTCCGAAATAATTAACGTTTTATTTTTAGAAATTAATAGAACGTGATTTTACCTGAATTAAGTTTTCCAGATGTCGAGGATGTAACATATACGTTTGTAGGCACAAACAAATTTTGTGAGACAATTGGTCCAAATTCTCCGCTTCGTTCCTTTAATACTAAAAATAATGGTGATAGTAACTTTCCTGTGGCTGAAATTGTCGGCTGTACAGTATTGCTATGAGTTGTTGATGTGACCGACTGTACAAGGCACTGTAATTTCTTTTCTCCTTCAAAAGCAAGAGATCGACCAGAATGCATTTCCAACTTAAAACCAGACTGGTCTGAATTATAGGTATTGTCAGCGCCTATTTGATTAATCAATTGTTTGACTTCTGTTACGAATTCTACTTCTTTTTTATGCAAATCATTTCTATTTTCTATACTTTTTTTTGTGATAAATTTATTAATTTTTCGAGAAACAATTCTATGGGTGTTTTTAAATTTTGAAAGCCAATGTTTTGAAGCTGTAAATCTTACGTCCTCATTTCCGATTAATTTTCGTGCTTGTAGAGCCCATCTTCTTAAATCGTTGTCATGAATTATTAATCCAGCTTCAGTAGCAGCTTTAAAATTTTCTAGTGTGAAATCGCAAATTCTTGCAATTTTTTCTCGGTAAGTTCCACCTTGATTGATTTGGTGAGCCCAGCGATGTAACTGTGTTTCAGAACTGACTTACCTCAATCTATTTTGAACTGTTTTAAGCGATAAATTCTTTTTTGTTTTTCCACTTCTCCAATATTCTACAGCCCTTTTTTTGTATTCAAAACTCAATGGTTCTCCATGTCCCGTACATTGATCCGTAGGTAATTCAGGATAGTATGGAAGTGTATGTAAATCAACATCTTCCACAATACGTGCATCTGTTTCTTTATATTCTTCTTGAAAATCCAACGATTTTTCCATTATAACATCTATGCTATTAGACGATTCCATTAAATCTAACAGTATCATTTGGAAATGGTCTTTTATTTCTTTTTCTTTAATATTATAAGGTCTATCTTCAATATCAAGTGTTTGGAAATAGGCAAGCAGCAAATTAATAACATTCAGAGGATTAATTTTCATTTTGAGTGCTAAAATAATCAAACATTTATAAGAATAATTGCATACAGAAATAGTATCTTTACAACACTCATACCTATATAGAATGCTGAAAATAAAAACATTTTTTTAATTTGTATGCGTCACCCGTCTAAACGTTACATTACTATGTTGCGAGAACATAGCTATTTCTCAATGAGGAAGCTTTGTACGTTGTACGTTGTACGCTTTTACTGATGTACGCCATCATGCGACCAATTTCTTTTTACCGGGAAATATTTGTTTAAATATTAAAAAAATACCATATTTTCACAAGATAATAATGTTGCATTTAAAAAGGCGACACATACAAATAAAACAAATATTTATACTTTGGGCCATCCTGTTAAGAATCTATTAAGAATATCGTATCTGTATATTTCTTTACTAAAGCGCTTGATTAAAATGAAAAGAAGGTAATCTCGAGATTTTTTTTAAATTTGTAAACAGTAATCGATAAGATGTATTGCACAATGCCTGTTAATTTAGATTTATTAAAATTAAGATTTAGTTATTTAAAATTATTATTTGTATGTAAAATTTATTATTTGTAAATCATCTAATAGTAAAGGAACCGTATACAATTTTGGCTAACAATTGAATCAGGAGTCTATAATTTTGTTAATAACAGAAAGTAAACAATACAGTATACACAATAAAGTACATTTTTTAATTTTCGTAAAAATATTAAAAATACTTTATGCACTTATAAATCAGGATTTTTTAAATCTTTAAAATTAAAGAAAAATCAATTTAAACTATTTGTGCTCTATAACGTCAAATGTATCTCCAAAAAATGTAACAATGTACGAAATTGCAAACTTTCTAATATGTTCATTAAAAATAACGCAAAATATAATTTTGAAAAGCTGTTATAATTTTATTAAAGCCTATAGACAGATACGAAATTCTTACAATTAATGCATTAGATCTGATATATAAATAGACATTTACCTGTAGTTTTGTAGTGCTGCTGACATTAAAAAAAATGAATTAATGCAATATTACAGCCACAATATTGTAGAAATAACCACTTTCACAAAACAACACTGCACGACTGGAACTCTACCGATTTATAAATACAATGTTTGCCAGCAATATATGAAACGACGTGTTAAATCACCAATCTATAAATATCCACCTCATAATAACATAAAAATAACATATTATTTTCTCATTCACAATCAGCGATTACTCTTATGTACTGCATAAAAATCACTTACATCCACGTACACACACGCACACACACATTAAATTTTTTTTAATGCTTTATTTATCACGTATCAAAACGGTACGATTGCCTTTGACGAAGTATTTATAATAATACATATAATATAATAAAGGGAAGTAAGAACATAATGAACTTCCGGGGATGATTTGCACCCCTTTAAAATGTATTATTCACAGATAAAAAATATAAATATTTTTCGTTTTTTGGTTCACTACAACATATAAAAGTTTAAATAAACATGTTACTTTTCTTGTGGAATTCAAGTCAAAATTAGTTTTTCGAAAAAGCTTTACAATAATCCGTTTAAACAAGTAGTTTAACCAAACTAATTTTGCAAAATTAATGATAAATTAGTATTTCGTATTGCCCGAAAGCGCTAAAATTACATAGCGTTTGTCTGTGTTATTGGTCAAAATTTTATGGTCAATCTTTTCAATGGAATGGTTTTTAAAGAGATATATTTATTGTAATTTTTATAGCTGAAAATTGATAAGAAACTTAATTTCCTTTAAAAAAATAGGGGTTGCTACCCTTAAAATTGAAAGTTATGCAGATTTATGGCCTTTTTAATTTTAAGATTTTTAGCGTTAGTTTTATTAAGGTATCTTTATTTATTTCTGAAATAATGAACAAAATAAAAATAAGGGGTAGTTACCCCTAAAAAATAATTTTGGTTAAAACCACGGAACAGGTGAACTTTATTTTTTAATTTTCTTTTAAATGGAACCAGTTTTAAGGCGATATATAATTTATTATAATTTTTATAGCTGAAAATGATGAAAAAAGCTTAGTTGTCTTGAAAAAAAAATAGGGGTTGCTACCCTTAAAATTGAAAATAATGCTGTTTTGAAGCCTTTCTTATTTTAAAACTTTTAGCGTTAGTTTTATTAAGGTATCTTTATTTATTTCTGAAATAATGAACAAAATAAAAATAAGGGGTAGTTACCCCTAAAAAATAATTTTGGTTAAAACCACGGAACAGGTGAACTTTATTTTTTAATTTTCTTTTAAATGGAACCAGTTTTAAGGCGATATATAATTTATTATAATTTTTATAGCTGAAAAATGATGAAAAAAGCTTAGTTGTCTTGAAAAAAAAATATGGGTTGCTACCCTTAAAATTGAAAATAATGCTGTTTTGAAGCCTTTCTTATTTTAAAACTTTTAGCGTTAGTTTTATTAAGGTATCTTTATTTATTTCTGAAATAATGAACAAAATAAAAATAAGGGGTAGTTACCCCTAAAAAATAATTTTGGCCAAAACCACGAGACAGGTCAACTTTATTTTTTAATTTTCTTTTAAATGAAATCTGTTTTGAGGCGATATATAATTTATTGTAATTTTTATAGCTGAAAATTGATGAGAAAAGCTTAGTTTTCTTGAAAAAAAAATAGGGGTTGCTACTCTTAAAATTGAAAATAATGCTGTTTTGAAGCCTTTCTTATTTTAAAATTTTTAGCGGTGGTTTTATTAAGATGTCTTTATTTATTTCTGAAATAATGAACAAAATATAAATAAGGGGTAGTTACCCCCTAAAAAATAATTTTGGCCAAAACCACGAGACAGGTCAACTTTATTTTTTAATTTTCTTTTAAATGAAATCTGTTTTGAGGCGATATATAATTTATTGTAATTTTTATAGCTGAAAATTGATGAGAAAAGCTTAGTTTTCTTGAAAAAAAAATATGGGTTGCTACCCTTAAAATTGAAAGTAATGCTGTTTTGAAGGCTTTTTCGTTCTACAACTTTTGGCGTCGGTTTTATTAAACTAGCTTTATTCGTTTTTGAAATATTTGAAAAAAACTGTTTTTGAGGGTGAATTTTAGTGGTAGATTTCACCCCCTTAAAGTGTCTATCAGCACGTAAAAAAAAATACGTGTCTCTTATTTTTTAATGTACTACAACATATTGCAATATCGTCCAAATCGGCGACTTACACTTGAGGTACCTTCCTTGTTAGTGGCTGGTATCGGGAAGTCTCACACTGCTTCTATTTTCTTGGGATCTGGTCGTATCTGCCCGTTTCCCGCGATATGACCCAAAAAGCCTGCTTCTCTTTGCAGGAATTGGCATTTACTTGGCTCGATCGTTAGATTGGCCTCATCTAGACGTTTCATCAGTCGTTTAAACTTCTTGCCATGCTCTTTAAGATCGGAAGCAAAAACTATAATATCGTCTAAATAAACGTATAATTCGACTCCCTGCAACCCGCTTAGGACCAGGTCCATTAATGGCTGGAAGGTGGCCGGTACGTTGCGCAATTCCATGCCCATTCGTGTGTATTCGTAATGTCCATAGGGTCCGGCGAAGGCTGTTTTGTGAGCATTGGCGGGGTCCATTGGTATTTGGTAAAATCCGGTTTTTAGATCAATGGCCGTAATATACTTGGCTCTCGTTACCGCGTCTATGATATCTGTTGTCATCGGGAGTGGGTAACTATTACCTACTGTTACCTCGTTTATTTGGCGGAAGTCCGTTACCATGCGCCATCTTTTTTCGCCGTCTTTCCCGCTCTTCTTTGGTACCACCCACATCATGGATGAATACGGGCTATCCGATGGTCTTATAATACCTTCATCTAAATATTTATTTATTTGCCACTGTATTTCTTCTTTTATTGCGGGTGGGTGGCGATGCCTGTTAACCCGGGTTGGAGTGTCTGTGGTGGTTATTAATTTATATGTTACTAGGTGCGTCGCTCTTAACTTCTCCCCTGGGAGCCCGAAAAGGTGTGGCCTTTCGTTTATTAGACCCTTGATGTGTTCTATTTCTTCTTTATTCAATCCCTTCAGCGTATCTGGGTCTAATTCCCGAAATATTTTTGCAGTTCGATCATTGTCCTTGTCCGTAAATACACGTAAAATGTTAACGCGCTCGAGTTCATTGGCTTCAAATCCATTATTAATATCTTCGTCGAAAATATCATCCTTTTCCCACATTATTTCGCAGGGTTCTAATTCGTCTAGAGGCGGCGAGAGCGCCACAGTCTCGTCACCTGTATTATAGCGAAGCGAGTATGCTTTGCCGTCCTTATTTTCGGCCACAAAATTGCCGATTAGCAGACCTGTACCCAGATCCTGTAATGGGACAAAACCAACCTTTTCCTCAGTATTTCGAACTCTCGCGTATATGACTTGTCTTGTGTGCAGGGGATTTACAAAATGCTCGTCTTTTTGGAAGGGTATCACTATGCATCCGACTTCCAGACCCTTATTCGCTGCGTTAATTTTTGCTTTGTGTTTAGTCAGTATATTCCAGCCCAATAGTCCATCCGTCTCGATGGGAAAATCCTCGGGAACAACGTGGGCCTCGCATAAGAAACCATTGATTTCTACTTTGACGCTCCCTAACGGCTCGCATTCTCCGGGCGTAACGCCGCTTATTGACACCACGCATTTCTTATCTTTTGGCACATTTTTTTTTACTTTATTTTCCTTAACCAGTGACACATCCGCTCCTGTCTATGTAAAATCTGCCGCGATTCCGCTCTAGCTGCGGACTTCTTAAATTCACTATAGGCGGCCTCCGTCCTGCCTGGGCAAACCTTATCTTATACTTAGATTTAATTTTTATTGCCGTCGCTTCTAGTTGCTCGGACCGGCAGGACTCTGGTACCGAGCATCTTGGGAGTTTAAATGAGCCGTATTGCTTCCCGACTCTTAGCTGTTACTTGTTCGATCTCTATCCCCACGGTATTCGTTGTTATCCCGGCGGCTGTTATTTTGTTGGTTCCGATCGTTCCAATTTCTGGGGTTATCTTGTCTGTAGCGATTCTCTCGGCCGTTATTGAACGGTCTATTATTACCTCCTCGACGGTAACCTCCTCCTCTTCGGTAGTCGGGGCGGCTACCGCGCCCATAGTTGGGCCCTGGGTCTCTCCTATCTCTTTTGTCTCGGTTATAACTCCTGTTTGGGTAGCCGTAACTATTTCCTCTTTGATATCCGTTCGCTCGTCCCCTATCTTCATAATAACGTGACGAGCGCCCGGCCGCGTTCGGGATACGCGATCCTCTTGCGTCATACGACCTTGGTGGCGGCGCTAAGTAAGCTACTATTGCAGGCGCTGCTGCTGAGTATGCGGTGTATACTACCGGTTGCTGAACCACCGATGCGGCTTGGACCACGGCGTTATCGATTCTTTCTTTGTTGATTCAACCTTCCTTTACGGCTTTCTCTAATGCAAAGCATTCTCCGAGCGTATGCCCCCTGATATTGCAGTATTCGCATACCTTCGTATCGAATTTTTTCTTCCGGCATTCATCTTCTCTGTGAGGGGTGGCCTTACAATAGTCACACCCTATTTTTTGCCGGAGCTAATCTGACCGTAGCACTTGGTGTACTTCCCGTAGTCATTGCGGAAATCTTTATAGCCAAGTCCTTTAGTAAGGCTTCTGTCGACATCGGTGCACTTGTAGTAGTTAGCTCGTTGACCCTTGGCTCGCCACGCCGTGCGCTGGTCTTTTGCTCAATGCGTATCGCCTTCACAATCGCTCCTGTCAAGTTTCTTGGGGACTTCACTCTAACCTGGTGTTGTAAATCCCCACGTAGGCCAAACAAAAATTGCTCTAACGCTTCGGCTTCTCCACTTTCTCGGTATGTTATTTTCTGACTCTCACCTAACGAACTATCCGTGTCATACAAGTTTCATAGCTTATTCAGCAGGGTTTCAATTCTTTCCCCAAAGTCTCCAGCACTCTCCTCTGGCCCTTGACTTCTTACTTTGATCTCTGCTAGGACGTGGTCAGCGCGGCCGCGGTACTTATACCGGTCTGCTATGAATTCGACGGTCAGTGGTGCTCCTGCGCCACATATTTTTAGCATCTAATGTGTCTCCACTACTAAGTCTTTTTCCTACTCCTTATTCCGTTCGATATTACCCATCTTCTTCTCCAATTAACGATATTTTCCTCCTACAGGTTCACATCAGAGCTGCCACCTTCACATGCCGAGGCGACTCAAGAGGAGAGTGAGCCCAGCTCACTCGCATCGCAGCAGCATTATTTAGTATAAGGGATGGCAGGAGCTACGTCCTCTTCAGCAGGAGTGGGGCATGATTGCAGCACGAGGAGCTCGCAATGCTCCTCCACCAGAGTGCAGTCTTCGCTTCTAGTGTAGTTTACAGGTAACAGTGTACATTAGGGGGTTGTAAGGGTTGCTTGGGCCCTCTTCTGCCAAGCATTCCCTTTCTCAAACTAGGTTTTCTGTTCTGGATGCTTAGCCAGAAAAGAACCCTTACAGCCGTAGCTGAGGTTTCTCTATTTTTCCTCGCTTAATTGTAATGCTCCAAAAAGTGAGCTTTATAACCTATATGAATAGTCTAAGACTATTAAATAATCTACAAAATAAAATCCTTAAAATTAAATAAAAAAATATCTTTATGATTGACAGCACATTTATGATATTCTCCAGTTCCTATTACCTATCCCCTCACACTCTAAAGCACTAAAACTCGAAGATCACATAGAGCTGCAGAAGCAGCAAAATAGGACTGGACGGTTTAGGCTAGCACTAATCCATGAATGCCAGTCTGCTGAGAATCATCTAACAGTGATCCACTAGAGACCGTCAATTGAGTGTCAATATCAGGGACTGCTTCAGCCTAGGGATCAACAAAACACATGAATAGCAGATGAGTCCCTATTCTGGGCGACAACCGAGGAGAGTTGTGCTCCTAAAAATCACATATGACTAATAAATAGATGACAGAAAAAACATACCATGCAAATGAAAAGTCTGCAGCAATGGATGTTCTTCACTGGTACCAGCTACCTGTAACCACTAAAGGGAAAGGACTGGTGGAGACCTTTAACCATTGTTTCACTGCTGGAAACAACTCCACCTTCAGAGTCACTGAAGACATAAGCAGCAGATTAACTGAACACATAGTCGCTAGTATAAGAGCCAAACAAGGAAAGTTGAGTACCTAGAAACCACATATAATTAATAAATAGATGACCCAGACAACATTTCCACAACCAAGAAACAGTCTGCAGCAGTATCTACCGTTTACACTACTGTCGCTGCCACAGATACCTGCAATAAGAGATAATACCATCAGCTCACCCATCAGAGAGGTTAGGAACGAGAAAGGGTTTACTAAACCTGCCACGACATTGACACGCTGCCTTCCCATTTCCGACGAATCATCGTTAATCGGCGAACACGATGAAAAGGATGACATTCACCAGGGCGGCATACTACAGCAAGCCGCTGTCATCGCTGGGGACGTCGGCAGCCAGACGATGCGATTGTTGACATCACACACCAAACACCATGGACACATGCGCGCAACGGCAAGCTCCACTAGTACTACTCACTATGAAGTAGCAGAAAGTGCGCGCGATCCATATCTTAATGCATAATCTAAACTATAATACGTATGTACTTTTTTATTCAATAATTCTAAAACTTTATTATTAATAATTTTAGTATCTTTATTATGAGTGGTTAAGATTACACGATCTGTTGAAGTTTTAATATTAATGTTACTATAAATTTCTTTACAAATATTATTCGTTTTCCATTTATTTGGAATAATAAATGGATTAATTTTTCCTTCACCCAATTCTAACAATAGTGAAGCAAATTCTTTATTTTCCGAACGAATATTTTGATTTGATTTTAAAACTTTAAAAAGAGACCATAACGCAGAAAATTTAATTGTTTCTTCAATTATGCTATTTTTATGACCACATTTCATAACTGGAAGAATTTGCCGAAAATCACTTCCTAATATGATCAATTTTCTACACTATTTATTCAATTAATATAACGATATTCCATTGCTCTGAAGCAATTATAAAGAACATAAATAGTATATCCTTTACCTTTGATTCGTCTTAAGTCCGATATTTTACCCATCAAAATTTCATATTGTCAAAATTTGATAGTTTCATACTTCATTATTATAAAATTTCTGTCTGAAAATGGGAGTTGGCGAGCGGAGCGAGCAGGGGGCGAAGCCCCCCTAGTATATATATATATATATATATATATTTATGTTTTATGTTAGTTTCCAGGACATTCCAGATGTTTAACGTTGGTTTCGGGGACATTTGTTAGTTTTGGGGACAGTCCCTGAATCTACATATGTTTAACGTCAGTTTTGAGGACATCGGCCCCCATAAGAGACATTATTTCTTTAGTCACGAATAGGTATACAGTAACATGGGGTCCTGGGAACTAACGTTATACAAGTTTTTATATATATATATATATATATATATATATATATATATATATATATATATATATATATATATATATATATATATATATATATATATATAAAGAACTTTAACCGTTATTTCCGGGATTATACAGGGTCCTATAGTTTATTTCTTCAGAGTTACTCTATACAAGTGACTAAAGAAATAATGGACCCTGGGGTTATTGACTCTAGACGGTTACCGGTAATAACGCTTATATACCATAGGAAATTCCGGTAAGTCCCGGAAATAACGAGCGGGTTCCGGAAATAACGCTTATATACCAAATTTGTTACCAGAAATAACCGTTGCAGATATTTATATATATATATATATATATTTCTTTTACCAGATTTATGGAGCCCTTTTATACACATGAGCATATTTATGGAGCCCGTTTTCTTTTATGGAGCCCGGGTACCATAAAATATTCTTATACGGCGTTTATGGAGCCCGATCTAGAGTTTCTATACCCAGAGAGGGATTATTTCTTTAGTCACTTGTATACGGGAACTCTGGGCGTAGGTACTAATATACAGGGATGGGCTCCATAAAGGGGTTAAGTGATAATTATACAGCGTGTCCAAAAAGTCTGGAAACACCCAAATAATTTCTCAGCTGAATTACTATTGGAAAATGTTAAGGTCGCCTTTGTAGTAATTTTTTACGAGGAATCCAATGGTGACCTTGGATTCGACCTTGGACCTCATTTTTGAGGTTATTTCAAGGTCAACCTCATTTTTTTAAATGGTAACCCCTATTTTTTATAGCGGAATCTGAAAGAGCGGAAAATTTTACGTCCGGATATGTATTAAGGTATGAGGTTGAGGTTACCCCCAGAGGTCAAATTGAGGTCAAAGTATGATTTCTTAAAAATTTCGCGAGTTCAGTGGTAAAACAAAACAAGCAAAGGTAAGGTTTGGTAAGTTCGAACGAAGACTTGAAGGTGACCTCTGATTCGACCTTGAACCTCATTTTGAGCCTCATTTTTGAGGTTATTTCGAGGTCAACCTCATTTTTTAAATGGTAACCCCTATTTTTTAGCGGAATCGGAAAGAGTGTGAAACTTTACGTCCAAACATGTACTCAGAACATAGTTCAAGAAGGACCTTGACGTTCATTTGAAGGTCATTTAAACTTAATGACGGTCTGATCTTGTGTAAACTTTTTATCACACTGAGCGAGGTTAATTCTTTAGTAGTTTTCAACGAGAAATCTAATGGTGACCTTGACATTGTCCTTAAAAGTCATGTCAAGTTCAATGTTTTTACATTTAGCGTTACCCAGGAACAACGACGTGGACGTAGTAAAATCTGTTCCCTTTGGGGTGCTTGATTTACGTGAGTCCCCTTGCCTCTCACGATGGGGTGCTTGATTTACGTGAGTCCCCTTGCCTCTCACGATGGGGCGCTTGATTTACGTGAGTCCCCTTGCCTCTCACGATGGGGTGCTTGATTTGCGTGAGTCCCCTTGCCTCTCACGATGGGGCGCTTGATTTACGTGAGTCCCCTTGCCTCTCACATCTGATTTTTTTAAACAGTATAACATCTTATTTCAAGTGCTCGAACTGTTCTCCATTCATTTCTTGACAGTAACCTAATCGATGATAGAAAGCACCAACAGCATTTTCAATCATTTCAGTAGGAATGAGAGCTGATTCATCAATGATCCTTTCACGTAATTCATCTAAGTTTAAGGGTTTTGTTTTGAATACACGATCCTTCAGATAACCCCAATAGAAATAATCTAGAGGCGTTAAATCGGGGGACCTAGCTGGCCATTCAATTGCACCTCTTCGTCCTATCCATCGATTAATGAATACTGTATCTAAGTATGTGCGAACGTTTCGTGCATAATGAGCTGCTGCACCGTCCTGTTGATACCATGTGTTATTAAAGTCCTCTCCAGCTATTTCTCTTATAGCAGGAACAATTTGATTCCGCAACATAGTTTCATACTTTTCTGCATTTAAATTGCCATCAATAAAAAATGGTCCTATAATCCTATTATTTAATATTCCAGCCCAGACATTTAATTTTTGTGGATATTGTGACTTGGCTTCTCTTGCCCAATGAGGGTTTTCAACTGCCCAATATCTACAGTTATGCCTATTTACGCTTGAGTCAAGTTGAAATGTAGCTTCATCTGAGAAGACTATATTTGATGGAAAATTTGGATTTTATACGATGCGTGCCATCATATCATCACAGAATTCAACGCGACGATCGAAATCATCTTCATTTAACTTGTGTATTAGCGTTACTTTAAATGGATGGAACTTCTCTCTCTTTAGTATGTTATGAATAGATGATTTACTTATTTCGTGCACTTGAGCAGCTCTACGAACGGAAGTATGCGGATCTTCGGTGAATGTTAACACAACATCTAAAGATTTCTCTTCGTTACCTGCTGACATTGGTCTGCCTGATCGAGGTAAATCGCTGATAGTGCCGGTATTTTCAAACCTTCTAACAGTTTTTTGAACTGTTGAAAATGATAGTGGAGTTCCACCAACCCTAAATGAAGCATTAAAAATATTTCTTACGGCCCTATAAGATCGCTGCATGTGTCCCCAACCTCTCATCATGAGAATCGTTATTCTTTCTCTATCAGTGAGTTTGTTCATTTTTATTACTCTTCGTAGTAGACCTTATCCAAAAATACTTTTTGAGTTGAAAATAAAAAGAACTTTTAATTTTCAAAAAATATGTTTGAAAGATGACCAACCCTTTTCTGTGGTGGTTATGGAATGAATAATAGTTTATTGTCACTCTAACCATACGAAAAATAACAAGTAACAATGTTCAATATTTAAACGCTTCAAAAAATTTTACAATGAATCAGCTCTCATTCCTACTGAAATGATCAAAAATACTGTTGGTGTTTTCGATCATCGATTAGGTTACTATCAAAAAGTGGATGGAAAATAATTCGAGCACTTGAAATAAGATGTTAGACTGTTTAAAAAAATTAAAAAGTTTACACAAGATCAGACCGTCATTAAGTTTAAATGACCTTCAAATGAACGTCAAGGTCCTTCTTGAACTATGTTCTGAGTACATGTTTGGACGTAAAGTTTCACACTCTTTCCGATTCTGCTAAAAAATAGGGGTTACCATTTAAAAAATGAGGTTGACCTCGAAATAACCTCAAAAATGAGGCTCAAAATGAGGTTCAAGGTCGAATCAGAGGTCACCTTCAAGTCTTCGTTCGAACTTACCAAACCTTACCTTTGTTTGTTTTGTTTTACCACTGAACTCGCGAAATTTTTAAGAAATCATACTTTGACCTCAATTTGACCTCTGGGGGCAACCTCAACCTCATACCTTGATACATATCCGGACGTAAAATTTTCCGCTCTTTCAGATTCCGCTATAGAAAATAGGGGTTACCATTTAAAAAAATGAGGTTGACCTTGAAATAACCTCAAAAATGAGGTCCAAGGTCGAATCCAAGGTCACCATTGGATTCCTCGTAAAAAATTACTACAAAGGCGACCTTAACATTTTCCAATAGTAATTCAGCTGATAAATTATTTGGGTGTTTCCAGACTTTTTGGACACGCTGTATATTTAAAGTGCACTAGAAGTGATTTTTTTTTCCTTTTAACTTGAACAAGTAACTGCATTTATTTTAATCTACATTTATGTATATAGATTTATATATCGCACGCAATTTTTAAGAGCTATGTACAATATTAGATGATTTTATGTAACTTTGAGCTGTTGGTCGAAATTCTAACATTCTTCGGAGTCTTTGCGTGGTAGATTGATGATGTTAATTAAAAGTGCTGTTAAATTTGATAAGTATACATAAATATTTCTTTTCTTTATTAATCTGTGAACAGAGAAAATACTATTAAAATTTTGATGGACTTGTTTTGAAAATAAAAACAAATAAAAATAAAATTGAAAATAAATTTGAAAAAAAAAAATTATAGGGTTAAATAGCCATTACTGGGACAACGCAAAAAGTGTGCTCTATACCGGGACAGTAACAAATATTAATAATAATTTAATAAATATGAACTTAAATCATAAAAGTAAAAATTCTAAAATAATTTTTAAAATCTAAGTTATTCAATTACATGATTTGTTTTGATTTAAAAAGTTATGAATTTTGAAGAACAAAAAAAATAATAAACATATCTCTGTGAAAACAGTGTATCTACTAGAATCCTAAATTGGCCCACTATTGGCTGTTTCACCTTAGTCTGTATTACTTGCTGATTCTTATATTTATTGGACAATTCGAAGAAGAAAAACAATTTCTTGTATTAAATTGGTAATAGTTTTAAATTAAAGTTGATCTCTGTATTGGACTCATGCTTTAATAAATTTTGTAATATGTCATTAATTATAACATTGCAATGTATAAAATTTATATTTTGCAATGGTTTAATTTGGTAGAATTATGATTAATTAACTTGACATTAGGGTTTTTTAGATTAAAATCAAACATAAATTTGGAAATGAATATCTTAATATTAGAATAAATATTGAACTGCGATTTGAGATTTCTAAATTTTAAATTAACCGAAAATCTATTTTGGGTTTTGAAATTTTTGAAATAGTTCAGAGCTTGAATTAGAATAGTTGATTTGGAATATAATTTCTTATTAGTATTACTCTTAATTTGTGGTTTTACAATTAAATTATCAGCTATATTTAAATTTTGTTTAAGTTCTATTTTATTACATTTAATTAGTTTTAAAGCATTATCATTGTCTGAGTTACCGTTATTTTCTACATAAAGTATTATATTGTCTTTTCCAGGATGATTTGAACTTTCTGTCATTTGACATTTATGATTTGAATTATTGGATTTTAATTCGACCTCCGAGGGTTCGGATTTAATATTTGAAGATGATGATTCAAAAATTTTAGAAATATTATCATTGTTTAAATCTTTGATTCTAGTTTTAATGTAATTTGGTAATATGCAATTTGATTGAGACTTAGGTTCATCAAAACTTTGTGGAATAAGTCAAACTTAGGAAGTCTATGAATATCCTTTGTAATATGATCAGTAATTAAATCAGAATTTAAGTTTTTAGAATTTTTCGTTTTCAATGAAGTAGCATCTGCTTTCTTTCTACTCCCTTTACATAAATTAGAGACTTCAACCGATGTAGATTTTAGTTTAGGAATGATGGGGTTAACAAATTCTTGATTTTTGTTAATACTTAAATCTTCGGGTAATTCCAATGGATCATTATTTATAGTCTTTTTATCTTCTGGAAGTAAAATAATTTCGTCTGGTAAATTATTTGATAAATAATTTACTTCTGGTAAGTCATTTAAATTATTTGATTTTTCATAATTAGGTTTGGATTCCTTAATAATACGTTTTGATACGCTTTTTGTAATAATTTTATGAATATCTTCAGATTTTTCATTTGTTTCATAGTTATCTTTATTATAGTTAGCTTTCGAATTATCTGCAATTTTATGAATTAATGTATGATTAATTGTTCGATTTGTGGATATATTTATATAACATATTTTTCTGTCATTTTTATATTTAATTTCATTCGGCAATTGATTTTCAATATTTAAATCTCAAACTTTTGCCGATTTTCCTAAAGTAACTGATCTTAGTTCTGAAGATATGCATTGATCTTTTATTATATTAGATCTTGAATTTGCATTACTATATGATTGGATTTTCACAATGGAAACAACATTCCGAATTGTTTCGCGCAAAGTTGCACATGGACTAACATGCGGCAATAAATTAAATTCTAATCCTTTTAGAAAATGTTTAATAAGAAAAGTCTGAATTGTTTTATTAAATTCAATATTATTAGTTAATGTAATTTCTATATTACATTCTTTCATTACTTCATTAGCTGTAGTTATAAATTTATTCGAATACTGAATTGTACCTTCGTTAGGAAGTTGATAAATGTACTGTAGAGATTTATTTAATTGAGTTAACCCTTTAATGCCTGAATTGACCAAAAGTCGTCACTAGTTTTGGCCTAATATTTTATATCGAAAAAGGAATTCAATTCTTTTGCAAAGCATGTTTTCTAACGTTTCGTGTCCGCTGTTTTCGAATCCGAGATCAGATTGACGCAAAAACCAATTTAAACAACAGTTTTTTAATGTTTTTTATAAAAAAATGCAAATTTTAATAGGCGATTTTTTTTGAAACGTGATTTTCACTTCGATTAAATTTTAAAATAGTACTTCAAACTATCCTATCGTGGTCATCGATATTTGCTGTTGAGATATGAGTGGTTCAATAATTGGTTTCGGTCATAATAAATAATTATGGCGGCTGTTTATAAGTGACGTCATTCGCATAAAGCATTAAATGTATTTACTCGTCGAGAATGCATTTATTTGAAAAAATCATAAGTACAAAAGTCGTTTCGTTTGTTCAGATTGTTTCATTGGTGGGCCCAAAATTGGGCCCCGATAAATTTTTGGGTCCGGTGAGGCCCAAATAACGGGTTTTCATTAGAAATACACAGATTTCATCAAAAGTAAGTTTCACATTACCTAACGCTTTGCTGTTGGTTGTCCCAAAATGAGGCCTGATATGAATATTCAGACCTATAAGGCCCAAATCATGTTTTATATGCAAATTTTATACCTATCATCTTGGAGTTTGACTCTTCAAAAGATTTTTCGTTCTAAAACTATGAAATAAGAAAAGGTAATCCATACTTCTCCTAATTCAAATTTTTTGAATGCTCTTAGCCGTTGCTAATGTAACGTTGCCCGGTTTTCACCACGTGGAGGTGAGCGTTCATTGAAAACCTTTCTTTTTTTTTGTATTTTTTTTATTTTTTTTATTTTTTTTGTATTTTTTATATATTTTTTTTATTTTTAAAATCTATATAATGTTTTTTTATTATATATGTATATATATTATTTCCTTTTTAGAGAACTATGATAAATGCTTTTTTTTGAAACAGGGTTCACAAAAATATTTATCATTGCATCTCTCGCAACATTTCGAACTTCTTACTTTGCATTCCGAGCAATATGATCGTTTAGTTCCTTTTGCAAGTGTATGCTTTATCGACAAAACACTCTGTAAATAATGCTTGCTTATTTCCATAGTGAATTCTTTTATCCCACGTTTTTTATCAGGTTGAACAGTGTTCCACAGAACAACTACATTTGTAACAGATGCTTGGATTATTCGCATTAGAATGTTCCATGTCCATTTTTTAGATCGAAAAACGGGTAAGACTTTGTTGCAATATTGATCATGGATGTCAACCCCGCCCATGAATTGGTTATATATTTTAAAAGCATGTGGAAATGCAATTTCTGTCCTCTCTTTCTCAGTTTTACTGTATCTTTTCACATAACCAAGGGGGTTGATACCTGCTGCAGTGGACAGAATTGAAACAGGCTTCGAATCTTGTACAGTAATAAAATTCATTCCACTACTTTGATCATGTTGTACAACATGAGTCCCTTTAGGAGCTTTTTTGCCTAAGACATTTTTTACATTTACCCGATTTGCTCTAACTGTTCCTGTGGCTTGAATTCCAACATTCTTTAGATGAACCAGTAAATCTGGGCTACAGAAAAAATTATCGAAATAAATATGATTCTGGCCCAACTTACGAGGAGATAAAGATTTCAGCATATGTTCCAGCATTTGAATAACAACTCTGCTACCTAAAGCACAATTTGCTAATCTATCAATTATTTGATTCTTTCCGCAGTAAATGTCAAAATGAAAAAGGTAACCAAAACTGCTACATAGAGCCCAGAGCTTTATACCAAATCGAGTTGGCTTTCCCCTTATAAATTCTTTTAGAACGGATCTACCAAAATACTTTACTATCATTTCATCAATGGAAAATGCAGTGCAAAAATAGCTAAACTGCTTGATATTTTTGTTGAATATTTCTGTTATTGCTCGAACACGCCAAACTCTGTCCGACTCATTTTTGTCTTTCAACTTTGAACATTTCAAAAACTTTTTTATTTTTTCAAACTTGTCGCGACTCATGGAATTGCAAACTATATCACTTCTTAAAAATGTGTCTATTGACCAATAATCTCGTTGAGCTGTTCTCTTATTATATGTTGAGAAAATGATTATACCTAGAAAAGTATTCAAATCCATTAGAGACATCTCATATCCGTTTTCTTTCGTAGCCTCTATAAGGTAATTTTTCAATTCTAAACAGAAAAAGAACTCGAACAATTTCACAGGAGAACTATTGGAGATTTTCCTCTTGTCTGGTTCGGATAGGAAAATCTCATTCTGAAGAGAATGATCATATACTTTCTCTCCTTCTATCCAAACATACTCATGCGCTTCTTCCAATTTTTTTTGAGTATTGTTATAATCGTCATATACTTTGGAGTATGATAGAGAAGGATATTGAACAGTGGGATCATTGACAACATTTTCATCGAGTTCATCTTCGTTATCTGATGCATCACTATCTGACTCTCCTGAATCATCCAAACCAGGAATGAATGCGTATTCATCGTGATTTTCTTTTTCAATGATTTCATGTCGACTTCCTCTGTTCCTCGACATTTTGACGTCCTTCGCAGATATATGTATATCAGGAGCGTAAGTGTATGTATTCAGAATATACGAATGGCGAATTATGAGTGTATAATTGGAAGTACTACAGATGTAAGTAGAAAAGGGTTGACATATACTTTTCTATGAATTTCTTAAAATATTGCAGAGATATGAGAAGAAGAACACAAGACAAAGAAAAAAATTCTTCAACTAAAAAAAAACTTCAATTTCGATTCTGGTGGAATTTGCATAGTTGCTAACAAAACCAGATTGAAAAAAGTGTTATCGTACAAAGTGCACAAATAATGATTTCAAATCTCGCAACTATTCTAAGAAAAGTACTATTCAATGTAAAGACAGCTACTTACCAAAACCATAAAAATGTATTTCTGGAGCGTTATTTGACACAGGTTCGGAAATCAGCCAAATAATAGAGCCGGTCAAGTTGCAATATGATAGGTATAAACTTTGCATTTAAAACATGATTTGGGTCTTATACGCCTGAATATTCATACTCCACGTGGTGAAAACTGGGCAACGTTACAATAGCAACGACTAAGAGTATTCAAAAAATTTGAATTAGGAGAAGTATGGATTACCTTTTCTTATTTCATAGTTTTAGAACGAAAAATCTTTTGAAGAGTCAAACTCCAAGATGATAGATATAAAATTTGCATATAAAACATAATTTGGGCCTTATAGGCCTGAATATTCATATCAGGCCCCATTTTGGGACAACCAACAGCAAAGCGTTAGGTAATGTGAAACTTACTTTTGATGAAATCTGTATATTTCTAATGAAAACCCGTGATTTGGGCCTCACCGGGCCCAAAAATTTATCGGGGCCCAATTTTGGGCCCACCATTGAAACAATCTGAACAAACGAAACGACTTCTGTACTTATGATTTTTTCAAATAAATGCATTCTCGACGAGTAAATACATATAATTCTTTATGCGAATGACGTCACTTATAAACAGCCGCCATAATTATTTATTATGACCGAAACCAATTATTGAACCACTCATATCTCAACAGCAAATATCGATGACCACGACAGGATAGTTTGAAGTACTATTTTAAAATTTAATCGAAGTGAAAATCACGTTTCAAAAAAAAATCGCCTATTAAAATTTCCATTTTTTTTATAAAAAACATTAAAAAACTGTTATTTAAATTGGTTTCTGCGTCAATCTGATCTCGGATTCGAAAACAGCACAATTGGCACTTTTTATTTTTATGACATTGGAGTGCAATGTGTCCGCGTTCATGACAGAATTGACACACAAAACCCATTTTAGAAAAATTTTTTTTGTTCAGTTTCAGCTTCTACATATGAACATTCGTCCATACGTGCTGAATTAATTATTTGTTCTTCTTCCTCTCTCCCTCAAGAGAGAAAGACAATCAGTTATAGTTTTTATACCGCTTAAACTGATCATGATTTTCAAAATACGGAACATCAGCTACGGTTTTTATGTATTATTAATTTGTGTATGCATTATTTATTATTTATTTAATTATTTATTAATAATTATTATTTAGTTATTATTATTTATTTATTAACAATTGTTATGTATCTATTTATTATTAATTATTTATTAATAATTATTAATGTTTATTTTAATATTATTATTTATTATTCTAATTTTAAATTCCTCAAAACCTTTTCCAATTTAAGAACTTCAGTATCTTCAACAAAGTGTTGCTTATTTATTTGCTGAAAACTCGTATGAACTGATTTGGTTAGGCTAATCTCTAATCCGTGATACTTGTTCACTCTCTTTTCCAATTGCAAGAATCATCCCTTATTATCCTGACCGGCATCTAAAATTGCATTGGTTATTTCGTGTAATTTCGTGATTATCGCGAATAAATAATTTTATTTATAGTTAATGTTTGATCTAAATTTTCCAAATGAACCCTCGCAAGGGATTCTTCTAGATTTTGAATCCTCGCGGCAGCATAGAAGGAATTTAATCCTTCTGTGTACTGGGGAATCATTGGTCCTTAATTACGCCACAATAATTTCGTAAACGTACAATATTATATTAATATAATTTCTTACATAAAACTTATTCGATTTTATTTTTAATGAAACTTATTATAATACTTTAACGACCAATTATTAATTAAAATAACAAAATGACTTGGTTAGTTTTATTAATTATTCACGAGGGTAATTACTTACTTCATTTTTAATATCAACAAATTACTTTCAGATTTATTGATTAATCAATTTATTATTTATTTATTTATAATTAATTATTTATTATTAATTTATTTATTTATTATAATTAATTATTTATTTATAATTTATTTATTTATTTATAATTATTTATTAATAGTTATTTTATTATTATTATTTTTATTATTTATTAGCAATTATTATCAACAAACTTAACCTATATGTAAAGGTATTTTGCACTACTATAGGATGTTAGCTAGATCGGAAGTAATTGTTTAAAATCTGGGTACTAACGGTATTGTTTATCAATTTGTATTACTTCGAAATAATTGTTCATTTATTTATTATTTATTTATTAATAATAATATTTGTTTATTTATTTATTTATTAATAATAATAATTCATTTGTGTAATTATTTATTTATTATTATTTATTTAATTATCATTTAACTATTTATCAGTTAATCAATTATTCATTCATTCGTTATTTATTAAATTATTTCCTTAAGGCCTTTTCTAATTTAAGAACTTCAATATACCAATTAATTATTCATCTAAATTTTCCTTCTTCCTTTCTTCGTCAAGAAAGAAAGACAATCGATCACGATTATTATTTTTTTATTTTTTTATTTTTTTGATTTATCCAACGTTGGTTTTGAAAAAAAAAGAAAAGAAATAACAATAACAATAAGAAGGGGTACCTCTACAAAAATTTCAATACCGGCACGGTATTTGATCGCATTTGCCGTTTTATTCAATAAAAATCTACAGCACGGTATATGACCGCATTACTGTTTAATATTTTCATCTACGGTATTTGACCGCTTCACTGATGAATTTAAAAATAAAAAATTTACGGCACGGTATGTGACCGCATTCGCCGTTTTATGCAATAAAAATCTACAGCACGGTATATGACCGCATTAGCTGTTTAATATTTTCATCTACGGTATTTGACCACTTCACTGATGAATTTAAAAATAAAAAATCTACGGCACGGTATTTGACCGCATTCGCCGTTTTATTCAATAAAAAATCTACGGCACGGTATTTGACCGCATTCGCCGTTTTATTTAATAAAAATCTACAGCACGGTATATGACCGCATTAGCTGTTTAATATTTTCATCTACGGTATTTGACCGCTTCACTGATGAATTTAAAAATAAAAAATCTACGGCACGGTATTTGACCGCATTCGCCGTTTTTGTTCCTTTTGTTTTTAGTTCGAGTTTCTTTTCTTTACCATCACCACTTTATTTTATTTTAGTTCTTAAATCGATTTATTTAGTTTTAAATTCATGTTTTATTTCATTTATTATTTTTTTGGTTTTACTAAGCTTGCAGCACCCGTTGTTTTTTGTCTTTTAGATTTAATATATCTGTATAGAAGTTTAATATACTTCTCTTCTCAAATTTTATAGAGAATTCAAAAGTTTTGATTTAGTAAATATAGAAGTGTAAAAAAAAACTTCTCTTCCCTAACTTTGTAGAGGATCCATAAATTTTGGTTTAATAAAAATAGAAGTATAATAATGCTTCTCTTCCCTAACTTTGTAGAGGATTCATAAATTTTGAATTAATAAATTTTAGTTACAATTTTTAGTTTCTTCTGTTAGTATTAGATTAGTCGAGAGGTCGTTGCGCGTGTTCATCCTTTTGTGACACAGAGGCTTTGGGGCGTAGACTTCAACTTTGAAAAATTAATTAAAATTTTTTTTCCTTTTTTAAATACAATTATTCGCGCACTCACTGTTTCATATCACATTTCTTTTTTTTTTAGAATAGATATGTTATAAAAAGAAATGGAGAAAGAGAGATAAAGTTTTTATAAAACGTTTGTTGTGGTGACTTATAATCCCGGACGAACCCCCAAAAATTAAGTATGTGACGTCCAGTCAAGGCCGTGAATACTATTAACCACTTTGCTCTTTTTAGCCTGGAGTAAACCAAGAGCTAAGGATGGCCAAGTGTTACAAACGTTTTATTTGAACTTATCACTGAGGGAGGGAGGGACAAAAAAGGTTAATATGCTTGAGGAGACAAGCGATTCCAGCTCTGTCCATTCGGCACAGAACGATCTGAACGCTCCTCGGAAGTGGGTATATATGAAGGAGTAAGTTGAGAAAAGATTGGAGAGAAGAAATGAAATTCGAAGACAATTTTTTCACTTACACTTAGGTTTATTCAGAGTTTCCCTCCCTGGGTTACAAGTGGTGTGCTGGTGGCTGGTCGAGTCCGATGGTGGCGAGGAACTTGTCTGTTCAACTCTGATGGTAGCGAGGAACTGTCTGTTCAACTCTGATGGTAGCGAGGAACTGTCTGTTCAACTCTGATGGTAGCGAGGAACTTGTCTGTTCAACTCTGATGGTAGCGAGGAACTGTCTGTTCAACTCTGATGGTAGCGAGGAACTGTCTGTTCAACTCTGATGGTAGCGAGGAACTGTCTGTTCAACTCTGATGGTAGCGAGGAACTGACTGACGGCGGAGGGACGATGGAAAAGCTTAGTTCGGTTTTCTCCCTCTTCCCTCCCTCGCCCCTCCCTCGCCAAGTCCGGTTTGGGGGTACTCTCCGTGGGGGAGTTTACAAAGATTTTTGGGGACAGTTCACTGGTCGCACAAGTATGGGTGGAAAAATAAGGGTGGGCTTAAAGCCCTTTGACGCGGCTAATTGGCTGCTAGGGGGAAAGGAGCATCCCCAGTTTCCGGCTGTAGTTTCGACCGTTTCACAGAGATGACGTTACATGTAGTGTTTCTGCGCTTATTTTTCATTAATGTTAAATACATCGTTTACATAAAAAATTCGGTTAACTATTTATTATATAGTGTTAATTATTGTATATGAACTTAACAAATGACTTATTTCTTAATTAAATCTAATTTTGTTGATTTGCACACACTTAATATTTAAAAACTTCCAAAATACATGGTAAAATCTAATTAACTATCGAGTAGAAAATACATATTATTTGTACATTTGTAAGCTTAAAACTAACTTAAAAATTAATAATAGTGTCAAAAATATAACGAAGTGACAATTTTATTCATTCCTTTATATAGGAACAGAATTTATAAATTAAACTAAATTATTCTGGCGAGACGCTTGTATAAGAATTGTTATTTATAACTAAATTTTTATGTACCGTTGCAATATATTATTGTTGCAATATATTATTGTAAATGATTACACTTTACGAGTTACAGAACCTATTATTTATTATTGTTGTCAGTTATCCTCGTTGTATAGTAAAAGAAAGTAAAGAACCTGCTTCATTTTTGCAATACTCTATGTATTTATATATATGTAAGAGATGCAGTTAATACATATGTATCAGAATAAATTCGCTAATACATCTTGCATTGCAATATATATATATATATATATATATATATATATATATATATATATATATATATATATATATATATATATATATATATTTCTGTTCACCGCTATGTTTCAGGACTTTTCATTGGTTTACCGCTATGTTTCAGGACATTTGCTTGTTTTCAGGACTGTACTGAATTAGGAATATGTTTATCGCTCCCTTTCAGGACATTTTTGTATTATTCAGGACATTTAGGGTTCCTTTCACAACGTTTTTTTCTGTAAAATTTTTCTGAAATCAACGTAAAATACTGCGGAACTGAAAGGGGGCGCCGCAGGCGTCGTGGTGTTAGTCAAGACCCTGAGGGATATTATTTCTTTAGTCACTTGTATACTGTTTAACGTTTTATACCTACTTTTATTGCAGAAAACCTGTAGGTGTCCTGGAAGGTAGCGGTGTACTATGTTACACACACACACACACACACACACACACACACACACACACGCGCGCGCGCGCGCGCACGCACGCACGCACGCACGCACGCACGCACGCACGCACACACACACACACACACACACACACACACACACACACACACACACACACATGCCTATACTTTAGTTAACTTTTATAAATAGTATATGTAAAAGAGTGTGTAACGTGGTTTTACAAAGATTTTAATTAAAGTACACAAATATCATTATATTCTTATTTTTCATTTTATTTATGAGTTTGTTTATTATTTATTACTAAAATGAAGTTGTTGTGAGGTGTTTTATTTAATTATCTTTACTTCTACCAGGCCTATTTTCGTAAAATTTAGATCAGCGTAATCAGAAAAATTTAAATTAAGATAAGTTAATAACTACAAGTTAAAATGTAAAAATAAAATTAGCTATATGTAAAGTCGAAGGAAGTTGTAACGGTCGAAATTTTATGGCTTTTCGGCGACGCATAGACGCGTATGTGCACAGCTGGGGTGGCCTGCCTTTCGGGGTAAGGTCGTAAAATCTTTCCCTTTTTTTTTCACATAGGAGGAAATGCTTTCGCTCTTGATGAAAGTTTCCACTTGCATGGTGTTCTGTTTTTTTTTTATCTTATTTCGTGGGAAAGGATCGGAATACAGTGTCTTGCATCTGCATGGCATAAAATCTGACCGTTACTTTGTGCTGGCCAACGGTTCGAATACGAGAATTCTTTTGGACTGTTTGGAAGAAAGATATATTTTCCTTTTTTTTTTTTTAAAGCAGATGTTAAGAGGATTCAACGTAAGGTGGTCGAGAAGACCATCAGACGTTACAAAATCGCCAATAATTTTATTCCCAGAATATATTCTTGAGCCTGCAGAAGAGCTACAGAAAAATCGGCAACCCCGCAAGCAGCGTGGAACACCCTCAAACCAATCGAACCCTTTCGACCGAAAAAATCGCAAAAAAACATAATTCAGCCGTTTTTGAGATCGCCAATAATTTAATTCCTAGAATACAATTTTGAGTATGCAGGATAGCTACAAAAATATTGGCAACCCCGCAAGCACCGCGGAACATCCTCAAACTACCCCTTTCGACCGAAAAAATGGCAAAAAAAATCTAATTCAGCTGTTTTTGAGATCGCCAATAATTTTATTCCCGGAATATATTCTTGGGCTTGTAGGATAGATACAAAAAAATTGGCAACCCCGTAAGCACCGTGGAACACCTTCCAACTACTCCTTTCGACCGAAAAAATAGCAAAAAAATTCTAATTCAGCCGTTTTCGTGATCGCCAATAATTTTATTCCCGAAATACAATTTTGAGTCTGCAGGATAGCTACAAAAAGATTGGCAACCCCGCAAGCACCGCGGAACATCCCACTTTCGACCGAAAAAATCGCAAAATGAACTCTAATTCAGCCGTCTTTGAGATCGCCAATAATTTTATTCACGGAATATATTCCTGAGGCTGCAGGACAGCTACAAAAAAGTGGGTATCCGCAAGCAGCGCGAAGAACCCCCCTTTTGTACAGACTTGTAGGCTTGTAGGACAGATACAAAAAAATTGGTAACCCCGCAAGCACCGTGGAACACCTTCCAACTACAACTTTCGACCGAAAAAATCGCAAAAAAATTCTAATTCAGCCGTTTTTGAGACCGCCAACTATTTTATTCCCGGAATGTATTCTTGAGCCTGCAGGAGAGCTACAAAAATATCGGCACCCCGCAAGCACCGTGGAATACCCCTTTCGACCGAAAATACGCAAAAAAAATTTAATTCAGCCGTTTATGAGATCGCCAATAATTTTATTCCCGGAATACAATTTTGAGTATGCAGGATAGCTGCGAAAAAATTGGCAACCCCGCAAGTACCGCGGAACACCCTCAAACTACCTCTATCGATCGACAAAATAAAAAAAAATTCTAATACAGCCTTTTTTGAGATCGCCAATAATTTTATTCCCGGAATATATTCTTGAGCCTGCAGGAGAGCTACAAAAAAAATGGCAATCCCGCAAGCACCGCCGAACATCCCAAAACTACCCCTTTCGACCCCTTTCGACCGAAAAAATCGCAAAAATTTTATTACCGGAATACAAATTTATGTATGCAGTATAGCTACAAAAAAAACCGCTGCCAATTCATTGGCACGTAGCTTCCTCAAACTTAATTTACTGATTCCTTTAATTAATTTTTAGTTCCAATATTTAAAATTTAATACTTCAGAAAGACAGAAATAACAAAACTCCAACATAATTTATTCAAATTTTTATAGATTATATAGATTCTGACCAATCACCATGATCATTTCTGACCAATCACCATGATCATTTCTGACCAATGACCAAAGCTCAATGACTGTCATTTTTGTATTCATGGATTGTAAATTATATCTATTAGTTATTGTCAAATTGTTGTTAAAATGACATGTAAGCAATGTCGGTAATTTTTATATTTATGTATTGTAAATTATGACTATCAATGACGATAAAGTTATTGTCAAAATTACTTTAAAGTTAGAAAATTTTGTCAAACGATCATTCCACATTAATGCACAATTTTTTACGTAATTTTCATCTCGTAAGAGATAGATGAAATTATACATTTTCATATAAAATTAAAATTCGAAAAATAAATTTTTCACGAAAAAAATTGGAAAAATTTTATGGAAAATATTAACTTGTAATTTTTTCATGGCCAATTCATATTCAATGGTAGAAATGTACCCATTCTGCACCACTACCACTGAGTATGAAATTGGTAGATGTCGCAGAACAAATTTATTTTCGTGTTACGTTGAACATTGAACGTGTTATATTGAATGCGTTATGTGGAAAGGCTGTTATAATGTGAGGGGATGTATTTTAAAAAATTTGATAAAGACAGATTTTTGTTTTCATTTTTCAATTTTTCAAGTTTTACATTTTTGTTAATAATAAAAAACCGCGATAACTAAAAAATTTTTCTTTTTAGAAAATATAAATATTTTAATTCTCTTTCAAATGCTACCCATCTCATTCAGATACACAGAGCCATCCTCAAGAAATAGATTTTAAAAATGTCTAAAAAAATTTTAACCTCTAATATCTCTGAAATTTATGAACCAATCATTTTGGCAAAAGAACTCATCCGAGAATTATCAATAATATACCTCTACAATGAATTTTGAAGCGAATAAGACAATTTTACTCTTACAATAGTTGAACATATAAAACTCATTTTTTTCATTTTTCAATTTTTACGTTTTTTTTAATAACAAAAGAACCATGATAGCTAGAGAATTAATTTTTTTAGAAAATATAGGTAATTTAATTCTCTTTCGAATACCACCCACCCCATTTAGATTGTAACATCAACTTTGATGTTACAATAATTCAATGTAGATATTCGACCTACAACCAGCGTACTGTAGTCGAGCCGAAAAAACCTATAACTAGAAAAAACCCAGATTGACGAGCAGGCCCTAGGTAGCCTATAAACATCCCTATAACACCGTTCTTACATATATATTGCCCTACCCTACATAGATGTACCTTGTAGAAGAGAGTATACGAACTCTCTGTTAGGATAGAAAAGAAGATCTTGTAGAACAGAGATAGACTGTATTGTAGAAGGCTTAGCAGTCGTAGCCTCTCAACTGTCCCCCTGTCGCCTCTCCATACCAAGCTTGTGGTATCTCTCCCTCATACTTGGACCATATCGCACCTGAAACACACATAAAAAACCATTACGATAGGCTATAAATTACTCACTGTATGGATTAGTGAATGTTAATTTTGCTAAGCTCTTGAAACGATGGCCTTTTCTCTTATAATCACCCGTCAAACGTATATGAAGATGGGGTCGCTCGAGCAGGAGATCACCGCCTTGGATGGAACGTCTCACCTGCAAGAAGAACACTAGTTTAAATAAGAGCAAGACTACAACAACATAGAAATGATACTAAGCTGCTGAAGACACTGTAATAACTTGAAGTACAGGGCTGCATATATTCAGCTCCTGGTGGCTCGCTCATGGAATAAGTAGGGGTATCATCTACAGCAGCATCTACAGCTGTATCTCCTGCAGCCACAGCAATCATCGGGCTCCACTGAAAAGAACTAATAATTAAAAACAGGCAGATTGTGTGGGTAGGCGACACACAAACCTTACCTACAGCCACAACAAAGCAACATAACCTCGAAGAGTGATGAAGGTCCTGTGTGAGCAGTTGGGACGAGGAGTGCGCCACCAACCCCGAGGATGACAACGAGGACAGCAGCGGACAGTCTTCCCCAGCAGCAGAGCACCACTAACACTCCCAAGCACGTTGTATCCATGTCATCGTGTGCCGAAGCGCGTGTGGACGAGAGCGCCGGTCGATGCGACGCCGATAGCTAGCGCGCACGTGGAGAGACGAGAGAGAGAACGAGCAAGCGGAGATCAGGGGGGGTGAGAGGGGGCACCGGCGAGAGTGCTGCGACAGCTACGGCCGAGAGGGGCAGCGCGGGCTCGAGAGACGCGCTCGCTCACTCTGTACTGGGCCTTGATAGTCACCACTACATTTTGAGTTTTTGTACGCTATTGAAACATTTCAAAAAATTCAGTTTGTAACGTTTGCGAAAAAAAAGGGAGCAAAAGTGATCTCCAACCAACCTCGTTTTGCGATACCCGTGTGTGCGAAGTAAGTAGTTTAGTGAGCCGTGAGTGAAAGTGCGCGTGTCGAGCCTCGCGTCGCGAAACCTCGCGGAATTTTTTTCGTGTGCGAAAGCCACCGATATCGTGTGCCGCGTCTGTGCGGCTGGCGCTCAACGTTTTGTATTTAAAGTGATTGAATAAAATAGAGTTATTATTTCTTATATATCTAAAATCGTAGTGTTGCGCATATTCATTTGCGCCCCTTCCAAAATCGCCTTCCCCTCTATCCCTCCCCCACACAATTCTCCCCCAAAGTAAATTCATTGTTACAAATGGCGCCCAACATGGGGCCCCGGAAAGCCCGAATGGTATGTGCGCAAATTCGTGATCGAATAGGGCCTAGGACAGAGTGCATCGAAATATAGTACTTAGCGTGTAACACTCGAAACGCGCGCGACGCTCGACACGCGCACTGGCAATAGGATATAGATAGCCATTTTTCGCGGTCGTCATCGTACAGGAGTACGAGGATACAAGCACGCCGGCGGCCATTTTGAGGCACGGCGTCGCTTTTGGGAATTTGGCAAAGTGTTTAGCACTGAGCCAAGTAAATCGAAATTTACACCAAAGCAAAACAAAAAAGAATCAATTATTCATTAAAAAAGTGGTGAAGAAATTTATTGGAATAATAAGAAAATTTGTTGCATTGGAAATACAAACAAATAAATTGGAATCAGAATTGGAAATTTTAAATAAAAGAAACTTTGCTGAAGTAAATATTGAAATTAAGTCCACTAAAAACATTTTCAATCAACACAGGATTTGGTAACATTTTGGATTATTAATATATTTTCTTATGCAAACAAATAATATTCGCACCTAAGCTTATAATTACTTATATACATATATACATATATTCCCACATGCTTTGCCCATCATTCTACCCGCCTACCGCTACACTATCGCTTTACTTACCATTACACGTTTACATTACTGCCACACTTTTCCCCTGTAAAATAAACACATTTTCTCTGCTTGGTTTGAGTTTTGCGAGGAGTTTTGCCATTTCTTTTGCATGAAAATAACATTTCGTGATTCCACAATAGTGAGAACATCCTAATTGCCACTAAGAATTACCAAATGATATTGTACATAGAATTTTGTTAAAAAGGAAATAAAATATTGAAAGTAAATTTTCAATATTCAAAACTTTATAATCAAGAATTTGAGTCGTGAAATACACATGAGAAATACATACGACAACATCACGTGTGAACCTTGCAATGTTTACATTGAGGGATTAATGCTTAGAGCACAATAGAATATTCGTATGATTTAATATAACTATCTTGATTTCGAGGTTTACTTAATGAAATTCTAATCTTGAACATTTTCGAGATTCAAAACCTATGCAATGTCACAATAGCAATATCAATTGTTATTAACTAAATTCAATAATATAACAATAGTGATAAATATTTGGAAATAAATAATAATTTTTAGATAACTACATAAACGAAAATTTGTTTGAAATGAATAAATAACCATAATAAACAAAAAAATTATTTAAAACAATTTTTGAAAAAAAATAATAAATAATTCATATAAAAAATTTTTTTATTTTTGAATTTCGAATTTTTTTCCGGTAATTACATATTGTATGTATGATTTAGAATAATTTAAGCTAATCGGTATAGAATTGGGATTGAATATTATTTCTTGCTTGTAGTATGGGGAAACATTCGAAATGCTAATAGATGTTTAAAATTTTGTTTGGATTACAAATACAATTACTCTGAGTAATATAAAACATTTTTTTTGTGGTGGTAATTAGTTACTATATTAGTAAGCTTGCTAATATTTATTTGGGTGTAATATATTTTTACACATTGGGCCATTTGCTTAAAACTCGAATTAGTTAAATAATATTATAAGAATTCAAAAACAAAAAAAAAAAAAAAATTTTTAAATTACTTAATATTGGAAGAAGTTATTTTAACATAGGGATTCTTATTTTGGTATACGGAAAGAAAAAAAAGTTTTTGGGACATTTAAATTTTCTTTTCATAATTGGAATAAACAAGAATTTTCAAGAGACATTCAAAGTTTATTGGAATAAACAAAATTCTTTTGAGATATAGTAATTATCGTGTATTTTAATTTACTATTTTGGCATTGCAATATACCCGAAAGGCATTTCAAAGCCAAATACCACCGCTTGACTTATCCTTGTTATTTATGAACCCTATCAACTATAACAACCCAGTTACAGTAATTACAATAGCTAGCATTCAACCATTGGCGTTAGTACTTATAACCTGCCTTCGATTTTTTTCCTGCATATAACTTGCCTGGCATAAGTCCTTTGATTTTGTTTCTCCTCACTCTGCTTGCCACTCACTTGGAGCTTTCAAAGGTTTTAACTGCTTTCAGTTTTAGGATTAGCTCTCATTCGATTTAATTTAATTTGGTGCGCCTACATATTAATGTATATTTAGATTTGATGTATATTTTTTTTTTAGTAGTATATTTATTGGGATTACACTTTTGTACATAAAGAAAACTTTGTGTTAATATAAATTTATTTAATTTATTGAAAGATTTATTTTGAGGAGGCAAGTAGAAGTGAGCTACACGAGAGCAGTTAAGGTACAAATCTGAATCCTTCGTCATAATTATGGAATTAAAATAAATCAATCAATGCATGTATGCCCCCCCTTCCGTTACACCTAACCCCCCCCCCCCCCCCCCCGAAATGTTACCAGCCCATATTGTGAAAACCCGAAAGTAGGTTTGATTAATAGTAGTTTTTCAGATAAGACAGGATTTGACACAGCTCCAATTGCAGATATGAATTTACCCTATAGCGCAACAGTCCAGAGGTCGTCCCCAACTGTAACAAATCAAACTTGGGGAACACAGACTATGGTACATCCACATTGCCTAACGCTCCTGGGAAATTTAGGCATGCCTTCGTACAGTTATATGGGATCTCCCACCTTTGGCCTAACTGAATATCCACCCTATCTCGCATTACCTCTCGGTTCAAACACGTCTCATGGAGAAACCCCGAAATTGAATCTTTCAAATAACTCGATTCCACAACAATCAACGCTTAATAATAATGATTCCGTTTCACAATTTGACAATCTAACGAATAATTTCCTACAGACTTCGCAATTTCTATCACATTCTATACATAGGGATATTGTAAATACCAACAATGGAGACTGATTTAATTCAACTTCTTGGTGATTGGGAAATTTCGTTTTATGGTAAACAAACCGAAGATATTGAAAATTTTATTCGTCGATTGTCAACTTTTATTAGGAGTTATAATGTCTCAGATGAAACTATCTTACGGTTGGTCCCGGTTATTCTCCATGATCGAGCCGAAAGTTGGTCCCAAACTCTAGCTCGGGAATGGAAATTGTTCGAAGATTTTAAATTGGCATTGCAAGTGCAATATGGTAAAACAAACACCCAACTTGGTTCTGAGGATGAAAGTACAAGTGCTCTGACTTGTCCTTCGTTGAATTATAAATGTGAATCGAATTCGAATTTACAGAATTTTAATGATGATTCTATTGAATCATCTTCGAATTTATCTCACAGTAGTTCGAATAGTGAACTAAATATCGTTAGCAAATCGATCAGAGTTCATGATTCGACGGATCAAGTGATGTCTTTCAACATCCCGGAGAAGGAGGGGGAGGAGCGCGCACGCGCACGCGCACGCGCGCATACACACACACACATCCATCACAAAGCTTCCTCTATGAGGAAGCAAAATTGGCAACCCCTCAAGCACCGCGGAACACCCTCAAACTACCCCCATCGACCGACAAAATCGCAAAAAAAATTCTAATTCGGCCGTTTTTGACATCGTCAATAATTTTAAGCAAGTTTTCGGCCTATGTCCATAAATCAGCTAGATTTCTTAGCTATAAATAGGATACTCTGTATGTTATATAAAAATTTAATATTTTTCAGTTTTTTTTTTCATGATGTTCGTCATAGAACTTATATGCCGCTGAACAGGGCACACCAGTTGTGCGGAAAAGAACAAGTGCGTCATAGCTCCGAAACAACATTTAATCAATAGTTACTAAAAACATTGTGTGGTGTTAAAAGTTTGATAATCATGAATAATAAATTAAAAATGCTATCTGCGACTATGAAAGTATTATCGAACGGTTTTTTCAAATTTCTAATCTATAAATGTATCATTGACTCATGGTACCTGTAACTGTTCATGCCGAGCAACGGTCGAACGGAGCGAAATGTAGCGCTGATTGGCTTTTTCTATGACGCACCTCTATGACTTTCCATAAGATTTCTCCCTAAGGACCTCTCTCACTTAAAACCTAACCGGGTTACATTTTGCAACTACGCAACAAAAAATATAAATTTCTGTAGTATTTATAATAATAATTATAATAATAAGACAAATGAATGGTCCAACAGATTTATTATTACTGTTTAATAAAATTGAAACAATTTAAACATACTTTTTAAGTTCATGTATAAATTGCATATCAAATGTTCAACATTTACCCAAGATCAATAAATAAATGAATACAATTTTCATAATAGAACGCTTATAAACAAATAAAAAGTAAAATTAACTTTTTTACGTATCATAGCTGATACAATTCTCACAATAAAGTACTTTTTTTCAACACGTGCATGAAAAATGACCTTTTCCTGCATAGAAAACGTAATGGAAAATCGAGAATTTCGAGCGTTGAGTGAGGCGTTCCGCTATGGCGGGAGGGGGAGAACTTAGTCTCCCGTTATGGCGACTCGATATACCCATCCACTATTCATGCGAAAAAGGTCCTATTCCTGCACTTATTAACAAAGAACTATGTGTAGCAAGGAAGCAACTAACTTTTTCAAACGCGGATGATGATTTGGAGTACTCGTGTATTACCTAGGCGCCAAAGGAGCCCTTGTGAGTCGCTCGTCCTCGATCATCATCCACGCTAGAAAAAGTCAACTATCCTCCCTAGTTTAGTTGCACAATGTACTATTTTTTTATGTGTTTGAAATTCCAAACGTTCACAGTGAACGAAAAAACTAAATTTGCGATTTACATTATAACCGGTTTAAAACCATAAAACAGGGTAGGAATGGACCAAAAACAGTGTAAAAACCAATTTAGCACTTTGCCACCCCCATAAACCACCCCCAAAACTACCCTCACAAACAAGTCAATTTTCCCATAGCAACACACACGAAAACTAAAATTCTCAGAGTCGCAATAACTTCATTAGGAAAAATTTTGCGACTGGTACTTGAAGGAAAGGTCCCACACGATCTATAAAAAAATTATGAAGCAAATCGCTTTTCCGGAAAACCCCTTCACGGCGATAGACAGTGTCGGAAAAGCGAAAAAAAATTCCCAGAGTCGCAATTACGTCGTTCGGAAAAATGTTTCGACGGTTTCTTGTAGATCTTGTCCCCAAATACTTAGAAAACGATTATGATCGAACCCGCTTTTCCGGAAAAGCCCTCCCAGGGCGATATACTGTGTCTTAAACGGGAAAAAAATTCCCAGAACCGCAATTACGTCGCTCGGAAAAATGTTTCGACGGTTTCTTGTAGATACAGTCCCCAGATGCTTAGAAAAAAATTATGAACGAAATCGCTTTTCCGGAAAAGCCCCCCCCCAGTCTTAAACACGAAAAAGAATTCCCAGAGACGCAATTACGTCGCTCGGAAAAATGTTTCGACTGTTTCTTATAGATAAAGACGCCAAATGTTTAGAAAAAAATTATGAACGAAATCGCTTTTCCGGAAAAGCCCCCAGGACGATATACTATGTCTTAAACACGAAAAAAAATCCCAGAGCTGCAATTACGTCGCTCGGAAAAATGTTTCGACTATTTCTTATAGATAAAGACGCCAAATGTTTAGAAAAAAATTATGAACGAAATCGCTTTTCCGGAAAAGCCCCCGTCTTAAATACGAAAAAAAATCCCAGAGCCGCAATTACGTCGGAAAAATTGTTCGATGGTTTCTTGTAGATAAAGTCCCCACATGCTTAGAAAATAATTATGAACGAAATCGCTTTTCTGGAAAATCCCCCCCAGGACGATATACTGTGTCATAAGCGAGAAAAAAAATTCCCAGAGCCTCAATGATGTCGTTTGGAAACAAGTTGTGTCTGTTTCTCATAGATAAAGACGCCAAATGCTTATAAAAAAATTATGAACCATATCGCTTTTCCGAAAAAGCCCCCCTAGGACGTATATACGGTGTCGTAAGCGAGAAAAAAAAATTCCCGGAGCCGCAATTTCGTCGTTAGGAAAAATGTTTCGACGGTTTCTTGTAGATAAAGACGTCAAATGCTTCGAAAAAAATTATGAACCATATCGCTTTTCCGGAAAAGCCCCTCTCCAGGGCGACATACTGTGTCCTAAACAAATCTCGGCTCGCGCCCGCTGGCTGGTTTCTGGCGGACGCTTCGATATGCACTATAATATAACCGATCGGCACGAAGTGCCTCGCAGCTCGCGAGTCATCTGTGCCCGAATACGCGCTATAAGTTGTAACAGGATGGCTAGTCGGGGAAAATCCCAACAAGCCACAGGCCCGCGATGCCCTAGAACACGGTGCCGCGGGTGTCAGACTAAAATGACTTGCCCGGGGATCTGCTCCTGGAATCCCGAAAACAACGCGAAGATCTCACACGAACTTCGCTTTCCAACTAATTGGATCGCTGAGTGAAAAGCGCGCGCTCGAAGAGTAAAGCGCGCGGCCGCTATACTCAGATATGAAAACGACCGGCGGAGTCGTTTTCCCGCGGAGGCGGCGGTATCCGGGAGAAGGGCAGGTTGTAATGAACAACGCGACGAGTAACTAGATATCACAGTATATTAAAATCACTAATAACTACGAGCACAACGCACGTGCTGATTAGAACAAATGAGTTAGTTCGCGCGCGACCGTTAAGATTCAAACGCGCGAACGATACGGCGCGCGGCGAAGCTGCTATTCTCGCGCGCGGTGTTAAAGTACGGCGGGCTGACACACACCCGCACGTACACGGCACAGAAAGCTTGCACGGGGCGATTTCCGTGCGAGCCTTTACAATAAACCTGCGAGAGGAGAGTAGAAAACTTACGTTAGGAAGGAGCAGCCGGTGCACTCGACTCTCTCTCGCTCCCTGTCGCTCGCACCGCAGTTGCGCTCTCTCTCTCTCTCTCTCTCTCTCTCTCTCTCTCTCTCTCTCTCTCTCTCTCTCTCTCTCTAACTCCGCTCCTTGGGCGGGCTCCGGGGTGGGGGCGGCGAAACCTAGCAGTGATGGTGCCGAGAACTGCGAAGTGATTATTCATGGCTTTAAATATGACGATGAAATCTCGCAAGATGATTTAAATAAAATATCCTTCGCAGTGATCAGCACCGTCCTCCCATCATTCGACAGGAGCGATATTGCTGGTGTTCGTCTCATTCCGCGCCGCAGCCCGGGCAGGGAGACTGGGGAGATCGCGGGGGAGGGCTTGGAGTCCGCTCGCGGGGTGAAAGCGCAACCGGCTTGTGTAGTCCGTTTGGTAAGGGCGTCGCTGGTCAGGGACGTGATACGGGCAAAGCGTGCGCTTGCTAATAATTATTTAACCACATCTGACATCAACCGCGAAATGCTTGGTCAGACTTCTGTCGATCGTGTGCCATCTCACAAAATTTTTATAAATGAGATGTTGCCCCACAATAAATTTCAGTTATTCCAAAGCTTGAAGTCCATTGCACAGGGGCTGGGCTTCAAGTATATATGGCACTCGGGAGGCAGATTTTTGGCCAGGCGTAAGGGGGGAGAGCGGGCGCATGTTTTCTCGACGGCTGCCGATTTGTAGGCTATTCAAACGGCGTGCCGAGCAACACCTAGCAAAAAACGGCCAACTACAGACAAGGACTCTGACCGTAATGACAGAGACCGCAACAAACGGGACGGGCTGGAGAAAGCTCAGGCGGGCAAGTCAGTCAGCTCATCCTGACCAGTTGGGAGAGGGGAGAGGTTCCTTAGGGCTGGGTTCCTCAATGTGAACTCTATCAGGGCTCGTATTGAGGGACTTCGCCTATTCCTAGCTGATAATCCATCTTAGAGCATATTTGGGCTCGCAGAAACTTGGCTGGGCTCGGTCGTGGATGACAGCCTCATTCGGATCGGGGGATATACAGTCATCAGACAAGACCGGAACATCAATGGGGGAGGGATTGCTCTGTATGTACGCAGTGATTTTACTGTGAAGAAATTAGCTTTTTCTAATACCCAGGGACCGGGGAAACCCAGTATCCCTGAGTACCTTTTTTGTAGCGTAGAGCAGGGCAACTCTCCTCCAATACTCGTTGGCTTATTCTACAGACCCCCAAAGATACCCATGCAAAAAGATAGTGATCTCTTTGATGTTTTACGTGACCTTAGTGGCGATTATAGCCATAAATTACTCATGGACGATCTGAATGCAGACTTGTTATCCGGGTCCGATGACGCTAACACCATAAAGCGTCTATCTGAGGAGTTATCTCTCCAGATAGTTCAGCATGGGCCAACTCACCACACTCCAACATCTCACACATGGATTGATGTAATACTGACAGACAGTTGCGATGTTATACTAAATCACAATAACGAGTGGCTGCCCAGTTTTGGCAAGCACTGTGTCATTGATGCAACCATTAATATATTTTCTCCTGCACCTGTAACAGGCTCCTTCTCTTACAGGAACTTTAAAAGCATCGACAGTACTTCTCTTGTTGACATCTTGTCTTGCCACGACTGGACAGACACAAACTTAATTGAAGCCGATTTGGAGAGTGCTTTAAATATACTCAATGAAAATCTAAATACAGCAATTAACGAATTAGCGCCTTTAAAAACAGTATGTCAAAAGAAAAAATATGCTCCCTGGTTTGGTCCTGAGTTGAGACAGCTCGTCGACAAGCGTAATGCTACGCACAGTCGCTATAAGCGTACTGGGCGTGCGGAGCTGCTCGGCGAGTTTCTTTGGCTCACCAGTGAGGTCGACGTTCGCATTGAACAAGAGCGTACATCCTTCCTGCACAAACATCTGTCAGATGCTCCTGATGATAATAAGAATATTTGGAAGGAGATGCGGAACCTCGGCCTCCTACCCAAGAGTGCTGAAGAGGAGTTGCATGGTTTTAAGCCGGAGGAACTGAACGCTCACTTCGCGGGGATATCCATCTCTCCACTTGAAAATATCGAAGAAGCAAAGGACATTATCTGGTCTGTAAGCGATGACGGCTTCTCATTCAGACCAGTAAATTTATGCGAAGTTGTCCTTGCTATATCACACTTTTCCTCGCAAGCAAGAGGAGTTGATGGGGTTCCCCAAGAGGTGATCGTGAAAGCACTCCCGGCTATCGGAGAGTTCATTGTAAGTGTCTTCAACACCTCTTTTGCAAAAGGAATTTTCCCGAGCATCTGGAAGCAGGCACGAGTAATTGCTCTAAAGAAAAATGCTTCTCCATCCAATCCGGCTGATTTTCGCCCCATAGCGTTGCTCTGCTTCCTGTCCAAGGTGCTTGAGAAGATTGCTCATGGAAAAATCATGGAGTATTTAAACAAAAATAACTTACTTGATCCCCTCCAAACCGGTTTCAGAAACATCGCAGCACACAAACGGCACTTATTAAACTTACTGATGACGTACGCATGGCCATCGACAGAAGAGAGGTAACACTCTTACTACTCTGACTTCAGCAAGGCGTTTGACACCATATCGCCTACTAAACTACTTCGCAAGCTGAAAGAGCTGGGGTTCGCACGGTCAGCGCTCCTGTGGGTAAAATCTTATTTACAGGGTCGCTCCCAAATGGTAACCTCGAGCAAAAATGGAAACTCCGATTGGTTGGAAACAAACTTGGGAGTACCTCAGGGGTCTGTCCTGGGTCCCTTGCTCTTTAGCCTCTATGTCAACGACTTACACAAGATACTAAATGGAGAGACGACGAAGCACATCTTCTATGCAGACGATCTCTAGATATATCTTCACATAGCCAAAGATAAAATTCTGGAAGGTATTGATCAACTTGCTGTTGCGGCGCGACGGGTTGCTGACTGGGCGGGGGGCTTCGGCCTGCATCTTAACGCTAGCAAAACGAAGGCTATTGTATTTGGATCCAGAAAAAATGTCAATGACATTGAGTTAAGAAACTTGGCTGGCGTTGAGGTTCAGGACGGCATCTTCGTCCCTTTTAGTGGCACAGTCGTGAGTCTTGGTGTTACATTGGATAGCAAACTCTCTTGGAAGCCGCACATTGATGTATTAACTAAAAAAGTTAATAAAGCCCTGTATAGTTTGCGGTTTATCAGGGCGTGTACCACTGAGACGCTTCGCAGGCGGTTGGTTGAATCACTTATACAGCCGCACATTGACTACTGCACGGTGGTATACTTAGACGCTACGGACGAACAACGTATACGAATACAGCGACTTAGCAATTCGTGTGTGAGATATATTTTTGGGATGAGGAGAGATGAACACATCACCCCCTACCGCAAACGTCTGGACTGGCTTCGTACTGACTCGCGCAGGCAGTACTTCCAAGCCATTTTATTATATAAGATAACCAGGTTACATGAACCTTCATACCTCGCGTCCTTTTTCACCGAGAAGAAGTCCAGACTGCCCGGTAGGAAGGACACGCCTGAACTACAAATTCCCAAGGTGAGCACCTCAACAGGTTTCAATGCCTTCCAAGTTCAAGGTGCCCAGTTTTGGAACAGGCTCCCTCCTTCCCTACGTCACCTTCCATCCTTATCATGCTTTAAGAGAGTGGTGCGCAGACATCTTCTCGAGGTCAATGCCTAGCCCTCCTATCTGGCGGTGGAGGCGTCAGCACATTTGAGAACAACTCCATCATTGTACACCAACGATGTTCTCTAATTTATTCTATGTTATTTTGTACTTCGTTATTTTGTAATTCGTTTTAATGGAGTTTGACACTGGCTCTTTGCAATCAAAATGTGATATTTTAACCGACTGTGTACGCTATTCATTCGTACTGCAATTACTAGTTTAAAAACCTTGACCAAATCAAGAATGTATTTATTAGAATATTCTATTTTATTTATTTATCGAAATTTTATCTACATGATAAAAATTTTAATAGTATTAAGTTTTGTAAGTTCTATGTATATTTTACATTGTATATTTTATATTTTTGCCATTATTTGGTAAATAAAGGTTTATCTATCTATCTATCTCTCTCTCTCTCTCTCTCTCTTGCTCGCTGTAATGGGGTCGGCAGGCGGGCTGGCTGCCGGCTTCTCGCTCGATGTCTCTGTCTGCTCGTGGCACACGCGACGCGGTATCGCTCTCTCGCTCCCTTTCTTTCGCTCGCTCGCTAGTCGGCGCCTCCACTCTACACTCGCGGGGTCTAACAAAAAAACGATATTACGGCGCGGACAAGTTAACTCACGAGAGACACGGAGGAGATGTTCCACGCGCGATGGCAGACACGAAGATGGCTCCTCTTTCTCGCGGGAAAAAGTTAGCAGCTTCGCGACAGATGACGGGCATTTTACACGTCGCGAGACCGATTCGCTACGCGCGGCGCGCCTCGATTCGGCTGCGCGGGAGTTGCGCGCGTGCGCTCACTACCTTCGGGCGGTAGATACGAATCGCGGCTAGGCACGCGTTACACCCCCCGCCAGACGCTGCTTAGGGGACCGTGAGCAGCTCTGCTATCCATGGCTGTCGTCGTATCTACAAATATGGTGGTAATTATTAGAAGAAGGAGGGTTCGAAAAGGAATATGGAAGAATCGGAGTCAGCGGTTTGTCGTTTTCATTTTTATTAAAAAAAAATATAAAAAAAACTTCAGGGCCTCGCCCCTCTTCAGCTGGCCCGGGAGTAAGTCCGGCGCCCCTTGTGACGAGCTTGATTGGGGCAATGCTTGGATTTCTTCACCCCAAGCTCGCCACACATGAAGCACTGGGGGAGCGCGTTAGCGTCTAGCTATTCCCGAGCCGCTCGCTCTTCTTCGAGTGCCCTCCTGAGGCGCTCCTCTTCTTTTTGGAGACGGCGCTGGGCCTCTTCCTTGGCCCGGCGCGCCGTCTCCTCTGCCTTTTCCCTGGATCGCCTGGCCTCTTCCATGCGCTCCCGCGCACGAACCAGGCGAGCCTCCTCCGCCTTTTGGAAGGCGGCGCGGCACAGCCTGGCGGCCCTGGCCTCTGCGGCGACCGCGGCCTCTGCGGCGGCCGCGAGATCTTCGCGCCGGCCTTGGGCCATTCCGACCCATTTGCCGGCTTGCCGCTCGCCGGCCTTACCGTGGCACTGGAGAAACACCTCCAGTGCGGCCAGGGTAGCGTCCTCCGCAGCGTGCGAGGACTTGCTGAGGCGCCGCGCTTCCTCGAGGGCCTTCTCTACTGGAACCCAGGCCGCACCGACTTCGTCACTCGGTGCCCACTTCGGGGCCTGGGTCGGAGAACTCTCCTCACTTTCCTCGTCGGCCCGAGTCGCGCCGGCGTTTCCTTCCGGCGCCCTCTCTGGGGCTCGGACCGACGCCGCTTGCGGCAGCCGTTCTTCCCGGCTTTCCTGCTGCTCCTTCGGGGGACGAGGTCGCCAAAGCGGGCTGGGACCGGCCTCTGCGCAGGCCGGCTCCGAAGGTCCCTTTCTTGGCTTCGGCGCCTCTATCTCCTCGATCATGACGGTGGAGTGCTCTTCCACTGACTGGGGTGCCAGTGTCACAGCGTCAATGCCCTCCACGACCTGCTCCAAAAAATCGATGACGGCGGGGTCAGGGTTGCACTGGATTAATCCAGCGATCACTTTCTTCGCCGTCTCCGCTATCTCGGGAGTCAGGCCTTGCATGTCCTGAAACAGGTAAATCGATCCCGGGGACGGGTGAGATTGAGGACTGGAAAATTAGGACGAACACAGGTTAGTACGTACGACACAAGTTGGACGGCACTATTGTTGCTTTTTAGACGTTCGGGTTCTACGAGGACTAATTAGTCCGGCATCAGAGGTACGGACTTCTTCTTCGAACCCTTTGGCCTCCCTGGGCCTCGCTTGGGTTCTGTTGGACCGGCCACACGCATAGGCCGGCCATCGCTCGCACGCTTTCCTGGCCTAACTAATAGCGCGGTCTTACGAGGTAGACTTCGCTTCTTAGCCCTCGCCCGAGGCTGCACACTCTCCTGACTAACTTTGTTGCTCGCTCGCGTACTACGCTTGGCTGCAGAGTCCCTCGATGGTAGCGATGGGGCTATTTCTGGACTACTTTTGTCCAGGTAGTCTTGGGGCTCTTCTGCGGAGACGTATTTCTTGAGTTGCTGCGCATGGACGGGACGTATCGTTCGACCATCCTCACCTTGGATCTCGTAGGTGTTGTCGCCTAGAATATTCACAATCGTGTATGGCCCCGCGTATTTCGGGGCTAATTTGGCAGAAATCCCCTCAGCTGCTGAGGATAGTACCTTATTCTCTCTCCATACACGATCGCCTAGACAGAATACTGGAGGTCGACGATGAGCGTCATAATATTTGGCTTGTCTCGCCTGCTCCGCTTGCGCGTCGGCCGCCGCCCGAACGTGCAATTCGCGGAGCTTGTCCATGCGCGCCACCCAATTATTTATCGCCTCTTGCTGCCCTTGCTCTTCGGCTAACCTGTCTTCCTCCCGCCTTAGTGTCTTCGGTGGGCCAGGCTGTCGGCCGTAAATGAGCATGGCAGGACTTATCATGGTAGAGCTGTGTTCTGCCGTATTATACGCGAACGCCAGCTCGTTCAGATGCTCATCCCAGGACCGGTGATTCTCCTCAGCGTAAGACATGATCATGGTCTTCACCGTTCGGTTCACACGCTCGACTGGATTGGCTTGAGGGTGGTATGGTGGTGTAAACGTGTGATGCACGTTTCTCTCCTTTAAGAATGCCTCTAAGGGTGCATTCTTAAATTCAGTCCCATTATCGGAGAGAAACACCTCGGGGACTCCGAACCGCAGACATACTCGTTCGTTGAGCCCTTTTATCACCGATTTGCCATCTGCCCTTTTTATCGAAATTACTTCGATCCAGCGTGTGAACAGGTCCTGGAAAATGAGAATGTATTCGTGGCCGTGCTTGGTTTTAGGGAGTGGTCCTATAATGTCGCTGGCCACGATTTGCCATGGACGCTGTGTTATACAACGTCTCATGAATCCTGCTGGAGTGCGCTGTTCGGCTTTGCACTGCTGGCAAATTTGGCACTGGTTCACGTATCTGGCCACATCTCGAGACATGTGTGGCCAATAATACTTCCGCCTTACTCTATCTAGAGTTTTCTCGCGGCCCAAGTGCCCAGCAGTTGGAAAGTCATGGCATTCTCTCAGTACTTCGCGTCGCTTTTCGTGAGGGACTGCTAACTTCCATGCATCGTCGTCGCCGAGAGATTCGTCTATGACTTCATTAGGGTTGTACTTGTACAGTCTCCCCCCCGCCAGCTTGAACGTGGGGAAGTCTCGCGGCTGCTGTTGAACCTCTTTCACGATCTTGAGGTACCAGTGGTCGTTTGTATCGCGCTCGAGCTCTAACGCGACGACCGCTGGCTCTTCTTCCTCGAACATCCGTGAAAGGGCATCTGGGACATTGTTCAACGAGCCCTTTCGATGTTCGACCGTGAAACTGCGGTTCTGCAGCTCCAAAGCCCACCTAGCTAACCTGCCGATCGGGTTTTGGATATCACGGAGCCACTCCAAGCTGCTATGGTCCGTGATAACCTTGAAGTCGTAGGCCTCTATATACGGACGGAACTTTTTAATTGCCCAGAGAATTCCTAGACATTCTCGTTCCGTCACGCTATAATTCCTCTCGGCTGCGCTCAGAGTTCGACTCGCGAACTCTAGGACTCTTTCATCGCCGTCAATTATTTGGTATAGCACCGCTCCCAGACCTGTATCGCTTGCGTCAGTTTGCACCACGAACTGCGCGTTAGATACCGGTCTGTGTAGAATCGGTGCAGAAGCTACTAGCGCTTTTATCTTTTGGAAGGCCTCTGCTTGTGCCGTTGACCACTCATATTTCCGATCCTTTTTGGTTAATTCGGTCAGTGGTTCAGCAATTGTGGCGAAGTTCGATAAAAACTTTCTATACCGCGAGGCCATTCCTAAGAAGCGTCTTAGCTGACGGAGGTTTTTCGGTACCGGATACTCCATAATGGGCTTTATTTTCTCGGGGTCTGGCTTAAAACCATCTCTATTTACTATGACCCCGAGATATTGGACCTCATCGCGACAGAAGACGCTCTTCTCGCGATTTATTGTGAGGCCCGCGTCCTGTATCCTGTCCAGAACTCTTTTTAGAACCTCTTTATGCTCCTCGAATGTCTCTGTGACTATTATTATATCGTCGAGATACGACTAAGCAAAAGGTTCGAGTTCGGGGCCGATGACTTTGTCAATCAGCCTCTGGAAGGACGCTCCGGCATACGAAAGACCGTAGGGCATTCTCGTAAATTGGAAAAGCCCTTTGCCTGGCACGGTGAAGGCCGTAGTCTCTCGGGACTCCGGACTAAGTGGTATCTGGTGGTACGCACTGCTTAAATCCAACGTGGAGATGTATCCCGCTTTCTGCAGTTTGCGCAAGATGCTTTCCATGTATGGTAACGGATGCGCGTCTGGCCTTGACGCTGCGTTCACTTTTCTGAAGTCGACGCAGAAACGGAACTTCCCGTTTGGCTTGCGTACCATTACCACTGGACTTGACCAACCACTTGTCGAGGGTTCTATTATTCCCGCGACTAGCATTTCCTCTACCTGTTTGTGCATCTCTTCCTCGAGTTTCTGAGATACAGGGTAGTACTTCTGTTTAATGGGTCTTGTAGATCCGACGTCTATTGCATGCTCGATCCACGAAGTACACCCTAGTGGTGCCAGGCTGCTACCGATCAGCTAAGCTACTAAAGCTTCTACCTCTTTGCGCTGTTCTTCTGGTGGGTCCGCCAACCCTATAGCTGATACGGACATGGTGTTGTTTGCGGTTATGGCTGCTCCTTCTAACTTTACCCTTGCATCGTTATCCTTGAGATGCAGCGTGTTATCTGTGGGGTCTAAGACAGCGCTAAACTTCTTAATGAAGTTTACCCCCAAGTAGCACTCCGTATCTAGATCTGGCATTATTGCGACGCGCACTTCTTTGCACACGCCAGCCACGACCATGGGCAGATACACATAGCCAACCACTGCTATGCTCTGCCCGTTTGCCACCCGTGCCGTTAGGCCGCTAGCTGGGATTAACTCTTTTCCACAGGCCGTAGCGAGCTGTAGGCCTATAGAATTCATCCCAGTCCAGGAAGCTCCTGTATCGAAGAGTGCTCGTAGCATGTAACTGGCTACACCTACTTGAAGCCACCATCGCGAGCAAGTTTCTTGGTTGACTTCATTCGGTTGAATCACGGGCACTTCTTCGCTCTCCACTCCAGACGATTGGACCGAGTTACCCTCTGTCTCTGGTGAGAGAGCTGGGGTCGTGTATGTGGTCGTGTTTACCTGCCCCCCTGGCCGTTTCCCTGTTGGTTTCCGGCAGCATTGGGCTTGTTGCCTCCCTTTTGCTCATATCCGGGTTCCCTTCGGTACTCTTGCCTTTGTGGAGGTCCGTTATTTCTTGGACTTTGCGGCCTAGCCTGGTGGGTCGAGCTACTATCCCCACCAGGATGGTTTGTAATTTGCCCGCCCTCCCGCTGCCTATTTTCCCAGTTACCCTTCTTCTTAGGTTTTCTGGTTGGCGGCGGGCTAGGCTTTTGCCCCTTGTTCTCGTCGGTGCCTTTGTCAAGGCCGATAAGCATTCGGCCATGACCCGACGGAACATAGCCTCGAGGCTCTCTTGAGGCTCGTGCTGTTAGTGCCTCATCGCCGCCACGCTTGGACTCTGCTTTTTCCGCTGATCCGTGGACGGCTCAGTTGGCACGTAGGCAAATTCTGGCATGTACGTGCGCTCGGGCGGTGGTGGCGAGTGATACACCTTATCTGCCGCAAGCTCTAATTCGGCTTCCCGGTCCAGGTCCAGGAGCCCTCGGTAATCCGTAATTTGATTTCGCATTACCATCTTTTGCAGTTCTGGCCGCATGTTTCGGTGCAACATGTCTAACTGTTGAGCGATGCTAGGCACCGGAACCAACTTTAGGATCATGGCTTGTAGATTTACCACGTAATCACGCGTAAGTTCGTTTCTGCCTTGAGTCCTCACGTTTATTTCCGCCATGACGCGCTGCTAATGTCCCCTGTCCCCGCCATACATGTGCGTTATGGCCTCTATGAAATCTGGCCACGATCGCCATGTGTGGCGGTTACTCCGGTACCAGGTGGCTGCTACCCCAGTTAGGAGCTCTGACACCGACGAAAGCACCTCGCCGTGTGTCAGATTAGCTAGAGTTCTGCATTCCTCTATTCTTGTTAGGAATAACTCGACGCTCTGCTCCTTTGAGGACCCTGAGAACCTGATGTGCCATTTTCGGACTATCTGGCCCACATCACGGTTCGTCTGCTGAGGATAATACGTATGCCTCTCAGACGGGCCCTGAGTCGCACCATTCCTAGTCTGGCGCTGGGAAGAATTTCTGGTATTATTTCTCCCAGCCTCTGTTGGGGACTGGAGACTTGGGCTGCTGCTGTTAAACTCCGCATACGTGAACGTGTCTTGGAAGTTCACATGCGGTGATCCTCGTCTACGGCCCGTGCTTGGGGGTTGGACTCCCTCCAATTGCGTACTTGAGGTTGGATGTCGAGCTCCTTAAAGTTTTCGTACATTCTCTTTAAGCTCTTCAACTCTTCGACGAGTGTTTTGATCACCGCCAGTAGCTGCTCCGATAATATATTGTCTCCGACTGCTATCCCGGCGGTTCGCGACTCACGCTGTCGCGGCTACTCTAGGTTTTGCGACTGCGGCGGGTTTCGCGATTGCTGCCAGAACCCGTGCTGCCCATTTCGTGCCAACAACGACTCTTCTTCGTAGTTGCGCTGGCATTGTCGTTGCCTGCGCTGCTCCTCCAGGAGCACTTGCTGCCGCTGCTGTTCCTCCTGCTGTTGTTGCTGTTGCTGCCGTCGCTGTTGCTCCAACTGCTGTTGCTGCATTTGCTGCTGCTGTATTTGCTGCTCCTGCTGCATTTGCTGCTGCTGCAGTTGTTGCTGTTGGAGCTGTTGCTGTTGAAGCTGTCTCTCAGTTTCGGCTGAAGATGTCCCGGTGGGTGCTGCAGAGCTCAATATCTCAGTCCCGGAACCCTCCTGGCCGTTTGCCTCTTCCGCTGGCTCCACCCCTGCATTATCTGCTTGTTGTGGAGCGTTCATCCTCCGAGACTCCGAGAGTTTCTGCATCACTTCGGGTCATCAAGGAGCGTTATGAACGGGTCCTTCCGGTCTGGGTCAGTATTGGGATCCACAATAGTCGACCCAGACTTGTTCATCAACGTTAAGTCGATGAACGCTCTTCGGAACTGCTCGCGTTTAGCAAACGCTTGCTGCTCCGACAGATCCGGCTCTGGCACGAAATCGGCGGCACTATAATCGCCCATAAGCCACTTGATCGCTGTCAGCATATTTACTGACTGCAGATCTGACTGCTGTAGACTAAGGGCTTGCATGGCCTCGTTTATTTCCTCTTCGGGTTGTGTATAGGCCCAATTGAGTATCGCAGATTCCGATAATTGCGATGATCGGGCCATGGTGTCAATTGGCTGTGCGCTTCCCCACGAACTTATTTTACTAGCGCGAGTAGTATCTGCATTGATGGCAGAGAGAGTTTGCCTATTCAACCCGTGAGCTAGCTTTTTCAACGCGAACCCGGGTTATTTTCTACGAGCTACGGCGGTTGCTCTTAACCTCGATAACGCACGAGGGTTTCCCGTACGCGGCTCTAAAAGAACAAAAGCTATTTTTGTAATTAATTACTATTTGTAATTAATTACGCTCAACTACTCGCACTTGTAATTTTAAAATAAATATATATATGTGTCAAAACGGACAATTTCACCAAAAAACACAAAAAATAAATACAATTTTCACCTAAAAAAAATAAAAAACAATTTTAACGTTCGAGGGGATTTTTGCGCTCGACTTTTTACTCGGGCGCATAGTCAACTTTTTGTTCCGAGAGTGCCTGCCGACTTTTTCTCGATTTTCTACTAACAGCACGAGCAAAGAGAAGAAATTTTTTTGTCCGTCCACTAAAGAATAATTCGTATCGAAAATACGAGAGGAGAAAAAACAATTTTCGAGTCGAGAAAAAAATTAATTAAAAAAATTAATTATCGCTTAAAAAAAAATTTTTGTCGTTAAAAAAATTTAATTGTCATTAAAAAAAAATTTTTAATTGTTAAAAACAATTACCCACGTACAAAAATTTCGCGATCAAGAACTCTCCTCGTCGGGACTCTAGGTCGAGGGTTATTGGCTATCGCTTGCCTAACCTCTCGACCGCACTCTCGCAACAGCACGGCTGTGTCACGCACACGCACACGCACACACGCGCCTACGGGCTGCGGCACGAAGAGCCTTTATTTGCAGCTTACGCTCAGCTACGCTGCTGAGCTTCTTCGCGCCAAGCTTCGCCGCGAATCACGTACGCGCCGCGGGTCCTTCTCCACCCCCAAAACGTTGTGGCGCCAGTTGTAACAGGATGGCTAGTGGGGGAAAATTCCAACAAGCCACAGGCCCGTGATGCCCTAGAACACGGTGCCGCGGGTGTCAGACTAAAATGACTTGCCCGGGGATCTGCTCCTGGAATCCCGAAAAGAACGCGAAGATCTCACACGAACTTCGCTTTCCATCTAATTGGATCGCTGAGTGAAAAGCGCGCGCTCGAAGAGTAAAGCGCGCGGCCGCTATACTCAGATATGAAAACGACCGGCGGAGTCGTTTTCCCGCGGAGGCGGCGGTATCCGGGGGAAGGACAGGTTGTAATGAACAACGCGACGGGTAACTAGATATCACAATATATTAAAATCACTAATAACTACAATCACAACGCACGTGCTGATTAGAACAAATGAGTTAGTTTGCACGCGACCGTTAAGATTCAAACGCGTGAACGATACGGCGCGCGGCGAAGCTGCTATTCTTGCGCGCGGTGTTAAAGTACGGCGGGCTGACACACACCCGCAGGTACACGGCACAGAAAGCTTGCACGGGGCGATTTCCGTGCGAGCCTTTACAATAAACCCGCGAGAGGAGAGTAGAAAACTTACGTTAGGAAGGAGCAGCCGGTGCACTCGACTCTCTCTCGCTCCCTGTCGCTCGCACCGCAGTTGCGCTCTCTCTCTCTCTCTCTCTCTCTCTCTCTCTCTCTCTCTCTCTCTCTCTCTCTCTCTCTCTCTCTCTCTCTCTCTCTCTCTCTTGCTGTAATGGGGTCGGCAGGCGGGCTGGCTGCCGGCTCCTCGCTCGCTGTCTCTGTCTGCTCGTGGCACACGCGACGCGGTATCGCTCTCTCGCTCTCTTTCTTTCGCTCGCTCGCTAGTCGGCGCCTCCACTCTACACTCGCGGGGTCTAACAAAAAAACGATATGACGGCGCGGACAAGTTAACTCACGAGAGATACGGAGGAGGTGTTTCACGCGCGATGGCAGACACGAAGATGGCTCCTCTTTCTCGCGGGAGAAAGTTAGCAGCTTCGCGACGGATGACGACATTTTACGCGTCGCGAGACCGATTCACTACGCGCGGCGCGCCTCGATTCGGCTGCGCGGAAGTTACGCGCGCGCGCTCACTACCTTCGCGCGGTAGATACGAATCGCGGCTAGGCACGCGTTACAGAGTGTACTGGTCGGCGCGGAGTGGGGGAATTGGGAGAAGGACGCGCTCAGCGCAGCACGCGAGAGCTAGCTGCGCTCGAATATACAACTTGTTCTGAAAACGTATGCGTCTGTAAACATAATCCTGTAGAGCGCAAAATTCTAAGAAAGAAGTTCCTTTACCTTTTTTTATATGACTAGTCCTTTTTTAGTAACTGATGTGTTTAAATTGTTTGTTTTTAATAGATAGTGTATACCTGTGTTTATAAGATGATATCTATAGATATACAATTTATATTAAAAACATACTATTTAAGCACATCAGTTACTAAAAAAGTACTAGTCATATGAAAAAATGGTAAAGGAACTTTTTTCTTAGAATTTTGCGCTCTACACGATTATATTTACAGACGCATACATTTTCAGAACATGTTGTATATATACAAACAGCAAGCTGCCGAAGGGGAAGGGGACCGGAGCCTGGGGCCGCGTGCTGCTGCCTCAGCGGCAATGTTGTCATATGAGCGTGCGCGTGTTGACTGTCGCTTTGATACTCGGCAGCCATTTTTCAGTTTCTAGCGATTCTAGCTGGCCCAGGAGTCGGAAATTTTTTCGCTTTTGTCTCCCCATTTATGCAATTGGATAAAATAACCATCGCTTTTTATAGAGTTTGATTCGTAGATCCTAAATTTCGAGGTTACAATTTAACAAAATTGCTTTTTAAAAATCTTGATTTTAATGCATTTCTTTAAACCAAAACTTAATTTAAACAAATAGAAACAATCTATTGCGATCAGAATAATTGTTTCTTAAAAATTCAGGTAATTTTAAGATTAAAATGTTGCATTCGACATCTACGAAGCACCAATATTCAAAGAGTTATAAATTTTTCAAATATTAATTTTCAGTATTTAAGAGATTTTTTATTATAGTCAAAAAATTAAACATCGAGTAGAAATTATTACAGTTACTTACCGTTTACCATCTAAAAAGAGATGTGCATAGTTAATATTACTTTGTATTATAAACAATTCACATTAATATGCGAGTAATCTCAAAATCTCTTAACTTATTGGGAACTCCAAAGTTTAAACAGACAAATGAAGTAAAGCTCAAAATTTTTGCCTTTCAATAAAAAATAAGAAATAAAAAGACAATTATAAATAATGGTAAAGAATCAGCTGCGTACACAAAATTAAAAAAAGGTCGAAAAATCACTCATTTTTTATGTTATTAATGTTTATGTTATAATTGAAATAACTAAGTCAATAAAGAACATTAGTCATTCCATTGAATTTTTTATTTAGCAATCATAAGTAATATGTAAAGCTGATGTGATGTTTGAAAGAAGATTGATATTTTATATTTTCACATATAATTGTAATAACGATTATTTCTTAGAAAACAGAAACTTTTAAAGTAATAATTTCAGTGTAGATTCTTATTTATTCAAAGATCAAATACGCAGATGCCAGTATTTATAAGGGTTGTAGTTTAGAAAAAAGACAAAATTTTCCTTAATTTATAGATTTAAACGTAGCGCCAAAAAAATATACCATTCAATCATCGGGCTTGTAAATAATTTTTTTCACATTCAGAAAGGCTTAAAGAACAAGAAAAGCATTGTCCTATAGATGTGCCTTCAAAATTAAATCCCTTTTTCAAGTTTCGTCGTTTAGAAAAAAAGGTGAAATTTTGTTCCTGAATTTTTTTTCAATCCAAAATTGACTTGAAAGTATCGCCAAAAAATAATACCGTTAAGTTGAGCTTATACATATTTCTTTTTATATTCAGAAAAGCTAAAAGAACAATTAAAACTTAACCCATGAGCGTACCTCAAAAAATTTTTTCTTTTTTTTCGAGACGTAAGAGGAAAATAATTGTGAGAATAGTACATATACCATACCATACCCTGGCCAAAATATCACACTCGCGTTTTTGAGTCGGGAGCGAAAATGGACTTTCGGACAGGGTATGGTGAATAAATCTTTTATATGGGCTAATTTTCATAGTAAACCCAATAGATTTTGGCACACAAAAAAGCTAAACAAATTGTGCAACGATCGTAAGTGTGTTCCTGTTCCTATATAGATAAATATATCGATTGGCAAAGCACATTAATAACATAAAATATGACTTTTTTTTCGACCTTTTTTTAATTTTGTGTACGCAGCTGATTCTTTACCATTATTTATAATTGTCTTTTTATTTTTTATTTTTTATATGAAATTTGGGGACTTTATCTACAAGAAACCGTCGAAACGTTTTTCCGAGTTACGTAATTGCCGCTCTGGGAATTTTTTTTCACTTTTGCGACACTGTATATCGCCGTGCAATGGTTTTGCGGAAAAGTGATTTCCTTCATAATTTTTCTTAGGCCATGTGGGACCTTTCCTTCAAGTACCAGTTGCAAAATTTTTCATAACGAAGTTATTGCGACTCTGGGAATTTTAGTTTTCATGTGTGTCGCTATAGGAAAAGTGACTTGTCTGTGAGGGTGGTTTTGGGGGTGGTTTATGGAGCTGGCGAAGTGCTAAATTGGTTTTTCACTGTTTCTGGGCCATTTCTAGCCTGTTTTATGGTTTTAAACAGGTTATAATGTAAATCGCAAATATTAGTGTTTTCGTTTATTGTGAACGTTCGGAATTTCAAACACATATTTTTTTATTTGTACATTTTTTATGTTATAAAATGACTTTTGCAAAATACAGAACTCATACTCTCTCTCCTATTTCCCTATTCTCCCCTTTTCCCAATCATGTCCCCTATTCTTCCTATAATCGTGAAATCTCCCTTATCCTCCCTATTTTAAATAATTATATTAATGATTTAGTATACGATAACCGAATATATTTGGATAATTATACTATAGGCGACTGCCAGGCAGTATTGCCAGATGAAAGTATATGGAATCGCCACAAGAGCGCGTAAAAGTCGCCGTTTGTCGCCGATGCAATATAGACAAATCGCCCAAATAAGTAGGAGAGAAAATAACAATTTATTGACCTTAAATGCTAAGACTAAAAGTAATACATGAATCATGGTTGGTTACGGGTAGCGTTTGGCGGAAATCTGTAACATACAAAACAGCGGAGCGCGAACATTAAATACAAGGTAACTAGCTACTAGAATACGGTGTTCGCGGGCACGGTTCTCCACGAGTAGGCGAGTGCGCTCCCACTACTCGTAGACAACACCCGGGTAACGAGTGCGCTCGTATACCCGGGGGAATCGTCTCAGCCGCGCTTCGGGTGCAGGGTATCGAGTGCGCTCGTATACACCGCTCCGTCGGGGGGGCTCCAGGGCTTAGCGAGTACGGCCCTGGGCTGAGAGAATGTCTTTCCACGGCGTGCGAGGCGGCCTTTATACTTGCTCGCCGAGTGCTGTATAGTCAGTGCGGTGGGGCGTGCTATAACCTGCGCGGCCTGCGGGACGCGTGGTCTCGGCGCGCGGTGGAGAGGGAAGCCAGCTATTCAGTCGCCTGCTCTCTCCTTGCTGTACGAGCTCCAGTACGTGTGTATATCGGTGTGTTCATGGATGTACACATTCCTACGCTCGCTCTCCCATGCCGTTGACAGATCCGTCTTTCTCTCTCTAGCGCACGCGTTATCAGAGAGAGAAAGTGTTTCGCCTTCGATTTTTGTATCGATGCGCTTGTTAAACAGGTGCATCGTTACACAATTTTTAAACCCAAATAGCCGGCGGATGCAAGTTCCATGTATATAAACGAATTACGTAGACGTGCAGCAGTAATCACGACGATTATTTAAACAATGTTTGAAACCAAGTAGACGGGGGATATGAGGACCAAGCATATAAGGGAGTCGTGTAGACATGAAAAAATAAGCAAAACGATTATTTAAATAATTTTTAAACCCAAGTAGCCGGCGGATGCGAGGTCCACCCATATTAGGGAATTCCGTAGATGTATAACAATAAGCAAGACAATTATTTAAACAACCTTTAAACGCAAGTAAGCGGTGGATATGAGGTCCACGCATGTAAGGCAGTCATGTAGACATGAAAAAAATAAGCAAAACGATTATTTAAATAATTTTTAAACCCGAATGGCCGGGGGATGCGAGGTCCACGCATATTAGGGAATTACGTAGACGTGCAACAATAAGCAAGGCAGTCGTTTAAATAATTTTTAAACCCAAGTAGGCGGGGTATATGAGGTTCACGCATATAAGGGAGTCATGTAGACATGAGAAATAAGCATAACCATTATTTAAATAAGTTTTAAACCCAAGTAGGCGGGGGATATGAGGTCCACGCATATAAGGAAGTCATTTAGACATGAAGAAATAAGCAAAACGATTATTTAAATAATTTTTAAATCCAAGTAGGCGGGGGATATGAGGTCCACGCATATAAGGGAGTCATGTAGACATGAAATAATATGCAAAACGATTATTTAAATAAGTTTTATACCCAAGTAGGCGGAGGATATGAGGTCCACGCATATAAGGAAGTCATTTAGACATGAAGAAATAAGCAAAACGATTACTTAAATAATTTTTAAATCCAAGTAGGCGGAGGATATGAGGTCCACACATATAAGGGAGTCATGTAGACATGAAATAATATGCAAAACAATTATTTAAATAATTTTTAAACCCAAGTAGCCATGGGACGCGAGGTCCACGCATATAAGGGAGCCATGAAAAAATAAGCAAAACGATTATTTAAATAATTTTTAAACCCAAGTAGCCGGGGGACGCAAGGTCCACGGATATTAGGAAATTATATAGACGTGCAACAATAAGCAAGGCAATTATTTAAACAATTTTTAAACGCAAGTAGGCGGGGGATACTATAAATAATTGTCTGTTTCCCATCTACGTAATTCCCTAATGTACGTGGACCTCATATCCCCCGCCTAGTTGGGTTTAAAAATTATTTAAATAATCGTTTGGCTTATTTTTTCATATCTAGACATTACTCCCTTATATGCGTCGACCTCATACCCCGGCCTACTTGGGTTTAAAAGCTATTTAGATAATCGTTTTGCTTATTTTTTCATGTCTAAATAACTCCCTTATATGGGTGGACCTCATATCCCCCGCCTACTTGGGTTTAAAAGCTATTTAAATAATCGTTTTGCTTATTTTTTTTATGTCTACATAACTCCCTAATATGTGTGGACCTCATATCGCCCACCTGCTTGGGTTTAAAAATTATTTAAATTATTGTCTTGCTTATGCACGTCTATATAATTCCTTAATATGCGTGGACCTCGCGTCCCCCGGCTACTGCGGTTTAAAAATTATTTAAATAATCGTTTTGCTTATTTTTTCACGACTCCCTTATATGCATGGACCTCATATCCCCCGCCTAGTACGGTTTAAAAATTATTTAAATAATCGTTTGGCTTAATTTGTCATGTCTACATGACTCCCTTATATGCATGGACCGCACATCTCCCGCCTACTTGGGTTTAAAAATAAAAAATCTCCCCTATTTTCACAAAAAGTCTCCCCTATTTACCCTCAAATTTGTCAAATAGGGAGTTTGTCCTGTGAAAATAACACATAGTATCTAATCCGGGCCAATTTACCTCGGTAAAAGCGCGCACAATCCAAGGGTGTATCATAATTTATAAGATAAGTTATGGGTATGAAAATTACATTTTCGAAATTGTGATATGTATCAAATGAGTTTTTTATCCTTTCAGACTGCTCGCAATTCAACTTTGATAGGTTGTTTGTATGTGTAATGAAACACGTGGATCCTTTTGAGCAATTAAGTATTTTATTAATTTACTATCAGTCGACGTTTCGGAATCATTGTAGGATTCCAAAACGTCGACTGATAGTAAATTAATAAAATACTTAATTGCTCAAAAGGATCCACGTGTTTCATTACACATACAAACAACCTATCAAAGTTGTGATATGTATGTAATAAAAGATAATAGCAAGGTCTAAAATATTATAGTACTGTTCGATACTAGTGTGATAAATGATCTTTCACGTGAATAGAAAATTATATTTTATAACACATATCACAGAGTCTCATAAATTAACATTAATAACTCATTACTGTTTTAATGGAATCGATACACGGTTTTGACAATATTGTTATTTTACACTAACCATGTAAAAAAATTCAAACTTACCTCGTACAGCAACAAATGATGTTTTGATAGTCTCAGCACTTATATACGGCAGTATTACACAGAGCTAATATCAACAATATTACCAAATGTTGTTGATAAGCGGAGTGATCAACACTGCACCAACTTACCTCAGTAACCAACCAGCCACGGTTTCCCCTACATCTAGCCATCCTGTAAATCATGTTAATCGTACTTGCATCGTTGCCAATTTTTTGTAGCTCTCCTGCAGGGTCAAGAATATATTCCGGGATTAAAATTATTGGCGATCTCGAAAACGGCCGATTTAGAATTTTTTGTATTTTTTTTTTGTCAAAATGGGTAGTTTGGCAGTGTTCCGCGGTGCTTGTGGGGTTGACAATTTTTTTGTAGCTCTCCTGCAGGCTGAAGAATATATTCCGGGAATAAAATTATTGGCGATCCCAAAAACGGCTGAATTACAATTTTTTTTTCGATTTTTTCGGTCGAAAGGAGTTGTTTGAGGGTGTTCCGCGGTGCTTGCGGGGTTGTCAATTTTTTTATAGCTATCCTGCATACTCAAAGTTGTATTCTGGGAATAAGATTCTTGGCGATCTCAAAAACGGCTGAATTAGAATTTTTTTTGCGATTTTTTCGGTCGAAAGGGGTAGTTTGGGGGTGTTCTTATAATCATAAGATTAATTTTAAATCACATTATTCTATTTTTTAAGATAATCAATTTTTATATATAATTAAAACTTAAATGCTAACTTTCCATATTTATTTGATCCAAATTTTTGTGATTATTATTCATTATACTTAATTACAATTTAAAAAAAATAATATGAATTTATTTTCTAAACGAAAATTAAGCTACATGAACAACATACATAATGTATTCTTTTGTTGTATGTAAATATATTTATTAATTTAACGAATATTCGAGCATATCTAGCAAATTTAGAGAAAACTTTTTTTCGATCAATAGATAATCATAAGGTTGATTGTACACGTAGTTGTTGCACTCAAAGTCCATCGAAAGATTACAACACATCAAAAAGTAACTTCCCAATATATTTATCCTCTTTTATGTCTTTTCAGTCTAGAGATTAATTATCTGTTTAGCTCTCCAACTTCATCTTTAATGTACAACCTATTTAGAGCAATCTATTTCGAGTATATCTGGTAAATTAAGAAAAAGACTTTTTTATTAAACAGAGAAAAACATCATAAATATTTCTAGATTAAAAAAACAAAATTCAGTTTGTAGTTGTATTAGCTTTTGCTATAATATTTTTTTTAACAATTCCCACAAAATATGGGGGTTGGCAAGCAGAGCGAGCAGGGACGAAGCCCCCCACATATATATATATATATATATATATATATATATATATATATATATATATATATATATATATATATATATATATACAGGGTGTGTCAAAAGTTCCGGGACGGCCAGTTATCTCAGCGGGAATGCATTTTCGGAAAAAATGTTTCATACAAAAGATGTAGGATTTTTCCCTGTCTATCTGATGGTGACCTTGAATTTGACCTTGGGCTTGACCTTCAAGGTCATTTGAAGGTCAAGTCGAATTTTTTAAATGGGAACCCTCCTTTTTTATTGCGCAAACCGAAAGAGGGAAAAATTCTCTTTCCAATGATATAAGACACATACGCGGTCAAATGTGATCTAGAGGTCGTTTCAAGGTCAAGTCGGTAAAATGAGGTCAAATTGATCTTGGGCAGTCCAAAGCATGGAAACTAAGGGCGTTGGGAAAAAACTTTCCATACGAAAGTTTCCGCAAATCGAATGGAGCATCTGATGGTGACCATGAATTTGACCTTGGGCTTGACTTTCAAGGTCATTTAAAGGTCAAGTCGAATTTTTTGAATGGGAACCCTCTTTTTGTTGCAGAAATGCGGGAAAACTTACCTTTCCAGGGGTGTAAGATACATACGGGGTTAAAAGTGAGCCGAAGGTCATTTGAAGGTCAACGTTCTTATACTCCGATCATCTGGACACCCCATCGAATTTCGTGTATCAGGGCGTTAAAAAACATTTTTTGTGCAAACGTTTCTGGATCAAAACCCAGACCTGGGACCTGGCTAATCACCGCTGACCTTGGAACGACCTTGGGTCGACCCAACGGGGCAAACCGACCCCAGATACGGGTTCAGCGACCCCGAAAACCCATGGGTCCGTGGCCCGTATTTCTGCAACAAAAAGAGGGTTCCCATTCAAAAAATTCGACTTGACATTCAAATGACCTTGAAAGTCAAGCCCAAGGTCAAATTCAAGGTCACCATCAGATGCTCCATTCGATTTGCGGAAACTTTCGTATGGAAAGTTTTTTCCCAACGGCCTTAGTTTCCATGCTATGGACTGCCAAAGATCAATTTGACCTCATTTTACCGACTTGACCTTGAAACGACCTCTAGATCACATTTGACCCCTTATGTATCTTATATCGATGTAAAGAGAATTTTTCCCTCTTTCGGTTTCCGCAATAAAAAAGGGGCTTCCCATTTAAAAAATTCGACTTGACTTTCAAATGACCTTGAAGGACACGCCCAAGGTCAAATTCACGGTCACCATCAGATAGCCAGGGAAAAATCCTACATCTTTTGTATGAAACATTTTTTCCGAAAATGCATTCCCGCTGAGATAACTGGCCGTCCCGGAACTTTTGACACACCCTGTATATATATATATATATATATATATATATATATATATATATATATATATATATATACATCAAATGCAGCTTTTGAGAATCTATGGCAGCACGGATTCGATACTTTGAGGATTTTTCGGACTTTTGAGGACATCCTCAAAATTCCTTCGGTATGAAACGGTACTTTTGAGGATTTATATTAATACCTTTAACGCAGAGAGGGAGTTATTTCTTTAATCAAGCATATACGAACTCTGGAGCAAAAAACTATAGATCCTCAAAAGTACCGGTTTCCGCAATATATATATATATATATATATATATATTTCTGTTCACCGCTATGTTTCAGGACTTTTCATTGGTTTACCGCTATGTTTCAGGACATTTGCTTGTTTTCAGGACTGTACTGAATTAGGAATATGTTTACCGCTACCTTTCAGGACATTTTTGTATTATTCAGGACATTTAGGGTTTCTTTCACAACGTTTTTTTCCGTAAAATTTTTCCGAAATCAACGTAAAATACTGCGGAACTGAAAGCGGGCGCCGCAGGCGTCGTGGTGTTAGTCAACACCCTGAGGGATATTATTTCTTTAGTCACTTATATACTGTTTAACGTTTTATACCTACTTTTATTGCAGAAAACCTGTAGGTGTCCTGGAAGTTGGCGGAGTACTAAGTTATATATATTCACATCTGGGACGCATTTTGAGGATTATATAGGTCATATATACCGAATTTTGAGGATTTTGTAGGCATTTTGAGGAGTCTCCTCAAAAGTCCAAAGCACTCGAGAGGCATTTTGAGGATTTTTCAGCGGTTTCCACAATAGTGTGTTAATATATCGATTTCGGAAATTCCGTGATATTTTTCCGTAAAAGCGGGCGCCGCAGGCGTCGTGGTGTTAGTCAATAACCTTAGGGTCATTATTTCTTTAGTCACGCGCTTGTTTATTGGTTGTTTATAACAATGTTTATATTTGTGTCACCACTATTGTACAAATTCTTTATGAAATCCTCAAAATACCGTCCAATGATATATATATATATATATATATATATATATATGTTTTATGTTAGTTTCCAGGACATTCCAGATGTTTAACGTTGGTTCCGGGGACATTTGTTAGTTTTGGGGACAGTCCCTGAATCTGCATATGTTTAACGTCAGTTTTGAGGACATCGGCCCCCATAAGAGACATTATTTCTTTAGTCACGTATAGGTATACAGTAACATGGGGTCCTGGGAACTATATATATATATATATATATATACGGTGACCCATTTTAATCGCTACACCCGGATTTTTCTGATCCTAAGACAGATAGGAAAAAATGATTCAAACAAAAGTTGTAGGGGACGAAGGGGGCCAAACGATGGTCCTAACAGCTTTGACCTTGAACTTGACCTTCAAGGTTATTTCAAGGTCAAGTGGTTTTTTTTAATAGGAACACCTATTTTTGACCCCGGATTCGGAAAGAGCGGGAAATTTTACGTTCAAAATCATATTGAGACATTTTTTTTCAAGGTCATTTCAAGGTCATTTCAAGGCCAAATGAAGGTCGAACTCCGAAAAATCCATTTTAAGTCGTTTTTTCCATGAGTCACAGGCTTAAGTGGTTCAAACTGATCGTAGGTTTAATAGGGAAACCCACACACCCAAAACTTTCACATCCTAGTAAACAAATATCAAACTTGCACATCCGAACCCCATGCTCTTCATAGCCTCACATGCTAAACTGTTACACCAGACATCCCCCAGTCCCACACATCTCTACCCCATGTCTGATGTTTGTTTAACGGAAACTTCAAGATCATTAAAGCTTCTGTTGTAAATGTGTCAACCCTACGTTTAGCGCTACCCAGAAACAACGACGTGGACGTAGTAAGGATTGTTTCCTTTGGGGTGCTTGATTAAAGTGAGTCCCCTTGCCTCTCACTGTTCAGGGTGCTTGATTTAAGTGAGTCCCTTTGCCTCTCACTGATCGGGGTGCTTGATTAAAGTGAGTCCCCTTGCCTCTCACTGTTCAGAGTGCTTGATTTAAGTGAGTCCCTTCGCCTCTCACTGATCGGGGTGCTTGATTAAAGTGAGTCCCCTTGCCTCTCACTGTTCAGGGTGCTTGATTTAAGTGAGTCTCTTCGCCTCTCACTGATCGGGGTGCTTGATTAAAGTGAGTCCCCTTGCCTCTCACTGTTCAGGGTGCTTGATTTAAGTGAGTCCCTTCGCCTCTCACTTATGTGTTTATCTAACCTCGAAGAAAATGTTCGAAATTACGACCATTTGCTTCCAGGCACATAGTCAAACGCCTTTGGAAGTGGCGAACGGTGTTTAGCAAAGTTTGCCAAAACTTTCAAGATTTTTGTACAAAAAAGAAATGTTGTATCTTTATTCTTTTGAAAGTTATGAGTAAATTAAAGATATGAACTGTAAAAAAATGTCATTGTTTAAAAAGAAAAGTCATAACTTTCAAAAGAATAAAGATACAACATTTCTTTTTTGTACAAAAATCTTGACGGAACAGAAATTATTTGTAAATGTGCCTTTAATGATTACATTATCAATATTAGTATTTCTCAAGTTTGAACGGCAATAATTCACAATATTTAAAATAAAAGCAAGTTTTAGTATTATGTGCAGTTCAAATTAGAAATAATTTAATGATTATTACTTTATTATAAAACTTACAATTACAAAAGTGTGACAATCGGAGTACTTTTGGCAAATACACTTAGTCAGATAAAGTTACCATAATTTAGGAACATTTTTCTTTTTTGGTCGCGACCGTATACGGGCAAATATTATAATTATTAATGTTTTTTATACCATTTCACTATTCAAATTTAATAGTAATTAATAGCTGGCTCTGAAATGGCTGACTATCCGCCCAACGAGATCGTTGACATGATGTTGGCTTTAGGAGAAAGCCGAAGTAATTATCGTGCTGCGGCAAGAATTTATGCTGAACGCTATCCAGACAGACGACACCCTGACGCTATGGCTATCAGACGTTTAACTCTAAGAGCTCGTGGTGGACACATGGTTCGTCAACGTAGGCGCCATCAATATGATGAAAATGATAATCGGGTTGTGACTATTCTGGCAATAATTCATCTTGACCCACAGATAAGCGCTCGTCGAATCGAAAGGGAAATCGGTCTTCCAAAAAGTACATTTTTAAGAATTATGAAGGTGCTTAGATATCATGCGTATCATATTACTCTAGTCCAAGAGCTACAGTTTGCTCATTTTCAACAGCGTATTGTGTTTTGCTAATGGGCTTTACAAATGATAGAAAATGATCCAGACTTTTTTAATTTTGTTCTTTTTTCTGATGAGGCAAAATTTCAAAGTGATGGGGAATTGAATAGACATAATTGTCATTACTAGTCTGATGTTAATCCTAATTGGGTCAGAACTGTAAACCATCAAAGACGATGGAGTATTATGGTATGGTGTGGGATTATTAATGGATGTGTGATTGGCCCTTATTTTTTCGAAGAAAATGTTAATCAACACACGTACTTAACGCTAATAAGAGATGAACTACCTGTATTGATGGAAGATGTTGACTTAGAAACGCGACGAAGAATGTGGCTCCAGCAGGACGGCGCAACACCACATTTCGCTCGAATTGTCAGGACTTTTTTGAATGAGCAGTATGGTAACAGATGGATTGGTCGAGGTGGTCCGGATGAATGGCCTGCTTGCTCACCAGATCTTACATCACCAGATTTTTACTTATGGGGGTATTTAAAAAATGCCGTTTTTTTGGAAAGGCCCACCACAAGAGTAGACATGATGGACAGAATTCGTCGAGCATGCGCTGCCATTCCAAGGCAAACTTTGCTAAACACCGTTCGCCACTTCCAAAGGCGTTTGACTATGTGCCTGGAAGCAAATGGTCGTAATTTCGAACATTTTCTTCGAGGTTAGATAAACACATAAGTGAGAGGCGAAGGGACTCACTTAAATCAAGCACCCTGAACAGTGAGAGGCAAGGGGACTCACTTTAATCAAGCACCCCGATCAGTGAGAGGCGAAGGGACTCACTTAAATCAAGCACCCTGAACAGTGAGAGGCAAGGGGACTCACTTTAATCAAGCACCCCGATCAGTGAGAGGCGAAGGGACTCACTTAAATCAAGCACCCTGAACAGTGAGAGGCAAGGGGACTCACTTTAATCAAGCACCCCGATCAGTGAGAGGTGAAGGGACTCACTTAAATCAAGCACCCTGAACAGTGAGAGGCAAGGGGACTCACTTTAATCAAGCACCCCAAAGGAAACAATCCTTACTACGTCCACGTCGTTGTTTCTGGGTAGCGCTAAACGTAAGGTTGACACATTTACAACAGAAGCTTTAATGATCTTGAAGTTTCCGTTAAACAAACATCAGACATGGGGTAGAGATGTGTGGGACTGGGGGATGTCTGGTGTAACAGTTTAGCATGTGAGGCTATGAAGAGCATGGGGTTCGGATGTGCAAGTTTGATATTTGTTTACTAGGATGTGAAAGTTTTGGGTGTGTGGGTTTCCCTAATAAACCTACGATCAGTTTGAACCACTTAAGCCTGTGACTCATGGAAAAAACGACTTAAAATGGATTTTTCGGAGTTCGACCTTCATTTGGCCTTGAAATGACCTTGAAATGACCTTGAAAAAAAATGTCTCAATATGATTTTGAACGTAAAATTTCCCGCTCTTTCCGAATCCGGGGTCAAAAATAGGTGTTCCTATTAAAAAAAACCACTTGACCTTGAAATAACCTTGAAGGTCAAGTTCAAGGTCAAAGCTGTTAGGACCATCGTTTGGCCCCCTTCGTCCCCTACAACTTTTGTCTGAATCATTTTTTCCTATCTGTCTTAGGATCCGAAAAATCCGGGTGTAGCGATTAAAACGGGTCACCGTGTATATATATATATATATATATAAAGACCTATACACGTTTTTTCTGGTAATCTACAGGGTCCTATAGTTTATCTCTTCAGAGTTCCCTATATAAGCGCGTGACTAAAGAAATAATATCCCTGGGGTTATTGACTCTAGACGCGTCCCAGAAATAACGCTTACGTACAGAAAAATTTCCGGGACGTCCCGGAAAAAACAGCGCGTCCCGGAAATAACAGCGATGTACAGTGTAAACGTCCCGGAAAGAACAGTTGCAGATAAATATATATATATATATACATATATTTATGTCGTTTATCGGTTTTGGAGAGTTTTTCTAGATATTATATACCGGTTTTGAAGAGTTTCTCCGGTTTTGAAGAGCCTCTTCACACCGGCAAAGATATATATGACCGGTTTTGGAGAGTTTTCGGCCATTTTCTAGAGTCTATAATCCCAGGGTCCATATTTCTTTAGTCACGTTAACATAGGCAACTCTGATGAAAAGAACTATACCTCTTCAAAACCAGTTCACCCACATACTTTTATATATATACTAGGGGGGCTTCGCCCCCTGCTCGCTCCGCTCGCCAACCCCCATTTGTAGCGTGATTTTATAAAAACAGTGGCGCTGTTTATTACGTCTAATAGTGTAAGGTCGTGTTCATATTATTATATGTGTTTTAATGTGTAGTTAATTTTTTAGCGTGTTATTTATTAAAGTTAACAGTTTTCCACACCACCACTGAGGTACTGTTATAGGTGCGTTGAATTTTTGATTTTATTGTGCTTAGGTGTTTTATATAAAAAATATTAATAATTAGATATGATAATGGGACATGCCAAAATAATATAAAATTATTGTTAATCATTTTTTATATAATAAGCCTAAACACAACTATGGAATTCATCGTCAATAACCCTAAAAACCATGGGAGTCGTCCCTCCATCCTCCTTGACTCCAACCTATCCCATCCTTCCTCCACCATGGAAGATGTGAATCAATTTTCATTAATAAATTTTATTAATTTTAAATAATTTATATTAATAATTTTTAATTAATGTAATGAAAATTGATTCCCTTCTTTATTACATTTAATAAAAAAATATTTCATATAAATATATTTATATTGAAATTTTTTTTATTATATGTAATAAAATAATCAGATTATTTATATGATATTATGCTTATAAGAAATTACAACATGTCTTATACTTTTGTAAAAGAATAATATTATAAATAAAATGATTATTGATATAAATTTAGTTGGGTTTATTTTGATCTATATATTTAGATAAAAATATATATAAAAAAATAATAATTTTTGAAAAAGTTTATTAAAAAGTGTAGATTAAATGTCAAAAATTTCTTTTCAAACAATGTTATTAATTATTGATGAATTTTCTAAAATATTTTCAATAAATATATTGTAAGGATTTTTACATCGGGATAAAGCAACATATAATTGGCCATGTGAAAATAAAGGTCGTCTAATGTAAATACCTAGAGAATTAAAACTTTGACCTTGAGATTTATTTATTGTTATAGCAAAAGCTAATATAACTGGAAATTGTTTTCTAAAAAGTATAAACGGAAATGAAGAAGAATCTCCAGTATTTAATGTTATTCGTGGTATAAAAACTTCTTCACCAACTCTTTCACCTGTAATTATTTCAGCTTTAATATTGTGATTAAATAAACCTATAATTTTCAAGCGTGTACCATTACACATTCCTTCTGATATACTTATATTTCTAATTAACATTACAATTGCATTTATTTTTAATTTTAATTCATGTGGTGGTAGACCTTCTCTAATATTATTAAGCATTTCTATTGGGTAATTTAAGTGAATATTTCCATCTGTTTGATCAACTCCTTTATGCGTTGCGAAATCTAAACTATAATATGTATGTGTTTTACCATGCAATAAGTTCAAAACTTTATTATTTATAAGTTTAGTATCGTCATTATGAGGAGCTAATATTATACGATCTACGGAATTTTCGAGATTAATATCATCATAAATTTTATTACATATATTTTCGGTCTTCCATTTATTTGGAACTATAAATGGATTAATTTTACCTTCACCTAACTCTAATAAAAATGAAGCAAATTGTTTATTTTTTGAGCGAATATTTTCAGTTAATTTTAAAACTTTAAAGAGACGCCATAAATGAGAAAATTTTATTCTGTCCTGTACTATACTGTCTCGGTAACCATGTTTTAGGACTGGCAGAATTTGTCTAAAATCGCCTCCTAAAACTATCAATTTACCACCAAATGGAACATTACTGTAACATATATCTTTAAGTGTTTGATCAACAATTTCCAAAGCTTTTTTTGGGATCATTGATGCTTCATCCCAAACTATAATATCTACTTCCCGTAATTTTTTTTATCTGATTCTAATTTTAGAAAAGCACTTTCAATACTGTTTAAATCTAAAGGAAGTCTAAAAGTACGATGACTTGTCATTCCTTTAGGTAATAAAATAGATGCAATCCCTGTCCAAGCCATAGATAAAACTTTTTTATTCAAAGATAAAAAGTGATATATTAAAGTCTTGTATATGAAAGTTTTTCCTGAACCTCCAGGTCCATAAATAAAATAAATTTTATTTTTGTTAGTTATAATTTCATTAAAAATTAATCTTTGATTAGTAGTTAATTGATTAAACAAAATTTCAAAAAGATTTTTACTTTTTGCTAAATTTTCAGGACTTTCTTCAATATTATTTATTGTTGGTTCAGGTAAACTGTAATCTTTAAAACTTTTATCTTCAGTTTGTAATATATTTTGAATGTGTGACAAAGCATTATTTTCTTTATTTTCTTTAAAATCTTCAGTAAAAAATTTTTATTCCAAATTAAATTACCTTGAAAATTTTCAGCTAAGATAAACCATGCAAAGAATTTACGTAATTGAAAAGGAAGCATGATATTACTTGCTTCATCAAAAATAATATAAATTTGGGAATCATCTTCTATTAAACCCATAGCAAGTGCTGCTTCTTTATATGTTTCATACAAAACGTTATTAAATGTTCGTAATCTTTAAAAGAAGTAGCACCTTTTATGCGGTTCAACAGTAATTTAAGAAAAAATCTTTCATTATCTTTAGGTGAAACAATATTTAATCGCCCAATCGTATCAAATTGTTTATTGCGTTCTCTACGTTTCCATATTTTAGATTTTGTAAATCCATAATATCGAGGAATTTCAACATATTTTATATTTTTCGCAAACTGATCGATTTTGTTTAATTTAAACCACGCTGTTAAAGTAGTTTCTCTATTACGCAAAGCTTCAAATTCTTTATTTTCTTGGAAAACAATTTTTTGTTGATTCTCGGTATGTACGGCTAAATGAATGACAGTATAGCTTCTACCACACAGAGGAAACGTTTCTAGGCGCCAAGCGGCTTCCATTGGGCTCAAATATCTACCGTCAATATATTGTGAAATTTCATCAAAAACTACAGAAGTCTCTTCATCTACTTTATTTATTTTCTGAATTTTACACAATGCTCTGTCACCTCCTTTATGTATATAATCAAACATATATTTGATATTTTGAATTGATGCATAATATTCAACGTTAATATGACATTTATATTTTTGTAGTAAAAAACTATTATATGGAACTTCCATTTTATTATCAACATAAACGATTGGACCAGTTTTTGTTTTATATGTATGATTATTTGCAGAATTATCTTGTCGTCGATATTCTGGATAACCATTTTCTTTTAAAATTGTAAAATCACGAAATTGTTTAGGAAATTTCTTTTTGCATATAGGTTTATCTTTAATAATACAAGGTGATTTACTTGTATGAGGTCCATGTAACATATGTTTAATTACTAATTTTTGCATTTCTTTATTATCATTATTTGGAATTTCTGCAGAAATATATTTATCAATTGTGTTAGGAGTCATTATTTTATTATTTGGATGCAATGTAACTATAAGATGAACATGTCGTAAACCTCTTTTTTGAAACTCAATAGTATAAACATAAGCGATTACCGTTCCAAAAATTTTATTTTTTACTATATCATCTAAAATACATTTAAATTTTACATAAAACAATCTAACTGTAATATTAGGAATGTCATTAGGTAAAGTTCCTTTTGGAAATTTTTGTAAAACTAATTTTAGTTCTTTCCATTTTGGATTACATGTGATAGTAATTAATAAATCTGGCCTTGTTGTTGTTCTTACTATTGCCATGGCATCTTGGTAATGCTGTTGCATATACCTAGGACTACCAATATATGTTGCTGGTAAAATAAAAAGATTTCCTAATATCTCTTTTTTTCAAAATTTTGAGTAATATTTGAGGCTGAATTAAAGACGTGATCGTATAATCCTTGATAACATTCAATACGAAGTTGTCATTGATTATTTCTGAAAAAATTCATCCTATTATTTTCTACCATAATAAGAGCTTGTAAAACATATTGTTGTATTAATCTTCCAGCATATAATAAAGGTGAAAAATTTTTAATTTCCGGTCTGTACGATAAGAATAATATTGCAAAATAGTAAGATTGACTGATTTTTCGCTAGACTTTAAAATATTTGTAGAATTATCTGTATTATAAATTTCTTCGTCAGACTTCGAAGTATTAATCAAACTGTTTGTATTATAAATTTTATTTATATTAACCTTTGGCTTTTTATTATATCCAATACTCCAACCTAAATCACCAGCTGGAAATAATATTGGAAAAACCATCGGATCGACATGGTGAGACAATTTGTTCATGTATATTTTTTTACTTTCACATTCTGAAATATTTTTAGGATATATGCAAAGATCATAGTCATCAGGAATAGTTGATTTTGATACAATTATTGCTCCACATTCAGCTGTAAGAGGTTTATTGTAACGATGTTTTTGTTTATCCGTTTTTCGTATGAAATATAATTTATAGTTTGGAAACTTTTGCACATTAGATAATTGATATAAAGATTTAAAATTTACAATGTAAGGATTTTTATTTCGAATATTTGTTAATATTTCTAAATGTTCTTTAGTTAATTTGTCGTTAGTTTTAAGTCTTTTTTCTATTGAACTAATATCATCATAAATATATAATTGTCCACAAATAGGTTCTTCATTATGTGATGGTAGTAAAGTATTGGGAGTAGTATGACAAACTTGACCTTGAATTTTTAAATTGAAAATAGCTTTTTGATTTTCATGTTTTACATTAGCACAAAATGTTGCGAAACAAAATAAATTATTGTAATATCTTATTAAAAGTCTAAAATGATTATCATGAAATAAAAGGTCTTTAAGATTTTGGTTATAAGGACTAAGAGGAGATAATTCTATTGTACCATTATGACAACAATTTGATTTATTTCGTTCTTCTTTCCAAAATACAGCTGAGCAAAATTTACAAGTTATACTCATATTTCCAAAATATGATGGATCAATATCACTTTTAAGATTGTAAGATTTAAAATTAGTTGGATTATTCATATTATTTTGTAATATTTTGTGTTTGAGAGCAAATTTGTTGTTGTTTAAATAAGCTTAAATGCACTATAGTATTAATGTATTATTATTAGATTAAACTATAATCATTAGTAACGTTATTAAAGCCATACCCTGATGTGACTAAGGCTTCTTATACACAAAAAGGAATGGGGAACTTATACAAATTTTTTAAACTTGACCTTATAATTGATATCATTCGATATTATAATTATTTAATAATATAATATTAACAATATCAAATTATTCGTAATATATATAAAATGCATAACAAAATGAGAAAAACAATACAATATTAAGAGGAGGATTAGGAGGAGGGGGGAGGAGGGGTTTTGAGGAGGAGGAAGGAGGGGGCAGAAGGGGGGGTGAGGAGCAAAAGTAATACTAAAACTCCTATTTTTAATCTTGTTTTTCCGTTATTTTGAGGAGGGGTTGAGGAGGGGCTGTAAGGAGGGGGGGGGGGGGGGCTGGGTACCCTACAAGCCTCTTACAACTATATACTATAGGAAGATATATATTGTAATGTAGGGTTTTGTTCAGCGTTTAATTAGCAATTATAAAGACATACATTACTTAAAATAATAAAGAAGATTTATTAACATAGTTTCTATTATGAGAGTTGTACCGATTTTACATATATATTACAAACGTTTTGCTGTACCGACTAGCAACATCTATATTGTGTGAATCCGTGCATATTGAAATATGCGATACAAGTAATTTAGCAATTACGCGCGCAGGCCAAATAACAATGATTTACCTTCCGGCGTTTCGCTCGTGGACGCTGACAAGGCTCCACCAGGACCCTCGGCTCGTTCGGGCACACACACATGCACACTTTAGCCCGGAGCTCTATCCGAGAGTCTCTTCGAGCTTCACGAAACCAGATAAGGAATAAAGAACCCGATCGGTACGAAGTTACACGCGGACAATTACCTTTAATCAACTAATATCTTTACTTCAAATTGTCGAACAAACGTCAATTAGTCGCGCATGCGTACAGTGTGTCTCGCGGTCAAGCAGAGAGTAAGCGCCCTTCGTCCCGTCGCTCGCTCCGTCGATCATCGCAGCGCTGTTGTCGGTTCGCAGCCCGGCATGTCCGGCCGGTACATTTGGCAACGTCTCGGTCTTGGCACTTTTCATAGCAGCAGCAGGCTTTTCTTATGGCTGGGCCAGGGCCATTATTCTGCAGCATTTGCATGCCTCGAGAGCGTGCCTTATGTCCGGCTCGGGGGCGTCCGAGCTACTCGGCTTCACGCCTCAGGAACTGGTGATTCTCGACTGCTGTTGAAGGTGCGAGACTCGGACAGCTCTCGCGTTTGTACCTGTAAAACGCTCGTATTTCGCGCCTTTCGCGCGGCTCGCATCGTCCTGATACTTACACGCTTGCGCACACACACACATTCCCGTAGCCGTACTGGTCCTAGCTTCGTCTTGTCGGACTCTCGCCTGCAAAAACTACGACTCTCTCATAATATATATATATATATATATATATATATATATATATATATATATATATATATATAAATATATAAAGACCCATAAGAGTTATTTCTAGGACTTTAAACTGTATATAACAGTTATATCTGGGAAGTCACTGTTTTTTCCCGGACTTCCCAGAAATTCCGACCGTTTTTTCACGTTATTTCTTGGACTTGCTAGAGTTTCGTTACTAAGAAAGGGATTATTTCTTTAGTCACTTGTATAGAGCAACTCTGAGAGAAAGGACTATAGGATCCTGTATAATCCCAGAAATAGTGCTTCCGGATAGTTACATATATATACATATATATACATTTCGGAAACCGGTACTTTTGAGGATCTATAGTTTTTTTTTTCTCCAGTGTTCGTATATGCTTGACTAAAGAAATAACTCCCTCTCTGCGTTGAAGGTATTAATATAAATCCTTAAAAGTACCGTTTCATACCGAAGGAATTTTGAGGATGTCCTCAAAAGTCCGAAAAATCCTCAAAGTATCGAATCCGTGCTGACATAGATCCTCAAAAGCTGCATTTGATATATATATATATATATATATATATATATATATATTTATCTCGAAAGGGATTTACAAAGCCCGTTTTTTGTATATAGGGGTTTATCGAGCCCGATTTTGATTATGCAGCCCGGGCTTCATAATATTTCTAAATATAGGGGTTTATGCGGCCCGACCTAAAGTCTATAACGCCAGGGTCCATTATTTCTTTAGTCACTTGTCAGAGGAACTCTAAGCTGTAGGTACTAATATATAGTCTTGGGCTACATAAACCCCGATAAGTATATTTTATATATATATATATATATATATATATATATATATATATATATATATATATATATATATATATATATATATATATATATATATATATACACACACATGTATATACATTGCGGAAACCGGTACTTTTGAGGATCTATTGTAGTTCAAGGTGCGTAGGACGGAAATCGCAGCCTTCAATATATTTAGTTATTGATCACGTAGTATGTAAATAGTTAAAATAAAATGGTGACAACAGTTCAAGAAAATAAGTATATTTCGATATTTGACTAGAGCAAAACTTACACAAAACTTGTTCGTTATATAATGTTAGACCATTTATACGAAGAATATAAACTTTGTCTCAAGAAAAGCCTTCACCCGACTGGTCATGTTGCAAAGATAAAACATTGAAAATCCTTTACGATGAATGAAATAGGTTTTGGAGTTTCTCGCTTAGCCTACATTATGAGAGATAATGTCTTTGTGACAAATTACTTGAAAATTATACTTATCTAAACTCTTGTATTGTAGTAGCCATATAGTTGGGATAGACTCAATTTCTAAGATCTGATCTGACAGTACTTAAAAAAATAAAAACAGAACTACATCTTTACCACTCATCCTTTTACCCAACATTCAAAATGCAAAGATAAAGTTGCGTACTGGACTTTTGCCAGTATTTTCAACGATTACCAGTTTGTTTGGTGATCTTGGTTATATATTTGTGAATGCAATTAAATCTCTCTCTCTCTCTCTCTCTCTCTCTCTCTCTCTCTCTCTCTCTCTCTCTCTCTCTCTCTCTCTCTCTCTCTCTCTCTCTCTCTCTCTCTCTCTCTCTCTCTCTCTCTCTCTCTCTCTCTCTCTCTCTCTCTCTCTCTCTCTCTCTCTCTCTCTCTCTCTCTCTCTCTCTCTCTCTCTCTCTCTCTCTCTCTCTCTCTCTCTCTCTCTCTCTCTCTCTCTCTCTCTCTCTCTCTCTCTCTCTCTCTCTCTCTCTCTCTCTCTCTCTCTCTCTCTCTCTCTCTCTCTCTCTCTCTCTCTCTCTCTCTCTCTCTCTCTCTCTCTCTCTCTCTCTCTCTCTCTCTCTCTCTCTCTCTCTCTCTCTCTCTCTCTCTCTCTCTCTCTCTCTCTCTCTCTCTCTCTCTCTCTCTCTCTCTCTCTCTCTCTCTCTCTCTCTCTCTCTCTCTCTCTCTCTCTCTCTCTCTCTCTCTCTCTCTCTCTCTCTCTCTCTCTCTCTCTCTCTCTCTCTCTCTCTCTCTCTCTCTCTCTCTCTCTCTCTCTCTCTCTCTCACCCTCTCTCTCTCTCTCTCTCCCTCTCTCCCTCTCTCTCTCTCTCTCTCTCTCTCTCTCTCTCTCTCTCTCTCTCTCTCTCTCTCTCTCTCTCTCTCTCTCTCTCTCTCTCTCTCTCTCCATAGCCCAAGGAGGAGTCAAAACAGTGGACCTTACCCGGTGAACCTGCTCCGAAGAAGGCGAAGACGGTCCCGTCGGCCGGAAAGGTGATGGCCACTGTTTTCTGGGATTCTCAAGGTGTGATTTTTATTGACTATCTGGAGACGGGCAAAACGGTCACAGGACAGTACTACGCCGAACTATTGAGCCGATTTGACGCCGTGTTAGAAGAAAAACGGCCCCATTTGTCTAAAAAGAAAGTGCTTTTCCACCACGATAATGCACCGGCTCACACTTCTGCACTCGCCACGGCTAAATTGGTCGAATTTCGCTACGAACTGCTGCCCCATCCACCGTATTCTCCAGATTTGGCTCCGTGCGACTTTTTTTTGTTTCCGGACCTAAAAAAATTCGCTCGCCGGGAAGAGATTCCACTCCAATAACGAAATAATCGCCGCCACGGAGGCCTATTTTGCAAACCAAGAGAAAACATTTTTTTCAACGGGGTTAAAAAAATTGGAACACCGCTGGACCAAGTGTATTCAACTAATCTCTGGGCTGTAGGTACTAATATACAGGGATGGGCTCCATAAACGGGTGGGGGGATAATTACACACACACACACACACACACACACACACACACACACCCACACACACACACACACACCCACACACCCACACACCCACACCCACACCCACACCCACACCCACACACACACACACACACACACACACACACACACACACACACACACACACACACACACACACACACACACACACACACACACACACACACACACACACACACACACACACACACACACACACACACACACACACACACACACACACACACACACACACACACACACACACACACACACACACACACACACACACACACACACACACACACACACACACACACACACACACACACACACACACACACACACACACACACACACACACACACACACACACACACACACACACACACACACACACACACACACACACACACCCACCCACCCACCCACCCACCCACCCACCCACCCACACACACACACACACACACACACACACACACATTTCTCGAAAGGGGTTTATAAAGCCCGTTTTTTATATATAGGGGTTTATCGAGCCCGATTTTGATTATGCAGCCCGGGCTTCATAATATTTCTAAATATAGGGGTTTATTCAGCCCGACTTAGAGTCTATAACCCCAGGGTCCATTATTTCTTTAGTCACTTGCCATAGGGAACTCTGGGCTGTAGGTACTAATATACAGTCTTGGGCTACATAAACCCCGATAAGTGTGTGTGTGTGTATGTGTGTGTGTGTGTGTGTGTGTGTGTGTGTGTGTGTGTGTGTGTGTGTGTGTGTGTGTGTGTGTGTGTGTATATATATATTGTGTTGGAATTAATTCGTAGCGTTTTTTTTAATGAAAAAATATTATTTATTTCATATGAAAATCAAAAAATACATTAATTAAAGTATTGCCCATCGCTTTCTACTACTTTTGACCATCTTTCGGGCAGTGAATGAATACCGCGTCGGAAGAACTCTTTGTCTTTAGATGTAATCCACGAATCGACCCATTTTTTACAATCTTCACAGGATGTGAACTTCTGCTCACACTAGCTATGTGCCATTGATCGAAACAAGTGGTAGTCGCTAGGAGCAATATCTGGAGAATATAGCGGGTGCGGTAGCACTTCCAATTTAAGTGTTTCCAGGTATGTTTTTACCGGTTTTGCAACGTGTGGGCAAGCATTGTCGTACAGCAAAATGACTTTTTCGTGCCTTTCGGAGTATTCCGACAGTTTTTCTTTCAATGCACGGCTCAAGCGCATCAGTTGCAGTCTGTCGAGATCCCCAGTTACGGTTTCATGCGGTTTTAGGAGTTCGTAGTAAATGACATCCCTCTGATCCCACCAAATACAGAGCAGGAGCTTTGACTCATGGATATTGGGCTTTGCCACCGATGTTGATGGTTCGCCGGGCTGTTTACGATGTATACATTACTGTAGGTAACAACGAAATAGTGTACTACTTGTGCCATCTCTTGTAAAACGCTACGAATTAATTCCAACACCCAATTTTAAGCCTCTACCGTAACCTAGTATGTAAGAATATATTATTTAGCTTTTAGGTTTTTTCTTCCTTTTATGTTTCTTTTGTACCAGACCTACACACAGGCAATACTATTTGCCTCCGTAGGATTTACTTACTTATGTACATTTACTATGTAAATATATAATAATGTAATTGTAAATATTATCTGGAAAATAAATAAATAAATAATATATGTATATATATTTATATGTAGTTACATATATCATTCGATGCTTTTGAGGATCTAGTTTTTTTCGCCAGAGTTCGGATGCTTGACTCAAGAAATAATCTCCCTCTCTAAGTTGGAGGTATTAAAACAGATCCTCAAAAGTTGCGATTCGTACTGATGAAATTTTGAGGAAATCCTCAAAAGTCCGAAAAATCCTCTAACAACGGGAGCATCAGGAGTGCTGGTCCTGGATTTAGCTGAAACTGTAGGAGGTACTTCGTTATGACGAATAAGAAGACACGTGTCTCGGGGTTTTTGTGAATGGGCCTTTCTTCCTATAGCTTTTTGAATATTTCGGTCATACGAATGGACTATAAAGTTTATGAAAGAAGGTAAAAAAGGCTTTAATTTAAGCTGTGTTACATTAAAAAATGTCGATTTTTTAAAAAGTTATAGGCTATCAAATATAAAGTTATAAGATAGCTTAAAAATACCACCCGTTAAATGCTTGAAAAAAATGAGACATTTTTAGTGATTTTCTTACTGCATTTTTGATAGCCTATAACTTTTTAAAAAATCGACATTCTTTAATGAAACACAGCTTAAATTAAAGCTTTTTTTACACTCTTTTATAAACTTTTAAATCTATTTACATAATCGAAATATTCAAAAAGCTATAACCACAGAAAGATACCCCATTTTTATCAAAAATAGTTCATTTTAGACATAAAATAGGTTGAATCTCGGAACAAAAGGCCCATTTACAAAAATCCTGAAACATGTGTCTCATTATTTGTCATAAAGAAGTGCCTCCTACAGTTTTAGCTGAATCCAGGACCCGCATTCCTGGTGCTCCCTCCTTGTAAGTATCGAAACGGTGCTGACATAGGGTATTTCTCCCGATTTGTTTGCTCTATTATTTAAACGCGATATACAAATAAGCAGATATGAAAATAGCGTTGAAATAAATTTTTTCCTAATATTAGACTATGTAGCTTTTATAAGATTTAAGTGTTAAACTTTTTTAGTCAGTAATAAGACTGCAATAATGCTTTAAAAAGTACAACGTGTGATTTGGAAAGATTCGTTACTTTTTCTCACTCGAAGGTAATAAGGAACGACAATCTTTATTGAAAGAAAATATAATGTATAATAGTAATTTGAAGTATAAAGAGTGTTTGTCATATTACAAACCAACTTTATCTTACATAATAAACATTTATAAAAAGATTTAAAGATATTTTTCATATTTTGAATTACTTTTTCCACTAAAACAGCACGAAATCAGCATTTGTAAATATTTGTGTGTGTCGATAGAGCGTAAACATAACATTTAGTAGTTATTGTGGCACCATAGCCCGTCAAAACAAAATCCCACCACTGATCACCTGAGGGCGGGGTGGAGGTAAGCATTATAGATACCTTTATAACGCCCCCTCCACACCCTAGAACGGCCGGTGGTGGGGATAGCTTATCCGACCCATGGTGCCACACTAACTGTGTGTGGGTGGGTGGCTAGGTGTGTGTGTGTGCGTGTGCGTGTGCGTGTGCGTGCGTGTGTTATTCATATGTAAAATGTGAGAGAGTTGACTTTTATATAAGGTACCATATCTTCTTTTAAATGAAGATGTTTTGGAGCCTCACTGCTTGATCGATTTCGTTATCGATACATTGATAAGTCTAATCGATGGTTATATCAGCTCGTGGTATTATACTATTTTACTACCCACTTTACCCTCTAACTATTCCGAAAATTTATAAATTTCATGAACCAATTAATTTTGTTATTGATTCGGTATTAGTAAGGTATTGGTAGAGATATCTCGAGAAGTTACATTTAGATTAATTCACGGTATTGTACTTTATTATTAACTTATTGTACACTGCAGTTCAGTTTGTCTATGCCCAGAAACTATCAAAGATTAATTGAACCAGTACACTGTTACTTATTTATAAAAATTTGGTTTGAGTGATCGTAGAAATACACTTCATCATCCAGACATACTTCTATCACACGTTAAGGCGAGTTCTTCTTAAAGTATTAAATACTACCACTCTTTCTTAAATCGATAATATTGTAACAAGATAAATTTTAAAATGGAAAATAACTTGTTAGATGATGCCTGATTTCAACATGGTTTTCGATGAAACTCGTACACATATGACAATTTTAAATGTCATTCAACAAGTCGAAACACTCGAAGCATATGACGAAGATCATTGGACCACTGAAAATTCATTATTCTATACTGTTGAATCAATAAATAGAGATTTAAAAAATTTAGATGACTTAGAAAAAAGTAACAAATAAATAAAACTTATTCTTGACTGTAATGTGCATCATACAGAAAAATTACTTAGAAAAAAAGATAATCTATGTAACCAATTAAATAAAATTACATATAATTTATTATTATTAAATCAAAATTTTGAGCGAAAGTTTGAACAGCAACGAAATCAAATTAATGAATTAAAAAGTGAAATTGAAAAATTGAAGGTGAATAAAAATGCATCAAAATAAATACCGTATTTTCTTATAAACCTATGTATATCTCATTATGATAATAAATACTTTTTAAAGTTTTGTAAAATACTTGTCGTTTCTTATTTTAAGAATGATTTTTATATGGTTCATAATGTAAAAAATACTTAAAATTTATGAATCATTATATCTATAATTAATTTAATGGTTTATTAACACTCGTAACACCCTACCCTCACACGCACGCACGCACGCACGCACGCACGCATGCACTCAATCTAGAAATGATTACATTCTCAAAGATTAGAAAGGATTGTTAAAGAGTGTGAGTGTTTATGGATACTTTATATATAAATGGGCTACTTTAATTATTTGTCATTTCAATCGTTGGACATACAAAACTCATTTTTTTCACATTTCAATTTTTTTCTCAAAAAGTAGTCGACAAAATGAATTCAAATTTTCACAGATTACAGCTATTTATATTCTGCATTATCATAATTTTTCTCATGAAAATTGACCGTTTAGTTTAGGAGTTATAAGCTTTAAAAAAAAAAAAAAATAAATAACACGTTTTTGTTAATAACAAAAGAATCGTGATAGCTAGAGAATTTTTTTTTAGAAAATATAGGCATTTTAATGCTCTTTTGAATGCTATCCATTCGATTCAAATATCTCGATCTTATCATTAAAAAAAAGCAAAAGTCAATTTTGAAAAAATCGAAAATACGAAATAAAACAAAAACGCATCGGCGAATCAAAAAATGAATTTTTGACCCGCCATCACACAAAAAAAACAAAAAAATGAGATCTGTCCGGTCAAAATCGATCGAGTAGAAACAGATCCAGGCGTATAAACACACACACACACACACACACACACACACACACACACACACACACACACACACACACACACACACACACACACACACACACACACACACACACACACACACACACACACACACACACACACACACACACACACACACACACACACACACACACACACACACACACACACACACACACACACACACACACACACACACACACACACACACACACACACACACACACACACACACACACACACACACACACACACACACACACACACACACACACACACACACACACACACACACACACACGCACGCACGCACGCACGCACACTCAATCTAAAAATGATTACATTCTCAAAGATTAGAAAGGATTGTTAAAGAGTGTGTGTGTTTATGGATACTTTATATATAAAGGGGCTACTTTAATTATTTGTCATTTCAATCTTGGATTCTGCTAAAGCACGATAATGCTGAAAAATGTTTGCTCAGAATAGTAATCAAAAGTCTAAGTTCCAATGTCGCCAAGTACTATCCCTGCTGTATGGATTAAATAAATCGTACTGTAAGTAACTTACAGCTGGTCTGAAAAGTCATGTATTGGCTGTGGTGATTTCAAACCTGTTGTTCGTCTAAGTGGTCAAAATATTGCGGTTATTCCACTTACACCTAGTGGATCTGCTTTGAAGAAAGTTTTCCCAGGATTGACGAATTCTTTGCATCAGAAGGAAATGAAATGGTTGATAAAAAAATATCTTGTGGTAGCAGCTTTAGCATAAGGTTCATGATAAGTTTTTCTGATAAAGCTTTTGAGCTGATAGATGAAACACAAGAAAAAAATCATACAGGTGATTCCACCAACGAAGAAATGCTTTCAATCAAGATTGGTGTATAATAAAGTAATCTATGATCAGCTCAAACACATCTCTAGAAACGTAGAAAATAGGATTAAATATCTGTTAAATGCGTGCAAAGATATAAAATATGTTTTTAATGAAATTTGTAACTGTACGAAAGAGAAATTACAAGAAAAAAAACAATTATCACAATACACACAGTTTACATTTTATGATGTACATTCTATAACAAGCACATTTTATACCCATAATGTTAATAAGTTACATAAAATCTTGAAAAAAAATAATTTAAGTATGCTAATAGATGATGCTTATATTTTGATGTATAAACTTGTATCTTTATACTTGAAGGATATTGATCATGTTATGAACAAAAATATTAATTAATAAATGTATTAAAATATCAATCTTGTTTTTCCTTACCTTTGACACATAGGGTATATGACCGTAATAAATTAATTATATTTCAATTAAAAAATCTGCTTGTTTATTAATTATCTTTATTTTAAAGTAATAAACTTAGCATAAATAAATCTGTCGAAAGTGGTAGTGACAGTGGCGAAAGGCTCAAGAAGTACGTTAAATAGTTTGATATAACACTTCAAGCTTTTCGATTCACATTAGCCTTATTGATTCACATTAAGCTTTTCGACTCACATTAACCTTTTTAGTACATGTTGAGCGTCTAGTAACAACAGTGTATATGTGTTTCCTGAAAACAAAACAACACATTTTACCACACAGTTACCTCAAAATATTTATTTACATGGTGAGTGGTCTGTAGTTCTTTGTGAGATTCAGATACCCCACACATTTCAAGATATTTCGATCGATAACTATGATAACTATGTGAAAAAACAATTGAGTCATTTTCATGAAATGATTTGAGACACGAATCAACAGAAAAGCATGTTGTTGCACACTTATCACCAGGAATCTACACAGATATGGGAAATTTTTTACAAGAAATAAATAATTTACCTAATATGAAAAATCACTTACAATTCAAAATACAACGTGGAGGATTTAGAGAAATTGAACGAAATTGTCAGGATACTTGTGACACAAATTTTCATAGTTGGATATTGTCTGAAAAACTCTTGAGAATTATTGATTTTGAAAACCGTAATCTTGAAAAAATTAAGGGTACAGTTGTCGATCAAAGACCTGCTGAGCTTATTAGTGGTTTACCGTCAATAATAAGAGTGTATAGCGATATTTGTGAATCTTACATTACAGATGATGTACACACACTCCTTTTAATTATTGTTCCTCTTAATATGAACGAGTATAAATATGGTAGCATTGAGATTAAAAACTTTATCACACCAATGTATATTCCATTGTTATCTACGTATTTTCAATCGATCGCAATAGATATAAAGGACCAAGATGGAAACCCTATAGCATTCGATTACAGCACGTTGACAGTGACACTTCATTTTAAGAGAACCGCATAAGATGGGTTATTTTGAAGCAACTTATGATAACCAAAATGGTCGCGATCCATTCGATAATTATATTACAATAGATACATCTACGCAAAAAGGGAAAGGTGTTGGAAGCTTTTTAAAAGGTTTCTATCGTTGTATTTTATCGCTTGTAAAAAGAGGTGGTAAGGCTGTAGAAAAAGCTGTTGGCAAAGAGGCTTTACGAGCAGGTGTAAATATGTTAGATGATACACATGAAAAGCCTTTTAAAGAATCTTTTCGCAATAATATACGAGAATCAGGAAAGAATCTTAAAAGAAAAGCCGAAGAAAAAGTGAATAATCTGACCTGTGGTTCAGGATATAAAACTAAGCATCGGGCACGGAAACAACAGTCGACTACGAACTCCGATATAGTAAACACCAAAAGTAGAAAACGTTCGAAAGTTAAGGTAAAGAAATAATTTGGTAATAAAAAAAAACTGTAAAAATAAAAGGAAAACTTTAAAAGAAAAACTTACTGCACGAGATATTTTTGAAGAATAATGGCTTTTCTACATAGTGGTTCGTGTGCATGTCTTAAATCTGAAGTGAATTTATTTAGTGTACCTCGTACTCAAACAACGATTGAAAATTCAAATTATGTTCAATACAAGCCAATATCTTCGCTAACTGAAGGGTCACCAATAGAATTTTCTATACCGGGAACTAGTGAATATATCGACCTTACACAATGTGTTTGAAGTTTGCAACGTTGGGATCCAACGAAAAATTGATTTTTGAAAAATCGGTTTTTTCCAATTGGACGGAGTTTATTATCATCAAAAATGATAAAATACATGTAAAAAACAAAAAACAGATTAAAAACAAGCCACCTCCACCTCCCTAAGCACTCTTTACGTCGATCAGTCCATAGAAAAAATTCTATTTTCGTTGCTTTTGGTTTTCTCCCCGATTTTATTGTTGCTTATGGATTCTGGCGATAAAACTGTACCAGAAAAAAATTGGCGACCAAATTGAATCCCCGGAATACCCCCAAATAGTCGATTATATAGGGGTGGAAGTAGAAAAAAAAATTCTATTTTCGTTGCTTTTGGTTTTTTCCCCGATTTTATTGTTGCTTATGGATTCTGGCGATAAAATTGTACCAGAAAAAAATTGGCGACCAAATTGAATCCCCGGAACACCCCCAAATAGTCGATTATATAGGGGTGCAAGTGGAAAAAAAATTCTATTTTCTTTGCTTTTGGTTTCTTCCCCGATTTTATTGTTGCTTATGGATTCTGGCGATAAAACTGTACCGGAAAAAAATTGGCTACCAAATTGAATCCCTGAAGCACCCCCAAATAGTGAATTATATAGGGGTGGAAGTGGAAAAGAAATTCTATTTTCGTTGCTTTTGGTTTTTTCCCCGATTTTATTGTTGCTTATGGATTCTGACGATAAAACTGTACCAGAATAAAATTGGCGACCAAATTGAATCCCCGGAATACTTCCAAATAGTCGATTATATAGGGGTGTGAGTAGGAAAAAAATTCATGTTTTTGAAGTTCTGAACGTTCATCGTGAATGAAATATCGAAAATTTCCAAATTCGGTTTTTTTTTTTATATTAGACATTTGCATAAAACATGTACAAGCTGCAAAATAAGTTATTTCTTTATATAAAAGTGATAATCCCCCCAAATTATCCCAAAGACTACCCCGTCTAGACAATACATGATAACAAAAATGTATACCAGCAGAGTATTTGAAATTCAGACAAATTTTATGGCTGATATTTCTTGAGGCTATTGCCTTGGCCTTCTACAAAAATTGGTGATAAAAAAATTGAACCGGTGCGTTTCCGTAAAGGGATTAAAATATCGAAAAATACACGAAAAATATCGATAAAAAGTCGCTTCTCGGGAGTTTATTAGTTTCAGATGAATTTCATGGCTGATATTTCTTCCAGATGTTGCCATAGTCTTATAAAAAAATTGGCGATATGAAAATCGTACCGGAGCCTTTCCGTTCCGGGGTGTAAAGTGGCTAAAATAGCGAAAAATACACTAAATATATCGATAAAATGATCACCACTCGAGAGTTTATTAGTGTCAGACAAATTTTATGGCTAATATTTCTTCCAGATGTTGCCGCGGATCAAGGTTACGTAAGCACAACTAATCCGCCATTGATAAATTTGAAATCATCAACTCAGGCGCCGGCTTTCCTTAGTTGTATTTTAAGGTTTTTTGTTCGTTTCATACCAAATAAAATGTATTAACCGATAACCTATGAACATATTTCGAACTATTTTCATAAATTTACAATTATTATTTGATGTTATTTATTTAATTGACTGTTCCACAATATGTGCATAAATTCCACTTTGTGTCCGTATTATAAAACGAGAAAAGACGGGGTTTCACATTTAGGCACATGATTTTTGCTTTCTCAAAGAGAATGCTTGGTAACGGTGAAATTTTTCAACCTCGAGATCTCGATGATTTTCAATATTTCTGAGCTCCCTGAGGCGAAATATGAGGCGTTTCACATCAACTCTCCCAGCGCGGCGCGCGAGCTCGAAATCTTGCTATTTCCAACTCATGTTTATGATACTTAAATGTACTTAAAAAAATTGTTTGATAAGCATTTCCAACGTATTTCTTCCTCAGCTTTCTAATGATGTAGGCAGTTTTTCCGAAATTTTCCATTTTCACCTTCAAAAACTACAAAACATAAAGATTTTCCTTTTATCTCAAAAAGTATATTTTTAAGATTTTTTTTACCATTTAAATCGAAAGCTGAGCACTTTTTACATAGGAAATGATTTTTTTCAAAGTTTTCTCAAGATTGTCACGTCCGAAAACACAACACGACTGGATGATTAACTCGATTAAGAGTTATGCTCTTTTTGGTCGTAGCTGCGCTAGCTAATAAACCATGGACGAGCTGTGGAAAGGAGTGTAGTATTGAAATTCACTATTTTCGTTGAAACTAAATGTGACTAATTTTTGGGATTTAGAATTTGGGTTTTTGTAAGGACCAACGGTGAGTAGCACGAACGTCTTGTAAAGATCGTTTTCTTGACTGCACGTACCCACGTATGGACAAGGAATAAGGTCACGAACCCAGGAAAATGATGTGTGTGGGAAAGACTAATTTTACCCAATCTCAGTGGTTTCTCAGAGTCGCCCTCCCCTATTAACCTTTAGAGGACGGGATGGCCCCTATACGGGCCATGCCCATGATCGACCCTTTACATGTGTTAGTTTTGAGATGTGAGACATCACAAAAACTCGATTTCTATAGAAAAGTGAGAGAAAATAGTAAACCCAAATCCCCGTCCTCTAAAGGTTAAGAGCAGAGCTCGCAGTTGATTTTAAATTCTTTTTTTTTCCTAAATTTTCTTATTCATTTTTGTGGTTAATGTTCCTCACTTTTCTTTTCTTTTCTTTGGAAAAAGGCTTTCAAGCAATAATTGATTTTCATATGTAGATTTAAACTTTCTTATAAATTTAAATATTCTTCGTAAACATAACCAGTGCGCTTACCCGTAAGGTCGTACAATCAAAGTTATGTTTACTTTAATTCCTTTCCAAACCAATAGGAGTATGCTTACCCGTAAGGTCATAACAGCATATGGCTTGGAAAAATAATTTAGAATATATTAAACTGAAGATTTTGTTTACCTTTTTCTTTTCGTAAACTTCCTTTTCTTTATATAATTTCGATTATAAATTAGATTTAAACTTTCTTATAAATCAAGGAGCGCGAGAGCGTTCCGAAGGCAAGTATAGAAGAAGCCTAAAGGAGCGACCCGTGCTACATATACATTGAAATGGGTGTTCGAAAAATTCAATGCGCTTTTGCATATATTGCGTTAGTTTTTACTATATAACATATCCCTCTTAATCGAAAGCCATTTCATTGCTCTACTCAAATCAAAAGATTTTATTTAAAAATATTATCTCGTTCAAAAGATATAGAGAGCTGAATTTTTTTATGTGGTGTTTCCTTTCCGAACTTTTCTTCTCCTTGTTCAGATATCCGGTTTGCAGCTCTTACGACACTTCCGGTTGTCGTCTATTTTACGCTTGTATATCTATATATATTTATATATATAGTACATATACACACCCGTATCTGGTCGACGCCTAACCTTACATATAACATGTCAGTATTTTTATATACAAATGTTATCATTTAGTGAGTTAGTTAATAATAATATATTTCAAAGATCTCAAGAAATCAACTAATTATGAGAAGAATTATGTGTATCAATCAACGGGGAAAATAACTTTTATTAGTTAGATAAGTACTTATTATATATATACATACAGATACATATACAGGTTATTTCATTTTGGATGAATTGGAATGGATTTGATTGGAAAAATATAACCTATATAAGCAGCTGTGAATATCAATGGGCAATAGCAACATGTTATAATCAGATAAGTTTTTTTTTTTTTTTTTTTTTCAACCGTGTTTATTTACAATCTGTCTAGTTGACAATAAGTAAATAGTATACAAGTGTTTACAATAACATGAGAGTATTAGACCCACTGGTTAATACTGTTACAAATCCTTTAAATATAGGCTTTTACAAGAGAACAATATTTATGGTAATATAATATTATAATAATATAATGATACGTTAGTATACAGAACATTTTACAACTACACATTAATAATTTGATATTTTTTAAGTCTTGTACTGGATCGGATTACATCAATTAAATTTGCTGCCAGATGGTTCGGATGTTCTGTTAGTCTCTCCTTGTACCTACTATAGTGTGCTTCTATTTCTTGTTTGACTGTTCGTATGTTCAAGTCATTCCTAATGATTTCATTTGTGACAAACCAAGGAGCATGCACTATGTTTCTAAGTATTTTGGATTGAAATCTTTCGAGTATTTCAATATTAGAAGTTGCTGCAGATCCCCAGAGTTGAATTCCGTAAGTCCACACTGGTTTAAGAATAGTTTTGTATATAAGTATTTTATTTTCAAGTTTTAACTCAGATTTATTTCCTAGTATCCAGTACATTTTTCTTAGTTTGAGATTTAGTTGTTTTCGTTTTGTCCATATATGTTTTCTCCAAGTGAGGCGACGATCCAGATGTATTCCCAAATATTTAACGTTGTCACTTTGCGGTATGGGTTTATCATTTAGCAGGAGTGGGGGGCAAGTCTTTTTACAAAGTGTGAATGTAACATGAGTTGATTTTGTTTCATTGACTTTAATTCTCCATTGTTTAAACCATATATTGATCAGATCTAAATATTTTTGTAGTTTTTCGGATGCTATTTCAGGACTTGAATGACTTGTGAGAATTGCTGTATCATCTGCATATGTTGCTGTAGTGATTTCTTGCATTGTAGGTAGATCAGAAGTATACAGCAGATACAAAGTAGGGCCTAGCACGCTTCCTTGAGGTACTCCGGCGTTTATAGGGAACAGTTTTGTTACGGTTTGGTTAATTTTTACTTGAAATGTTCTGTCTGTTAAATATGATTTTAATAGTTTATATAAATTTTTTGGAAAGTACTTCTTTAGTTTATAGAGTAATCCCTTGTGCCATACTTTGTCAAAGGCTTGGGCAACGTCTAGAAAAGCTCCAGAGCAGTACTGTTTATTTTCGAAGGTCTCTTGTATTTTTACAGTTAATCGGTTAACTTGTTCAATTGTAGCATGACAGTTGCGGAAGCCAAATTGGTGATCAGGAATCAACTTCTTGGAATGAATAATTGGATTGAGTCTGTTGAGAATAAGTTTTTCGCAGATTTTTGAAATAGCTGGCAGTAAACTGATAGGTCTATATGACGTAACGAGGTCTGGACATTTGCCTAATTTTTCTATTAATATTATTTGTGCAACTTTCCATTGGCTTGGAAAATAACACAAACGAAAGACTGCATTTAATATAATAGTAAGAAATCGGATCGCTTTCTGTGGTAGCTCCTTGATTATTTTGCCATTTATTCCGTCGTATCCAGGTGATTTTTTGTTCTTAAGGGCTTTGATTATCTTTTGCACTTCTTTAATTTTGATGTTTATTGAAGGACTAACTTGGGCATGGTGATCTTCTTGTTTAAACAATTCTTCTTCTTGTGGTTCGGTAATTTCTCGATTTATTGGCTTGAAAACTTCACTGAGATAGTTTGCAAACGTATCAGCTTTTTCCGTTTCGCTTCTGGCCCAATCTCCATTAGATTTCCTGATTGGTGGTATATGTTGCAGTGGACGTTTAAGTTTTTTAGTGGCTTTCCAGAGGGAATATTCAGTTGCTTCATTTGCAGTTAAGTTTTGTAAGTAATTTTGGATGCCGACATTTTTTCTTCTATAAGCAAGGTTTTTAATTCTTTAATTGATTTATTTAATTTAGTTTTTATATGTTTGGATCTATAAATTTGCCAAGTTTTTCTTAACTGTCTCTTTTCACGTATTTTTTCAAGTATGTGTTTAGCAATGTGCTGTTGTTTTTCCGGATGTTCAAATAATGTGATAGCTTCTTTAGCGGCGTTGTGTATTTGTATGTTGAATTCTTCTATTGCATTTTCGAGTTCATCTATAGATTTAAGTGAGATGTTGCAGTTTAGATTATTATTTAGATATTCTTTGTATTTTCCCCAGTTAGTATTTTTATTGTACAAATGTGGTGTTTTTTGGTTCATTTTAAGTTGTTGTTGTTTAAAAGAAATAATGATCGGTGAGTGGTCTCACGAAAGATCTAAGCAGGATGTAGCTGTGAGACAGTCGGGGTTGATACCTTTTACTACGGCAAAATCAAGGAGGTCCGGCGTCTTATTTTTATCAGTAGGCCAGTAGGTGGGTTCTCCGGTTGAAATCGGGAATAAATTCTGTGACTGCATAGTTGCATAAAGCTGTCTACCTCGTGGAGTTCCAGCCGAAGATCTAGACCCCCACCATGGGTGCTTAGCATTGTAATCTCCGGCAGCAATGAAACGGTGTCCAAGACTTACGAAGAATTTTGAAAACATCTTCCAGAGTTACGCTGGTTGCTTGCAGATAATCATCCATGTGTTTTACATTTTCATAATGCTTAATATTAGAATTAGTGATAATTGCAGTTCCGCCGCGCGCTTTCCCAGTAGGACATTTTGTATCATATATGAAATAGTTTGGAATTTTCAAGTAGTTTTTATATGTAAAATGAGTTTCTGATATTAACATTACGTCAATATTATGTTCGATTAGAAACTTCTTTAATTCAAGACTTCTTTGTGCTAAACCGTTCGCATTCCAGACTGCTATTTTTATTTCATTATTGAATTTTATTTATCAAACTTGTAAGAAGGTTTAACATTGTATCTATTCTTGTCATCATTTGAAGCATCATTTCTTCGAGTTTATTTGTGTTTGATTTTTCTGCTATTTTTGTTATTATTTTGGATTCTGTCTCTGTTTGTATAGATTCTGTTATGATGTTTTTTGGTTGACTGCTTGTGGCTTGAGCGAAAGATATATTAGATTTAATAAAATTATTTAAATTTGGAGGATAACTTTGTGAGTTTTGCACTACGGTTTTTTCTCTGAGTTTAGGAAATAATTTTTGTTGCAGTTGCTTACGAACAATGCATCCTTTATAACTAGCAGGATGATTACCGTCACAGTTTGCACATTTAACATCTTGTATTTTTTCTTTTATCGAGCAGTCTTTTGTTAAATGTTTTTCAGCACATTTAACGCATACCGCACTCCTGTAGCAGTAATTTTTGGTGTGACCAAATCCTTGACATTTAATACACTGAGGTATATCTCTTTTTTTATATGGTGGTTCAAATTTAACGATTGTATTCAATAATCTATCTATATTGTATATTTCCTTATTGTTATCATTGGGTTGAATTTCTACAAAGAACAAGGGTAACGGTTTTTGCGTGTATCGATCTCGTATATTTGTTACTCTTAATACTTTATGGTCGTGTTCCTCTATTGCCTGTTGTATTTCTCCAGTATCAGCTGACGGGTGTATGTGTCTTAAAACAGTTTTATAACTTTTGTCTTGCTTCCTCTGGTATGTGTAAAATTCAGTTTTTTTCTTCTTGAGATCTTCTACTATTGGAAGATATTTTTCTGAGGAGTTTGGTAGAATTTTCACCTCGTTATTAGAAAGTATTTTCAAAGTGTAGTTATTCTCAGCTATTTTATCGAGAAGGGTTTTCAAAGGTGCTATATTCTCCACTCCGCTTACGAAGATTGGTGGTGATTTTTGAGCACTCGCTTTACTAGAATTCTCACTATTTTCTCCTGCAGGAACTACATCCTCTGCGAGTTCTAGTTTTTCATAATTGTTTTGAGTCACCACTGGATTACTTAGCCAGTAGTCTCTGATTTGCGTTTGACGTTTTTTAAAATTAGCTTTTATTTCATCTGGGCTGTTTCTTTGTCGTTTTTTATAAACTGAGTTCCACTTTTCGTTATTATCGGTGTTTATCGGCGAAGCCAAAGTGACTTTTTCAGTAGCGGCCATGTTAGCCGATTGACTTTTATTAAAAAGATAAAATTTTGAATTTTGGTTAGCAGTTTATGTCTATTTATATTCAAAATTGAGAAAATCAGTGATTTTAACGTTCGCACTTATACACAGTAACACACTTGAACTAGTATTTACATACTTGGCTGGAGCTCGATGTAAACACGTCTACTCTTATCGAGAGCACAATTAGAACTGATCAGATAAGTAGCAAACTTTTATTATAAAGTTATAAATCAATAAAGTTTATAATAAGTATTGTTACTTTGTGAAATCTTGTTTTTATTTTTACAGAGTATATCAGAAAACGTAAGGATTATTACCAAGTAAATCGATCACTGTTAAAAAAAAGTTTTGAACAAAGAAGAGTTCATTAATTATTATTAATTATTCAAGTTCATCGAAAAAGTAGAGTAGGCTAACCGAATCTTCTGTATGTCCATGAGTCTCAAGAAATCTTTAAATCTTCAAGTGGATTGGAAAATAACCTATGTAAGCAGCTGTGAATATCAATGGGCAATAGCAATATATTATAATCAGATAAGTAGCAAACTTTTATTATCAAGTTATAAATCAATAAAGTTTATAATAAGTATTGTTACTTTGTGAAATCTTGTTTTTATTTTTACAGAGTAAATCAGAAAATATAAGGATATTACCAAGTAAATAGATCTGTTAAAAAATATTTTTTAACAAAGAAGAATTCATTAATTATTATCTTACAGATATTATACCAGAAGATTTTTTTCGACTCATTTTGGAAATATGGAGATATATGTAATATAGCCAATAATGTTGAGTTCTAATTGTATACTGTCTGAAAAATCTAATTTTGAATTAGCAATAATGAACGAGTGCCCTCATGACCCTGGTGGTTATTTTATTATTAATGGACAAGAAAAAGTTATTTTAATACAAGAACAGACGCTTAAGAATAGAATAATTTATATTAAAGAAGATAGTAAGAATATAGTATACTCAAGAAAGAAAAACCAAACCAATATTATTATGGAAGAGCAGGCAAATACTATTTACAACACAATATTTTTCAAGATGCATCTATATATTCTCAACATGAAAATTTTTCATATGAGATATAATTTTAGAAGAATATTAAAAATTTGTCTTCATATTTGACAGGGCAAATAGAGCACGTGGATGTCAATGAAGAAAATGACAGTTTCATTGCTTTCAATGAATCACACATAAAACAAACAACTAAGATGTTTATTTAGACAGTATTGGACTCAAAGTACGAAAGAAGTATTATGTTTTGAAGTAAGTTTTTCAAAATAAGAAAAGAAAATTGTGATTTTCATAGATCGTCTATCTAGTTGAAAATTATATTGATAATAAAAATGTTGTGATTATTAGAAAATGGCATGTAATCAGTGTTTTGTGTTAAATAAAATATAATACCGGTATGATATGTTGCATGAAATGCACATATAATCAAATGTTATAGATAACAAATAATATAGTGATTAAAAAATGGCATCTAATCAGTGTTTTGCGTAATATAAAAAAATAAAATACCGGTAAAATGGGTTGCATGAAGTGTTACATCAAATTTTAAAACTTCTACTTAAAATCAGTTTCAAATGTTTTGAGAATAGAACAAGTTTTTATTGAATAATTATGTGTTATGAGGCTCATAATTTTCATAATAAGTTTTTGCATAGAAGAAAATATTGCTGAGTGACATGTGAGGTTATAAATATACAATGTAATTTAAATGTTGTGAGGATCCTCGTGAGGGCCAATTCCCAGAAATAAATTTGAAAACAATCTTGAATACTAGATTGCAACGTTTCGTCAGGAAGTTCCCTGACCTCTTCAGGCTTTATTAAAAATATATAGAGTTAAAACACATACAAAAATAAAAATAAAAAACTAGTCAAATAAATTAAACACAATCTATGCAAAAACCTTTACCTATAAATAGCTACGTCGAATTTTTAATAAAGCCTGAAGAGGTCAGGGAACTTCCTGACGAAACGTTGCAATCTAGTATTCAAGATTGTTTTCAAATTTATTTCTGGGAATTGGCCCTCACGAGGATCCTCACAACATTTAAATTATTAAACATGGAGGGTGCCACTCAACATAATATAATATACAATATAATTTATGATACCGATTTGAAATATTGGTCTGAGCTTTGGTTTAAAAAGCATCTGTCATCTTCAAAAAACTTAGTCGATATCAGTGCTGTGCTGTTGTACATATTTATTCAAGTGCCAATAAAAAGATTATAGCTAATGAACATGGGAATACTGAAAAAAGTAAAAATGATATGTTATTGTGAAAATTTCAACGAATAAAAGTGCTCAGTTAATCTAATATATGATTTCTCACCATGGGAGACGTCAAAATGTTTCAGAGTTCTTAGTAAATATTTTTCTAGACAAGATTCAGATAATAATGTCAAAAAGTTTTATCTATACAAGAATGTCAAGAAAGCTTTTATTCTCAGTGATTCTTAGTTCATAAACTGGCTGCATTTTTAATTTTACAAGATTATGTGTGGCAATGATGGGTTATTAATTTAAGTAGTTTCAATAATAATTTCAAGAACTTATATCTCTACTATAAAAGAATATCGAGAAAGATTTTTTTCTCACATTTTACAAGTAGTGTAGCAATGATGGGTTATTAATACAAGTGGTCTAATCTAATCTATTGAAATCTGTGTAAATCCACCAGGATCCAGCTGGATTTCCCATGTGACATAGATCCAACTGGGTTTCCTAGCTGGATATTTTTGACCGGGTTCTAGTGATAATTTCAACCAATCCAAGTATTGAGAATAATATAATTAATTATTGGCTCATGGTGCCAATAATTAATTGCGAAGCTACAAAAATAATTAATGATATTATCATATAGCAGTCTTATAGTAGAACTAATTTAAGGCTGTAATAATCAATTTCTAGTACCCGCCCTCCCTCCCTTTATCTCTCTCTCTCTTTCTCTCTCTCTCTCTCTTCCCTTCCCCTCTCTCTCCCTCTCTCTCAACTTCCGTGAAACTGAGTACCAAAAACTTTAATGAGAGCTTAAATATTTTTTTAAAACAATCAACACGTTTTTTAAAAGCTATTTTTTAAGTACGTTAAATTCTAACAACACAATTTGTCTAGCCCTTTTATTTCTTTTAGTCTCATCTATTCAATAAGCACTCTCTACAAATGGTAATAATTTTTTTCATGACTGTATAAACTCTCTCCCTCCTTCTCTTTCCCACCCACTCTCTCTCCCTCCCTCCCTCTCTCTCAACATCCGTCAACCTGAGTACCAAAAACTTTAATGAGAGCTTAAATATTTTTTTTTAAAACAATCAAGACGTTTTTTAAAAGCTAATTTTTTAAGTAGATTCTATAACAACATAATTTATCTAGTCCTTTTAATTATTCTACTCTCTTCTATTCAATAAGCACTCTTTATAAATGGTAATAATTTTTTTCATGACTGTACAAATAATAATATTGCTAATATAAAACTTTCTACGAAAGTATAAAATAAGGCAAGTCTATAAAAAACAACACAATTTGTCTAGTCCTTTTATTTCTTCGAATCTCATCTATTCAATAAGCACTCTCTACAAATGGTAATAATTTTTTTCATGACTGTACAAATAATCTATAAAATAATAATATTTATGATTTTGTAAAAGAAATCAAATAAATTCGAATGAAAAAGTCTTTTAATTCTTTGAGTCATTGTATACTGAACAAATTATATGTAAGTAAGTACATTCAAATTGTTCACTGCAAATTAAACAAACGAAAGTTGTGAAATCAATTATCGATAGTCAAGTAATGCAAACAACTCTCGGAAACTACTGTATGACTGTTCTCAGAAATATATTCAAATTTGTTCATCTTTCTGAGCTATACAAATTAAACACAAGAAAGTACTGAAATCAATTTATTGTAGTCAAGTACCGGCCATAAGTTAACTTGACTGACATAATAGAACTTTTCGTATCTAGCGTGTAAAATTACATTTTACGCCCACGTTGTAACTTCAAAATTATTCAGCCAGCGGGCATAAAATACTACTTAGCGCCCAAGAGGCAGATACTCTTACAAAACTTTATAGAACTTACGCACTTTACGCCAGTGTGGGCGAAAATTATTTTAATTATATAACTTTAATGTCTTCTTTTTATTTCTAAAATTCATAAGAATTTTTTTAGATATTTACGAAAAGTCAGAGCCTATATAAAAAAATTACATAGTTACCAACACATCACTATTTTTCATGATTCTTTTTCAATTTTGAACTTTCTATAATATTACGCACCTTGGGAGGAAAAGAGAAGTCTAGAGCTGCTCTAGCAGGGGTGGTCCTCCGATCTCCCATACATATGTACCTATAAAAAACAACACAGTTTGTCTAGTCCTTTTACTTCTTCGAATCTCATCTATTCAATAAGCATACATATGTATGGGAGATCGAAGGACCACCCCTGCTAGAGCAGCTCTTCATCATTTAGACTTCTCTTTTCGCTCATCCCTTCTCTAGGGTATTTTCCGGCGGCTCGTATCTTCCTTAAGGAGTGAGAGAGAACGCTATATGAGTGTCAGAGAAAGAGAGATGAGAGAGATAGAAGATATTCCTATCTTCCTCACTCTTCAATTTTGTCACTGTCTTTCTGACAATTTTTTACATATTGTTTAGATTCATTACAGATCGCAATTTTACAAATTAGTTATAATTTTATTTCAATAGATATTTCTATGGCAAGGTATTGCAAATTTGAACGGTGGTTATAAGTTGATTAGAAGTAGAGTTATGATAAATACATATAGTATTGCAAAAATTATAAGTCTCGTAAAGAATGGCAAAACTAATCAGTCAAGAATAATATTATAAAGGTGTTCACAAAATTGTGGTAAATATCGCCATTATTTATTTAATTACAATGTTTTACTTAATGTTAACGCAGTGACATAAAGGACTTCATTCGAGGTTACATAAGTATGGTTTTAAGTTATTTCCAATCTTAAAATTTATTATTTTCATATTTATTTATTGTTTAATTCGTTGATCATTCCTATTAAGCTTTGGATGTGCATATTTGTAATTATCAGAAAAATAGAATTGTTTTAGAGCAGAGTTACTAAAATTTTATGAGAAAAATATTAATAAATAAATGAAAGCAATTATTTTTAAAGATTGATACTAGGTATTAACGTTATATGAAAATGTAAAGAAAAATTATTGCAGTTGAACTGCGTTGTCAGAAATTAAAAATGTAAGATAGTGAAATAAATATAAGCTTTATAAGTTTTAAAATTGGAAAGTAATATTTTGTCGCAGGGTAAAGAAATGAAAAAGGTTTCTTTAAAAATCGTATTTTCGATGCTTGTACATGCTACGCAGCGTCTTAGGGAAAGATAAGAGTTTCCAGATGTGCAGGACACTTCCTGTATAGGTCCTCAGTAACGGTTTTCATAAAATGTATTATTTTATGTAATTGGTGAAATTTCTTATGCAAACTTTATAAAGACATTAGATTATTCTTTCTAACTAAGACTTTGATGAGTTTATTCAATTGTTTTATTGATTTCAATACAATTTTGTGTACTTTCTGTTGTTCATTTAAAGTACTTGAAGTTTAAAAATAATGTTGTGTCAAAATAAATACTATTGCTTAGTTAGCATATATCTATATATATATATTTTATAAATTTTGCATGAACAAGTTGAAATTTCTTGTTATTAAATGAACTATCTAAATATCGCTAGGAAAACATACAATTTATAATATTGTTTAAGTTTCAAAATATTTTGTTACTTGATTTCTAAAAGAAACTTTTAATTTAAGTAAACGAGATAAACTATCACAAACAAACAAAGTCGTTATTCGCTATAAAAATATGAAAGCGCAATGATATTTATTTATTACTAATGTTTATTGTTTATAACCTAACATTTGCTGTAAACGAAATAATTTTCCTATTTATAGTTAAAAAGATATTGAATATTATTCACAAAATAATATTCTCATGCTACAATATGTTGGGTCCCAAAAAGATGCTGGAAAACGCGTCTCCGCGCAGGAAAACTGAGGAAATCTATTTTTAGATACGCCATGTGTTTTACAGCCCCAAGATTACGCATCCGCTCGAGGCAAGCGTCCCTTAAAGCTAATTTCACAAATGCTGTACCCTATAACTTTTCATCCCACACCCGAATGGTTGCTGATTAATGCGTACTGTACTTATTGTCAGACGAAACTTTGTTTATATATAAAAAAAAAAAAAAAAAAAATACTCAGTCAAACATATAAAAGTAAAATTTCAATTAGCGATTTGTACTTAAGCTATGATTTAGTACATATTTTGTAGAAACTTAATTATAATTTATAACTAACGCGTTAATGCAAACTAAGGTATTGTTAATAACAATCGTGATGTAGTAATATTATACTTCTACTAAAGGTTTTGCTATTACAATTTTTACGGCATATAAATATAATTTTCTTATTCAGATTAGTACATAATTTTGTTATGTTAATAATTAATGTCTGGTGAATATTTCTTCTAGTGTGGATTACTTATTTTGCATAAGAAAAAGTAATAATCTTTGGTAACAGATTTTCTAATATAGTTTACTACACTCGTAGTCGCGGGTATAATCGGATAATTGCATGCGCCGTGTCGTTGTTTTTATGGCAGTTTGGGAAACTCCCCATAGCGCAGGTCACACCTACAACCCTTGGTGCAGCAGTGTCGGTAGGGTAGTGGCGGTTCAGGGTTATGATCTTGATTCATTGACTACGAAATATTTTTAACTAATCCTCACTAAAAAAAAAGAAAATTTGTTTATGCAGTAATGTAGACGGTTCCGTCACAAGATGTTTTCTTCGAGAAATAAAACTCAAAAGAGTAGACGCAACGTCTTTCCTGCGCCCGGTACCGCGCAGTACGTCGCGTGGACTAGGCCTGTCTCGCTACTTAATAACCTTTAATCATAATCTTTACCTGTTCTTTCGAATTCTTTATAATGCATTAATAATATTTTATTGGTTATTTTATAAAAAAAATAGAATTTCATAACTAACAGCAATATAGTAATTATACCAACGTTTCTTTCTCAGTGCAGATGATTTTTCTTTGTTTTTTCTAACAGTTATTCTCGGGAAGATATGATATTCAGAACTTAAAAATGGTTTTTTGAATTTTAATGTACACTGAGAACAAAATATAGTATATTTTCATATAAAAGTACTATAAAGTATAGTGGTATTTGACTACAAATACATTTTATAGTGGTAAAAACAACAAAATTATGGTAAAGATATCTAAAAATTCGTTATTGGGTATATTATATAGTAAAATTTAAAATAGCTAAAGATTTCGAATGGAAATATTATATTATACCAAATAAATATAGTAAACTTTAATGGAAATTTAGTTAAATAACAATAATTGAGTTATTATAACTGTGTAGTTGTTTGAATTATATGGATATGACAATAATTGGGTTATTATAACTGTTTAGTTGTTTGAATTATATGAATATATTGATCATTAACATATTATAGTTGAATTAAAAAAATATATAGTAAAGACAATAATATTCAGTTTTACTATGCAACATAGTTCACAGTACAAACGCCTTTTTCCTCAGTGTACTTTCATCTATTAGAAAATAATAGTATTGTATTGTAACGTGCCTGATATGGCTATAAAATATATATGTAACCAATTACCACTATATTTGATAGTAGTTTTATGAAAATATACTATATTTTTTCTGAATGTACAATAAAGTTCAAAAAACAATTTTTAAATTCTAAATATCAAATCATCCCTAGAATAACTGTTAGAAAAAAAACAAAGAAAAATTATCTGCACTGAGAAAGAAGCGTTGGTATAATTACTATATTGCTTTTCGTTATGAGACTCTATTTTTTTTATAAAATAACCAATAAAATATTATTAATGCATTCGATTAAAGAATTTTATTAAAGAATTCGAAAGAACGGGTAAAGATTATGATTAAACGTTATTATGTAGCGAGACAGACTTAGTCCACGCGACGTACGGCGCGGTACAGAGCGCAAAAAAGACGTTGCATCTGCTCTTTTGGGCTCTATTTCTCGAAGAAAACATCTTGAGCAAATTTTGAAAAAAATCATTTTCTATGTAAAAAATGCTCAGCTTTGGATTTAAATGGAAAAAAAAATATTAAAAATATACTTTTTGAGATATAAGATGTTTTGTAGTTTTTGAAGGTGAAAATGGAAAATTCCGGAAAAACTGCCTACATCATTAGAAAGCTGAGGAAAAATACGTCGGAAACGCTTATAAAAACAATTTTTTTAAGTACATTTAAGTATCATAAGCATGAGTTGGAAATAGCAAGATTTCGAGCTCGCGCGCCGCGCTAGGAGAGTTGACGTGAAACGCCTCATATGCGTTTTCTAGGAAATGTCTGTGTGTATGTATGTCTGTATGTGCGTGTGTGCGTGTGTGTGTTTTATAAATTTGTCCGCAGCATAAATCGTAACTGGCCAGAGATATCAAGTTTATCTTTGGCAGGTACATAAAGCTTATTTTGAAGTTGTGCAAGTTCAATTATATAGTTGACTGGGTAATATTAACGTTAATATATTTATATATTTATAAATATTAATTATTTTAATTTAATTTGTAAGACTGTAAGACCGATAGAAAAATTCTTATCAGTTGGGTAATATTAAGTATTTAAAAAAGAAAAAAGAAAAATATGGAAAAAACGAATTTATTATTTTCGTCTCCCGGTTTGGATATCGGTCGGAAGTAGGCCCATTTTCTGAAAGGTCTTGAAATTTCCTATCTACCCATATGTTTTTCGGCCCGATCGGATATTATTAAGTCGGTTAAAAACAATGAAGAAAAATATGGAAAAATCGAAAATAATTTTTTTTTTACTCTGGGGGTTTGGATATCGATCGGAAGTAGGCCCATTTTCTGAAAGGTCTTGAAATTTCCTATCTACCCATATTTTTGTCGACTCGATCGGATATTATTAAGTCGGTTAAAAAAAAATGAAGAAAAATATGGAAAAATCGAAATTTTTTTTTCATTGCCGTGTTTGAATATCGGTCGAAAGTAGGCCCATTTTCCGAAAAGTCTTAAAATTTCTTATCTACCCATATTTTTGTCGGCCCGATCGGATATTATTAAGTCGGTTAAAAAATAAAGAAAAATAAATGTGATCAGATTATGTACTAAATCTGCATTACCTGCTCTCTGGTTTAATGATTCTTGACTCGTACGACTCGTATTACCATCAATTTTTCGCACTTTTCAAGTAATGTACTATTTTATATTTTTTTTTAATAAAAATAGAAAATAATCGTGATAAAAATTTGATTATTAACACATTTTATTTCAATGGATTCGCTTCGCTCTTGCGCAAACGTTCAAACGAGGATAATAGTAGATACATTTTGCGTTCGTGGTAGCATATACTATTTTTTTTGTGCAAAGGCCGCAAAATGATTTTTCGCGGACCGTAGAGACGCTGCGAAATACTAAATGTATTTTGTGGCCTAGACCTTACATTTAGTATTTCGCGGCCTCTATACGGGCCGCAAAAATTCTATTTGCGGCCTGAGGACAAAAAAATCACTTTCACGCACTAGTATCGAAATATAATATTTTCAAATTTATATATTTGATCTAAGAAATATTATGTCTATTGTTGGTTGATTGGCTTTTCAATTGATTAATATTCGATGTGAGGATGAATTGATTTTTGACAATAAATAAAAAATAATTACCATTTTATAAAGAGTAATATTTTATTTAAAATTTGTTACAATCTTCTATGTATAAAGTTATTCTCATTTTATCATAAGAAAGTGATGAGAAAAAAGTAAAGCTTAAATGACGCTCATGATAAGCTTTAGCTTATCATGATATCAGATCAATATCAGATCAAATTAAATTGTAATTGACGCTGTCCTGACCGAAACGAAGAAATTGTGCTTAAGGTAGTTCTCTAATATATCAAAAAGTGGGTTTCGAAAGTAATAAAATTCTAGCGTGTTCTTTAAAATCTAAATGATTTTTCTTTATTTTTTAAAATATAGGTTGCCGACCTATTATTCAAGCAAAAAATTATTGAAAATGGTTACTTTTACATTGAGAGTAAATGACGCCATATAACGCATAACAGGAAGTAATAGTATTACTTGATAAAAAAGTGGGTTTTGAAAAAGAAAAAGACAGCTTAAGAAAGATGAAATTCAGCTCTTTCTTTTAAGTTTATCAAATATGTGTCAAGCCGACCTTTTTAAAAAGATATGAATGATTATAAACACAAATAGCAGACGACATGCATGAGAGCGAGAGAAACAGAACGACGCGTATGGCATGCGTATGGTATAGTTTATGCTCTTGCTGAGCGCACAAACTATAACGCGTTAGAGAACTACCTTAAGAAATGAGCAAAATTGCTTAAAAATAAACTTTGTAGAAAAAGACATATGTCGTAGACCGTGTCAACAGTGTACCGTATATTGTAACAGTATCATATATCTTGTTTCATTGTGTCATATCCTCTTATAACAAAATTATGATAGATAGTGAACAAGATGATAGGCAATTAGTTGAAAGTCGGTGAAATTTTTGAAAATTTAAAATTTGAATTAAAAAATAATAATAATAAAGAATTAAGAAGATATTCAGAAATTTGTAGATTAAGCCGTGTTATAGAGTACATAATTATTTTCAATTAATAATATGCAACTCGACGACTAGAGTGTCCTCACGTGACGGCCTCTAAGGTAGCTCAGCTAGCTCACAGGTCTAGAATCATAGATCTCCCGTGCGTAGCTGGAAAAAATTTGAACTACTACGATTATCTTGCCTTGGTGCAATGTCGTCGCATAGATAAAATTCTCATAAAGTTCGGGATGCAAGAAATCGGGTAGTCTCGCAAATGAGATAACGGTAGCTTAACTATACTATATATTTATTGGTGAGTTTGTAACGGGATGGCTAGTGGGGGAAAATCCCAACAAGCCACGGGCCGGCGATGCCCTAGAACACGGTGCCGCGAGTGTCAGTCTAAAATGACTTGCCCGGGGATCTGCTCCTGGAATCCCGAAAACAACGCGAAGATCGCACACGAACTTCGCTTTCCAACTAATTGGATCGCTGAGTGAAAAGCGCGCGCTCGAAGAGTAAAGCGCGCGGCCGCTATGCTCAGATATGAAAACGACCGGCGGAGTCGTTTTCCCGCGGAGGCGGCGGTATCCGGGAGAAGGACAGGTTGTAATGAACAACGCGACAAGTAACTAGATATCACAGTATATTAAAACCAATAGTAATTACAAGCACCTAGCAAGTGCTGGTTAAAACAATAAGTTAGTTCGCGCACGACAGTTAAGATTCAAACGCGCGAACAATACGGCGCGCGGCGAAGCTGCTGTTATCGCGCGTGGTGTTAAAGTACGGCGGGCTGACACACACCCGCACGTACACGGCACAGAAAGCGTGCACGGGGCGATTTCCGTGCGAGCCTTTACAATAAACCCTCGAGAGGAGAGTAGAAAACTTACGTTAGGAAGGAGCAGCCGGTGCACCCGGCTCTCTCTCGCTCTCTGTCGCTCGCACAGTAGTTGCGCTCTCTTTCTCTCTCTCTCTCTCTCTCTCTTGCTTGCTGTAATGGGGTCGGCAGGCGGGCTGGCTGCCGGCTCCTCGCTCGCTGTCTCTGTGGCTCACGCGGCTCGGGATCGCTCTCTCTCTCTCTCTCTCTCTCTCTCTGTCTCTCTTGCGTGCGGATACACTATGTGCGGCGCCTCCACTACACTCGCGGGGTCTATCTAAAAACGATAGGACGGCACGGACAAGTTAACTCACGAGAGACACGGAGGAGATGTTTCACGCGCGATGGCAGACACGAAGATGGCTTCCGTGACTCGCATAAAGCCGTAGCAGCTTCGCGGGTACGCGACGGGCATATTACGCGTCGCGAGACCGTTCTAATCCGGTCAGGATGCTCGCGCCCCCGGTGAGCATGCCTGCTCGGCGCGGGTCATTCGAATCTCGAATTACCTAACTCGCGCACGCGTTACAAGTTATATTAGTTATGTACAACGAACGAACGGAATCGTGCATCGCGCTGCTGTAGCACGAGCGTGGCTCATGACACGTTGCTTATGGCTTTAAATAGCCGTGAGAGCGGGTATGAGTATGTATATAGATATGTGTGAATATTGGTACGCACATATATATATGAAGACGTATCATAGTCATAAGTATCCAAGTGAATAACGGTGAAAGTACAATGGCGTTCCGTTCCATGCTCTGTGCTCTGTTCCGTGCTCAGTGCCATCTGTGCGCGGCGTCCTCACCGTTCCTGTTGATTCCATAATTCTGGTTCAAAATTTAACATTGGTGTGCCTTCTCTATAACATTTTTACCTGCGTACTGTAATACTAGTAGTAAGGGGACCGGTATAGCGAGACGGTCCCCCGCGGTGCGGTGTGTAGGGGCCATGTGGCACCTCGCTGTGCGGCATGTATGGGACCCCAAGTGTGACAAGGTCATTAACCCAAGTGTTTACAGTAGCAAGTGCGGCCACAAGCTAATTAGTGTAAACAATGGGGGGTGATTTATTACCCCATAAATGATGGCCCACTTATGGCACCCACCATGACGTCATGCTGCTATACATGCCCTACGTGTGTTGCCGTATATGCCTTGACTCGAGGTGGTGGGGGGCGAGCGCTTTGGCTGTCCGCGCTACGCCATAAAGACCCGTAGGGTGCTAGGCCTCTCACTGTATAGACCGTGTGCTGTGTGTATGGGCCCCAAGTGTGAACAGAATTATTACTCCATAAATAATGTCCTACTTATCGCTCGCGCCATGACGCTATGCCGCTATACCTGCCCGACGCGTGCCGGCGTATATGCCTCAACTCGGGGATGGTGGGGGAGAGACCTTTGGCTATACGCGCTACTCCATAAAGACCTCTCGCTGTATAGACCGGGTGCTGTGTGTGTATGGGTCCCAAGTGTGACAAGGTCATTAGCAGGTGTGAACACAAGATAATAATGATAAACAATGGGTCGGATTATTACCCATAAATAACGGCCCACTTACCGCCCCCGACATGACGCCATGCCGCTATACCTACCAGGCGCGTGCCGCTGTATATGCCCCGACTCGTCGTGGTGATTGTGGTGGTGGTGGGAGAGACCTTCGGCTATAGGCTCTACGCCATAAAGTCCCATAGAGTGCTGGAACGGGCCCTCTCGCTGTATAGACCGTGTGTGTGTGTGTGTTTGTGTTTGCGTGTGTGTGTGTGTGTATGTTCGTAATAAGTTGGGGGTGGGAATAGGGAGTTGGTGTAAAGGAGAGGTCTGCAAATAAAAAAGCTGTTGATGAAAAAAATAAATTTTTATTTATTTAATCGTAGAAGAAAGTTAGTCTTACGTTAACATAACTACCGACATCACGAACGCACAATCTTTATTTTAACTTATACACGAATTACTATTTTACAGTTGGTCTTACGGCAATATAAATATCGACATCACTAACGCACAATTTTTATTTTAACTTATAATACGAATTACTATTTTAGAAGCACACCATACGCATTCAGTCAATCGCAAACATTTTATTTCGGTTGCACTTTTTAATCATTGTTTTTAAGCGCGAAATATAAAATTTGTATTAATAATAACGATGCTGACACTTGCACTATTTAGCGCGCGCGCGCGCGCACACACACACACACACACACACACACACACACACACACACACACACACACACACACACACACACACACACACTGCTGTTAGTGAGGGCAGCTAGAGTGGGGATGAGTAAAAAACGTAAAAAAGCAATGTGTCGTCGGTACATCTTTCTTTCGGGGATGCCACGACAGACTGTATTTCGACGCTTTTCGAAAATGAAATTTACGACATGCCGAGTTTCCAGACGTTCTGATGAAAGGGCATATGTTTTGCCGCGGAGAACCTCGGCGAAATTTTTCCCGAATGAAAATTTTTTATTACTCTTTCATGGTTTAAGCGCAGCGGCCTCGCAGAAGTTTCTGGCTCTATGAGCACGCGCACGAAACGAGTAGTTAAGTATCTGCACGTGAGAAAAACTGAAACACGTGTAGGCGTAGAAAACAACCCTTGGAAGGATACTTCGGGTTTTTACAGGAAGAGATTTTTTAACATCTGTAGAGTTTCTTTTCTTATCGAAAAGCTGTACGGCTGCCATAGTAATCGTACCCCGCTTCGCAGGGGATTCTCAATTTTTCTTCAAACCCGTCGGCACGCGTGACGAAAACCTTTCGAGCTAAACTATCGCTACGTGACAGGACCATGCAATAATGCCAAGGGGTTATCCTCGAAACTTGCATCCGCTGCGAAGAAAGTAAGCCCCGTTGTTTTTTCGAAACAATATATCACGGTAGCAGCCCCGCAACAGGATGTTTCGCGTGTAAAGCTTACGCACCGGGGTTTCCGTCGCGCGATCACGCATAGCAATACTCGGAGTTATTTTTCACCCAGCTACACATTTTTAACGGAAAAGTTACCTCCTGCGCTTTGGTGAGATTTTCCAGAGACAGCACGAGTACATAACGTAAACAGATGCTCAAAAACCCCGAGGGAAAGGTATTTTCTGATACCACGTGTATACTGTATTTAAAAGACTCGACGCCGTTGACACCGCCAAAAAGTCGCGCTATAAAAGCGGTGAGGGCCACTTACGGTCCTACCAGTCTTTCTTTCGAACGAGAAGCGTCACCATGGAGAATTTTGTCGCTTGTAAAAGTTTACGGGAAGCCGTATTGCGTCTCGCAGCGCAATCACGCTATAATAGAGGCGGCGCGTGGCGTACACGACTGAGGACGTTGTCTTCTACGGAACTTGTCAATCAGTTACGACGCTTGTTACGGCTGACTGGCTATCGGGCGATAGCAAGATTATTTCGTACGTTCAGGCATTCGCGAGATGTACAGCGTACCATCGGGGAATTTGTGGTCGAGTGCAACTTGGACAGATTGCCTGTTTTTAGAAAGCTCATGAGCGAGTACGAGGAGCTAATGGGTAAGTGAAAAAATTTTTAATATTTTTCCTAAAATTTTTTAAAAATTTAGTTCTCTAAAAACATTTTTTCCAGCCTTAGAAGATTTATTGCGCGACAGCGATTCTGATAGCGAAAATATCGAAGCTGATGACGAGGAGAGCAGCGACGCCACTCACTTTGAGTGGAATGCCGATGATACACCGTCTCAACCAGGGCCGTCGGGGGTGGCAAGCGGTTCGGCGCGCACTGATGGACGACAAAATCCTGTAGCTCGCAGGCTATCGTTTGACACTGATAGCGACGCGGCTGATGACGGTAGCTCGCAGGCAAATCTGGGTCGCCGACGTACACAACGCACCTCTTTCCGACGATAATCCGCCTACAGAAACGGTGTCTGACAGCGAAGAGGAGCGCACCGTAAGCCCGAACCTTATTAATGCGGAGGACCATGAAAGGGCAAATCTAGAAATGGAGGCGGTAGAAAATGAGCGAGAGTATATACTGGAGGCATTATCATCATACGTGGAGCCGGGGGAAGCCGTTCACCGGGCGTTTTTGAGCGATCCTCCTCAGGCGTCAGCAGATGTAGGCATCGCGAATACCGCTGAAAATCGCTACAACATCTTGAGCAATTTTTACCTTGGAGATCCCAGAGCATACGATAATAACTTTAACCCGTGGGACGAAGTTCATCAGCGTATAAACGAGCGTAAGTTACATTAATTTTTCTTTTTTGTAATGTAAAAAAAAAGAGCATGTTGTTGAAAAAAATATTTTTCTTTTTTAGTCATAAGACATCGGGATAGTATATCGTACCACTATCCCTATGACATTCCCGATATACCTGGGTTTTACGAGCGGTTTTTGAATATACTCCATTCACCACGCGCACAGGTGTTGCGTTGGTTTCATGACCAGGCGGAAAATATATTTTCTCCGTTGTATACGGAAATAGGTCTCGCGGATCTATTAGTACGTGTAAGCGAAAGTTTTCGCGGGCCACCGGAAGAATAAAAAAATGACTAAAAAAGAGAAATGTTTAAATAATATTAAAATCTGACGACAATTCATTTTATTCATTTAGAGACCCGTCAATCCCCTCTTCAGGTAGGCGCTGGTGAAGGTCGTAGCAGAAGCAACAGCAGCCACAGCAACAGTAGCAGCGTCACGCGCGACGACGAGGCTGACGCAGGGCCCGAGCGGTTTATTATAGCTGCCGAGGGAGAGCAGTATATGCGTAGGTTTGCTGTTCACGGCTGCACGGTCAGTTTTAATATACGTGACCCACCTGCCGGGGAAAACCCTGTATTATGGCTCGAGGAAAGCATTAGAGACATTTACGAATACATTACATCTAACGTTCCACCTAGCACATTAATCGGCGTGACTATTCGTAGTGATCGGTTTGCGTGGGGGCCCGGAGGGTTGTCGTTCAGGCCTATTGAAAATTTCAGTTACTTAGATATATGGAATTTGATAAATTCTATAAGTCAAAGTAACGCAGTTTTGGGTATCGATGACACACTAGCCTTACAAATATATTACGTTGAAATGTCTGTAGGCGCAGGGAGACCATGACCCAAACAAGCGCTAAGCATAGGTAGTCTTCGTAAACGCTCGATCGTAACAATAGAAAACGAGGACAATTTATGTTTACCGCGCGCGCTCGTAGTAGCGAGAGCACACTTAGCTCTTAAAACATCGGAATGCGCGGCGACGCGCGACGAGTGGCGCGTAATCCGCGACGGCCGGCGAAAATTACAGAAAGAGCGCGCAGAGAAACTCGTGCACGATGCAGGAGTAATTTTACCGCTAGAGGGGTGTGGATTCCGCGAGTTGACGGCGTTTCAAGATTTTTTTGCTGCGGAGGGTATTGCTATGGTTATATTTGAAAAGTGTAACCTGGGTAGCGGCGAACCCCCGTTATTTGACGGCCGAAACAAGATTCAAGATTTAAATGCACCGCTTCACGGTGTTATTTATTTAATCTTTGAGGAGCAGTCTAGACACTTTAACTGCGGTAAAACTTTATTCGTTAAAAGCTTTCTCGCCTACCTGCCAGAGGTCTGCGACGCACGTTTCGACCGTGTCTTATTTTATTACACCGAATGGCAAGACGCGTACAGACGAGATTTTAAACCCAACGGGGCACCCATCGAGTTTCGAGAGGGCCTTCCACAGATGGCGGATTACTCGAGTGACAATGAGAAAAAAAAGTTACTCGAACGATGTTATTTTAGATTTATTTACAAAGGGTAGTCATCACAAAAATATTAGCGTAATATTCGTTACGCAAAACGTATTTCACAAAGGTAAGGCACAGCGCGACATTAGTTTGAATACCAAGTATCTGGTATTGTTCAAAAATCCTCGCGACAGAGCACAAATACAGCACCTCGCGAGACAATTTTTTCCCGAAGATTCGGCTTTTTTGCGTGAGGCCTATCTAGACGCCACGCGTGAACCTCACTTCTATCTTTTTATCGATCTCTCTCAAGCCTGCTTAGACGAGTTTAGATTTCGAGCAAACATATTTCCCAATGCCGGGACGCACGTTGCCTACGTGCCCAAGTACTTTAAATCGCGGTGAATGAGGCGTGCGTTAATCAGTCGGGAAAAGACTATGGCGCCGATAGGTCGTAAAGCGATAGCCTGCGGTAAACATTTCTCGAAAAGAAACCTTGCTCTCTTGAACGCTCTTTGTCATGGGGACAAAAGACATCGTGTTGCTATAGCGCGCACAGCTGATAAACCTCTCGTCAGATGCATATGCGAGTGTGTGTTGAACTTTTTGCAGGGCGTCGTAAAACTAAGCGATTCCGAAAAGGTCCGATTGCGTAAACATAAGCAAACGCTGCGTAAGCTGATCCGTACTGGTGATAGAGGCAGCGGTACTTGGAAATCGAAGAAACGTGTCATTATACAAAACGGCGGGTCGTTTTTACCACTCTTACTCGCTCCGATCGTAGGAGCGCTTATCTCAAAAATATTTGGCTCGAAACATGGAACGAGCTCGTAAGATGATCCTTGTGCCGGAGCCACCCGGAGACATCCCAATCTAAAGTCATGGAGGAGGAGGAGGCGAGGAATACGAATGAAAAAACTCTGCAAACACCAGGTGATCATTTTTCTCGTCTGGATGGTGAAATGTACGATGTTTTACGCTCAAAAGCAGCTAGAGACGATTACGAGAAGTGCGTAAAATATCTACAGATTTTACGTCGCTATCTTTTCTTCCGTGATAACGAGCGTAGCGCTGTACGTGAGGAGCACCCTGAAATAGACGAGGTCGAAGAGGCGCTTGCACCACTGTCCGAGGACGACATACTCGTGGGGGTACCGAAAGTACACGCGCGCAAAGCGCGTCTCTTGCTTCGCCATTGGAAAGTCACTGTACCCGAGCGTCTCAAGTGGGATAACTCAGGCACCATTACTATAGATGGTCGTGTAATTGCTCGGTCCAATATAACAGAGTTAATCATCGACGCATTGAAAAAAAAGTACAGTAAGGACGAGGAGGCGCCCGTTGGCCGCATTGAATTTGCAAAATTTCTCAAAACTTCCGAAACGGCGGGAAATTTAATTAATAATCCAGCAGTTTTAAAAATTGGGCAAATATTGACGGATCCTCAGTACTCGGCCAAACGACGTCTATCCACACCAATACAGCACGAATCACCCCAGCCGTCTATACAGACTCGCAGTAAAAAACAAGCGAAAAAAAAGTGGCTCACGCTTGGTTTGTAAAATAAAAAAATGACGTACGAAAAACAATACCACGGCCTTGAGCATGAAACAGGCTACGCTGGGGCGCGCAATCTTGTGCGCTTGAACGCTAAAAAGGAAAAGAAAAAAATTTACTCGTGGCTGAGCAATCAAGATGCCTAGACGCTCCATCACCCGATACGAAGGCGATTTCCACGATTACGCTACAACGTGACAAACATTGACGATGTTTGGGTGGCTGATTTGCTACAGCTCACGACGATAAAAGATTACAACGACGGTTACAACTACATTCTAGTGGTGATTGACGTACTGGGTAAGTACGCATGGGTGGAACCGATAAAAGATAAGACCGCGCGCAATGTTGCCGACGCCTTCGCACGGATTACCGACCGAGCACATCGCCGACTGCCTATATGCGTGCAAACCGATCGAGGCAAAGAGTTTACCGGTTCAGCATTTCAGGCGCTCCTCCGCCGAGAAGAGATAACATTCAGAGTCGCTCGGAACCCCGACATTAAAGCAGCTGTGGTTGAAAGACTCAACAGAACGTTACGCGAGCGAATCTGGCGATATTTTTCTCATAGTAACACAAAGAGATACTTCGATGTCGTGCAAAAGATTGTTCACGCTTACAATCGCACGCTACACAGTGGTACGCGCATGAGACCTATCGATGTCACATTGTACAAGGCGCCGACAGCGATCGAAAATTTAGCCAAACACGCGAGCTACAATTATTGAAGGCGACCACCGGCGCTGCCTAAATTCAAGGTGGGCAACCTCGTGCGCATCAGTCGAACCAAGAACACCTTTGAGAGAGGATATGAAAAAATTTTTAGCGAAGAAGTGTTCAAGATAATCCGCGTTTCGACGCGTCAAAATCTCTATACATACGTGCTCGAAGATTTGAACGAAGAAATTATCGACGGTTTCTTTTATCCCGAGGAGCTCGTGTTAGTCGGTCACGAACGCCTCGCGCCCGATAAGCGTTTTAAAGTCGAATGCGTCATACGCATAGAAGGCCAGGGCGCTAAAAAGAGAGCACTCGTTAAGTGGCTCGGTTATCCTGCTAAATTTAACTCGTGGGTAAAAGCAAGCGAGCTTGAAAACATCTGAAAAAAATGGAAACGAGCGACGATTTTTATATGGTACTGCCTAGTAACAGCAGCATGACGTATTTTCCCGAAAACACAACATGCTGTTTTACCACCCATCTGCAACGCGAGATCAAATTACACGGCGAGTGGCACGTGGGCCTCGTTGAAATTCACATACCACACAGTATCGTACATTTTCAAGATGACGAAGCGAGTTACACTTTTTACTCGGCTGAGGATAATGAGGGTCTCATCGACAAAAAACTGTGTCGTATACCCGTAGGTATTTACGATTCACTCGAACAACTAGTAGACGCTATAAACGCGACGAATGACACATATAAGCATCAAATGCTCGAGCCACATAAAGATCGTAAGGGGTCTTACATCATAAGACGCAAGTGTGACTGCTCGCAAATACACATTACGGATGTCAATGAAAAAATCATGCGTGTATTCGGCTTCGACGAAGCAGGTCAAGAAGGTTCGTTTACAACGCTTGAAGGTTACCGCGACATTGCAGCCAGCAGACCTGCCTCGCTTTCTCGAGCCTTGCCCGACCAGATATATATCTATACCGATATATGTGAACCTTATACAGTAGGTGACACACAAGCTGCCCTACTGCGCATAGTTTCTATAGACAACTCCAGCTTTAAGTACGGTGGTCAGTACTGTACAGCGTTTTGCACCCGTTCACTATATACCTCTTCTCTATCACAATTTTCGTAGCACCGTTATCGATATAAGAGATCAACATGGGTAACGTATACCATTCGAGTACGGCACGTTGACGGTCACGCTACACTTTAAGCGCAAACGTTAAGATGAATCATTACGGGCGCTACTACGACGAGCAGCTAGGCGGGGGTGGAGTGAGAAATGTTTTTGCTGGTTCGACTTTTCAGAGAGGTCGCGGGGTAGGAGCCTGGTTAGGAGGCCTTTTTCGTCACATCCTGCCATACATCACGAGCGGGGCCAAGGCTGTAGGTAAAGAGACACTACGCGCAGGTATAAAGCTTGTTGCCGACGTTGCCAACAGAGGTGTCAATTTCAAGGAGGCTGTAAAATCACGGGCCAAAGAATCTAGACGCAACCTCAAAAGAAAAGCTGCTGACAAAATATCGGAAATAATGAAAGGCTCAGGATATAAAACAGGCGAGAATGGCAAGCGGCGGCGCCAGTCGAGAAAGAAACACACTCGGACGCGCACGGCAGGCGGTAAGAAAAAACCCGGCAAAAGAAAGCCCGCTGTGAGAACGAGCAAGAAGAACAAGAAGAAGAGGAAAGCCCTTCGCAACAAAAACGATATTTTTGGTCCAAAGTAAAAAATCGCCTTCTTGCACTCGCACTCTAACGAGTGCATGTCGAGCGAGCTCGACATTTTCACTCTTCCGGCGACACAAACGTCGATTGAGAGTAGTAGTTTTTTACACTATAAATCTGTGTCCTCGCTCAGCGACGAAGGAGACGCGCCCATAGAGTTCGTCATCCCGAGCGCAAGTGAACATTATATAGATCTCGCGCACACCATGCTCTATGTCAAAGCTAGAATACAGTCGAATGCCGAAACCCCTGCTGAAAACTTAAAAGTTGCCCCAGTAAATAATTTACTGCATTCAATGTTTAATCAAATCGACGTTTTTCTAAATCAAAAACTCGTTTCTCCACCCAATAATGCATATCCTTACAGAGCATACATAGAGTCACTGCTCAACTACTCGCCAATCGCAAAAGAATCACACTTAACGGCCGGATTGTGGTACGATGATACGCCCGGTTTATTCGAAGCCCAGCCGCACATTCAAGGTGAAATATCTAACAAGGGTGCTCTCCATCGTCAGCATTTCACACTCAATGGAAAAACCTTCGACATGATTGGCTATCTGCACTGCGACGTCTTTAATCAAGACAGAATGCTCATCAATGGTGTAGAAATGAGAGTACGACTAGTACGAAGCAAAGATGCCTTTTGCCTAATGGACGCCTCCGAAGATGGTAAATTCGGCCTGAAAATAAAGGAAGCCACGCTCATCGTTCGGCGCGTGAAGATAAATCCGGGAATTTTAATTGCACACGCCAACGCTCTCGCTAAAGCAACGGCCAAGTATCCCGTCACGAGAGTAGAAGTCAAAACTTTTACGCTTCACGCAGGTATACATGGCGATACCATCGATAATGCCATTCCTGGTCAATTGCCTAAAAGAATAATAATAGGATTTGTCGATAATAAGGCATTCAATGGCAATCGAACATTTAACCCGTTTAATTTTCAACACTTTTCAATAAATCACCTCTACCTCTACGTCGATGGATCTCAAATTCCGAGCAAACCGTTACAGCCGCGCTTTGCTGCTAACGATAGTATGTTTATAGATGCATTTCAAACCCTCTACTCGGGCACAGGTATACATTTCCTCAACGAGGGTCTTGGCATAAACCGTTTCAACTATTCACTGGGCTACTTTCTCACGGCTTTCGATCTCACACCCGATTTATCGGCCCACTGCGCCTCGCATTGGAACCTCGTTCGCTCGGGTAGCTTACGCATAGAGGTGGGATTTGCGTCGGCTCCAACAAGCACAATAAATTGCGTTGTTTATGCCGAGTACGATAACGTTCTCGAAATAGACTCCACCCGCCAAATATTATCCGATTTTAGTGCCTAGTCGTTAAAAAGGTGGGGGGACGAGGACTCGAGAGGAAGCAGGCGGCGCCCTCAAGCCTCACTTTTCTCTTGGCGCTCGCTACGCACACACGTATAATAGATTACGTCGTGGATATACAAGGGTTTCGAGACACTGAAAGGAAGTTTTTACCAAAGGAGGTGGCGATCATTTGCCTACAGAAACCCATTGTCGACCACTGGATTGTACAAGCACCGTGCAATTTCATCGAGCTGCCCGAAGACGTAAAAAATACAAATTCCTATTGCGCTGTCGATATTCACGGCATTAACCGGTTCGAGGGCGCAGTATCACTCAGACAGCTATATCGTTATCTCTTCAATATCGCAAGAGCAGCAAGACGGATTTACGTTCGCGGCGAGGAGAAGGCCTGGTACCTGGAATCTTTACTCGGTCGAAACATATGTAATTTAGAAAAATATGACTCGCCGACGTTCGGAAAACTCAACAACATGTTTTCTGACGTGCTGGTATGTTCTACGCACGCGACTCAGAGGTTTAAAAATAAACAAGATTTTTGCGCGCTCTACAAGGCGCACCAAATAAAAAAGTGGATGCGCTCTATACTACCCGAAGAGTGGAAGCTGATCAACAAAGACCAAGTACAAAGTCAAATGTTCTACACTGCACTTCATCAGTATCAGCAGAAGCAGCGCAAAAAATTACTCCGTTTTCACCCGGGCAGCGAGCAGTCCACTGAGGAGGAGGAGGAGCAGAACGACGACGGCCGCGACGAGACGGATGTGGCCCCAGAAATAGCAAGTGACAGCGACAGCAGCACATATTTCACATTTAGCGAAAACGCAAAATGAATACGAAACAAATCACGAGGGCCATTAGTGGTCTCAGAGCAAACTCGATAGGTGTATACGCAGCCGATCACATCCCCAGAAGCTTGAGTCTTCCAGCCGCTGTTGTAACCAATGTCGATACCTCAGATAAGCCTGGATCCCACTGGGTGGCATTCTACGTAGACAAAAATGCAAAAGGAACATATTTCGATAGCTATGGAGTCGCCCCTGTGTCACGACATCATATCGATCGACTTCGAAGAAATTGCGCAAGCTTCAAGTGGAACGAGAAGAAACTGCAAGTGTTAATTCTAAAGTTTGCGGCGAATATTGTTTTATGTTTCTTTGCTATATGCGTAGCGGTCGCACTTTACGCGCGTTTTGTAACGTCTTTTCACGTGATTCACATGTAAACGACGCACTGGCCGCAAGATTTTATGAAAATGTAAAAAGAAAAAATCACCGAAAAAGACTCCGTCGTGCGAACAATTTCCCCAGCATTATTTCCAAGGGCGCTGGCTCGTTCGTTCAAACATGTAAAGCAGTTATATAAAATGTGCGTGTGTGTGTGTGTGTGTGTGTGCGTGACTTAATTTTTATTATAATATTTCTATTTAATCCTACGTCACATTCAATTTTTAGTTTGTAATATTTCTTTTTTATCCAGAAACACATTCAATTTTTAGTTTATATTTACACTTTATGTACATTGTAAGTTTTAGAATTGTAAAAGCTGATGCGTGCGTGTATCCGTCTTTCTTAGTTTATAAGGTTTTGTATACTACGTTTGTCTTGGCCTTTTTTAGCTTGTAATTTTATATTATTCATATATTTGTAAGTTTAAAATGTATTTTTTTTTTAATTTGATCGAACAATAAAAAAAAGTTAAACAAACATCGTATTCATTTAACGACCTTGCCCGCTAAATTTAATTCCTTACCTTTTTTATCTTGAAACGAATATGTACTATTCCATGAAGAAACCGAAAAGCATATGCGTAACGGTTTTTTCAAGTGGTGAAAAACACAGGAGGCGCTTTCTTCTTTGAGGCTTTGAAACATAATCAGATCGAGTCACCGAAAAGCACATGCGTAACGGTTTTTTCAAGTGGTGAAAAACACCTTAGCTGTTTCCCTTTTTTCAAGTGGTGAAAAACACAGGAGGCGCTTTCTTCTTTGAGGCTTTGAAACATAAGTGGCTTGAGTCACCGAAAAGCATATGCGTAACGGATTTTCAAGCGGTGAAAAACACATTAGACGTTTCCTTTTTTCAAGTGGTGAAAAACACATGTGCCGTTTTCTTCTTCTTCTTCTTCTTTGAGGCTCAAAAACCTTAACGGGGAAAATTTATGGTTCTGTTTCTCAAGGGCTCCACGAGTTTCCCAACGCTTCTTCCCACTCTCCGATACATACGCGTAAACGTTCATGATTGGGCGCTCGGATTTTACGTAACAATCGACCAGCCAATCATAACTCGTGGTAGAAAGGAGGGGATTCGCGCTGGAGAGAGAATAAGTACGGGGCCTAGCCGCGCCACCCTCAGTCAGTCAGTCGCTCTACCTCGACAAAGTCGTGACATTTTTACCAACGTTAAGTCAGTATTTTTTAAAAATGTTTCAAACAAAGCTAGTGCCGAATTTACTGTACAATTCGACTTACGCTCTCAACTATTCGTACTCCAAGTTCGTTTACGTCGGCTTGGACTATGCTGCTGGCCATTTCCGACCCGTCATCAGGTTCGGCGGGCATACATCACCGCATAAATATATAACTCTGGATATCGACAGTTGGGAACTATTAAAAACCCATTTCAAGACCTTCGGAGAGTATCTATGGGCATCAGGCGATTTTGTAAAGCAAGGCAAATATGCAAAAATATATTTACCGCACCACGACGTCGAATTGACCACAGCCTACGGTCATAGAGCCGTATCAATCACCGATAAGCCCGAAGTAACACCGCCATCGTTCACCCTTCAGTACGAACACGAGGCTCAACAGTTCGACTTCGAAGACGATAACGCCAATCAGGAGGCAGCCGCCTCCACTACCAGTGACGAACCTACTACAAAAAAGAAGAAGTCTGAAAAACCACCGAAGATTATGATGCAGTATACAACTTTCAACGGATTGAAACAGTTCCAACAGTGTATAGACTATAAATTAAAAAAGTTAGAAGAAATGTCGGGTTTTGTGAACAAGTTTTTCGGTATAATAATCGATGTTATTAAAACGGAAGCAATTAGCAAAAACGATGTGCATTTACTAGACCATACATTCATCGGCGTTGTATTTAATGAACTAGAAGACAAAATGAAAGAACTCGCGCTAAATCAATTAATGTTTGCAAATTTTAGCGAAAGTTCTCTCGAAATAATGTTTTTGGAAGTATATGCCGAGTATTTAACAATTCTAGAGAAAAATGTTGTTAGTGCGTTAAAATTTTAAAAATGTACATAAATAATTTTTTTTTATTTTATATAATAAAATGTATTTTACCTTATCACACTTTTTTATTTAAGGACCATTCCTTTATACCTACTCCTATTTACGCCCCCAACTTCTCATTGCACTAGCACGCATATATTTATATATGCAGCATTATACATAAGTCATTTGTCGAAAGACCACCAAGAAGGCAACATCATGGGGCCCCCATTCAGCAAGCACCAGGTCAAACCAGACGACAAAGAACCTGTCATTAACAAGGCAGACAAGAAAGACTCTTGGACAAACAAAAAAAATTCTCCTCCACACCATTCCTTTTCCACCAATTCCTTCTCCTTCCCAAAAAAAGATGGTTATTCAAAATATAACGAATAATAAACGGCTCCTTTAAGGACAACATTTATGTTAATGAGAAAAAACTGTTCATAAAATAGGGGGTTTCACCCCGTTTAAATAAATAAATAAAAATTTATCTTTCCTCAACATGCTTTTTTTATTTGTAGACCCCTCCTTTACACAAACTCCCTATTCCCTCCCCACATCTTCCAAACAAAAAAAAAATGGATAGAGATTGCCAATGGATTTTGGAAGAAGTCGCAATATCCAAATTGTATTAGTGCCTTAGATGGAAAGCACTTTGAGATACAGTTGCTTCTTCATTCAGGCAGTCTCTTTTAAAGTAAAAGTAACATACTTAATAAAACAATATACATACCAGATGCAGAAATAATATAAATCAATAAAAAACCGTTGCCAATTCATTGTCCCGTAGCTTCCTCAACCGTAATTTGTTGATTCCTTTAATTAATTTTTAATAACAAAATTTATAATTTTTTAAAAAATTTATTGCATAATTATAATTAAATTCATTTATGAATATTAAAAATTGTTAATTTTTATATTTATTTATTTATTTATTATTTATTTATATCAAATTTATATATATTATTTTAAATATATATATATTTTGAGCTGATAAATAAAGTTATCATTTGAAATAGAAGTAAAATATCTATATTTTATAATAAAACAAATAGCTATCACGGTTGTTTTGTTATTAACAAAAACGTGTTTTTTCTTATATTTCATAATTCATATTTTTTAAGAAAAAAAAAATTATAGCTATCGTTGTTCTTTTGCTATTAACAAAAACGTATTTTTTTAAAAAAGTTCATAACTCACAAATAAATTATAATAATGCAGAATATAATGTATTCATAATGCATAATGCATAATTATAATAGATTATAATAGATATACTATATACTTTTATAATATACTGATGATAATATCATTGGAGTTATGAGTTTTTAAAAAAAGCACGTTTTTGTTTTTGATGATAACTAAAGAACCGTGATAGATAGAAAATTAAATTTTTTTAGAAAATATTGGTGTTTTAATTCTCTTTCGAATGCCACCCACCCCATTCAGATACATAGAGCCGTTTTCGAGTAATTACGATTTTTAAAAAACGTCAAAAAATTTTTAACCTCAAATATCTCTGAAATCTATGGACCAATCATTTTGCCCAAAGAACTCGACCGAGAACTATAAAAAATCTACCTCTAAAAGGAATTTTGAAGCCATTAAGTCAATTTTACTCTTGTAATCGTTGGACATACAAAATTGATTTTTTTCATTTTTCAATTTTTTACTCAAAATCTAGCCTACAGAATGTATTCAAATTTTAACAGATTATAGCTATTTATATTTTGTATTATCATGATTTTTCTCAAAAAAATGGATCCTTAGGTTTAGGAGTTATAAGCTTCTAAAAAAAAAACACGTTTTTGTTAATAACAAAAGAACCGTGATAGCTAGAAACTTTTTTTTTTTTTTAAATATAGGTATTTTAATTCTCTGTCGAACGCTAACCATCAGATTCGAATAACTCGTTCCTATCATTAAAAAAAATCAAAAAACAGTTTTGAGAAAATCGAAAATTTGAAAGAAAAAAAACAAAAACGCCAATCAAAAAACGGATTTTTGGCCCGCCATCACGCAAAAAAAAAAAAAAAAATGAGATCTGTCCGGTCAAAATCGACCGAGTAGAAGCTGAGATCCAGGCGTACATACACACACACACACACACACACACACACACACACACACACACACACACACACACACACACACACACACACACACACATCCATACAGACATTTTTCAAAAACCATGTATTTTGATTCCTAACACCTCGGAACACAATTATAACATGTTTTTACAACAACTCAAAAATTTACTATCACAAAGCCTCCTCTAGGAGCAACAAAGGACTGATGGCACAGAGCACGGAACAGAGCACGGAGCATGGCACGGAACACCATTGTACTTTCACCGTAATACTCCAATATAGTGAAAATAATTATTTACAGTTAATAGGATTCCAGTGAGTAATATTCAAATTTATTTGAAATATTTTGACTATATGGAAACATATTTTATTAAAAATAATATATATATATATATATATATAAGGAAAAAAAGTAATAAAAAGTTTCGTTTTTAATGATAACATAGAATGGAATGACATTACAAAGTTCTTTGAGAAAGCATTCTGCTAAAGCAGTTAGTAGCGGTTTTGAGTATGTCCCAATTGTGAAACACTGATATTTAATACATTTTCACAAAGATTTTTTCATTTCTCTTGCCCAATTTATGTAATAGGTGATTAGTTTTACCTAATTCATAATTCACAAAATACATATACTTCATAATTAAAAGTTTTTCAAAGATTGAAGAAAGAGAAAACATAACCAACAAACTGTGAGTATGGTAGTACGAAAGTTAATGTTTTATTATTTAAATTTCTATTGCAAATTTGTGCATCTTTTAAACGTATATAAAAATTATTAAATGTGTAAATAATATTGCTCAATCAATATTCGTGACTTGATAGAATAATATGTTGTAAAATAAGAAATTTTAAAATGTAACCGTTTGGCATATATTTATGATAAATTAAAGTATTTTCGTATCAGAATGTTTAATAGTAATTTTATTATGATTAATATTTATATTTTTATCATTTACAAATATCAAAAGGCTGTTATAATCATCGAAAACTTTAGAACAGTAGTAACCGATGTTGAAAAAGTCCTCTAATTTGAAGAAAAAATCATAATTATTATATATGTTTGAGAATGCCATAATTTACAATGAGGACATGCTGTGGGTGTTTACAAAATAAATTGAGAGCCAAACACTTTAGTAAATTAAATTATAATATGTTGAAAACTGTCTATAAAATTATCACTATTACATATTTACATGAAGAACCACTTAAAATTGATATAAAGTTGATATAAAGGTTGATATTAAAGGTGTGTGTAACTGTTACAATAAATTGGTTGAGTGTATTGTTGCCTGTTACATAATTGTTTGAGTGTATGAGTGTTACAAAATTCTGTGTAAGTGTATATGAGTTGTACAATTTGAGTATGAGTTTTTCGGTGTGAGTGTGGATGAGTTTTTCTGCAACACGTTACGAATCACTGATGAGAGTAACCATGCAATAAACAACACAATCAAATATTATTGATTTGATTGTGTTTGAGTTTTCAATGAGATGACACGATTAGATATTATTGATCTAATCATGACTGAGTATTCTTATTGTACCGCGTGGTTATGCGTTCCGTATAGCAGCGCACCTCTGTATAAAATGTCCGCATGTAATTGAGTAATTATCTTTTCGTACGTAGCGATTATATTAATTGTCTACGTTGATAAGTTGTTCCAGTGATTATTCTGCAACAACGATGAGCAGTTGAGAAGAGCCGTAAGATGAGCGTGATGATCGAAATGAGAAAGCCGTTGAGATGAGTGCGAGGATGCGAAGCAGCTGATGAGAGAAGCCAGATAAAATCCATAGTTGAGAAAGCAGCAGTTGAGTGTTGCGTAGTGGTTGTTCAGAGGTGCCGCGGCCACCTCGTGGCCAACTAGATGCAGCGAGCCGTTGAGAAATGCCATGTGATGAGATGCCGGGTGAGCAGCACTGCTACACGAGGAGATGCCGCATGGGCATCACCGCCGTGTGAGAAGTTCCGTGTGAGAGACACTGCTACATGAGAGATTCCATGTGAGAGTTGCCGAACGTGCACACTGATGTTCTCCACAAGCCCGACCGTTTCAGAGAGAGAATTTGACTAGAGTGAGCGAGAATGCCGTGTGAGTCGGCCATGCGGCCTCGTGGCGAGCACGCCACCCAGACGAACAGAGAGAGAGTTCAGTAGACTAGAGTGAGCGAGAATGCCGTGTGAGTCGGCCATGCGGCCTCGTGGCTAGCACGCCGTCCAGACTAAGAGAGGTTGAGTAGAGTGAGAAACACCACATTTGAGTCCATCCGATGTGAGAGCTGCCGAACGTGCACACCGAAAACTCTCCACGGGCCGACCGCTTTAGAGAGAGAGTTTGACTAGAGTGAGTGAGAATTTCTCACAATTCAACAGCAATTTAAGGCATTCTCACTCACTCTAGCCAAACTCTCTCTCTCTCTCTAAAACGGACGGCCTCGTGGAGAGTTTTCGGTGTGCACGTTCGGCAGCTCTTACATCGGATGGACTCAAGTGTGGTGTTTCTCACTCCACTCAACCTCTCTTCGTCTGGATGGTGTGGTCGCCACAAGGCCGCATGGTCGACTCACACGGCATTCTCACTCTACTCAAAATCCATCCATGTTACGGTCGGCCTCGTGGAGAGTTTCAGTGCGCACGTTCGGCAATTCTCATGGGGGAGGCTCAAGCGTGGTCGCTCTCACTCTTTCTACACGGCATTTCTCACAAGGCGATATATCAGGTGGCAGTGATTTCCACCTGGGATAGTCTCACACGGCATCTTCGCATAGTGCAGTGCTTAAGGTGGCTCCGGCGCGCTGGGCCGTGCCTATGAGGGGGCCTTTTAGGGTGCATTGAATTTTGACATTAATAGTCAATATAGTTGCAATAAAAACAGTTAGAAGATATTTAGACAACACTTTAAATCATTTAAGAACCTTAAAATATGAAATATACAAGAATAAATTTTTCCTAAAAATTTTCTCCCTCACTACTTGTGAAAAGCGCCGGCCCTGGGAGCGTTGAACTGGCAACGTTGTATAACTTGACCGTCGCGTATCCGTCACGAGCGCTCTTAGCGCGGTCCCGCGCATCTTGATGTTTGAGTACAACGGTCGACGAGTGCCTGACCTGCGATGGCAACTTGGAGTTAATGCAATTAATATTGTGAAAATGCCGTTGTATAGAGAACGAGCGACGATTGGGAAAAGGAAGGGTCAGTTCGCTAAAAAGAAAGTGGCAAAGAAATTGCAGATGTTAGTAAAAAGAGCTAAAGAGCGATTTAAGCCTAATTTTGAGATTAGTATTGAATAAACATGCTTTCGTTTTTTCTCATTGCTACATAAAAAGAAGTTTATTGAACAATAAAAGTTAACAAAGTATAAATTTTGTATTTAGAAAAACTTGCAGACTATAATTAATATCATGTATAAGCCATAATAGTAAACCGAAAGAATTTACAAAAATTCATGGACGTCTTATAGTGGAACCCAATGAACTTGCAAAACACTTGTGGTGCTCGAGGTGCAATGATGCTGTTTCTCTACGATACAAAATATCTGAAAAGCTAATAGGTCTAGCATGTTACATGAAAATAAAATGTCATAGATGTTCAGATATTCTTGAAGTAACTACCAGCTCTAAATCTTCAAAATCACATTATGACATCAACAAAAAGTTAGCTATTGGTATGGATAGTAATTTTTAATATCTCTCATATTTTTATTATTCATGTATATATTATCTTTATTAAATAATCATTCATTTTTTAGGCATGTATGATGCTGGAATCGGTGAGACTGGTGTCAATACCTTTCTGTCTGCACTGAATGTTCCATGTGTTCAAGATAAAAGCTTAAAGCGCTATGAGAGGGCAGTAGGACCATCAATAGAAAAGCTGGCTGAAGAAAGTTGCAGAGATGCTTTAGAATTAGAAAAGTCTTTGACATTGTCAAACATGACTAATGAAGGAGAGTAAGTGGTGGAAATCTGAATAATTGTTTTTCTACTTCACAAAATAATGAATACATAATAACACTCGTATAATCCATTTATATTTTCTGATCTTTTTATATATTATATATTATATTCATAATAATTACTCGTGTAATCAATTTCTATTTTCTGATCTTTTTTTGCTGTTAATATTATTATAAATGTGTATGAGAACTGAGTTTCTATTTTATAATCAAATTAATTTACAAACATTAATGTATATAATTCCTTATCCAAAAGTAGTATCATTTATCATGTATAATTTATTCGATATTAAAATTTTTTTTATAAAACTCAATAAGTATAAAAGAAAAAGTGTTTAATATAAGTAATTTATATACTTAACAAAATACTGATTAAATATGTAATAAAAAATAATAACAAATATGAATGACACAAATACTGTCTTCGATATTCAATTTTATTGTCAGTATACCTTTTTTACTTGCATCGTTGAAAAGCTAACCTGAGCAATGACTAAAAAATCATAATATTGTTTTTTATAATATCTTTAGAGTTACAATGAAAGTTGAAATTTAATATAAGAATTGATCTTTATATTTTAATTAATTTACAACTAAAGTTTGACTTAGAATACTTTAACATTTATTCAGTAACAGACAGTTATCAACAAAAGAAAAATTTCCCTTTTGATTTAATGCAATATAATCACTACGGTTTCTTTTATTTATTTTAAAATATATTTTGCTATATTTGTGCTCGGGTCAAAAAATAAAAAATATGATATTGATTAAGACTTTAATAAATACCATCATAATAAAGTAAATGCTAATATGATCTTTATGTACTTTTTACTTTTATTTTATTTTTTATCTATTGATGCAAGGCTAACCTGACTAGTGTAATTTGAAACCTATTTAACTATAAAAGTATGTATTTTCAGTATAATTTTTTAACGGTAAAAACTAATGTATATTTTTAATTGAGATTTCATCGAGAAATTAAGTTTTTAATGTATTTTGATCGATTCACCTCTTAAAAAATAGCAAAAACAATAGTTATAACATTGAGTAAAAATATGGCAACTATATATTCTTTATTATTTCTTTCTTAGAGATTCTTCTCAACATGTACAAGAAAATAATGTTGTCGATTTGACTGCTTCCTATGATGCAGCATGGACAAAGAGAGGTCGACAATATAACAGTCTTAGTGGTATTTATTATATTTTTATAACTTTTATAAAGAAATAATTTCAATACGATATTCAATAATAAGTTCTGTTATTAGGTCATGGAACACTTATCGGGCATTTTTCAAATAAAGTTTTGTCCTATGCCTGCAGGAATAAAGAGTGTAGGAAATGTAAAGAAAAGAAACGTTCTAAGTATCATGATTGTAGAAGAAACCACAGTGGTTCATCCAAATCTATGGAGGCTGATATGGCCGTGCAAATGATTTTAAAAAATGATTTATTAATTGACGCCAATTGCCGAATACGTGTCCTCATCGGGGATGACGACTCGTCTGCTATTGCCTCTCTTAGAAAACTCTCGCCATATGAAATTATAAAATGGTCAGATTTTAATCACGTCCGGAAAACTTTTAATTCGAAGTTATACGACATGAAAATACCTGCAAGTTTAAGGGATTATTTTTCAAAAACATTTAGTTTAGCAGTTAAAAGAAATAAAGGGAACGTTGAAAGCGTTAAAATTTCTTTGGAAAATATTGTCCCTCATGCTTTTGGAGAACATGACAAGTGTGGCTCTTGGTGTGACGATAAATCGGATCATCACCAATACAAATATTTTAAACATCAAAAACCTCTGTCAGATAACACATTAAAATAAAAATTAATTAAGATAATACAGCCATTTGCAAACAACGCAGCGCAAATAGCTCAATGTGCATCAAATCAATCCAACGAATCCTTCAACAATATTGCCTGCAGTAAGCATCCGAAATCTACGTATTATGGAGGTTCTGAGTCACATACTATTCGAGTAGCCATAGCAGTATGTCAAAAAAACTTGAGCTCTGAGTACATTGTTAAACTCAATGAAAAGTTAAAATTATCACCGGGGAAGTTCACAGGCCATTTTAGAAAAAAAAAAAAAGAAAAAAGAAGAGCACAGATTTTAAAAAAGCAGACGATTCCTATTAAAAAGAGGATTATTTAAAAAAAGGAAAAGATCCTCTATTAACGCTACCTCTGCAAATAAAGAAGGCATATCCTACAAACCAGGATGTAGATGTCTAAATACTTCAGATCTTATCAGCCAAACATTTATACCAGGTGATTGAACATTTGATCATTAAAAATACATCATAATACTTATAAAAATATTTTAATAAATATTTGTTTCAGATAACGTTAATTATAAAGATTGTGTTCTCATTATTTTTGATACAGAGACCACTGGTTTACGTAATACAGATGAAATTGTTCAAGTGTGTATATTTTATTAATTAAAGCGCGCATATAAATTTTAATTTTTAATAAATATTATATAATATATATGGGAGCGTCCAGCAGAAACGGGCCACCGAGCGCGCGCGGTGCCTTTTTTCGCGTAAAAGGCGCTCTGTTTAACTCGTTCATAATCGTATGCTGCGTCTTTGAAAAAAAAAGACCTATATCGATAGATTTTTTTCTGCTCTTTCCAATGGTGCCATTGTTTTTATTGCGAAACGCTTTCTTCCGGACGAAAACTCGAGTTGAATATTGAAAGCCATTTTTCTCAAAGTATATCATGTTTTTTTTTTTTTCAAAATGAACTACATCATTGGAAAGTACAACTCTTAAGCTTCAAAACCCTATCTTGGAGAAGTTGGAGAAATAAAGGGTTTAAAAGTAACAACATGAAAAAGACAGCGCCGAGGGTCCGCGCGAGCCCCTCGCGCCCGTGCGTACGGCACGTTTAAGTGCACGCTCTATTCAATTCGCTAATAATCGTGTACCAAGTCTCTGAAAAAAGAACTAAGGACATATATCGATAGATTTTTTCCTGCTCTTTCCAATGGTGCTATTATTTTTATTCCGAAATGCTTGTGTTCGGGATTAGTACCCGAAGTGCCCGCTAGATGGCAAGCACCAAGAGCGCTACCTTCAATGAAAAACATCACCCCGCGGGCTTAAATAGAGGCCTGCGTCGCCAACTAGCCAGGTGCTTTATGCACATGCCTTATTACCTTGCCCCTTTGTCTTATTGCTTTAATAAAAAAAGCTTAATAAAATGTCTAACATTTTAAATCGTTGCTGTAATCCATTTGATGAAATAAAGCATTCATCGAAACTTAGGTTTGTTTCCGATAAACTTAAAGCTTGTTATCCGCATTTAACTGATAGAGACAAAATATGCGATTCTTGTCGAATAAAATCTAATGCTCAGATTGAAGAAGAGAGTGAGATTTCAATAGAAGATTCTAAAGAAATTATTTTTAATTTGAAAAAATTTGAATGACCAAAATTTGACAAAAATGGAAAAGATATTACTTTTGAAATTACTTCCTAAAAACTGGAGCACTCGCAAAGTAGCTAGATTTTCGAACTTGTCTCGTCGACTTTCATCGAAATGTAAATTATTTGATAACCCAGCCCAATTAAATGACAACAGAGGAAATAAAAAAATATCAAGTGATACTTTAGATCAAGCAAAGCTCTTCTATGAAAGTGATGAGAATAGTAGAATTATGCCAGGCTATAAAGATAACAAATGTATAAAAAATGATGGTGGCACAAAAAGTTACATGCAGAAACTGCTTGTTTTATACAATCTTCGAGAACTATATTTAAAATATAAGCAACAGTATCCCGGATCGAAAATAGGATTCAGTAAATTTGCCCAATGAATGCTTTATTTCATCAAATGGATTACAGCAACGATTTAAAATGTTAGACATTTTATTAAGCTTTTTTTATTAAAGCAATAAGACAAAGGGGCAAGGTAATAAGGCATGTGCATAAAGCACCTGGCTGGCTAGTGGGCGACACAGGCCTCTATTTAAGCCCGCGGGGTGATGTTTTTCATTGAAGGTAGCGCTCTTGGTGCTTGCCATCTAGCGGGCACTTCGGGTACTAATCCCGAACACAAGCATTTCGGAATAAAAATAATAGCACCATTGGAAAGAGCAGGAAAAAATCTATCGATATATGTCCTTAGTTCTTTTTTCAGAGACTTGGTACACGATTATTAGCGAATTGAATAGAGCGTGCACTTAAACGTGCCGTACGCACGGGCGCAAGGGGCTCGCGCGGACCCTCGGCGCTGTCTTTTTCATGTTGTTACTTTTAAACCCTTTATTTCTCCAACTTCTCCAAGATAGGGTTTTGAAGCTTAAGAGTTGTACTTTCCAATGATGTAGTTCATTTTGAAAAAAAAAAAACATGATATACTTTGAGAAAAATGGCTTTCAATATTCAACTCGAGTTTTCGTCCGGAAGAAAGCGTTTCGCAATAAAAACAATGGCACCATTGGAAAGAGCAGGAAAAAATCTATCGATATAGGTCTTTTTTTTCAAAGACGCATCATACGATTATGAACGAGTTAAACAGAGCGCCTTTTACTCGAAAAAAGGCACCGCGCGCGCTCGGTGGCCCGTTTCTGCTGGACGCTCCCATATATATACAGCGTGTCCAAAAAGTCTGGAAACACCCAAATAATTTCTCAGCTGAATTACTATTGGAAAATGTTAAGGTCGCCTTTGTAGTAATTTTTTACGAGGAATCCAATGGTGACCTTGGATTCGACCTTGGACCACATTTTTGAGGTTATTACAAGGTCAACCTCATTTTTTTAAATGGTAACCCCTATTTTTTATAGCGGAATCTGAAAGAGCGGAAAATTTTACGTCCGGATATGTATTAAGGTATGAGGTTGAGGTTGCCCCCAGAGGTCAAATTGAGGTCAAAGTATGATTTCTTAAAAATTTCGCGAGTTCAGTGGTAAAACAAAACAAACAAAGGTAAGGTTTGGTAAGTTCGAACGAAGACTTGAAGGTGACCTCTGATTCGACCTTGAACCTCATTTTGAGCCTCATTTTTGAGGTTATTTCGAGGTCAACCTCATTTTTTTAATTGGTAACCCCTATTTTTTTAGCGGAATCGGAAAGAGTGTGAAACTTTACGTCCAAACATGTACTCAGAACATAGTTCAAGAAGGACCTTGACGTTCATTTGAAGGTCATTTAAACTTAATGACGGTCTGATCTTGTGTAAACTTTTTAATTTTTTTAAACAGTCTAACATCTTATTTCAAGTGCTCGAATTATTTTCCATCCACTTTTTGATAGTAACCTAATCGATGATCGAAAACACCAACAGTATTTTTGATCATTTCAGTAGGAATGAGAGCTGATTCATTGTAAAATTTTTTGAAGCGTTTAAATATTGAACATTGTTACTTGTTATTTTTCGTATGGTTAGAGTGACAATAAACTATTATTCATTCCATAACCACCACAGAAAAGGGTTGGTCATCTTTCAAACATATTTTTTGAAAATTAAAAGTTCTTTTTATTTTCAACTCAAAAAGTATTTTTGGATAAGGTCTACTGCAAAGAGTAATAAAAATGAACAAACTCACTGATAGAGAAAGAATAACGATTCTCATGATGAGAGGTTGGGGACACATGCAGCGATCTTATAGGGCCGTAAGAGATATTTTTAATGCTTCATTTAGGGTTGGTGGAACTCCACTATCATTTTCAACAGTTCAAAAAACTGTTAGAAGGTTTGAAAATACCGGCACTATCAGCGATTTACCTCGATCAGGCAGACCAATGTCAGCAGGTAACGAAGAGAAATCTTTAGATGTTGTGTTAACATTCACCGAAGATCCGCATACTTCCGTTCGTAGAGCTGCTCAAGTGCACGAAATAAGTAAATCATCTATTCATAACATACTAAAGAGAGAGAAGTTCCATCCATTTAAAGTAACGCTAATACACAAGTTAAATGAAGATGATTTCGATCGTCGCGTTGAATTCTGTGATGGTATGATGGCACGCATCGTACAAAATCCAAATTTTCCATCAAATATAGTCTTCTCAGATGAAGCTACATTTCAACTTGACTCAAGCGTAAATAGGCATAACTGTAGATATTGGGCAGTTGAAAACCCTCATTGGGCAAGAGAAGCCAAGTCACAATATCCACAAAAATTAAATGTCTGGGCTGGAATATTAAATAATAGGATTATAGGACCATTTTTTATTGATGCCAATTTAAATGCAGAAAAGTATGAAACTATGTTGCGGAATCAAATTGTTCCTGCTATAAGAGAAATAGCTGGAGGACTTTAATAACACATGGTATCAACAGGACGGTGCAGCAGCTCATTATGCACGAAACGTTCGCACATACGTAGATACAGTATTCATTAATCGATGGATAGGACGAAGAGGTGCAATTGAATGGCCAGCTAGGTCCCCCGATTTAAAGCCTCTAGATTATTTCTATTGGGGTTATCTGAAGGATCGTGTATTCAAAACAAAACCCTTAAACTTAGATGAATTACGTGAAAGGATCATTGATGAATCAGCTCTCATTCCTACTGAAATGATTGAAAATGCTGTTGGTGCTTTCTATCATCGATTAGGTTTCTGTCAAGAAATGAATGGAGAACAGTTCGAGCACTTGAAATAAGATGTTATACTGTTTAAAAAAATCAAATGTGAGAGGCAAGGGGACTCACGTAAATCAAGCGCCCCATCGTGAGAGGCAAGGGGACTCACGTAAATCAAGCACCCCATCGTGAGAGGCAAGGGGACTCACGTAAATCAAGCACCCCAAAGGGAACAGATTTTACTACGTCCACGTCGTTGTTCCTGGGTAACGCTAAATGTAAAAAAATTGAACTTGACATGACTTTTAAGGACAATGTCAAGGTCACCATTAGATTTCTCGTTGAAAACTACTAAAGAATTAACCTCGCTCAGTGTGATAAAAAGTTTACACAAGATCAGACCGTCATTAAGTTTAAATGACCTTCAAATGAACGTCAAGGTCCTTCTTGAACTATGTTCTGAGTACATGTTTGGACGTAAAGTTTCACACTCTTTCCGATTCCGCTAAAAAATAGGGGTTACCATTTAAAAAATGAGGTTGACTTCGAAATAACCTCAAAAATGAGGCTCAAAATGAGGTTCAAGGTCGAATCAGAGGTCACCTTCAAGTCTTCGTTCGAACTTACCAAACCTTACCTTTGTTTGTTTTGTTTTACCACTGAACTCGCGAAATTTTTAAGAAATCATACTTTGACCTCAATTTGACCTCTGGGGGTAACCTCAACCTCATACCTTAATACATATCCAGACGTAAAATTTTCCGCTCTTTCAGATTCCGCTATAAAAAATAGGGGTTACCATTTAAAAAAATGAGGTTGACCTTGAAGTAACCTCAAAAATGAGGTCCAAGGTCGAATCCAAGGTCACCATTGGATTCCTCGTAAAAAATTACTACAAAGGCGACCTTAACATTTTCCAATAGTAATTCAGCTGAGAAATTATTTGGGTGTTTCCAGACTTTTTGGACACGCTGTATATATATATATATATATATATATATATATATATATATATATATATATATATATATATATATATATATATATATATATATATTATTATTATCTTGATTCAATATAGATTGCGTGCATCTGTGGCGAACAAAAGTTTAGTACTTATATCATGCCAAGAAAACCTATGTCACCCAATGCATCTGATGTAACTGGTATAAAAATTGTAAATGGGAAAATGTACTTGCATGAAGAAAAACTTATAGCATTACCTCCTCGAGATGGATTTCTAAGTTTTCTGCACTTTTTAAAACTACAAAAGAAAATGTGCATTCTTATTGCGCATAACTGCTTTCGGTAAGTACTATGAAAATTGTTGTCATGGCTTAAAATATTTTTTAATAGTGTTTATAGACAATATTCTAAATTTTAGATTTGATGCAAAACGAATACTCAATTTAGCAAAAGAAGTATGTCTTCTGAACGAGATTTTCATGTTTATTAAAGGTTTCTGCGACACCCTTCATGTTTATCGAGAGAAGTTACCGCAAAGAAAAAAATCGTACAGTCAACCAGTACTAGTTGCAGATTTTTTAGATCATACAGAAATTAAAACAGCTGATAACGCCATTAGCGATGTTAAAATGTTACAGACATTGCTGTTGAAGACAAATGTAGAAAACAATCTGATTTTCAAACATACTCGAACTCTTGATTTCGTACTAAACTCTAAGGATAGAGAGAACGCAATTGCAAAGATAAAAGCAACGTTGGAGAACTTAGATATATCCAAGACCATGAAATGTAAACTCGCCAAAGTTGGGATCAGTAGAGAAATTCTTTGTAAAGCTTACGAAACTGGAGGCTATGATGGCTTTGTTAAGTTTCGGAGAAAATTTATTTTTATTCTTTAATTTGAAATAGTCTAGTGAACGATTGTTCGATCGGTACCGGAACCACTGTTGAGTTCCGGAAAAAAGTTATTTTTATTCTTTAATTTGAAATAGTCTAGTGAACGATTGTTCGATCGGTACCGGAACCACTGTTAAGTCTTGAGTGTCGAGGAATCTACTCTTATATGTGTATTGAAAATTGTATGGTTTATCTTCAAATTATATTTGAATTATATTCAATTGATATATGGTTTATATTACCTTTCGACCTTGAGGTGAACTCTCGTAAATAATTAGACTGACAGCTTTGTAGCTGAATATTCACTTTATTTGATATATGAAATTATAAGAAATCTGATGTGGCTCGTATTGGCCCGTATAATAATAATCGCTACTCCTTTTGTCGACTGGAGTTGTACGGAGTTCGCGATCTGTTCACGATGACTGACTTGTGTGTTGAGAGTCGCCGTATTTATTAAGCGGTTAAATTAGGCTGAAGATGATTGAGATCATCTTATTTGGCAATGTAATTGTCTCCAATCGTATTAAATTCGGTAGTCGCATTGCGAAATGCTGATTCTAAAGAAAATATAATACGCAAGTTTGATGACCTACTACTGCGTCACGATTGCCTCGTATTAAATAATGTCAACGTTGTTGTAAAGTTCGATCGCTTCGGCGTGATGCCGCTTGCATTAAAAAGCAACGTTGTCAAAATTCGCATATACGACATTTGTATGTCAGAAAATTACTGGCGATAAATATGCATTGTTAAATTGAATTTAGAGATACGTCACAGACGTAACAGCTTATCTATTTTATTAGGTGAACACGTTGATGGTAAACCACGTGTAACAAATAATAAAAAAGTCATTAAGGCAATATTTTCTCACTTCGAAACCAAAATAATTAATATTTAACAAGTAAATATTTAAGTCAATTATTTTATTTATTTATATAAAAATTCTAGGTAAAAGCATATTAAATATGTTTAAATTAATAATGTTCAGTATTGTTATTCTTACGAAGTATCATATATTATATATGTTTAGATTATTGTCCAGTATTGATATTATATTTATTGAATAATAATGTTATTTGCGAAGCATTACTTAGTTAAGGAAAAAAATAATCAAGAAATAAAGTGATGTTATATAGTTGAATGAATGAGTTTTGTTGAAGAAATATTATATGTAATAAAAATTTTGTTTGTTCAAAAATAAAACAATATTAAATACAACAAATATTCGTAACCTTTCCATTGTCTTGTAAATACAATTTTAAATATTCCTAAACTTTTTTTTAAGAATTCAACATATTGCATATGTTTCTATTATTATTAATTAAAATAACTACGTATTTAAGTATTCATAAAATTATAGTTATTAAATTAGAACATTCCTGTATTTAATGCATTATTCCTGCATTTAGATACAATTACATTCTCATATTATTGATTATTTTTTAATAATATTTACATTATCTATGAGAAACATCTGTATCAATTTTTTAAATTTCCTCTATAACGCGGGAATGCAACGTTGCCAGTTCATACACGCATGCGCACAATTGTTCTTCTGCTACAGTATTCTTGCGGTTAGACTCAATTTTCTTCTTACACATGAAGTTTTCTCTGAAGTTCGTTCGGCGACTGCTATTTTTTAACACATAATTGTAATCTATAGGTAATGGACTATTATTAACAACTTTGCTTTTAAAGAACTTATGTTTTATCAATTCGTATGAGGGAAATTAACACGTTCGATTGCCCTTTTCCCCATAAGAGCCTGTAATAAAAGTACGAGAAAGGGACGACTGTCAAACTTTTTTTTCTCTTTTATTTGTTCGGCGACCCTACTCGGGAAACACGGCATTAGAATGTTTGAGATTTCAGCTTTCGGTAAAGATTTTTGTTTTTTGATTCTTATGTTTTTAAAAAACCGCCGAAGCCACCTTAACATACGACGCTGTCTCTCACATGGGAGTCCTCACGCGGCATCTCCTCGTGTAGCAGTTGCTGCTCGCCCGGCATCTCGTCACATGGCATTTCTCACCGGCTCGCTACATCTTGTTGGCTACGAGGCGGCCGCTATACCTCTCAACAACCACTACGCAACACTCAACTGCTGCGTTCTCAACTGGGGTTTTCATCTGGCTTCTCTCATCGGCTGCTTTGCATCCTCGCACTCATCTCAACTGCTTTCTCATTTCGATCATCACACTCATCTTACGGCTCTTCTCAACTGCTCATCGTCGTTGCGGAATAATCATCACTGGATCAACTCATCGGCGTAGACGATTAATATAATCGCTACGTACGAGAAGGTAAATACTCAATTACATGCGGCCATTTTATACAGAGGTGCGCTGCTATAGTGAACGCATAACCACGTGATATAATAGGAATTACTCAGTCACTATTGGATCAATCATATCTAATCCTGTCATCTCATTAAAACTCAAACACAGTCAAATCAATAATATTGATTATGTTGTTTATTGCATGGTTACTCTCATCAGTGATTCTCAACGTAATTCAGAAAAACTCATCCACACTCATACCGAAAAACTCATACACTCAAATTGTACAACTCACATACACTTATACAGAATTTGTAATATTCATACACTCAACCAATTATGTAACAGGCATACACTCAACCTATTTATTGTAACATTTTCACACATTTAATATCAACCTTGTATCATCAACTGTTCAATCAATTTTAATGCGTCATGTAAATTTGTAATAGTTATTTAATTTAATTGACATTTTCAATATATTATAATTTAATTTACTAAAGTGTTTGGCTCTCAATTTATTTTGTAAACACCCACAGCATGCCCTCATTATAAATTATGGCATTCTCGAACAATATAATTTAGCTGTAATAAATTTTGATTGGATATCTTCATAAGGGAACTTAGAAAACTCATTTTAACGTTAAAATAAAAGTCTTGATTAATTTTTTGATAATATTCGTTACTCTTTATATATATCTCAATAAGTGTCTACTTGAGGAATATGCGAGTTAGTAATTCTATATTTTTAAAAAATTGTAAAAAAATTGAACCGTTCTAATTATTTCAAAATGCTTGTATACAGAATGAATTGCTTTAAGAAAACATAAAATAATATTTATATCGATTTACTAATAAAATTTCAGCTTTTATTTAGTGTTTTACAAAAGGAACATTAAAATGGAAAAATTGGGACATACGATGTAGATCGTGTTTCATAATAAGGTAATTTAAACGTCTCGAGTTTTTATTAATATAATTAAACTAAATTTAAACATTGAAACACATTCAGTAAATTGATTTTATATACGGAAAGACATGTTTAAGATATGGCAAAAAGATTTTTGGTCGAAACATGGTTTACGGGGAAGATTATGAAAAACTGAAAACCCCTCCAAATTCGTTCCATAACTGGTACTTTTACCTTATACGAGCTATAAAAGTGCCCATAGTTGGAGCAGTGTGAGAATCGGCAAAAGAAGGTCTGCGCCGCTCGCGCGACTCTGTTACGCTCGAAGAAATATATATAGATATACGAGCGATCAGTGCGTTGCGTCGAGACGGAGTGAGGGAATCGGTAGAAGATGGTTCGGCTGGCGCAACTCACGAAAGTCGGCGGTGCTCGCACTAAACTGTATACAACGCGCGATCAGTTCTATGAATCGTTGCGGAGCGGGGGAAATCGAAGGTGCGGCTCGGCCGCCGCGCCGCTGGCTCGCGTAAATCCACGATGTGCTCGAACTATTAGAGGTTTGACACTACCTCTGCGGACGGCGAAGAGTGGGGGAAACCAACAGCTCGGCTTGGTCGACTCAAGCGCTTGAACATAATGTGACCGTACGGATGCTGCATCGTCGAGGCGCCTCGGCGGTGCTCAGAGGCGCTCGGAATGATTCGCCGAATTGCCGTTGGCTGCAATGTTGTTATATGAGCGCGCGTGGACTGAGTGTCTGCGCCGTTCGCGAGCCGTTTTTCAGTTTCTAGCGATTCTAGCTATGTCCCAGGCGCCGGAAAATTTGTCGCGTATCTCCCCATATAGCAACCTGCTGATGCAATTGGAAAAACTAATCACCGCTTTTTATAGTTTTTGATTCGTAGAATCTAAATTTAGAGGTTACAATTTAACAAAATTGCAATAACCTTCATTTAAATGCATTTGTTTAAACAAATAAAAACAGTCTTTTGCGATCAGAATAATTCTTTCATTTTGAATAAATTCAATAAAATCTTGATCAGCGACCTCAAAAACCTTATCTGTATACTAATGTTAAACAAAATCTAAGCTTCCCTCGAAGTGTCGAAGGCGATATTGGGAATTTTCGACCGCCATATTCAATTCGCAATTTTTAATTTTGAAAGCCTAATAGCAAAATCTTAATCATCGATCTCGAAAAGTCCTGTATTCCAATTTTTAGAAAAACTTAAGCTTTTTCGAATTTTCATATTAGTATAGATTTAGCTATTATACTTTCGCAATTTAAAATAGCGGTCCAATATGGTAGTGAAAATTCGAAAAAAGTTTAAGTTTTTCTAAAAATTTAACATTAGTATACAGAGGTTTTGGAGGTCGCTGATCAAGATTTTATTGGATTTTCGAAATTCAAAATGGCGGACCAATATGGCCGTTAAAGATTCGGAAAAGCTTAGTTTTTTCTCGAATAGAGGGTCGCTGATCACAATCTTGCTATCAGACATTCTAAATTCGAAATGGTGGTCAAAAGTTCGAATGAAGCATAGAATTCTTTTAAAATTAGTATACAGGAGTTTTCAAGGTCGCTCATCAAGATTTTGTTTTCGGACTTTGGAAATTTAAAGTGGTGGAACCAATATGGCGGTGAAAAATTTGAAAAAACCTTAGGTTTTCTCCAAAAAAAAAATAGAACAAAATTTACAATTCAATCACTTTCTAAAAATGGGGGGTTGACGAGCAGAGCGAGTAGGCGGGTACCTCACTAGTATATATATATATATATAATATATGTGCATGCACACACACACACACACACACACACACACACACACACACACACACACACACACACACACACACACACACACACACACACACACACACACACACACACACACACACACACACACACGTACACACACACGCGCAGACATACGTACACACACACGCGCAGACATACGTACACACACACGCGCAGACATACGTAGATCATAATACATTGAGTGCGTGTTATCTGAGTTCTTGAATCACTCATAACTCAAGAAAAGGATCAGCTAGAATTTTCGTTTCGATGGATTTTTTATTTATTTGACATACTTAATCGATCCACGCAAGCCCTATGCGTCACCATTTTCATACGTGTTAAGTTGGCTTCAGGCTGGGTGTGTATAAATACTGGCATCTTCCTATTTGATCTTTGCATGAATAATTATCTACACTGAAATTATTACTTTAAAACTTATGGTTTTCAGTGTAAATAATTATTTACGCAAAGATCAAATAGATAGATGCCAATATTTATAAGGGTTGTAGTTTAAATACAAGACAAAATTTTCCTTAATTTTTAGATTTAAAAGTAGCGTCAAAAAAGTATAGCATTCAAAAATGCTTGTAAATAATTTTGTTCATATTCATAAAGGCTCAAAGAATAGGAATATATTATTTCAATTTCACAAAAGATGAAAGAACAAGAAAAACTTAAACTGATGAGTGTGCCATCAAAAAAACCGCTGCCAATTCATTGGCACGTAGCTTCCTCGAAATTAATTATCTTCCTATATGTATAGTATATATTTTAAATATAAGATATGTTTAATCATTATACTTTTTTTTCAATGATTTAATAATCGGCGTTGTTATTTGTACGACAGATCTGTCGTACAAATAACCTATAACCCACTTAGAAACGTGTAAAAAGCACTGTTTTGAAAGTCTGACATGGAAGGGACTATTATTTGTTTAGTCAAACATCAATCCTTGCCTATTTTTTTTCTTTAGTCAAGCGTCAATTCTTCGGCTAAAGAAAATTGAAGGTTAGGTTTTACGTATATATAGGTATACCTATCTACAGCGATCTGGCGTACAAATAACAACGGCCTTTAATAATTCATTAATATTTAAATAATTGCATATTTTTTTCTTATTATTGAAATTATTTGTTATTTGACACTTATTTTATTAAAAAAAGTAATATTTTAAAATATAAATTTAAAAAATTGCTATTTACCCTCAGATCAACTTACTCACATTTTCAAAATCATATATAATAACTTCATTTTTGACATTATAAATATTTTATTATTCAATAATTGTGTATCTCTATTATAAATAATTGTGTACATATTACAAAAATTTAAATTATACTTCTAATTTTGATTTTTTGAATGGTCCGTTATAGTTCTCGTCATCCTTTTTTTTATTTATTATCAATAAAATATAGTTGATTGTTGATTTTATCATTTCTTACACCTTCTGAATTAAAAAAAAGCAAATAAAATATTACGTAAACACAAATATCAGTGGCAGCTAATAAAAACATTTACATAACTTTGTAAAGGCAAAATGAGCGTTTATATAATTATATAATCGTGAACCATAAATGTTTAAACTTTAAAATATTTATCTCAAAATTGAGTGAGGGTAATTCTTACTATATTCACTTCTTAAATCGTGATTATTCGAAAAATTAGTGTACACCCGACAAAGTTGATTTTTTCAGAACGTGACTAAACAATTTTAAAATCCTGCAATCTCATTGGACGATTCCAATTTAGGGTTAATGTTTACACAATAGTATACAACGATAAATGAGGAATTTCCACCATATGCTTATAGCACCATTTTCCCGATATTGTGATTTTTATGACCGCATTGTCCGGTCAACTACCTTAAATTTAATTATCCCTTGCGGTCAGATTTACCCGAGTAAAATTTTAAATTTACTGATATTATCAAAAAATAAAAAATTACAACAATTTTACTCCAGTTATTTACACCCGAGGGAAGTTGATTCTTTCCGAACGTGCCTAGTCAATTTTAAAATCCTGCAATCTCATTGGACGATTCCAATTTCCTTTTTCAATGATTTAATAATTTATTAATATTTGTAAATTTTACATTTTTTCTTGTTATTAAAATTTTTTGTTATTTCACACTTATTTTATTCAATTTGTTTAAGACACAAATAATTATTTTTAATGTTAATGATTTTGACGTGTTCAGCTGATAAAATAGGATTAATGATAAAGTATGAGTATTACACCATCTTCATAAAAAACAAAATCAAATAAAATATTATTTAAACACAAATATCAGTAGCAGCTAATAAAAACATTTACACAAATTTCTAAAGGCAAAATGAGTGTATATAAAAAATAGAATTTTTTTTCCACTTCCACCCCTATATAATCGACTATTTGGGGGTGTTCCGGGGATTCAATTTGGTCGCCAATTTTTTCTGGTAGAGTTTTATCGCCAGAATCCATAAGCAACAATAAAATCGGTGAAAAAACCAAAAGAAACGAAAATACAATTTTTTTTCCACTTCCCCTATATAATCGACTATTTTGGGGTGTTTCGGGGATTCAATTGGGTCGCCAATTTTTTTTGGTACATTTTTATCGCCAGAATCCATAAGCAACAATAAAATCGGTGAAAAAACCAAAAACAACGAAAATAGAATTTTTTTTCCACTTCCATCCCTATATAATCGACTATTTGGGAGTGCTCCGGGAATTCAGTAGGGTCGCCAATTTTTTTCTGGTACATTTTTATCGCCAGAATCCATAAGCAATAATAAAATTAGGGAAAAAACCAAAAGCAACGAAAATTGAATTTTTTTTCCACTTCCACCCCTATATAATCGACTATTTGGGGGTGTTCTGGGGATTCAAGTTGGTCGCCAATTTTTTTCTGCTACAGTTTTATCGGCAGAATCCATAAGCAACAATAAAATCGGGGATAAAACCAAAAGCAACGAAAATAGAATTTTTTTTCCATTTCCACCCCTATATAATCGACTATTTGGGGGGTGTTCCGGGGATTCAGTTGGGTCGCCAATTTTTTTCTGGTACAGTTTTATCGCCAGAATCCATAAGCAACAATAAAATCGGTGAAAAAACCAAAAGAAACGAAAATAGAATTTTTTTTCCACTTCCATCCCTATATAATCGACTATTTTGGGGTGTTCCGGGGATTCAATTGGGTCGCCAATTTTTTTTTGGTACATTTTTATCGCCAGAATCCATAAGCAATAATAAAATTAAAAAACCAAAAGCAACGAAAATTGAATTTTTTTTCCACTTCCATCCCTATATAATCGACTATTTGGGGGTGTTCCGGGGATTCAATTTGATCGCCAATTTTTTTATGCTACAGTTTTATCGCTAGAATCCATAAGCAACAATAAAATCGGGGAAAAAACCGAAAGCAACGCAAATAGAATTTTTTTTCCACTGCCACCCCTATATAATCGACTATTTGGGGGTGTTCCGGTGATTCAATTTGGGCGCCAATTTTTTTTCTGGTACAGTTTTATCGCCAAAATCGATAAGCGACAATAAAATCGAGGAAAAAACCGAAAGCAACGAAAATAGAATTTTTTCTATGGACTGATCGACATAAACGGTGCTTTGGGGGGTGGGAGTGGCTTGTTTTTGATCTGTTTTTTGTTTTTTACATGTATTTTATCATTTTTGATGATAATAAACTCCGCCAATTGGAAAAAACCGATTTTTCAAAAATCGATTTTTTGTTGGAGCCTAACGTTGCAAGCTTCAAGCACATCCTTACACATACTCTGTTTAGTGTTCGTGTAACTATTGCACAAACAGTAACACCTCCGGAAACCATAGATAGAAAGACCTTCAAAAATATTGGTCCTGTAAATAATTTTATACACTCAATATTTAACCAAGTTGATGTGTTTTTCAATCAAAGACATGTTTCCCCACCCAATAATGCGTATGCTTATCGATCATACATTGAAGCTTTATTAAACTATCGGTCTATAGCTAAAAAATCTCATCTCACCAGCGCATTATGGTACACCGACACCCCCGGAAAAATGGATGCTACAGATGACGGAAACGAAGGTCTTACAAGCCGTCGAAACCTTATGGGCGAGGAGAAAAACATAGATATGATTGGGTAATTTACATTGTGATGTTTTCAATCAAGACAAATTATTAATTAACGGTGTCGAAGTACGTGTGCGGCTCGTACGATCCCGAGATAGTGTTGTCTTATGGACCCCGCAGGACTCTACACTGCACGAATTAACGAAGCTGCTCTCTTTGTACGCCATGTCAGACTTAGTCAATGTATTGTATTGCCTCACGAGAAAGCACTTTCAATAACAACAGCTAAATACCCCCTAACACGTGTAGAAGTTAAAGTTATTACAATGCATAGTGGTATTCACGGAGAAACGCTGGATAATGTCATTTTAGGGCAGGTACCAAAAAGAATTATTGTTGGCTTTGTAGAAAATAAAACTCTTAACGGCGATAAGAGTCTCAATCCGTTTAACTTTAAAAATTTCAATATAAATTACTTGTGTCTACATTGATGACGTACAAGTACCGTCTAAACCATTACAACCTGATTTTAAAACGAATAATATTGTACGTATGTTGATGCATATCATACTTTATTTTTTGTTACAGGTATACATTATTTAAATGAGTAATTCAATTTCACGCGAAGCTTATACCAATGGATATTGTCTTTTCGCTTTCGAATTAAATCCTGATTTATCAGCAAATCAAAACACACATCGGAATCTAGTAAAACATGGTAGTGTAAGAATTGATGTTCGTTTTGATGATCTGTTAAGCAGTACAGTAAATTGTATAATTTATTCTGAATCTGAAAATATACTTGAGATTGATTCGTCACGTCAAGTTCTCGTGGACTATAGTGGGTGAGATGGTAGGGGAAAGTAGTAGTAGTGGGGAGTAAAGGTTAATGGTTCGAAAATGTTTCTGATGTGTCAGTCGTTGATTGGACGTTGATGTGTTTAAAACTATGAAGATGGATATCGTCGTAGATATACAGCGTGCCAAAGATTATAAGAACCGTGCGTTACCGAAAGAAGTGGCAGTTCTTTCATTACAAATAATGGCACTATGTCAAGAGGCTAGAAAAGAAAACGATTGGTTATCACGAAACCATCACGGACTGAACTGGTTTGATCAATGTGTTTCCGAAAAAGTCTTGTTCAAAAACCTACAAGAAATTTGTAAGAGAGCAAACAGTATTTATGTTCGTGGTGGTATGAAAGTGGCGATTTTACGAAAAATCACTACACGACACATTATAAATTTAGAGTTTGAGGAAGATTTTCCACCATTTCACAAACCCACAGCATCTGGTAATTCCTGTATGCAACATTCTTTAAAATTCGGTTTTTCAAAATTTAGTTGTGCTTTGAACAACGCCTCTAACAAGGAAGGTACCCCAAGTGTAAGTCGCCGATTTGGACGATATTGCAATATGTTGTAGTACATTAAAAAATAAGAGACACGTATTTTTTTTACGTGCTGATAGACACTTTAAGGGGGTGAAATCTACCCCTGAAGTTCACCCTCAAAAACAGTTTTTTTTCAAATATTTCAAAAACGAATAAAGCTAGTTTAATGAAACCGACGTCAAAAGTTGTAGAATAAAAAAGCCTTCAAAACAGCATTACTTTCAATTTTAAGTGTAGCAACCCCTATTTCTTTTTTTCAAGAAAACTAAGCTTTTTTCATCAATTTTCAGCTATAAAAATTACAATAAATTATATATCGCCTCAAAACTGATTCCATTTAAAAGAAAATTAAAAAATAAAGTTGACTTGTCTCGTGGTTTTAGCCAAAACTATTTTTTAGGGGGTAACTACCCCTTATTTATATTTTGTTCGTTATTTCAGAAATAAATAAAGATACCTTAATAAAACCAACGCTAAAAATTTTAAAATAGGAAAGGCTTCAAAACAGCATTACTTTCAATTTTAAGGGTAGCAACCCCTATTTTTTTTTCAAGAAAACTAAGCTTTTTTCATCAATTTTCAGCTATAAAAATTACAATAAATTATATATCGCCTCAAAACTGATTCCATATAAAAGAAAATTAAAAAATAAAGTTGACCTGTCTCGTGGTTTTGGCCAAAATTATTTTTTAGGGGTAACTACCCCTTATTTATTTTTTGTTCATTATTTCAGAAATAAATAAAGATACCTTAATAAAACCAACGCTAAAAATTTTAAATAAGAAAGGCTTCAAAACAGCATTATTTTCAATTTTAAGGGTAGCAACCCCTATTTTTTTTTTCAAGAAAACTAAGCTTTTTTCATCAATTTTCAGCTATAAAAATTATAATAAATTATATATCGCCTTAAAACTGATTCCATTTAAAAGAAAATTAAAAAAATAAAGTTGACCTGTCCCGTGGTTTTAACCAAAATTATTTTTTAGGGGGTAACTACCTTAATAAAACTAACGCTAAAAATCTTAAAATTAAAAAGGCCACAAATCTGTATCACTCTCAATTTTAAGGGTAGGAACCCCTATTTTTCTCTTTTTAAGGAAATTAAGAGACTTTATTGACTTCAATGGTGAAACTTATCGATTTTTATCGACTTCTACTAACTTTTTCTAGCAGGGAGGGTAAAGTGTTTATTATTTTTTTCTGAAAAAATTGCGTAAATAATCAAAATTTAGTGAGATTAATTTTTTTTCAAAAAAATAATAAAAATTAAAGTTACGTGTTGCAGAAAAATACAAAATGAAATGATAACTAATGTAAATATGGTTTTTGTTTTAACAACACAAGTTTTATTATTACTATTACTACAAAAAATTTAAAGTATTCTCAAAAAAGTAATTGTTTGTCGAATAGCTCGAGGCATTATGGATTGTAAGTTGTACAATAATGATATTCTTCAAAAAAGTGTTTTAAGCATAAAGATTTTTTACACCACGAACATCTAACAATTGCAACATTATTACAACCATTGATCTCACAATGCCTTGCACAGGAATCTCCGAAACTGAAACTTACGGGGTCATCGAAATCTCCTGGTCGATTCACAAGATACCCACTTTTATACCACGAATATTTAAATAGATTTTCATATCGTGGAGATGAAAATTGGTTATGAACCAAAGACTGTAATTTAATTATATTATTTCTCAAATGTAAATTTAAGTCTTCGTCTATGAGCAAAACATGGTCTGAAAAATGTTTAACATAGTTCTTCCATGTGCGGAATCCATATACATCTAACGGCTGTATGTTTCCAGTCGTTCCTGTAGGTATCATTTTGAGATGTAGTGTTTGTGACGAGGAGCACGCATTATAGCTGTGCCCTCGTCGCCTCGCATTCCTCGTTGCCCGCGCTGGCCAGAGCCCGTGTACGCACAAATAAATGTTCATATATTTACACGGGCTCTCTTGTTTTGAGGATTCGGCAACGATGCGAGGTGTGAGAGAAGACACACACACATGAAGGGCGCTGGAGAGGGAGAGAGCGGCCGAAGGAGCACGGCTGCCGCGGCGAGAAAAGGAGTCGCGGGCAGTGAGTACCAAGTGATTAGTCGAAGTGCGCGCACGCGAAGTTCCCTTCGCGCCGACCAACACAGAGAGAGAGAGAGAGAGAGAGAGAGAGAGAGAGAGAGAGAGAGAGAGAGAGAGAGAGAGAGAGAGAGAGAGAGAGAGAGAGAGAGAGAGAGAGAGAGAGAGAGAGAGAGAGAGAGAGAGAGAGAGAGAGAGAGAGAGAGAGAGAGAGAGAGAGAGATAAACCTTTATTTACCAAATAATGGCAAAAATATAAAATATACAATGTAAAATATACATAGAACTTACAAAACTTAATACTATTAAAATTTTTATCATGTAGATAAAATTTCGGTAAATAAATAAAATAGAATATTCTAATAAATACATTCTTGATTTGGTCAAGATTTTTAAACTAGTAATTGCAGTACGAATAAATAGCGTACACAGTCGGTTAAAATATCACATTTTGATTGCAAAGAGCCAGTGTCAAACTCCATTAAAACGAATTACAAAATAACGAAGTACAAAATAACATAGAATAAATTAGAAAACATCGTTGGTGTACAATGATGGAGTTGTTCTCAAATGTGCTGACGCCTCCACCGCCAGATAGGAGGGCTAGGCATCGACCTCGAGAAGATGTCTGCGCACCGCTCTCTTAAAGCATGATAAGGATGGAAGGTGACGTAGAGAAGGAGGGAGCCTGTTCCAAAACTGGGCACCTTGAACTTGGAAGGCATTGAAACCTGTTGAGGTGCTCACCTTGGGAATTTGTAGTTCAGGCGTGTCCTTCCTACCGGGCAGTCTGGACTTCTTCTCGGTGAAAAAGGACGCGAGGTATGAAGGTTCATGTAACCTGGTTATCTTATATAATAAAATGGCTTGGAAGTACTGCCTGCGCGAGTCAGTACGAAGCCAGTCCAGACGTTTGCGGTAGGGGGTGATGTGTTCATCTCTCCTCATCCCAAAAATATATCTCACACACGAATTGCTAAGTCGCTGTATTCGTATACGTTGTTCGTCCGTAGCGTCTAAGTATACCACCGTGCAGTAGTCAATGTGCGGCTGTATAAGTGATTCAACCAACCGCCTGCGAAGCGTCTCAGTGGTACACGCCCTGATAAACCGCAAACTATACAGGGCTTTATTAACTTTTTAGTTAATACATCAATGTGCGGCTTCCAAGAGAGTTTGCTATCCAATGTAACACCAAGACTCACGACTGTGCCACTAAGGGACGAAGATGCCGTCCTGAACCTCAACGCCAGCCAAGTTTCTTAACTCAATGTCATTGACATTTTTTCTGGATCCAAATACAATAGCCTTCGTTTTGCTAGCGTTAAGATGCAGGCCGAAGCCCCCCGCCCAGTCAGCAACCCGTCGCGCCGCAACAGCAAGTTGATCAATACCTTCCAGAATTTTATCTTTGGCTATGTGAAGATATATCTGGAGATCGTCTGCATAGAAGATGTGCTTCGTCGTCTGTCCATTTAGTATCTTGTGTAAGTCGTTGACGTAGAGGCTAAAGAGCAAGGGACCCAGGACAGACCCCTGAGGTACTCCCAAGTTTGTTTCCAACCAATCGGAGTTTCCATTTTTGCTCGAGGTTACCATTTGGGAGCGACCCTGTAAATAAGATTTTACCCACAGGAGCGCTGACCGTGCGAACTCCAGCTCTTTCAGCTTGCGAAGTAGTTTAGTAGGCGATATGGTGTCAAACGCCTTGCTGAAGTCAAAGAGTAGTAAGAGTGTTACCTCTCTTCTGTCGATGGCCATGCGTACGTCATCAGTAAGTTTAATAAGTGCCGTTTGTGTGCTGTGATGTTTTCTGAAACCGGTTTGGAGGGGATCAAGTAAGTTATTTTTGTTTAAATACTCCATGATTTGTCCATGAGCAATCTTCTCAAGCACCTTGGACAGGAAGCAGAGCAACGCTATGGGGCGAAAATCAGCCGGATTGGATGGAGAAGCATTTTTCTTTAGAGCAATTACTCGTGCCTGCTTCCAGATGCTCGGGAAAATTCCTCTTGCAAAAGAGGTGTTGAAGACACTTACAATGAACTCTCCGATAGCCGGGAGTGCTTTCACGATCACCTCTTGGGGAATCCCATCAACTCCTCTTGCTTGCGAGGAAAAGTGTGATATAGCAAGGACAACTTCGCATAAATTTACTGGTCTGAATGAGAAGCCGTCATCGCTTACAGACCAGATAATGTCCTTTGCTTCTTCGATATTTTCAAGTGGAGAGATGGATATCCCCGCGAAGTGAGCGTTCAGTTCCTCCGGCTTAAAACCATACAACTCCTCTTCAGCACTCTTGGGTAGGAGGCCGAGGTTCCGCATCTCCTTCCAAATATTCTTATTATCATCAAGAGCGTCTGACAGATGTTTGTGCAGGAAGGATGTACGCTCTTGTTCAATGCGAACGTCGACCTCACTGGTGAGCCGAAGAAACTCGCCGAGCAGCTCCGCACGCCCAGTACGCTTATAGCGACTGTGCGTAGCATTACGCTTGTCGACGAGCTGCCTTAACTCAGGACCAAACCAGGGAGCATATTTTTTCTTTTGACATACTGTTTTTAAATTCGTTAATTGCTGTATTTAGATTTTCATTGAGTATATTTAAAGCACTCTCCAAATCGGCTTCAATTAAGTTTGTGTCTGTCCAGTCGTGGCAAGACAAGATGTCAACAAGAGAAGTACTGTCGATGCTTTTAAAGTTCCTGTAAGAGAAGGAGCCTGTTACAGGTGCAGGAGAAAATATATTAATGGTTGCATCAATGACACAGTGCTTGCCAAAACTGGGCAGCCACTCGTTATTGTGATTTAGTATAACATCGCAACTGTCTGTCAGTATTACATCAATCCATGTGTGAGATGTTGGAGTGTGGTGAGTTGGCCCATGCTGAACTATCTGGAGAGATAACTCCTCAGATAGACGCTTTATGGTGTTAGCGTCATCGGACCCGGATAACAAGTCTGCATTCAGATCGCCCATGAGTAATTTATGGCTATAATCGCCACTAAGGTCACGTAAAACATCAAAGAGATCACTATCTTTTTGCATGGGTATCTTTGGGGGTCTGTAGAATAAGCCAACGAGTATTGGAGGAGAGTTGCCCTGCTCTACGCTACAAAAAAGGTACTCAGGGATACCGGGTTTCCCCGGTCCCTGGGTATTAGAAAAAGCTAATTTCTTCACAGTAAAATCACTGCGTACATACAGAGCAATCCCTCCCCCATTGATGTTCCGGTCTTGTCTGATGACTGTATATCCCCCGATCCGAATGAGGCTGTCATCCACGACCGAGCCTAGCCAAGTTTCTGCGAGCCCAAATATGCTGTAAGATGGATTATCAGCTAGGAATAGGCGAAGTCCCTCAATACGAGCCCTGATAGCGTTCACATTGAGGAACCCAGCCCTAAGGAACCTCTCCCCTCTCCCAACTGGTCAGGATGAGCTGACCGACTTGCCCGCCTGAGCTTTCTCCAGCCCGTCCCGTTCGTTGCGGTCTCTGTCATTACGGTCAGAGTCCTTGTCTGTAGTTGGCCGTTTTTTGCTAGGTGTTGCTCGGCACGCCGTTTGAATAGCCTGCAAATCGGCAGTCGTCGAGAAAACATGCGCCCGCTCTCCCCCCTTACGCCTGGCCAAAAATCTGCCTCCCGAGTGCCATATATACTTGAAGCCCAACCCCTGTGCAATGGACTTCAAGCTTTGGAATAACTGAAATTTATTGTGGGGCAACATCTCATTTATAAAAATTTTGTGAGATGGCACAGAGAGAGAGAGAGAGAGAGAGAGAGAGAGAGAGAGAGAGAGAGAGAGAGAGAGAGAGAGAGAGAGAGAGAGAGAGAAGCACTTGAGAAGCTGCTGGTGCGGAGAGAGAGAGATGCTCTCCTCCGCCTTTAGTCAGCTGCCTCCTGCATCACCGCTGCACGTTCATCATCGGCCATCAGCACCGCATGGTGCCGCGAGCACGACTCTTCGGCGAGCAAGGCGAGTAGCCGTGGTTTCGGCCTTGCGCTGGCCAGCGCGCGCGTGCGATAGTGAGAGCGAGGGTTTGTATCGCCGTTGAGCGCCGAGAAATCGGCAGCGCACGGCGATCACCCTCGACTTAGAGTGCGGGGCCGAGAAAACCCCGATTGCGAGGTCACGCTGCGGCGTTGACATGTAGTGCACGTATCGCTATCATTACCGGCGCGGTTCGTCGGGTACTCAAATCATCGGAAGTGAATTGTCGGGTTTATATGTTAAAAGGATAAATAAAGAAACAGTATTTGTAAACGAGAAGTGAGTACTTGTGGGCACCCTTTTTTCCGCCTTTCCTCTCAGCACAGGAGTCGGCCTCCCACCGACTCCGCAGCCGTCGGAGCTTCAGCCTCCGGTCCTGCTAAATAAATAACTTGTGCGTTGTTGCCAGGGAAAAGTGAGGTGCAACGTTACATGTTTTATCGTGTGGCGTAACTTCCTGTACAATCGTTGGACAATGACCACTCCACGAATCAATTGGCAGCATGCTTCTAGGTCCAACTTGAGGAAAATATACCTCTTTTAACGACGCCTTAAGGGGGCTAGACACCTTTTTTCTGTGAAATAAGAAGTCACATTTTAATAGATAAATTTAAACTAATTATTTCATACTTTTTACATATAAAAGTGGGTATATTTACCTTACCATAAAACTTTCTCCGATGGGCCTTTTATATGTCCAGAACCATAGTCATCGATGAAACAAGTTTTTTCACTAACCGTAAGCTTTGAAATTTTTCTGTGGATGGATTGACTCCAGATTTGAACTAAATTACTCCTGAATAGTATAATTCTCATATGAGTGTAGGGATTTAGGATTAAATGTCGGAGAAAATTTTTACATCAGAAAAATTATGAAAAAATATAAAAAATTTTAAAAAATTAAAAAAAAAACTCTTGAAAAACAGCACAATTTTTTTGTTCTCATTAGATCAAAAATCCCTACACTCATATGAGAATTATACTATTCAGGAGTAATTTAGTTCAAATCTGGAGTCAATCCATCCACAGGAAAATTTCAAAGCTTACGGTTAGTGAAAAAACTTGTTTCATCGATGACTATGGTTCTGGACCATATAAAAGGCCCATCGGAGAAAGTTTTAAGGTAAGGTAAATATACCCACTTTTATATGTAAAAAGTATGAAATAATTAGTTTACATTTATGTATTAAAATGTGACTTCTTATTTCAGAGAAAAAAGGTGTCTAGCCCCCTTAAAGAGTTCTACAAATTTTGATTTTATTTAAATGTGTCTTCCGAAATAATTAACGTTTTATTTTTAGAAATTAATAGAACGTGATTTTACCTGAATTAAGTTTTCCAGATGTCGAGGATGTAACATATACGTTTGTAGGCACAAACAAATTTTGTGAGACAATTGGTCCAAATTCTCCGCTTCGTTCCTTTAATACTAAAAATAATGGTGATAGTAACTTTCCTGTGGCTGAAATTGTCGGCTATACAGTATAGCTATCAGTTGTTGATGTGACCGACTGTACAAGGCACTGTAATTTCTTTTCTCCTTCAAAAGCAAGAGATCGACCAGAATGCATTTCCAACTGAAAACCAGACTGGTCTGAATTATATGTATTGTCAGCGCATATTTGATTAATCAATTGTTTGACTTCTGTTACGAATTCTACTTCTTTTTTATGCAAATCATTTCTATTTTCTATACTTTTTTTTGTGATAAATTTATTAATTTTTCGAGAAACAATTCTATGGGTGTTTTTAAATTTTGAAAGCCAATGTTTTCAAGCTGTAAATCATACGTCCTCATTTCCGATTAATTTTCGTGTTTGTAGAGCCCATCTTCTTAAATCGTTGTCATGAATTATTAATCCAGCTTCAGTAGCAGCTTTAAAATTTTCTAGTGTGAAATCGCAAATTCTTGCAATTTTTTCTCGGTAAGTTCCACCTTGATTGATTTGGTGAGCCGAGCGATGTAACTGTGTTTCAGAACTGACTTTCCTGAATCTATTTTGAACTGTTTTAAGCGATAAATTCTTTTTTGTTTTTCCACTTCTCCAATATTCTACAGCCCTTTTTTTGTATTCAAAACTCAATGGTTCTTCATGTCCCGTACATTGATCCGTAGGTAATTCAGGATAGTAAGGAAGTGTATGTCAATCAACATCTTCCACAATACGTGCATCTGTTTCTTTATATTCTTCTTGAAAATCCAACGATTTTTCCATTATAACATCTATGCTATTAGACGATTCCATTAAATCTAACAGTATCATTTGGAAATGGTCTTTTATTTCTATTTCTTTAATATTATAAGGGCTATCTTCAATATCAAGTGTTTGGAAATAGGCAAGCAGCAAATTAATAACATTCAGAGGATTAATTTTCATTTTGAATGCTAAAATAATCAAACATTTATAAGAATAATTGCATACAGAAATAGTGTCTTTACAACACACATATATAGAACGCTGAAAATAAAAACATTTTTTTAATTTGTATGCGTCACCCCTCTAAACGTTACATTACTATGTTGCGAGAACATAGCTATTTCTCAATGAGTAAGCTTTGTACGTTGTACGTTGTACGCTTTTACTGATGTACGCCATCATGCGACCAATGTCTTTTTACCGGGAAATATTTGTTTAAATATTAAAAAAATACCATATTTTCACAAGATAATAATGTTGCATTTAAAAAGGCGACACATTCAAATAAAACAAATATTTATACTTTGGGCCATCCTGTTAAGAATCTATTAAGAATATCGTATCTGTATATTTCTTTACTAAAGCGCTTGATTAAAATGAAAAGACGGTAATCTCGAGTTTTTTTTTTAAATTTGTAAACAGTAATCATAAGATGTATTGCACAATGCCTGTTAATTTAGATTTATTAAAATTAAGATTTAGTTATTTAAAATTATTATTTGTATGTAAAATTTATTATTTGTAAAACATCTAATAGTAAAGGAACCGTATACAATTTTGGCTAAAAATTGAATCAGGAGTCTATAATTTTGTTAATAACAGAAAGTAAACAATACAGTATACACAATAAAGTATATTTTTATACATTTTTTAATTTTCGTAAAAATATTAAAAATACTTTATGCACTTATAAATCAGGATTTTTTTAATCTTTAAAATTAAAGAAAAATCAATTTAAACTATTTGTGCTCTATAACGTCAAATGTGTCTCCAAAAAATGTAACAATATACGAAATTGCATACTTTCTAATATGTTCATTAAAAATAATGCAAAATATAATTTTGAAAAGCTGTTATAATTTTCTTAAAGCCTATAGACAGATACGAAATTCTTACAATTAATGCATTAGATCTGATATATAAATAGACATTTACCTGTAGTTTTGTAGTGCTGCTGACATTAAAAAAAATGAATTGATGCAATATTACAGCCACAATATTGTAGAAATAACCACTTTCACAAAACAACACTGCACGACTGGAACTCTACCGATTTATAAATACAATGTTTGCCAGCAATATATGAAACTACGAGTTAAATCACCAATCTATAAATATCCGCCTCATAATAACATAAAAATAACATATTATTTTCTCATTCACAATCAGCGATTACTCTTATTTACTGCATAAAAATCACTTACATCCACGTACACACACGCACTCACACATTAATTTTTTTTAATGCTTTATTTATCACGTATCAAAACGGTACGATTGCCTTTGACGAAGTATTTATAATAATACATAAAATATAATAAAGGGAAGTAAGAACATAATGAACTTACAACATATAAAAGTTTAAATAAACATGTTACTTTTCTTGTGGAATTCAAGTCAAAATTAGTTTTTCGAAAAAGCTTTACAATAATCCGTTTAAACAAGTAGTTTAACCAAACTAATTTTGCAAAATTAATGATAAATTAGTATTTCGTATTGCCCGAAAGCGCTAAAATTACATAGCGTTTGTCTGTTATTGGTCAAATTTTTATGGTCAATCTTTTCAATGGAATGGTTTTTAAAGAGATATATTTATTGTAATTTTTATAGCTGAAAATTTGATAAAAAACTTAATTTCCTTTAAAAAAATAGGGGTTGCTACCCTTAAAATTGAAAGTTATGCAGATTTATGGCCTTTTTAATTTTAAGATTTTTAGCGTTAGTTTTATTAAGGTATCTTTATTTATTTCTGAAATAATGAACAAAATAAAAATAAGGGGTAGTTACCCCTAAAAAATAATTTTGGCCAAACCACGAGACAGGTCTACTTTATTTTTTAATTTTCTTTTAAATGAAATCTGTTTTGAGGCGATATATAATTTATTGTAATTTTTATAGCTGAAAATTGATGAGAAAAGCTTAGTTTTCTTGAAAAAAAAATAGGGGTTGCTACCCTTAAAATTGAAAGTAATGCTGTTTTGAAGGCTTTTTTATTCTACAACTTTTGGCGTCGGTTTCATTAAACTAGCTTTATTCGTTTTTGAAATATTTGAAAAAAACTGTTTTTGATGGTGAACTTTAGGGGTAGATTTCACCCCCTTAAAGTGTCTATCAGCACGTAAAAAAAATACGTGTCTCTTATTTTTTAATGTACTACAACATATTGCAATATCGTCCAAATCGGCGACTTACACTTGGGGTACTTTCCTTGTAAGTTAAAAACGTGGTTGAACACACGTGGTAAAACTCAAGTTGCTGACGAGTTTATCTTTGAACCACACATTAACCTCTGCGATGAACAGTATACAAATTCAATGGATTTTATCTCGAATTCCTACTCACGCTGTGGGGGTCTTTACGGCAGATCAAATTCCCCTGGTTTAAACGGGACCGACAGCTTTTATTTTCAACACCCAAAGTCACGATAAATCTGGTTTGCATTGGGTGGCAATTTACGTCAATAAAAATGGTGATGCCTGGTACTTTGATAGTTTTGGTGTATCTCCTTATATACCCGACCATATAAACTGTATTCGAAGAAATGTTAGAAAATTTCGATGGAATTCACGACAACCGCAAAGTGAAAATTCAGATACATGTGGTTATTTTTGTCTCATGTTTTTACATTACATATCTGTTGGTCTTGGAATTGGACATTTTCTTGAAAACTTTTCTTGTAACTTACACAAAAATGATCAAATTGTTAGAAATTATGCTTCAAAATTGTATACGGGCACATTTCCCCGCTACCATTACCAGCCCCCACTACTAATACAACCCCAGTACTATCCTACCTCTTTCAATAGAAAATCTCCACCATCAGTATGAATAGTATAAACGTCTATCATAACGTATTCATTAGTTCACTCGATCACTCCTGCTGAAAATAATACATAAGAATGGCTGGTCAAGGCAAGCGTAAATACAAGACAACAATGGCTGGTCAAGATAGTGTTTCCAAATATCATTGTCATCAGCTAATGCTGATGGTGTACGGACTAAACTAATCTTATACCAAGAAAATCACAATTGATCTAGAAAATAAGAAAATTGGTGGTGAATTTCTGCCTGTCATCCGTCTTAGTTCTAACGACTTTGTTGGTATATCGCTTACCGTGTCTTACTCGCATTTATTTGAAGAAATTTTTGAAACTGAAGATTGTGATATGCTGGATAAAAAGATGCCCTTTTGCCAGTTTAGCATAAGACTTATTATGAATTATGGTGACAAAGCAATTGAACTTGTGGAAGAAGATTCACAGACGTCAGATGATCAACCACCAACGAATCAGTACCGACGTAGTTTAATATTTTAAAAAGTTTCTTTTGATAGATTAAAAATATTAAAACATTGTATACGTGTGAGAGTGATATTTTTATTAGATGTAACCTGTAACATAGAATATATTATTAATACACTTTCTCGTTATTTCAAAGAAAAATTGCAAGAATTACAATCATCGCAATATACGCATTTCTCTAAGAACGATGTATTAACTTATGCGGAAAAATTTGGAATACCTAATTTTGATAAAGTTTATGATGAAATAATGGCTAAAAAATGATATACCAATATCAATACAGATTCATAGTGTTATGTCTTTAATATACGAACTTGTATCATTACATTTAGAAAATATTATATTTTTAATGAATAAAAAGGTGTAAATGTATCAAACTTGTTTTGTTTACACTTACCTTTATCAATCCTATTCTAAAATACCTCTTAGTCTTAAGGTTCAATATTATAAAGTTAAATATTATAAATTTTAAGTTGTAGAGTTGAATTTGAAATCATAGACATATTGTTACCTTCTTCCACGGATTATGTGATAAGGTTTATTTAATGTTTATATTTCTTTTAATTAATACTGTTACTTATTACTTTCAATAAAGAGCCTAGAAGAGTCGCTGTCATTCATCTCATCAAACATCATTTAAATCATAGAGTTAAATTTTATAATTAAAAAAGTTAAATTTTAATTATAGAGTTTAATATTATAAATTTCAAAATATTGTACCACTATGGACTAGATGGCGAATTCCCACCTCTGACCTTAGTTGGAGTGGGGGTATTATAGGAGTATCTACACTGTTAAAAATATCATTAAATTTAATGCACTTTTAATGTACACTTGCGCATTAATTTTCATGAACTTGTAACTTAAATATCATTTAATGCACATTTACCATAATATTAATGTGAATCTATACAATATTAATGAAAGTACATTAACATTAAAATTATTGTACCTGTACATAGAAATTACTGTACGAGTACATGAAATATCTGTATTATTATTAAATTACGAGTGTAAATTAAAATTAATGTCTCATGCACAAAGTTTAATGAACATCATGATAAAAATTACAGTTCACGTGCATTAAAATTAATGTTGAAGATAACGAAATTTAATTACATTTCATAATATTACATTACATTATACGAATAATTAAATCAACTAATGCACATTAAATTTAAAGTACCATGCTTTAAACTTTATGTACATAAACATAAATTATGCAGCTCATGTGCATTAAAATTAATGTGAATGTGAAACAAATTTAATAAACTTTACATGAAATTTCATGACAAAACGAAATAGGCTTTTCCAGTACTGAGCATTAAATTTGAGTAACGATCCATTGAATTTCATTCACATCCGCATAAATAACACAGTTCATGTGCATTAAAATTAATGTCATGATATTAAAAATTTAATTAACTTTACATGAAATTTTATGACAAAACGAAAAAGGATATTCCAGTTCTAAGCATTACATTTGACTAACGATCCATGGAATTTCTTTTCCATCCCCATAAATAATACAGTTCACGTGCATTCAGATAAAATGATAAAAATGTAGATTCCTACTTATCGACCACAACGGTTTTTATTTAATTAAACAATTTTTTAATATTTTTTCGGAAAGATACATCAATTATGCACTCCGCATATGTAAATACTGCATTCAGGAATTTTTTTGAAGGGTTCTACCAGTAATGGCACAAGAAATATTTTTTTTGCATTATGTCGGTATCTCACATCACCTTATGTAGATATGGATGTACCGGCACCTGAATTTTATTTTTATTATCGTATTGAAATACTAATTTTAGAACAAAGTGTTCTGTCACGCTTTCCGGAATGCCATTAAGTACACTCTATTAAATTTTCAAATGATTTCACTGATTACATTTTTCAAAAATCGTTTTTAAAATGTTTGAGGCTTGGTTCTGATTAATTACAAATGACAAAAACGTTTTTGGAAAATCTAATGGATGGAATCATTTGGGAATTTAATAGAATTACTTAACGCCATTTCGAAGGGCGTGAAAGAACGCATTTTTCTAAAATTTTTGTGTATATGTGATGCAAGAAATAAAATTTAGGTGCTGATAAGGTAGGGATCTATATTGGAGTTGAACATGATCTTAAAATTAATAACATTTTTAACAGAGATAGATGCAAGATATTAAATATTAAAATCTCTTGTTTAAACACGAAAAAAAAGGAAATTCAGGTGCCGGTAAGGTAGAGATCGTCACGGTACATATGGCTTTAAGAAACATTTTTAAGTTAATCAAATTGAATTAATTAATGTCTTAAAGTAAGTTACTCATTTTCTTAAAATATTATCTAAATAAATAATTACTAAAAACCATTAATATTTTTGATGAATGTATAATATGAATTGAATGAATATGGATAGTGCACCTTATATAGATGAAAATGTCCAAACTGTTACAAGCGAGCGATAGCGTAACGGATAGCGTGCGTGCATAGTAACCCAAGGGTTGCGGGTTCGATTCCCGGTTAGGTCGAAAATTTTATGTAAGTTTTTTTCTGCGATAATAATAATGCGATTAATTTAAGAGACAAGTTTCTTTAATGAAAATGCGAAAATTTATAATATTAAAGAGTTGTATGCATAAATTAACAATTGTTGCTGACACAACATAAAGACGGTGAGGTAAGTAAATATATTATAATAAATTTGAATCAATATAAATAATTTCAATTACAAACTGTGTAGCATTATTAAATTTTGTAAAAATTTTTTATCTTTACAAAATAAAAAAATAATTTGTTAAATAAAAAGAAAAAAACATTATTTTTTAACCAAGTAAATAATGTTTTGACCTAAGTAAAATTTTACTAGAAATTTCAAATACGTTTATGTTAAGTTTTATGCATTCAATTGAAATTTCAGTTTACGGCAATTTTTTTTAATAGGTAGCAATGAAAATTTCCAGTACATTTACAGTACATTAAAGATTTGGATAAATTGTAATGCAGATTTTCATTAATTGAAATGCAAATTTGCATTAATTGTAATGCAGATTTGCCTTAATTGTAATGCGGATTTGAATTAAGAATAATGCACATTGCATTAAATTCAATTTACTTGTACATTAAATTTCATATTTTTTTCCAAAACAAGCTGCATTAAAAATAATGTACATTGCATTAAATTTAATGTATATTTACATTAAATTTACGTTACGCCCTTAAACTGTTTTAATGCACCTGCTTGAAATTTGCTTCCAGCACATGTGCATTAAAGTTAATGTAATTTTTTTTACAGTATATAATACATCCCCTCCCCTGTGGTGGGAGAACGGTCAGTGGTGGGGGTTTGTTTTGACGGGCCATGGTGTCACAATACAACTACCTTTGTTAGGTTATACGTTGCTCATATGTGGTTGTGCAAACTACGTTTGTGCGTCCAGAAATCTTTCTCCACGTTATAGAAAAGTGAAGAATAAGTAAACTTATTTTTTTATTAAATTATACTTTTACTGGCAATAGATTTTCGAAATGAATGCAAAATTAACGTCAAAAAGAAAAAAAAACTTCACAAGAAACCGATGCAAAATATATCGATCAACTTTCAAATCGCAGGATCGGTAAATTAATATTTTGGTAATAAATACGTGAAAAGCTAATGTATTATCATAATTTGTATATTTATAGGTTTAATTATATTGAAAATGATATTTCTTATAATGATAAAGCACACTAATCGGGGGGACATCGACGTGTACAATCGGGGGAAAACAATTGCGTTCATCGCCGTCTGCTAGGGCACACAAATGTAGGCAAAAATGATTTTTTTTTACTTTTAATATAACTTTAGATAGGGGTGATATTTTGTAGAGAAAAAAATTTCTGTATTTAGATTAAAAATGAAACTATCAACATGTATTGATAGCATGTTCGTGCATGGCTAATAAATAAATCTGGGCTATTTTCCATGGCACATCGATCTACCAGGATTTAAACTAACACTTTTGATATGAAGAAAAAGCTGTAATAATTTAGCAGTGATACTACTAAGTGACCTTTTCTTTTTTAGATCAAAAAACATAAAAATTACCAAAATGATCACTGTTTTCGCTCTTTTTGTAATTTTTCGTTAAAAAAAAGTCTTCCTCTATGATTATTTAATTTTTTTTATTCCTCTATTAAAAAATAAACATTTTTGATACTACATACGTAAAGTACTACTTTGCACCTAAGTACACTTAGGTTTTCAAGTATGGGCTGTAATGGGATGACTAAAGCAAGCTTTGCTTTTTATCGCGATCCGATTCCTAGAACTTGGTACCGTTGGGTGCTGCTTCTACGACGAGCACCCAGGGTTGATGTTCTCTGAACTCGACTTTTCCGTGTGCCGAAAAAGGTTAATACTCGCGCCAGCTAGTCGCGAGGCGCGGCCACTCAGAATGATCGTCATCTCGAAACGACGATCCCGCGGATGCGGCAGTATCCGGGAGAAGGATAGGTGGAGGTCAAGAAATAGAGAATAGCCTCAGTTACATAAAGCAACAATAACAATGCTTATTCTAAAGTAACTTTACATCAACTAACGCGTCCCGTTGCGTGCAAACAAGAAGCTGGGATCTGCCGCGGGCGAATCAATGTATTTATTTTCGCTGGGCTGCTCGCCGGTGCGAGCCGAAAATACAAAGATACCGTTGCGCGGGATATTACAAAGAGTCTGACCGGGAGAGGAGTGCACTCCTCTCGTCGCTCGCTTACGAATTCGCTCCTGCGTCAGGCCTTATCTTCAACTTCGAAGTGTTCAAGGACCCCAGGAGTAGCTTGGATTGTTCGCGTCCACTGCTCTTCGTGGACGGTACGAGGACGAGCGCTGCGCTGTACCGGTGAGGACGCATGCTACCGTTTTCTTCGGACGACCTAACTCGCGTACTCGCGGTTCGCTAACCTAAGTGAATCTGATTCAAAATTGAATCGAGCGCGACTTTGCAACCGCCAAAGTCGCGCTGTCCCCGTGCGTCGCTCGCGAATACATCGTCCGAGCGATGTAAACAACTGCTTGAGATACATCAATTCACGGGAACGAGAACCAAACGAGTTCCGTAGAATGCGGAGAACCGAGATTCTTATTTTCTCTTATTTCGCTTAGAGATAACTAGGGATCAACAAAAACAAAAAAAAAAAAATGCAGTATTCTATTTATCTCTTGGGGGATGTAAACAAAAAGAGACTTAAAAAAATTTAATTCTCTCTTTAGATGTAAGTTCACTACTTAAAAAATTGCAAGTATAACTTTCAGGCTTTTTGTAGATATCTTTATTATTTACTAGTGCTCGTATTGGATCTTACATGTACGCAGTTATATTCGATAAAACTGATAATAAATATTCTTTGGGGATATATACGGGGGTACAAGAGTTAGTAAGCCCATTTTCTCAGAAAAACAACAGTTTTCCAAAGCTATTTATTTTTATAAATTATACATAAAATATTTTTTATAATTTTTTATATATTTTTTCAAATTTAAGTATATTTCGAAACTTTTACGCCCTCTACGGAAATTTTACGCACTTTTTCGCCCGCTCCGCGCTTTTTGTGCCCGCTGGTCTAAAAATGGTTACTTTAGGACCTTTTTCTAGGTTTAAAAAACGCGAAAATCGTGCCTGTGTTACAAAAAAAAATTTTTAGTAGCTGATTTTGGAAATCTGGTGGAAATAAGTAATACTTAAATTACTAGTAACTTCTTTTTCACACATTTTCTCAAAAAAAAAACAACAGTTTTTCACAGCTATTTTAATAGTTTTGAATCATTTACTACATGTTTGTCACTCCGCACTCGCTCAATTTTTGCAAATCCGTTATTTAGTAACATTTTATCATTTTATTAGCTATTTGTTAATCGAATACTTCATTAATTTGTTTCCTTTTTCGAGGGTCATTCTATTTTTGCATTTTAATGTTCAAAATTTGAGATGAGGCATTTTGTCGCAAATTTTTAATTTTAAATAGCTTGAAGTATTATTGAGCTCATTAACTCATTAACATTTTTACTTTATTACTGGTAAATGGCATAGAAACTGTGGATTGTCGACTCCTTGAATTCGGTTTATCAGATATAACACTCTTTACTTCTTCTTCTAATATTATATAGCGAGCTTCACTAACTGTTTCTTCTCAAGATAGGAAAATATTTGGAAATGAATGCTTTAAAGTATCTGTTAAGTCTCCTAATTCCCTAAGGGGATCTTTAGAGTTCTGTTGTAGCAAATCTGTTGTAGCATTGTAATTTCCTAAAAAATCCTTTGGTACAATAAAAAATAACTATAAGAAATAGATTGCTAAGCTTGCGATCTTATATCCTCTTTATGCATTTCAAGTCGTTTAACCTTTTAACTGCGGGGAAATTTCAGTTCAAATCAACCTCTTATTAGAAGCAAAATTAATAAATAAAATTTATCAATGAATTTCTTAGGTGGAGTTCCGGACCTGAGTATTCGTCTATATATCGACCGCTCCCGCAGTCAAAAGCTTAAACGTTAGTGGTATTGCTTGAATCAATCGCTGCCACCGAAAATTGATATGCATAACTTACTAACTCCGCGAACTGTAATCGAATCGGTTATGCATTCGGTCATCAGTGTCAGTGGCAATTACATACAAGACCGCCTTTAAAGTAAAAAAAAAAGAAAAAATTTCTCGTAGACAGTTTATTGCATTTGGCAACATGCTCAACGTCTAGACAATACTTGCGAAAGCTACGGCTCTACTACTTGTGTTGAGTGAAAAGAAATATTTCACCTAATTTTTACCTGGTAGCCAAATATTTTAGGTAACATTTCATTAGCTCGAACACTCAAAAGTTATTTAAATTACTTCCGAAATACTTTATTTAGAGGAAAATGTTGCTTAAACAATCGCTGGAAATGCGTGGGACTGCTAAACTCTGTATCTAGTCAACATATGGTTGCAATATCATTTTAGTTAGGGTTTTAAAATTTAAGAATATCGCATTTTAATAACAATTAACATCCCCTTATTCTCATCAACCCTTCAAAGCACTGTAAAGCAAGATGATTGCATTTGTTCAAAATACATGGGATAAGGTTTTGCCTATTATCTGTAACCAAAGCTTATTCTACCGAATCAATAATTATAAATAATAAATATTATGCAATGAACATTTTACGACATATGAATGTGCTCTCCCTTTTATATTTACATAATCACATGATTTTTTAACTAAAATGAACATTATAAATTGTTATATCTATTATTCAAAAAATTGAACTTTCATATTTTTTTACAGGATGCAATTGGAAAAACAGAAAACTCAGTGTGACTTTGGAAAAGAGAATCAGTAATTTATAATCTGAACCGAGTCAAATTTATAACGCCGAAATAAAGAACGCGCCATCATATAAATAAATGTTTTCATAATATAATTTGCATTTTATTTATTCGTCAATCATGTAATATCCTACTATATTATATAGTTGTAAGCATTTTACTTACGACCTAGCCGTTCCGCATCCACTCCCTCCGCACCTCAAAATAAGGTAAAAATGTCACTAGAAACAGAAGTTTTTTATGTTGCCGCTCTTCGACCGCTCCCCCTGCTCACCATCTGCTCCCCTCAATTATTAGTCGTAGTCCCTTCCCGTTCCGCTCCCCTCCTTACTCCTCAAAAGTTACGAATTTTAGGCCACTCCCACTTCGCTTCCCTTCCGCCCTTCGTCGGTTCCCCACCCCTCCTCATCCGCTCCCTATCCGCCCCCAAAATAACGTAAAAATGTCTATAGATACAATAGGTTTTTATGTTATCGCACTCCTCCGCTCCTCTCCGCTCTCCTCTGCCCACATACACTCCCTCCTCGCTCCCCCGCGTTCCCGTCCGCTCTTCATCAGCTCGTTTTTACTATTGATCGTAGTTGTCCATCCTTCCGCTGTCCTTTTTTACGTCTCAGAAATTAAGAATTTTTGACTGATACACATCCACTCTCCTTTTTTGCCGTTCTCTTTCACATCCGCTTATTTTTTATAAACGCTTGCGTAAATCAACAGAGAAAGATGCAGAGGGAGAGAACTTTTCCTCACTTTTTACTTAAAGAACTAAAAAAAGTCTTTTTCATATTTATCATAACGAAGATCAATAGTATATTACGCACCACGGGAGTAAAATTGACCAGCCCCCAGCTCGTGTAGATTGCCACCCGAGCCGAAGGCGAGGTGCGTATACTATTTTTCCTCACATCGAGGCCGAAAATGCCATATTTCCGTTTCGGAGCCGGGCGGGAATGAGGTACTTCCGGCCCGGTGTGAGGAAAAAGAAGTATTTTAACAGAGAAGTAGAGACAGAAACGTAGACAGAGATTAGAGACAGAGCCGTGGAGACAAATGTTGAAACAGACGTAGAGACAAAGACGTAGAGGCAGAGAGGTAAAGACAGAGATAGAGGTGTAAAGAGAGAGAGTCTGAGACTAGAGACTAGAGATAGAGACGTAGAGACAGAAGCAAGAGACAGCGAGTAGAGACAGAGAAACAGAGGCAGATACGTCAAGAGAGAGAAATAGATACAGAAACGCAGAGGCGGAGGGACATAGACGTTGAGACAGAAACGTAGGAACACGCATGAAGACGGAGACATGGAGACAGACGTAGGATCAGAGACGGAGAGACGAAGACGTAGTGACAGAGACAGAGACGAAGGGCATGGATGTAGAGACAAAAACGTAAAGGCAAATACTTCAAGATCCAGACGTAGAAACAAAGACGTAGGGACAGAGAAATTGAGATAGTGAAATTGAGGAAGAAAAATAGAAATAGAGAAGTAGAGACAGAGGCGTAGAGACAGAGATTAGAGATGGAGAAATAGAGACAGGCATAGAAATACAGATGTAGAGACTGAGATGTAGAGACAGAGGCGTAGAGACAGAGATTAGAGATGGAGAAATAGAGACAGAGATAGGAATAGAGATGTAGAGACTGAGATGTAGAGACAGAACCGTAGAGACAGAGATTAGAGACCGAGACGTAAAGACAGAGACGTAAAGATCTAGACCTAGAGATATAGATTAGAGACAGAGACGTAGAGAAAGATGCGTTCAGGCAGAGACATAGAGATAAAGACGAAGAGGCAGAGGGGTAGAAACAGAGACTGAGGGGCAGGTGTGGAGAGAGAGAGAGAGAGAGAGAGAGAGAGAGAGAGAGAGAGAGAGAGAGAGAGAGAGAGAGAGAGAGAGCGCGTCAGAGACTAGAGATAGAGACGTAGCGACAGAAACGAGAGACAGTGACGTAGAGACAGATACGTCAAGAGACAGAAATAGAAACAAAAACGTTGAGACAGAAACGTAGAGACAGAGACGTAGACAGAAAGACTGAGAGCATAGGCGTAGAGACAAGGCCGTACAGAGAGTCAGAGAGTAGAGACAGAACCGTAGATACAGAAAGTAGCGACAGAAAGTAGAGACAAAGACATAGACCAGAGGCGTGGAGATAGAGATGTAAAGACCGAGGCGTAGAGACATAGATCAGAGACAGAGACGTAGAGACTTATGCGTAGAGGCAGAGTTGTACAGACAGAGACGTAGAGTGAGTGAGCCAGAGACTAGAGACAGAGCTGTAGAGACAGGAAGTAGAGAAAAAAGATGTAGAGAGAGAGAGAGATTAGAGATGGAGCCGTAGAGCCTGATAGTAGCGACAGAAAGTAGAGACCGAGAAGTTGAGATGGAGTTGTAGAGATAACGATGTAGAGACAAAGACGTAGAGGCAGAGATGTAGTGACAGAAAATAGAGACAGTGACGTGGAGACAGAATTGTAGAGAGGCAGAGATGTAACGCCCGAGACGTAAAGACATAAATTAGAGACAGAGACATAGAGATGTACGCGTAGAGGCAGAGATATGGAGATAGAGACGTAGAGACAGATATTAGTGACAGAGAAGTAAGGGCCGAGACGTAGAGACATAGATTAGTGACAGTGACGTTGTGACAGTGTCGGAAAGATAGAACGTAAAGATAGAGGCGTTCCCTATTGAAAAAAATCATATAACAATCATGATTAGAGTAGAGACGTAGAGATAGAGAAAGAAAGAGAGAGAGAAAGAGAGAGCGAGTGGGTCGGTGACTAGTAATAGAGACGGAGAGGCAGAAACGCAGAGATGGAGAGACAGAGACTTAGATACAAAGACGTAGAGATAGAGGCGTAGAGACAGAGACGCCTGAGACGTAGAGACAGATTAGAGGCAGAGACGTAGATACATACGCGTAGAGGTAGTAAGTAGCGAGAGACACGCGGAGACATAAAGTAGAGACCGCGACGTAGAGACAGAGACGTAGAGGCACAAAAATAGAGACCGAGATCTGGAGACAGAGAAATAGGGATAGGGAAATAGAGACAGGGAAATAGAGACAGAGAAGTAGAGAACGAGATGTAGAGGCAGCGACGTAGACACAGAGAAGTAGAGAACGAGATGTAGAGGCAGCGACGTAGACACAGAGATATCGAGACAGAGACATAGAAGCAGAGCCATAGAAACCGAGGCGTAGAGACATAGAAATAGAGACAAAGAAATAGAGACAGAGAAATAGAAACAGAGTAATGAAGACAGAAACGTATAGTCAGAGAAATAGAGACAATGACGTAGACACAGAGAAATGGAGACAGAGACTTAGCGGCAAAGAAATAGAAACAGAGACTTCGGGACGTAGAAATGGTGACCGAGTCGTAGAAGTAGAGGCAGAGACGTAGAGACCCAGCCGTGGTGACAGAGATGTCGAGACAGACTAGAGATAGAGACGTAGTGACAGAAACTAGAGACAACGACGTAGAGACAGAAATAGAGACAGATACGTCAGAGAGAGAAATAGAAACAGAGACGTGTAGAGATAGAGCTGTAGAGAGAAGGACGTAGAAACCTAAATGGAGAGACAGAGATATATATGCAAGGCTTAGAAACATAGACGTAAAGACAGATACATAGAGACAGAAGTAAGGACCGAGATGTAGAGACAGATTAGTGACAGAGACGTTGAGGCATTGTCGGAGAGTCAGAGACGTAAAGATAGAGACATAAAGGCGGAGGCGTACTCTGTTGAAAAAAATCATATGACAATTATATGATTCGAGTAGAGAGGGAGAGATAGAGAGTGCGTCATGGACTAGTGATAGAGACGTAGAGCCAGAAGCGCAGAGATGGATTGATTGATTGATTGATTAAATATTTATTGATGTACATTATGTTGTACAAAACTATACATAGAATTTATGTTGTAGAAATTTTACAAAAGATAAAATTAATAGTTACAAAATAGATAACGGCGAAAAATAAGGAAGTAAACAATAAAATATATCGCAGCAAAAAAACAGTAAGATATAAAAAAAAAGATGAATATATGTGAATGAGAGATGAAGCATGATGAGGGGTGAAAGTGAGTCGATGTGTGAGTGAAGAGCATAGATATAAGATGAGATGAGTATTAATGATTGTTCTAGGTTTATAATGCTTCTCGGAATTTAAAAACGTGTTTATGGAATGAGGATGTAGCTTCAAGGTTGAAAATGAAATTATAGAGTGAGGTTTTGAATGATGCTATGGTAGGAAGGTCTCGTATGATTGATGGTAGCGAGTTCCATATGTAGGTAGTTGTGATGCAAAATGAGTTGCCAAGTGCTTCGCGATCATGCTTGGGAATAACTAGTGGCTTCATACCACTCCTGGAGGGTCTGTCGCTGACTGCGGAGAAAGAAATTTACAAGATAGGGAGGCTGACCACCCTGATTTAATTCATAAAACATAGTGGCAGCAAAGTAGAGTCTCCGATCAACATTAGTGATCCAGAAAAGCTGACGTATGTAGGGAGTGATGTGCTCATCCCTTCTAGCACCAAAAATGTAGCGGATTCCCGTATTCAATACCTCTTGGAGCCTATTGTCCTGTTCAACTGACAAGGAGTGTATACCAGATCCGGGTAATGGATTCACTGCAGGTTGTAGAATATGACTTTTTACATATAAAAATGAAAGGCCGTACAATCTCAGACCCTAACGTATTCATCATTTTTAGTTATAAAAGATTGAATTTTTTGAAAATTAAGTGTTTTTTCACCTCAAATCACACATTTGGCGGCTAAACCTCGCTTTTATGCCTGTAAACAAAACCACAAAGCTTTTTATTTTTTAAAATATGACATATTTTAGTAAAATATATTACAATTTTTAACAAAAATATCTATTGGTATTATTTTATATTACCTTATTCAATAAATAAAATGCAATTTATGCCAATATTCCGTGTTTAATCAGAATGAAACCAATTGTCGACTGGGAAGCATGGTTTATTGATTAAACTTATTCAATTTGAAGTCCAATGGGAAGAATATTTAATAATTATATTCATCAATTAACCTTTAATATCCAAAATCCCATTAGAAATAATTGACACGATAGCTTTATGTTTTGATTTTTGCATAACTGAAGTATCTGAACTATCTTGCCTATCTTCTGAATCCTGAAACATTATAAAAAAAGACACAAAGTATCATTCTTTACACAATGAAACACTGTAAAAAGCAAAATTATACATATCTGATGGGGAATATTTATGAAATTCTCTAAGCTGTCCATTTCAAGTTAGTCATAGGCTTGAATCTGGCTAATCTTTCACACACATACTGAAAACTTGTTTCCTTTTGGTAGTCTTTTATCAAGAAATGGCTCCATTCTATTGTTAAAAAATTATCTGTAAAACACAAAACAATTCTACAGTCACAAATAAAAAGCGTCTACTGTCACTGACTACGAAATAAAGCTTTTTGTTGTCTGCTGTTATTATGTTCCGAAGAGGTTATAGGTAGTCTAATCGATTCGACTGTAGTCGATGTAAGAATCGATAGTGTATAGTTCAATTAAAAGTGTATTGATGGCACCACTTGAACGTCAACTATGGATTCCATTGTAAAGAAGGTTGGTATACTTATAGAAGGTTATGTGGATTATACATTATGCTTCATCAAAACATGTGATAATATGATTTGTTGACATTCTGTGTGAATCATTTTTTATAATTTTAAAATGAAAAAATTTATTTTTGTTATTAAATTATGGGCAATTTGATGATAATGAAGTAAGTCATATTATTATATTTTTTATATGTTGATGTAAAATAATTTTTTGTTTGTTGATTTAAATGTATAAATACAATAATTCAAAAAATTTCTGCTTAGGAAATTAAAAAAAAATTGCTACATGATTAAAAATATCTAATTTCCAATACTAATCTAATTTTTATCTAATCTGCAATACATTAAAATGTTTCTTTTTAATTATTTCAAAATTATTGGAATTGTCCATAATTTAATAACAAAAATAATTATTTTCATTTTAAAATTATAAAAAATGAAACACAGAATGTCAACAAATCATATTATCATATGATTTGATGAAGCATAATGTATAATCCACATAACCTATTATAAGTATACCAACCCTCTTTACAATGGAATCCACAGTTGACTTTCAAATGGTGCCATCTCTACACTTTTAATTGAACTATACACTATTGATTCTTACATCGACTACAGTCGAATCGATTAGACTACCTATAACCCCTTCAGAACATAATAACAGCAGACAACAAAAACCTTTATTTCGTAATCGGTGATAGTTGACGTTTTTTATTTGTGAGTAACTAATTATTTTGTGTTTTACAGATAATTTTTTAACAATGGAATGGAGCCATTTCTCGAAAAAAGTCTAGCAAAAAAGAAAAAAAGTTTTCAGTGTATGTGTGTGAAAGATCAGCAAGACTGAAGCCTATAACTAACTTGAAAAGGACAGCTTAAGATAACATCATAAATATTCTCCATCAGATACGTATAATTTTGTTTTTTTTAAGTGTTTCATTGTGTAAAGAATGGTACTTTGTGTCTTTTCTTTTATGTTTCAGGATTCAGAAAATAGTCAAGAGTTCAGCTCGTTATGCCAAAATCAAAACATGAAGCTATCGCATCAATTATTTCTAATGGGATTTTGGATATTAAGGACTAATTGATGAATATAATTATTAAATTCTTCACATTGGACTTCAAATTGAATAAGTTTAATCAATAAACCATGCTTTCCAGTCGACAAATGGTTTCATTCTGATTAAACACGGAATATTGGTATGAATTGCATTTTATTTATTGAATAAGGTAATATAAAATAATATAAAATACCAATGGATATTTTTGTTAAAAATTGTAATATATTTGACTAAAATATGTCATATTTTAAAAAATAAAATTGCTTTGTTGTTTATTTACAGGCATAAAAGCAAGGTTTAGCCGTCAAATGAGTAATTTGTGGTGAAAAAATCACTTAATTTTTTAAAAATTCAATCTCTTATAACTCAAAATGATGAATGCGTTAGGGTCTGGGATTGTACGGCCTTTCATTTTTGTATGTAAGAAGTCATATTCTACAACCTGGAGTGAATCCATTACCCGGATCTGGTATACACTCCTTGTGAGATGTTACAGAAAGCTAGAGAGCAGTAGTCAACCAAAGGCCAAAGAAGCGCTTGTATTAAGTGTTTCCTCAGGTCGAGGTTGGTGCTATCTCTCAGACGATAAAGTCGATACATTCAAGTATTGGCCCGTTTGCAGACCTCATTTTCATGTTTCTTCCAACATAGTCTATCGTCAAGCACCAACCCCAGATTGCGGACAGATGAAAAAAAATGTATCCTAGAGTTGCCAATTGCGATGTCGGATGCCACAGATGGAAGTTGGTTAATGTAGTAGGAGTTACCGCAAACCATGGCTTTTGTTTTGCCAACATTTAGTTTCAGCTGATTTGCTGTAGCCCAAGTAGCTATGCGACTGGCATTGTCGCTCATCTTTTCAATTAGAGAATCATGTTCATTCAGATGGCACTGAGCATACAGTGCGTTCCAGGACTATAGAAACACCTAGTTGTAACACGATAAACGTAGCGTAGACCTTGCAAATGATATAATAACCGGGCCAATCTTTCTTTAACATATTTTAAACATGAAATTTGAACGAAATCATTTGTTTCTAGGGATTAAAAGACATCAAATTATTTTTTTTATTCACTTTATTTAAAAAATAAACAAATTATCATTAATTTCGCCGTCCCATAACTTAGAAACACTATAAAAATTCGCTATTAAACTGAGTAATACTTCTATTTTTATTTATAGTTTTTATTAAATTGTTATCAAATAATATAAATTTGACTATTTTTATATATAGAATATATTTATTTTCAGAAGATAGTCGAGTTTTTCTTAATAACTTATTAAATAATTTAATTTTCAACTGCGTTTTTACACAATAGTTTATATAACAAATATTTTAATCTTATTTTGGCTTATAAAATTAATTTTTTATGTGTGTTTATGTTTATAATTTCGCTATCTGTTACTCCCAGCCCAGTTTATATGTGTTTTACTGACTCACTGTCGGTAATACAGATTCTTTTTTAACCTGCAGTAAAAATCGGCGTAACGACGAAAGCTTTTTGCAGTTCATTTGATTGTTTAAGTAGTACGCATATACGTATTTCACTTGTTCACCACTTGTTGGCATTAAGATTTGAGTTATAATTAAATATATTTTCTATTGTATAGAGTTATTTTTTGTAACGAACTTACAATGCCGAGAGGTAAATATTTAACTGATCTTGAAAAAGGACGAATTCAAGCATACCGTGAAACTGGGTTAAGTCTTAGAAAGATATCACAGAAGCTTGGTAGATCTTTGAAAGTTATTCATAGTTTTTTAAAAGATCCTTCACTGTATGGTAAGAAAAAAACGGGTGGCCGATAAAGTAAGATTACGCCTCGATTGCAACGGCAAATTGTTAACTTAGCTAGTAATTCTATGATTAATTTGAATAATATCAAAAGACGATTACCAGTAACCATTTCTAAATCATCGGTACATCGAGTATTGCAACAATCTACTGTTATCACTAGACAAAAAATGCAGAAAGCTCCGAGATTGCTGCGAAGACATAAAGATGCTAGACTCGAGTTTGCTAAATTGAATATGAATACAAACTTTAAAATGGTAAATAATTATTAACGTTTTAGATTAACGAAAAACTGTGATGATTTTTAATTTTTAAGGTGGTATTCTCAGATGAAAAAAAATTTAACCTTGACGGACCAGATGGAGTGCACTCTTATTGGAGAGATTTACGAGAAAATCCCCAATACTTTTCCCGTAGAAATTTTGGTGGTGGCAGCTTAATGGTATGGGGAGCATTTAGTTTTCATGGAATCTTACCGTTGGCATTTCCATCTTGCAAAATGAATTCAGCAGAGTACATTCGTGTGTTGGAAACTAATTTATTACCTTTTTTGGACAGCAATGAACATTTAGATCTAATTTTTCAGCAAGACAATGCGGCAATACATGGAAGTCGCGAAACAAAACAATGGTTAACTGATAATGACATTTTAGTTTTAAAATGGCCTGCGTGTTCTCCGCACATGAACCCAATAGAAAATCTTTGAGGTATTCTTGTTCGTGAAGTGTATGCCGATAATAAACAATACAATTCTGTTCGAGAGTTAAAAAATGCAGTTCTGCAAGCATGGCGAGCGATTGATGTAAATACCATAAATAAATTGGTTGCCAGTATGCAGAGCCGTATTTTTGAATTAATAAAAAAAAAGGTGGGCCAACAAAGTATTAACATTTATTTATTTTATGTATTAAATTATTCAAATTTGTATTATTTTGTTTAAAATTAATGTAAACTCATATTTTATAAATAATTAATGAAAATGAATAGAAGTATTACTCAGTTTAATAGCGAATTTTTATATTGTTTCTATAGTTATGGGACGGCGAAATTAATGATAATTTGTTTATTTTTTAAATAAAATGAAAAAAAAAATATTTTGATGTCTTTTAATCCCTTGAAACAAATGATTTCGTTCAAATTTCATGTTTAAAATATGTTAAAGAAAGATTGGCCCGGTTATTATATCATTTGCAAGGTCTACGCTACGTTTATCGTGTTACAACTAGGTGTTTCTATAGTTTTGGAACGCACTGTATATCTGAAGATCGTCAGCATAAAGTATGCGGGATATTCCAGGATTGCGGGAGCAGCTGATGTCATTAACATACAGCGAGAAAAGTAGTGGCCCTAAGACAGCCTTGTGGCACTCCCGAGGACTATTGAGAGGACGGAAAGATGAGGTAGACCCGTTCTTTCCTTTAACAGCCTGCTGGCGACCTGACAGATAAGATGCGATCCATCTCAAAACAGGCTTAGAGAAACCATAGTCCTCCAGTTTGCGGAGAAGAGATACGTGGCAAACAGAATCGAAGGCCTTGCTAAAGAGAAGGAGGAGAGTAACATGCTTTCGGTTGATCCCAACTCGGATATCATCTGTAAGTTTAATGAGGGCTGTTTGTGTACTATTGTTTTTCTTGAAGGCAGTCTGCATGCAGTCTAGAATGTGATATGTTTCAATGTGATCGTTGATTTGTTGGTGAACTATGTATTCAAGAGCCTTAGAGAGAAAGTTGAGAAGTGACATGGGACGGAAATCGCTGGGGCTACCGGATGTTTTTACATTATTCAAAGCAAGCAGCAGTGACCTCTTGCATTCAGAGGGAAAGATAGAATATTTAATTGATGCATTGAAGAGATCTCGGAGGTGGGTGACTATTGAAGGAAGGGCTGTCAGAACGAAGCATTGAGGAATACCGTCTGGTCCCTTGGATTGAGTACTGAAGTGATTAACTGCTGCAGTTACATCCAGTGTATCCATTTCTTTGAGGAAGAAAAATTCAGAAAGATCTTTGGACTACAGATCAGTTAGGTACTCATCCATAGATGGAGCCTTGATACCGAGATGGGATCCAACGATACCGAGCAAAAGTACTCATTCAGCTGATCAGACGTGAAATTATGAGGGCGCTCTACTTTAGGAGGAACGACACCCAGATGCCTCAGTTCTTTCCGGAAAGACGGCGGATCTGTGATGGATGATAAGCGTGTATAGTAGTACTCAAGTCTGGATGATTGGATGATTTTGTAAGCATGATCTCTAGCTTGACGGTATAGAAGGAGATCGTATGGCTGTCTCGTGCGTCGGTATCGTCTGTAGAGTCTATCCCTTTCAGAGATGAGGTTTTTGTGGAGTGAGATGAACCAAGGATGATTATATTTGTTGGGCTTGATAGTTTTGAGTGGGACCAATCGATCAATGGCTGATATAAGGTTACCGCAGAGCACTGACAATCTGGACTCCAGAGAATCAAAGCTAACTGTCCAATCACAGCTACGGATGTAGGTATCTAAAACGCCTTTATCAACAGACTTGAAATCCAAGTATGAGAAAGGCTTAGTAATAAATTTGGGTGTAGAGACGTCAATAGTGGCCGTTATAATGCTGTGATTGTCAATAAAAGGTGTCTCAGACTTCCAGTAGTCCAGTAATCTATCTTGTTGGTCTATAATACAGAAATCAAGCTATGTATCTGTATCCCTATGATATGTAGCCCCGTGGGGAACAAGTTTAAGTGAATTTTCATAAAGGAGATTGCGAATGAAGACTGCATCAAAAGAGTCGCACAATTGGTTGGCATTAAAATCACTCATTATTATTTTGGTGCTATAATTGTGCATGTTGACAGTGAGATCCTCCATGAAATTTCTATTTTCCAGGAAAGGGGCATGAGGTGGCCTATAGACGACCGCTGTAAAGAATGCAGGGATACCTTTGGCTTTGACCTCACAGAATATGTATTCTGGCGTGCCGGGTCGGCATGTCCCTTCTTCTGTTGATGTGCAAAGACATTTAGATGTGAGGGAGTTGTGTATGTAGAGTGCCACACCTCCACCATTACTTTTACGGTCTTTACAAAACAAAACATAGTCTTCCAGAGATAAGAGATGGTCCTCCTTCTTTTCAGTGAGCTTGGTCTCAGTTACTGCTATTAAGTGATAGTAGGGGCGAGAGGCTAGAAAGAGTCTTATTGTCTCAATGTGACCCAAGATAGAATTAGCATTGAAACAACATACCCTTAGTCCATCCCCAGAGCACTTTGTGGTGGCTACGAGATAATTTGGTGACGAGAGAGGGAAGGATGCACTATGAGTATGAGATAGAGAATGATTTACTGAAGTTACGTTTGGAGTGTGAGATCAGGAAGAGATTATTGTAGATGAGAGTGACGATGCAGCTCGATGAGGGTGAGGATGTAATGTAGATGACTTAACATGTTGCGCTATTTCTCTAGACTCTAAAAAATTAAAGAGATCGATTTCAGAATTTATAAGAGTAGGCTTATCACTCGTCTTTGGTCTTGCATAGATTTTTCTTCCTCGAACAAATGTAAGAAATCCATTTTCTTTATCCTTGGCTTTTGATCGAACCTGTTTATGCAACTTGTAGACGTCAGTTGGAAGAAACTCATTGACGTTGATGAGCCCTGGAGCTAGTGGTGACGGGACTCCAAGTGACTGTAGCAAATCCTTATCGATGGCAGATGTGTGTACTTTCTTTAATTTGATTTTACTGTGGATAATGGCATGAGCAAGGGCTGGCGAGGTGAGATTGACTATTAGTTGCTGAGAAGAGAAGGCAGATGTTGTAGGTTCAGGTGTCAGTGTTTCTTCAGTAGTGTCCGTCAGAGCAGTCGAGCTGATAGATGATGTTGGAGGCTCCATTCGCCGGTCCTTCCCGCACAATGGTCGGACAGAGATTATTTCCCTTAATTCCAAGTCTGGACGAATAGTTTTGAGGACCACAAATGACAGACTATGGAGATTAATACCACTCTTATATTTGAGGCCACCCAGCACGATTTCGGAAGAGAGTCGCTGTTGAGCATCTGCTAGTTCCGAGAGACGAGAGGACAGTGAGGCATTTAACTCTTCAAGATGTTGGATCCTACCACCACTGTCTGCCACGACATCCGTGGTGACAGTAGAAGATAGCTTATTGTCCATAATCTGACGCAGAGAGTTGTAGTCGCTTTTTAATTTGCCAATATCCTCAACTGCGGCATCAACTCGCTGAACTAGTGCAGGAATCACCTCGAGAATTTGAAGTTTTTCCGAGAAGTCCGCTATTTTGTCAGTGATGTCTGACAATGATGTTTGAAAGTTAGAGATTTGCATTTCTATGCCATCCAACTTATCCAGCTTGTCCATTTTTCCCAGCAGCATGCTAAGTATTTCGTCACTGGAGGGTGTACTAGAGGAAAAAGTAGATTCAGATGCAGGAGTAGATTTTGTAGCGGTGCCTTGGCTTTCAGCTTGACTTTCGTTAATAGATACAGTTCTTTGCCTATTAGTATTAGCTCCAGAGATACAACTACAACATGCATTAATGATTTTATTTGCATTGTTTCGAACTTGGTTGAAAGCAGTGCAGGAAGGATGATAGTTTTTGAGACAATGGTCACACGTAACAACAGTCGTTTTGATAGGTTTGTTGTAGCCACGACATATGGTATCCATCGTTACAATAAAACTTGTACAATAAGCGACAGAGGTGAGAAATAAAAATGAGTTGAAATGAACAATGACTGAAGAATGAGATACAGAATGAAAGACGAAACACAATATGTTGTGCCAACGAGTGAAGGTGAAAATGCGAGAAAGAAAAGTGATTGTAAGTACAGATATTGGGAATATTACGCAAAAATACTGGTGTAAAAGGCCAGGAAGGTATAAAAAGTTCGAATCATGAACCGAAACAGCGTTAGACAGTGTTAAAATGAGTTAAAATGCCCTATTATCTATAATACTGAGAGTAAGTAGTGCGAACGTTGACTAAGTCAGACAGGTCGACAAAGTAGAGGCCTTTTACACCCGTTTATAAGTAGTATTGAGAGAAATCGGTCAGACATACAAAATTCCTATATGTACAGTTAACATCAGTGAGGCAGTATAGATAGTGATACTTAAACAATTAGTAATACTGAATTGAATTAATAATAATACTGAATTTAATCTGAATAGATAATACTTAATGAATACGGAGCGAGATAAATAATTATACAAATAACACTGGTTGCGTAAAGAGCAGAACACTGCGACTTGTATGCCAAAAATTAAAAACGCAACAAAACAATCAGACTTGATATAAATCGAGGTTGACTAGATAAAATTAAATAAATAAATAAATAAAATAAATATTAATTCCGATTGAGACAATAAATTAAGCAATAAATGAGTAATACTGGTTCTAACTTAAACTACTTGTCGGCCAAAAATTAAAAATGCAAAGAGCAATCAGACTTGATAAAAATCGAGATTGACTAGATTAGAATAAATAAATATTATAAATAATGTAAATCAAGCAGTACAACAACAGTATAAATTTCTGATTCTGTTAAATCATACTACAATTGAAAAACTCTGACTTATTTAGTTTATGACTTTACGTACGTGCAATATAACACGTCGGCTACCATAAAAAGAATGCTTGAACATACTCGCATGATGTACACAATGCGGCTCTTCTGCTGATGAGAAAATCGGTTCCAGTGTGCGGTAGGCTGTTAAGTGACGGTAAAGATGACAGTCAGCACTACACTTAGCAGAAGCTGTTGCGATGATGTTTACCGTTGGCAGCCGAAAATTTCAAATAGCAGAAGTCCGTAGAAAGCCGGTACGTGATGCACTGTAGTGTTTGCACATGCACTGCAGCTACTTGTACCAAAGAGTTGACGGGTACCAAAGAGTACTGCAGAGGAAGACTATCATACAGACCAGCCGGCGAATAAAGATATGTTGGCGAGATGTCACGTCTTCAGTTTGAAATCGTGCAGACCTTAGGCACAAGCTTGAGAGACATCGGAGCCAGTTTCCTAGAAATAGAAACGCAGAGATGGAGAAATAGAGGTCTAAGGATAGAGTCGTAGAGACATCGAAGGTACGACCGAGATGTAGAAACGTAGATTAGAGACAGAAATGTAGAGGCAGAGACAGAGGACAGAGGCGTAGACAATAACGTAGATAGAGAGAGAGAGAGAGAGAGAGAGAGAGAGAGAGAGAGAGAGACCGAAAGTAGCTATAAAAAACAGAGATGGTGACCTAGAGACAGAAAGTAGCTACAGAAAATAGAGATGGTGACCTAGAGACAGATTAGAGATAAAGACGTACAAGTAGAGATGTTGAGACAGCAATAGCAACAGAGACGTAGAGATAGAGAAATAGAAAAAGCCGCATAGAGGCACAGGCTTAGAGACAGAGAGAGATAGAGACAGAGCCGTAGAGACACAAGTGTAGAGGCAGAAAATACCGACAGTACGTAGGGACACAAAGTGGAGACCGCGGCGTAGAGACGGAGATGTAGACACAAAAATAGAGACAGAGACGGAGAGAAAATTTGAAAAAATTTCAAATGAATTTTGACAAGCAAATAACATTGTTGTCATTTATGCTCATTGCAATGATCAGGCATAGTTTTTTCGTATAAAAAATATGATATATTTGCAAAGTTTGCATTTTTTAAAATTTTTTCTATGCTTAGGGCGCCATCTTGACGCCGCCATCTTGAATTTCAAAAAAATCCAACGGAGTTTTAAAGAGAACATGAAAACTTCACGATTTATAGAAAATGCGATGATCTGGTACAACTTTATCATGTTGAAAATTTACATTTCTGAAACAAAAATGTTGAAAATTTCGGATTTTTTTTTGCAATAAATTGTTATAACTTTTTTTATTGAAGTCGCAGCCCAATTCTGGCTACGGCATTCAGAAGAGAAGGCTTCAAACTATCCGAAATGGTGATTTACATTTTTTTTGGGTCGTTTATATAAAAAGTTAGAACGCTGAAAACTCAAAAAAAATCTTGGACATTTCGGACGAAATGGGTTAACCATTTAAGGACCAAGAGGACGTTTTTTTGGAACCTTCTTCAGTCATAAAATTCAGTATATTACAATTTTTCGAAAAATTGCAACAAAGGTTTTTCTTATGTAAAATTTAATTCTCTCTCAGAATCTGGCATCAAAATTAGTGAAAAAGTTAATATTTAAATATTTATAAACAATTGTTTACAAAAAAACACAAGTCTGTGAACAAACAAATTTTTTTCATTCAAATTTTCGTACTGAAACAGCAATGACCCATGAGCCTAACCAGTAAATTCTGTGTCCATGGGCTCTAATCTTCAAAATGGTATGGGTCCGAAATTCAAATTCAACATAGCAGCCACCAATATGGCGCCAGAGAGCCAAAAAGTAATGAATAAACATTGCTCATTTTTTACTCAAAATGGATCAACTTTACGAAAAAATTTTATAAAACAAAAAGTTATTAGAATTGCCCAAAGAACTCGTGTGAATTTTTTCAGCATTTTTTGAGTAATTTTTAGATTTGGTGATTTTTTGAAAAATTCAAAAATCGTCCGAAAAATTCTGAAAAAATTCACACGTGTTCTTTGGCAAATTCTAAGCATTTTTTGTTCTATAAAATTTTTTGTAAAGTTGAATTTTTGTAATTTAAAAACAAAACTTTGTGATTCTTTTACTCGAAAAGTTTCAACTTTTTTAACGTTTTTCGTCTCGAATTTGTAAAGATATATATCTAATAAGTGAAATTGTTGCATCCTTGGACCCTAAGCTTCAAAACATATACGTTAGTTTTTCAAAATTCAGAATGGCGATGTCCAATATGGCGGCTAAAAGCAAAATTTTTTTTGCTATTTCTGATTTTCCGTATTGGAGCAATATTTTCGAACAAATTCTCATACCTGCATGTACATAGGTGTTTGTGGAGTCGCTGATTACGAATCCGAAATTAGATTTTCCTAATTCAAGATGGTGGATCCAATATGGCCGCCAAAATTTACAAAAACTTTGCGGTTGCCGTGAAAATTCATGCATAGGAGTTTTTGGGGTTGCTGATTACGAATCCGTGATCCGATTTTTCAAATTCAAGATGGCGGATTCAATATGGCTGGCAAAGGTTGCTGAAAATTTTCAATTTTCATTAAAATTTGTACATAGTAGTTTTTGGAGTCACTGATGATGAACCCATGATCAGATTTTCGAAATACGAGGTGGCGCATCAAATGTCTGACAAAAATCATGACAAATGGTCATCTATTTCATCTGGATCGTTCAAAGGTTTTTTTGAGTATGGCGGATCATATAGTTGAAAACTTTGACAAACTATCATAATATCTAGCTTCACATTTCGATTCTTCTGGCTTGATTGTGTACATTGATATCCATATATCCACGGCAAATAAAAAAATAATCAGGCGAAACATCCTTTTATGAATTTTTTCGTTTCAATAATTCATAAAATCGGTAAAATATTCGGAATTAATTAGGCATCGTAGTTGATTGTAGATCCTTGCTCTGATTCTACATATTATTCTCAATCGTTATAATCATCTCTTTTGTGAAAATGTCTCGTGAAAATCATATGAATTTTTAGAATTATATAAATATTTTGTTCTTAACTGAATTACTCGTTGAAGATATTGTCTTGTGAAATCAAAACATCCGAAACGCTTGTGTCGTAGAGTCAATTGCGAAGACGAGAATGATGATGATGCCATGAACTACGATGCAGGAAGTTCCGATGAATCTGAGTCCGATTGTGATTCAGAAGATTTTGAAAATCATGAAAATGACTGGCTCATCAACGAATCAGACATGATTCCAACAACCTCTTATGATAAAGTCCGTAATGGTTACACAGACAGTCAATCAAAACTTGAACCAAATCACATTTATGAATGGTTAGATGGTGAAAAAACGTCTAATGGAATCACTGAGAATGAATTTTTTATGCCTGAATCAACGAGGAAGAACATTCGGGATGCATCTTCTACAGAAGTCTTCGAATATTTTTTCTCGGAAGAATTGAAAAATCATATCATTGATTGTACAGCTAGAAATGGTTACGACCTTTCTCTTTACAATTTGAATATATTCGTAGGAATTATTATAATGTCAATTTTCAACGGCAGAAAGTTTCAGAAAGACTATTGGTCCACTGATCCTTTATTAGCGTGTAATCCCATAGCTACAGTCATGAGTCGTAATGACGATCAAATCGAAAATAAAATTGTCAAGACCTAGTGATGAAAACCCTGCTGATCGAGCTTGGCGTGTACGTGGTCCTTACGAGATTTTTAGAAAAAATATAAAACAATTTGGTTTCTTTTCGACTGCCCCATCAATTGATGAGACGATGATCAAGTTTTATGGAAGAACCAAATTGAAACAATATATGAAAGATAAACCAGTACAGTTTGGTGTGAAACAGTGGTCCATATATAATCCTGAAGGATAGTTATTTGACTCTGACATTTACTGTGGTAAAGCGTCCAACCCTTTTTCCCAACAAAATAACATAATACTTGAAAAATGTGTTTTGGGTAGTCGAGTGGTCTTGAAGATGATCCAAGAACTTCTCACTACAGTTGTGCCGAAAAAGATAATACGCTATCATATATATTTTGACAATTTCTTCTGCAATCCTGATTTATTGGTTTATCTGAAAAATATTGGTGTACGGGCTACAGGCACAGTAAGAGCGAACAGAGTCACTGGTGTTAGAAATGATATGGATAAAAAAGCTGAACGCGGTTCTTGCATCGTGAAACATGAAAAAAACAGTGGAATAAATTACATCACAATTATGGATTCCAAACCTGTCTCATTACTGTCTACAGCTGCAGGTGTTACACCTTTATCTTCAATGAGGCGCCGCTCGAAAGGAAAGACTGTGTTTGAGTAAGCCATAATTATATGTGAGTAAACATGCTGTGGGTGTTAAAATAAATTTAATTCACACACAGAAGAAAATTGAAAGTAGAAATTATATTCACAAAAGTCACTTCTTAAATAAACTACAAATTTGGTTCATAAATACATTTCAACGTCAACTAATAAATTCAAAATCTGTTCAATAATTAACATAAATTACAAAGGGAGTTTAAATTACATTTATTTGAATAAGTTGTAGGTGAGTAGTGTGTCAGCAATTCCAAAATATGAGTGCTGTCAATAATGGAGTAGTAGTCTCTCACTAGAGACAACTAACCTGTGATATTTGAGTATGTCTTCGAGTGTAATGAGATTGTCCGTTGAGAGTTCCTTGAGTTTTTCCTTAAATTCCCTCCTGGGCTCACGCACAATGAAGCTGTCAAAAATGAGGAATGGCAAACAATTGTAATTGAATTGCTGCCTTGAGTTTTGCTAATTCACACATGTTCACTGTTACACTTGCCGCCGGTGCTAACACGTGGTTGGCAACATAACCTCTAGTATGGTGAGAGTTTTTACCTTGCAATAGAGTCGATTTTACTAATCGTCGTTGCACCTTGAGTATTGCGTGAGTGAGGAGTGATGTGAGTTTTCAGTGAGAGATTGAGTAGAGCCTGTTTGAGTTGATCCAATGAAAAACTTGAGAACAACCGATGAGATTTTGCAGGTGCGCAGCGGAGAGATGCTCCTCGTGGCACGGCTGATGAAAAAGAGAGCGAGGCCTTGATCCACTTCCTTCTTCTTGGTCTTGACGATTCACTTCGCGAATCAAACTAATTCCTCTCACATTTACATGTGAGAGCGCGAGAGAGACCGAAATAGCGCGAATATACCTTGTTAATCAGTGTAGCGTCCCGGCTGTTCCGCCGGGAGGCCGCGAGGTGCTGCCGCGCCGTGGCAGCGCCGTGAGTCGTGCCGAGCTGAGTGTAACCGCGGGAATTCAAATTATTGAATTCACAAACAGACTGATAAGGTAGAATTACATTTTCCTAAAGCTTTTGCTATTTATAATAAGAATGTGGGTGGGGTCGACCAACATGACTATCACTGCAGTAACTTGATGCCTTCGATCAGATCAAAAAAATGGACTTGGGTTATTTTATTGAGAATAATCCAAGCCTCCATAACTAATGCTACAGTACTCAAAAACTTGGTATGTAGAGTAAGGTGGGAACAAAATACGCGGCACTAGATATTACTCGTAACTATCTTGTAAAGGATCCAGTCCGAGGTTCAAAAGTGCATATGTCTGTCATTGTCGAAAAAAAAAAGAAACTGCACGAACTTCTCGAAATGCTCAACAAGAACACAGAAAATGTGCACGGTTTGTGATCTCTACATGTGCTTCGCATGTTTCTCAACCTTACATAAATAATTTTTCTTAATGTATGACCAAAAATTGATAATGGTTTCCAAAAATATCATTTTCAGAAAAACTAAAAAATATATAAGACAAAAGAACTAAAAAAATTAAAAAAAAAAGCCAAAAAAAGTATAAAATACAAAAAAATTCAAAAAAATAAAATAAGACTCTTGTAAACGTTCGCCTCCACGTGGTAAGAGTTGGGCAACGACGATAAATACATCGACGGCAAAAGGACATTTATACGATGCAAATAAAATTGATGACCATTTTCATAATTTTTAGCAGCGGTATTCGATCTGCTATCTTGAATTTGAAAAATCAGATCACGGATTCGTAATCAGCAACCCCAAAAACTCCTATGCATGAATTTTCACGACAATCGCAAAGTTTTTGTAAATTTTGGCGACCATATTGGATCCGCCATTTTGAAGTAGGAAAATCTAATTTTGGATTCGTAACCAGCGACTCCACAAACCCCTATATACATGAAGGTACGCGAATTTGTTCGAAAATATTGCTTCTATACAGAAAATCAGAAATAGCAAAAAAAATTTGCTTTTAGTAGCGATATTGAGCATCGCCATTTTGAGTTTTAAAAAACTAACATATATGTTTTGAAGCTTAGGGTCCAAGGACGCTACAATTTCCCTTATTAGAGGTATATCTTTACAAATTTGAGACGAAAAACGTAAAATAAAGTTGAAACTTCTCGAGTAAAAAAATCACAAAGTTTTGTTTTTAAATTCCAACATTTCAACTTTACAAAAAATTTTATAGAATAAAAAACGCTTAGAATTTGCCAAAGAACACGTATGACTTTTTTCAGAATTTTTCGGACGATTTTTGAAGTTTTCAAAAAATTATCAAATCTAAAAATCCAAAAATTACTCAAAAAATGCTGAAAAAATTCACACGAGTTCTTTGGGCAATTCTAATAACTTTTTGTTTTATAAAATTTTTTCGTAAAGTTGATCCATTTTGAGTAAAAAAATGAGCAATGTTTATTCATTACTTTTTGGCTTTCTGGCGCCATATTGAATTTGAATTTCGGACCCATACCATTTTGAAGATTAGAGCCCATGGGCGCAGAATTTACTGGTTAAGCTCATGGGTCATTGCTGTTTTAGTACAAAAATTTGAATGAAAAAAATTTTTTTTCTCAAACACTCGTGTTTTTTTGTAAATAATTGTTTATAAATATTTAAATATTAACTTTTTCACTAATTTTGATGCCAGATTCTGAAAGAGAATTAAATTTTATATAAGAAAAACCTTTGTTGCAATTTTTCGAAAAATTGTAATATACTGAATTTTGTGACTGAAGAAGGTTCCAAAAAAACGTCCTCTTGGTCCTTAAAGGGTTAAGAGACATCGCCACTCACCCGCAATAAAAGAAGAAATGTAGCGCCAAATAAATAATATTTAGACGAAGGAATTATAAGACCGTCGGATAGCCCGTATTCGTCCATGATATGAGTAGTACCGAAGAGGAGCAGAAAAAATTGCGAAAAAAGGTGGCGCATGGTAACGAACTTCCGCCAATTAAACGAGGTCACGGTGAGTAATAGTTATCCACTCCCGCTATCAACAGATATTATAGACGCGGTAGCAATAGCCAAGTACATTACGGCCATTGATCTAAAGACCGGGTTTGGACCCATGGACCCCGAGGACGCCCACAAAACGGCTTTTGCCGGTCTCTACGGGCATTACGAATATACACGAATGGGCATGGGATTGCGCAACGCTCCGTCCACCTTCCAGTCGTTAATGGACCTGGTCCTAAGCGGGTTACAACGGGTCGAGTTTTATATATATATATATATATACTGGGGGGGGGGGGGTACTCCCCCTGCTCGCTCCGCTCGCCAACCCCCCATTAGTAAGTGGACTTTTTATTTATCAGTTTTTATTCTAAAATTAAAAAAAAATAGAGATTATTATATAGATATTATTAAAAAGAAGTAAAGATCATAAGTCTTTATCTAAAAAATATTTAACGTACGAACATAGGCATCACAGTTTCTAGCAGTGAGGTTATGTGACGTTTTCGACCCTGAACTCAAAAATTAAGTACAAATAACTTTCTGTACGGTATGTGGAAAAATTGTATATTGCCTTCGGTAGCAATGAGGACCACGAACGCACGCGAGTTGTGCCTTCGCTTCGCTTGATCCTGAAATTGTGGATAAGCACAAATAATTTTTTGTACGACATATGAGGAAATTGTATATCTCTAGGTAAAGGTAGTATATGGGCTGAACAGTGACAGAGACTCTATATAATATATAAAAGATATAAAAAGTCTATCTTTTCCACGCCACCCAAGAGGTAGATAGGTAGGCCCCTTTTTTTATAGAGGTTTCCCCTTTTTTACTATCTTTGAATTCATTTTCCATTAAATATGTCATTTTTTAATTTTGTAATAAAAAGTTAGTAAAAAAAGGCCTATTCCTCTGTTAAAAAACTGTATAATTTTCAAGTATTACTTTTATTCTATTAAATAAACATATGTTATATTTTTAAACATTTTTATAGTTATTTAAATAACATAAATTTTAAACTTGAAAGTCATTCAAAGCTTTTGAACTTCATATTGATTTCAAAGGTCGCTCAAAGTATGACGCTAAAAATATTAATTATGAAGGTCGCTGAAAGCAGACCGAAACTTAAATCGAAACCGTTCTTGAATTCTAAAAGTAGATCGATTTTGAAGGTTAAGCAAAAGATCAGTTTGTAAGTCATTGAAAATATATTAATTTTAAAGGTTGTTGAAAGCTAATCTATTTTGGAGGTCTGAATACTGACATATATGTGTCATACCTATTTTGAAGGTCGCTGATAGCAGACCGATTTTGAAGGACGCTGACAGCAGACCTATTTTTTAAAGTTAATCAATTTTGGAGGTCTGATAGCAGACCGATTTTGAAGGTCATTGATAGCAGACCGATTTTGAAGGTCGCTGATAGCAGACCGATCTTAAAGGTCGCTGATAACAGACTGGTTTTGAAGATCGTTGATAGAAGACTAATTTTAAAGGTCGCTGATAGCAGACCGATTTTAAAAACATTTTTTAATAATGTTGTTGATAGCAGACCAATTAAGACATTTTTTAATACATTTTTTTTTTAATTTAGAAGTCAATAAAAGTAAACCAATTTTGAAGGTCGCTGAAAGCAGACCAATTATCTACTAAGACTTTCAATTAGATTTTTTATATAATTTAAATTATATTCTTTCAATGACTCCTCTAAATATTCATTATACTTATTTGTTTCTTTTATATCTTCTTCTATTTTTGTATTTAATTCGGACAGTCGATTTTCTTCTTCCAATGTATACACGTCTACATATTTTTTTTTCTGGATCCCATAATACTGGAAATTCTGTTTTATTTTGGTTTAAATGATTATTGTATTCATCTATTAAATTATTCATATAATTATTGTCCTCGTGGTCATGTTCTAACAACTGTTTATTTAAATCATCTAAACTTTGAGCTTGTTCAATGGTGTGAACTTCTATAAATTTTTTTTCTTTTGGATCCCAACGTAATGGTATTGGTTTTGCATCACCTTGGTCTGTCATGTTTTTTAATTTAATATACTTTGAATTAATATAAATATTATAAAAAATAATTTGTAATTTTATTACATAATAAATATAAGAATAATTATAATTGTTCATCAAAAATTTCTTTCCACACAATATTGATAACCTACATCTAGATAGTGCAACGTATAATTGTCCATGTCAAAACAATGGTTTTCTAATATAAATACTTATAGCATCAAAACTTTGTCCTTGTGATTTATTTATTGTCATACAAAAAGCTAAGAGGATAGGAAATTGTTTTCTATTAACTATAAATGGTAATGAAGACGATTCTGCAGTAGTTAATATTATTCTCGGTATAAAAACTTTATTTCCTGATTTTTCACCTGTTATTATTTCAGCTTCTACATTGTATTTAAATAGTCTAATTATTTTTAATCGCGTTCCATTGTATAAACCATCGTTTATACTTAAGTTCCTTATTAACATTACTATTGCATTAATTTTCAGATTTAATTTATGTGGAGGTAAACCTTTACGAATATTATGCAAATATTCAATAGGAAAATTTACGTAAATATTATCATCTGATAGATCAACACCTTTATATGTAGCAGTATCTATACTATAATAAGTCATTTCATCACTATCGATCAATTTTAATATTTTATTATTCAGAATAGTTGAATCTTCATTATGAGACGTTAAAATGACACTATTCATAGATAAATTATAATTTATATCTTTATATATTTTCAAACAAACATCGTCAGTTTTCCAACTGTTTGGTACTTTGAATGGATTAATTGTTCCCTCTCCAATATCTAATAAAAATGAAGCGAATTCTTCATTGTTAGAACGAATATTTTTTTTAACTTCATTATATTGAAAAGTGGCCAAATATCTGAATATTTTATTGTTTCTTGTATAATTGTGTTTCTACAACCGTTTTTAATAACTGGAAGAATTTGCCGAAGATCTCCTCCTAATACAATTAATTTCCCCCCAAATGGTAAATTATTATTACAAACATCTCTTAATGTTTTATCTACAATGTCTAAAGCTTTTTTTGGTATCATTGATGCTTGTCCCAAATTATTGCATCTACTTCCCGTAATTTTTTCTTATCAGAGTCTAATTTTAAAAATGCACTTTCTATACTTGCTAAATCTAAAGGTAATTTAAATGTTTTATGACTTGTCATTCCTTTTGGTAATAGTATTGACGCAATACCAGTCCAAGCCATTGATAACATTTTTTTTTCTTTAGACAAAAAGTAAAAAATTAATGTTTTGTATAAAAATGTTTTACCTGAACCACCAGGGCCGTCTATAAAATTAATCTTATGTTCATTATTTAATAATTTCTCAAAAATATACTTTTGTTCTAAATTTAGTTGAGTATACATGTTACTAAACATTTCTTCACAGAATAAAATTTCAGTCTTATTAACTTCATTACATTCAACTTTTAAGATTTTATTTGGGTCAGGCAATCCAAAATCTATACATGATTTTTCGTTTAATGATAATATTTCATTTATTTGTATGAGGGCATTGTTTAATTTATCATCTTTAAAATCTTCTATGAAAAAGTTATTAAATTCCTTCCAAATATTATTACCATTAATATTTTCAGATAGTAAATACCAAGCAAACAATTGACGTAGTTGATATCCTAACATAACGTCACAAGCTTCTTTAAAAATATTTTTTATTTGTAAGTCATCATCAACTAAACCCATTTTTATTGCAGTTTCTCTGTATGTGTTATATGTAATTTTTTCATACGTTCGTAAATCTTGGAACGAAATTGCACCTTTAACACGATTTAAAATTAATTTTAAATGAAATCGTTCAAAATCCTTTGGAGAAACAATATTTAAACGACATATAAATACAATTTATAATTTGGGTAATTTTTTAAATTTGATATTTGATATAAATGTTTATAATTTTTTTCGTATGGATTACGGTTTAATATTTCAATTAATATTCGTATATGTTCATCACTTAAGTCTTGACTTTTTTTAACCTTCGTTCAAGTGCTGTTACATTATCATAAATATATAATTGTCCACAACAAGGTTCATCTTTACCCGATAGGTAATAAAGTGATTGGCGTAATGTGACAAATTTGTCCTTGAATTTTTAAATTCTAAATTCCTTTTTTCTTTTCATGTTCGACGTTAGCATTAAAGGTTGCAAAACAAAATAAATTATTATAATATCGTATTAAATGTCTGAATGTTTGATCATGTAATAACATTTCTTTCAATGTTTTATTATAATCACTTAAAGGTGAAAGTATTATTGTACCATTATTACAACAATTAGACTTATATTTTTCTTCTTTCCAAAATACTGCTGAACATTTTATTCTACTATCAACGACCTTCAAAATCGGTCTGCTATTAGACCTCTAAAATTGATTAACTTTCAAAATTGGTCTGCTACCAGCGACCTCCAAAATCGGCCTGCTATCAGACCTCCAAAATTGATTAACTTTCAAAAATTTGTCTGCCATCAGCGACCTCAAAAATCGGTCTGGTATCAGAACTCCAAAATTGATTAACTTTCAAAAATTGGCCTGCTATCAGCGACCTTCAAAATCGGTCTGTTATCAGACCTCCACAATTGATTATCTTCCAAAAATTGGTCTGCTATCAGCGACCTTCAAAATCGGTCTGCTATCAACGACCTTCAAAATCGGTTTGCTATCAGACCTCCAAAATTGATTAACTTTCAACAACCTTTATAAAATTAACAAACTGATCTTTTGCTTAACCTTCAAAATCGATCTACTTTCAGAGTTCAACAACGGGTTCGATTTAAGTTTTGGTCTGCTTTCAGCGACCTTCATAATTAATATTTTTAGCGTCATATTTCGAGCGACATTTGAAATGAATATGAAGTTCAAAAGCTTTGAATGACTTTCAAGCTTAAAATTTATGTTAATTAAATAACTATAAAAATATTTAAAAATATAACATATGTTTATTTAATAGAACAAAAGTAATACTTGAAAATTTTACATTTTTTTTTTTAACAGATGAATAGGCCATTTTTTACTACCTTTTTATTATGAAAAAACAATGAAATATTTAATGGAAAATGAATTCGAAGATAGTAAAAAAAAGCGAAACCTCTATAAAAAAAGCGCGCCTATCTATCTACCTCTTGGGTGGCGTGGAAAAATAACTTATTTCTGTTAAAAAAATATCAATGGTCCTCATTGTTTGGAGACAATATACAATTTTCCCATATACCTTACAGAAAGATATTTGTGCTTAATCTTTAATTTCAGGGTCGAGAACGTCACATAACCTCATTCCTAGAAACTGCGAAGCCTATGCTCGTATGTCTATTTTTTTCCGATGATTAGTGCCGTTTATAATTATTTACGGGCCGAGCGAAGTGAGACTCCCTGACGTCAATGTGAAAACAGAATAATTTACGCGTGGTGTGAGAAAAAAAGATCTTTGTCGCATGTATACCAAGATGATAAATACGATTAAAGAAAAAAATGAATATGAGGGTGGCAAGAGAGGGGGGGGGGGTCAGAGGCTATTTTAATATAAAAAAACTCATAGAAATACGCTGATTTTTACGTTATTTTGAGGGGGGGGGGTGGGGGGCTGATGTTCAAAAACAACACTAACATCTATATAATATATGTAGAAGATATATATATATATATATACTAGGGGGCTTCGCCCCCTGCTCGCTCCGCTCGCCAACCCCCATTATTAGAGATAAATATTAATTATATATTTATAGTAATGAATGAGGATAATCTTCTATTACACAATATCATGAAACACTTATTTTTTCATTTAAAATTTCTGTAATGTTTTTTAAAAATATTATTCGTAACATTTATTAATTTTTAAAATACTAAGTATATTATATTTAACAAAATAATGCAGAATATATATGTAGTTCATTACGTCAGCTCTGATTTTATTTGTAACTTATGGATTATAAAATCCAGTAATATTTCAATTTTTGGCCGCCATTTTATATTTACAAAATCTGAGTTCAGATTCCTAATCAGCGAATCCGGAAACTCACTATATACAAATTTTAACAAATTCGAGTAAAATCTCAATTTTTGTTAGTCATCTTGGGTCCACCAGTTTGAATTAAAATTTTCAGCAAAACCCAATAATATTTCAATATGTGTCAGACATCTTAGATCCGCCATTTTGAATTCTGAAAATCTGAGTTGAGATTCGTAATCTAGAAATCCCCTACATAAAATTATTAGGAAAATCCAGTATTATTTAAATATTTTGCAGCCATTATCGATTGGCAATTTGGAATTCTGAAAATCTGAGTTCAGATTCGTAATCATGCAATCTAGAAATCCCGTACATACAATTTCCAGCAAAATCCATCAATGTTTGAATATTTGTCCTTCGTCTTCGATCCACCATTTTGAATTCTGAAAATCTGAGTTGAGATTCGTAATCAGCGAATATATAAACCTCCTATATTTTTAGCAAAAGCCAATATAATTTAAATATTTTCCGCCATTTTGAATTTTTAAAATCTGAGTTCAGATCCGTCATAATCGAATCCAGAAATCCCGTATACGGAAAGAAGAATTCACAGCTGTAGCCCGTGACGCGCGAGAAAAAAATAGCGTGCCATATAGTATCGCCGGATGTCGTGACATATGCGTCTATGACTGTGACTGTGGTCATTTCGATGAACGGTGCTCGCGTGACACGGCTGTAGGCCGTGACTATCACTGAGTTCAAGCTTTAACGCGCACGGCGGCAAGCGTGAGTGGCACGTCTGACGACTGCAGCAGTCACCCCGTATAGCGTTGCTTAGAGACCATCGTTGACATGCCTGAATGTCGCGCCGTCACACGGTTGCAGAGAAGGTACCCGCTTACTCTGTTATATCTCACGGCCTATAGCTCTGAATGCTTTCCGTGTATATAGAATTTTCAGCAAAATTCAGTAATATTTCAATACGTGGCAGACATTTTCGTTCCGCCATTTTGAATTGGCAAAATATGAGTTCAGATTCGTAATCAGCGAATTCAGATGGGTTCCCTATATACAATTTCCAGCGAAATCCAGTGATATTTGAATATTTGGCCTCCATCTTCGATGCGCCATTTTGAATTCTGAAAATCTAAGTTCGAATTCATAATCAGTGAATCAAAATACCCAACATACAATTTTCAGCAAAACCCAGTAATATTTCAATTTTTGGCAGCCATTTTGTATTTAAAAAATCTGATTTCAGATTCCTAATCAGCGAATCCGGAAACCCATAATATACAATTTTTAGGAAATTCCGGTAAAATTTCAATTTTTGGCCGTCATCTTGGATCTTTTATTTTGAATTTTCAAAATCTGAGTTCAGATTCATAATCAGCGAATCCAGATACGCCTATATACAATTTTCAGCAAAATCCAATAATTTTTGAATATTTGGCCTCCATCTTCGATCAGCCATTTTGAATTCTGAAAATCTGAGTTCAGATTCATAATCAGCGAATATAGAAACCTCCTATATACAATTTTTAGCAAAAGCCAGTATAATTTAAATATTTTGCCGCCATTTTGAATTTTTAAAATCTTAGTTCAGATCCGTCATAATCGAATTCAGAAATCCCGTATATACAATTTTCAGCAAAATCTAGTAATATTTCAATTTTTGGAAGCCATCTTGGGTCCTCTATTTTGAATTTTCAAAATATGAGTTACGATTCCTAATTGCCGAATCCGGAAATCCACTGTAGACAATTTTTAGCAAAGTCGAGTAAAATTTCAATTTTTGTTAGTCATCCTGGGTCCACCAGACTGTGTTTTCAAAACATATGTTCAAATTCATGGTCAGCGAAACCAAAAATCCGGTATATACAATTTTCAGCAAAATCCAATAATATCTCAATATTTGACCACCATCTTCGAATCCGCCATTTTGAATTCTGAAAATCTGAGTTATGATTCGTAATCAGCGAATCCACATACCCCTTATATACAATTTCCAGCAAATTCCAGTAGTTTTTTAATATTTTGCCTCCGTCTTCGATCAGCCATTTTGAATTCTGAAAATCTGAGTTGTGATTCGTAATCAGCGAATCCACATACCCCTTATATACAATTTTCAGCAAATTCCAGTAGTTTTTTAATATTTCGCCTCCATCTTCGATCAGCCATTTTCATTTCTGAAAATCTGATTTGGGATTCGTAATCAGCGAATCCAGATACCCCTTATACAATTTACAGCAAAATCCAGTAGTTTGGAATATTTCGCCTCCATCTTCGATCAGTCATTTTGAATTCTGAAAATCTGAGTTGGGATTCGTAATCTGCGAATCCACATATTCCTTATATACAATTTTCAGCAAAATCGAGTAAAATTTCAATTTTTGTTAGCGATCTTGCGTCCACCAGTCTGAATTATCACAATATATGTTCAGATCCCTAATCAGCGAAACCAAAAATCCCGTATTAAGGTAATACAAATTTCAGCAAAATCTAATAATATTTCAATATTTGACCACCATCTTTGAATCCGCCATTTTGAATGTTCTTAATCTGAGTTCAGATTTGTAATAAGCGACTCCAAAAATTCCTTATATACAATTCTCAACAAAATACAGTAATATTTCAATTTTTTGGTAGCCATCTTGGGTCCACCAGTTTGAATTAAAATTTTCAACAAAATCCAGTAATATTTCAATATGTGGCCGACATCTTCTATCCGCCATTTTGAATTCTGAAAATCTGAGTTGAGATTCGTAATCTAGAAATCCCCTAAATACAATTATTAGCTAAATCCAGTATTATTTAAATATTTTGCCGCCATGTTCAATTTTTAAAATCTAAGTTCAGATTCGTAATAATCGAATCCAGAAATCCCGTATATACAATTTTCAGCAAAATTCAGTAATATTTCAATATGCGGCAGACTTTTTCGTTCCGCTATTTTGAATTTTCAAAATCTGAGTTCAGATTCCTAATCAGCGAATCTCGAAACCCCCTATATACAATTTTCAGTAACATATCTAGAAAAGAAATTGTTAATAGCAGCAAATGGTAGATTTTTCTTCTAATTTTTTGACAAATCTGCAGCTTATGGCCAATCTTCTACCAAGGTCAACGGTATTAATAACAAACACCTTTTTTATGAATTTGATCTTTTATTCAACGTTTCGGACATTTTTGGCTATGTCCCTCTTCAGGAATCTAATGAGAATTCAATAAACACGTTTTGTAAACCAATAATTAAACAAATTACAATAAAAATTAGAAGTTATGTACACACTTACAAATAATTAAATTATTGTGGTCAACGTTGTTTTGCGGGCAACAATCCGCTCGTCAGTAACGATATATTACAAAATTCACGCTTATATACTAAAATTATTTGTATGTGAAAATCGGTGTATCACACAGACAACTATGCTCAGATTCGGAGTGGGGTAAAACCCATTGGGAACGTCCGAGAGCGGAGAGAGGTAGCAGGAAAGCACGTTTTGAAGGAAGTGGCATCAATAGTCTTGACTAGAAGAACTTGTGTGTGAATAGTGTATATCTATGAGAGATGTTGTTAGACTTTCATCATACATGCGCTCCTAATACCTCTTCACATCGATACCTTGACATCATATCAAATAGAGACCAGAAATTCGCAATTATTTATCAAGGTGTTATATCCATTTGGCAGTCTGTTTATTTCAAATTGTTTATTAATAAAATTTTTTTGAGTATGAATAAATAATGCTTCAGAGAAGAGTCGTTTTCCTCTGTTGCATTCGGTGTCTAATATCTGAATATTCTGAAAATTTATTGTATGATTATTATCAGTAGTGTGTATAAATAATGACGAATTTTGGTCTCCACCTAAAAAAAAATATTCGGATGGATTGGCCTTAAGCTGCAGATTTGTCAAAAAATATCTATAAGAGATTAGTTGTAGTGGGGTAGGTGGAGGGGTATGTGGAGGGGTAGGTGGAGGGGGTGTGGAGGGGGTGGAGGGGTAGACGCCCTTCAAAATAACGTAAAATTTGAAAGAATTTAACGGTAAAAAGTGGAGGGGAGGTGGTGGGGTGGTGGAGGGGGTGGAGAGGGGTGGGGGTAGGTACCCATTTTTGCCCTTACAACTATATAATATAGGAAGATATATATATACTTATCGGGGTTTATGTAGCCCAAGACTGTATATTAGTACCTACAGCCCAGAGATCCATATGGCAAGTGACTAAAGAAATAATGGAGCCTGGAGTTATAGACTCTAGGTTGGGCCGCATAAATTGGTTGGCCTCTAGGTTGGACTCTAGGTTGGCCGCATAAGTTGGCCCTATATTCAGAAATATTATGAAGCCCGGGCTGCATAATCAAAATCGAGCTCGATAAACCCCTATATATATAAAAACGGGCTTTATAAACCCCTTTCGAGAAATGTATAATATATATATTATATATATATATATATATATATATATATATATATATATATATATATATATATATATATATATATATATATATTTATATATATATTATACTTATCTATTTATACAAGTATGAACATGCCATACCATCAGGTGATTGAAATTAATAATATCTGTTTCTTTTACCTAATTACATTATATTTAAAAAATAAAAATACCATACGATATTTTCAGGTTATTGTAGCCACAATTTTGTTGTTGTTATATATACTAACTATATATAAATAGGTGAATCATACATCTGAAAAAAAAAATATAAAAAAATCAACACAAAGTGTCAATGTTCATTTCTAACAGAGACTTTAAATTTTGTAAATCAATAATACTCATCTGATTATTTTTGTTGTCGATATACATAAATCTTGTAGTTGGTATATAAACTTGTATTTACAACAAGGGCTATAAAAACAAAAAATATTTCTACAGCATAAGTACAGCATTTGCAAACTCTTCTATGCTACAAACTATTTAATCATGATCTACTTGTTCTCAATATAAATATTTTTTTATGTGTTATTCAATGAAAGCAATGAAGCTGTCATTTCTTCATTGACATCCAATTCCTCTATTCGTCTTGTCAAATATGAAGACAAAACTACTATATACTACTATTTCTAACCTATACATATACTCTGGCGCGATCTCTCTCTCTCTCTCTCTCTCTCTCTCTCTCTCTCTCTCTCTCTCTCTCTCTCTCTCTCTCTCTCTCTCTCTCTCTCTCTCTTTCTGTATCTGTTCTGTCATCGCCAATCGCCATTCATTCATTCAAGAAAAATGTATAGAAGAAAAATGTACAGTACGAGGGTCATTTGACAAGTACCTAGCCTCACCGCCAGATGGTGCCACTATCGCACCAGAAATACACTACAGTGCAGTATCTTCCTGTAAACGGTTACAGACGAAATTTCAGCCGGATCGGAGTTGTAGTTTATTTTTGAGAGCGTGTGAAAGCAAATGTGTCCGTTGATTTTTGAAAAAATGGAGAAAGAACAATATCGGTCGGTGATTCGATTCTTGTTTTTGGAAGGGAAATCGCGCAGTGAAATTAAAGAACGCTTGGATGCAGTGTATGGGGATGCTTCTCCTTCGATGGCGACCGTTAAATTTTGGTATAACGAGTTTCAACGTGGTCGTACGTCGGTTTTTGATGATCCACGCCCAGGTGCTCCGAAAAGAGCCACTACGGAGGAGAACGTGACAAAAATACACGATATCGTTTTGTCAGACCGCCGATTAAAGGTGCACGAGATAGCTGCGATAGTAGGCATCTCAGAAGAACGCGTGTGGCATATCCTACATGAGATTTTAGGCATGAGGAAGCTGTCAGCAAGGTGGGTGCCGCGTTTGCTGACTGCAGACAACAAGCGCATCCGTGTGACCAGTTCAGAGCAGTGTTTGGAGCTGTTTAATCGCAATCCAAAAGAGTTTTTGCGTCGTTACGTGACCGTCGACGAAACATGGATTCACTACTACACTCCAGAGACCAAGGAGCAGTCAAAACAGTGGACCTTACCCGGTGAACCTGCTCCGAAGAAGGCGAAGACGGTCCCGTCGGCCGGAAAGGTGATGGCCACTGTTTTCTGGGATTCTCAAGGTGTGATTTTTATTGACTATCTGGAGAAGGGCAAAACGGTCACAGTACAGTACTACGCTGAACTATTGAGCCGATTTGACGCCGTGTTAGAAGAAAAACGGCCCCATTTGTCTAAAAAGAAAGTGCTTTTCCACCACGATAATGCACCGGCTCACACTTCTGCACTCGCCACGGCTAAATTGGTCGAATTACGCTACGAACTGCTGCCCCATCCACCGTATTCTCCAGATTTGGCTCCGTGCGACTTTTTTTTGTTTCCGAACCTAAAAAATTCGCTCGCCGGGAAGAGATTCCACTCCAATAACGAAATAATCGCCGCCACGGAGGCCTATTTTGCAAACCAAGAGAAAACATTTTTTTCAACGGGGTTAAAAAAATTGGAACACCGCTGGACCAAGTGTATTCAACTAAAAGGAGACTACATTGAAAAATAAATTTTATTTTTTGTAAAATTTTGGTGTTTTCATTTGTAGGCTAGGTACTTATCAAATGACCCTCGTATATGAATCTTATGGAGAAACATGGAGAGATTTTAGAATCGGAAACCAGACATCAAATTTTTGACCATTTAATTTCTCTAATATGAGAAAATCTTTTTACATGAAACTTTTTGTACGACATAGTACAACAAAATAGCATGTTGTTATTTTAATTTGGGTGAATATAAAAGCGATTGAAAATTGCAGTAAATATTTCAATTTCTCGGGCATCCATTTCAATGTATATGTAACCGCGGTCGACCCTCAGGCTTCTTGTATACTTGCCTTCAGAGCGGAGCGCTCCCACGCTCCTTGATAATATAGTTATTAAAATCACAAAATTTCTTATTTAATGCTATCTATTTCGTCAAACTATTTTCCAACTCTATGACCCTATAAATTAGCCTCGACTCTGCGATCATAGGCTGAACGTCCTGAATTATGATAAAGTATATATGTATATATATATATATATATATATGTGTCTGTGTGTGTATGTGTGTGTGTGTAGATAAATATTCAATAAAAATAATCTTAAATGTATTTTCTCGAAGTATATATTTCTTTACCTGAACCTCACATCCACGCTAATGACGGCGGCCCCACACCCGCTCACCACAACTCACCTGCCACCGCACAGCCCATGCATCCGCTCACCACCCCGCTTACCATCTGCGCGACCTACCCTCTCACCACCCGCTCAGCCCATGCAACCGTTCAACACCATCCGCCCACTCACCACCCACTCACCTTCCACCACCCGCTCAGCCCATGCAACCACTCACCTTCTACCACCCACTCGCTTCATGTACCTCTCAACGCCCAGCTCACCGAGGAACCGTGCCTTCACTAATTACCCCCCCTAATTACCCCTGGCGACGCTGATTAAGGGACCGCACCTGACCACAGCCGAAACGGCCGCCATTTTTTCCTATATTCCCCCATATACTACTACCATTTTTTTAACCCTTTTTTAAACCCTTTTTAACCATTTTTAACCATTTTTAACCCATTTTCAATTCTTTTTTAAACCTTTTAACCCCTTTTAAACCTTTTTAACCCCCTTTTTAACTCTTTTTTTAAACCATTTTAACCCCCTTTTTAACCCCTTCTTGACCCTTTTTAAACCCCTTTTAACCCTTTTTAATCCTTTTTTAATCCTTTTTAACCCTTTTTAACCCTTTTAACCGTTTTTAACCCTTTTTTAACCCATTATACAAATGAACTACTGGATAAAGATGGGCGGCCAGACAGACGGACATTTTGACTTTTTAATATATAGTAGATGTTGTTCGAGTGGTTTATCGTTATTTCTTCTGGACCACTCAATCCCAAAAGAAATTACTCGTTTCCCGAATTTCCTTGTTGTTGGTTTTTTTTTTTTGAAGCATTCTTCTAATGAGTGACTTGTATTTCTACACAAACTGCAAAACTTTTTCGTATTATTTTCCATTTTTTTGATTTTATAACAATTTTCAACCAAATGTCCTTTGGTTTTACAATAAGCGCAGGTTATCAATGATTCCATTTTTTGTAATTTCCTACAATCTGTAATGGAATGACCCATTATCTTACAATAATCACGGTAGGGTACTTGTCGATTTGAACGCTCGCTACTGCTATATTAAGGTTTGTTGGATGGTAATTTGTTTGTTGAGTCCTATTACCATATCCATGCATATTTCTGTTATATGTAAATTCATTCGTTTTCCTTTAATGATTTCCGTAATTCATACTATAATCTCTATTTTTTGTATTTCGTTGGTATTGCATATTTAATTCTGGGCAATATTTTGCCCGGTCTCATTACACAATTGACACATTGCCGTCGCATTAAACTGCTTATTCTGCATCATCAGTATTTCGCTCTCTCACAATCAGATGCCTCGTGGCCTGTTTCCGTACATATCGCGCGTCATACAATTTTTTTGTTTGTTGTGCAATATTTCAGCATGTGGCTCGTGCTTCCACAGCACGAGTCTCCGTGGAATCGCAAGATTCTGCGACGTTTGCACTCTTTTCGCACATATTCGGACTATGACCTTTTTCCTTACATTTGCAGCAGAGTTCATATTTTGTTATGATAGGGTATTGTATTACCATATGTCCCATATCCTGGTAATATTGGCAATGGTTTCCTTGCATGTAATTTAATTGACATTTATCTGCGGAATGGCCTTTCGCATTGCAATATTTGCAAATTAACTCTAATTTATCTTTGGCCATGCTACAATAATACGATGCGTGATCTCTATTCTTGTAATATACACATGATACATTGAAACAAAATAGTGCCTCGTGATTTCTATCTTGACAGATTTGACAATGAGATGTTTTAGCGACATTACTATTTGATTTTTCGAAATTAAATTGTATGTTTGCTGTATCACTTCTTAGCATATTTTGTTTAGCAAGATTTGATTCTACTTCGATTGCTTTTTGTATAGCCGTCTGCGCAGTCACTTGTTCTCCTAATTCCAATCGTACTAAAACTGCTTAAGATATCTACTTCCAGTTGAGTTTTAAACTCCTCTAAATTTTCTGCTGAGATGTTCGATTCTAATGCTTTTAATTCGTTGATTTTAGTACCCATTTGTCTAATTTTGTTTGCATACTCCAATACTGTTTCATCTGGTTTTTGAATTATTTGGGTCAATCTTCTATATAGCGTGTGTATGTTATCTGTACTCGGATAAATTTTACGTATAGACTCGATAAAAACTTCAATATTTGGAATATCTATATTTATCGAAAAATGCAGAATCTCTACTCGGTGTTTTTGGTGTGAAATAATTACTAGGTGAATCTAGATCTGATTTTGTTGTAGGTTGAAATAAAGAGTTTGATAATATATCAATTATATATTAGATTGGTTTTCTTTTGAATTTATTTTTACGTTTAAACTTTCTTTACTTGATATTTTAAATTGTTCTACTTTTGAGGTTGATGGAATGTCAATGATTGGCAATTCGATTTATTTCGGTTCTGGTTTTTGTGACACATTAGCATATGGGTTGTTCTGCCATAACTACCCCAGATGGCGTCCAGAACTTACATAAAGATGTGCTAATAAAAATAAATGTTTCACAGACTCTAATGTGTATATAATGACGTTGACTTTCTTGGAAGATCTATAGAAAGCGTTTTTTCACTGTCTGTTAAAAAAATCAATAAAATAGAGTCAAAATGTCAGTTTCGTCCCTTGTCCTAAACAAGATTTTCAATATAAAACCTTATGCCACGTCAAAATCAAGCGAAGAAGCCTAATTCCCATATAAACATTGTAAATTGCAGGGTTTTTAATATGTTCCCATTATTTTCAAGGTCATATTCAACAAACTACTATTAAATCACGATGGATACTTTTTGTCCAGCGATTTGTACGAAAATGTTGATAATAGCATTAATTGCTTTGAAAACAGCGCTACTTGGCTCTATAACGCCATCAAGCGGTCGATTCCTCCAGCGTAAGCACACGGACGAATGATGGAAGCAGGAAAGCCGTTAAAAATTAGAAAATCCGCGAACGCGAACTACTTCTTATTCTAATTTCACAGCGTACAAATATTTTAGTCAGTTCCGTCCCCCATGTAATCCGCTATTTAGATTATGTTTAATGATAAGTAAAATGCATTTTTTATAGTATTTGGTGGATATAAGAACTACCTACGCGGAGAATAGGTAATATTGAGTATACGCGACGTGCGAGCTTCTTAAACTTAAAAATGTCAGTTCCGTCTCTGTCAATTCCATCCCATAAAATATTAAAATTCATTATTAAATGTTGAAAACTTTTTTAATTGAACTGAAATCTTTGGTGTTCGGAATTTTTTTATTTCTAATAATAAAACTGATATTCCATACGCTTTCAAATCATAAATTATATATAAGATTGAGTAAATTCATATAAATAATGAATGATTTATATAATTGTGAAATCTTTAAAATTACTATTTATCTGCTTTTATAAGATAAATTTTGAAAAATGGCTCCGACCACGAAAAATGCAAATATTCTGAAGAAAAAGCATCAAGTTAAACAAAGAAAATCAGTAAAAGTAAATATTCAAAATGCTGAGAAAGCCGTTGATTTATGGACTCGTAATTCAATGAATTTGCACTTTGTCCCATGAAAATCCATCATGCGGTCTCAGAGAAAAGTTACAACAAACTTGTTTTCTTGAAAATGCTGTAATTGAGGATAAAATGAGTTTGAGGACCTCTGCCTAGGCTCATTTTATTCAAGATAAGTTATATTTACAATATATTTTCATTATTTTATTATAATAATATTTTTTATCATTTTTTTAGGTAATTTTGGCCAGAAAGGCCTATGGGTGTAAGACCGCATTAACAAATTAAATATTATATTTTATTCAATTAATTTTAAATGTAAACAGAACATATTAATTGTAATATTATTTTAATATTATAAATAAAAATGTAAATCAAAACACTGTATGAAAAATAATTTACATAAATTACCATAAATTATCATTTTGATTCCCTAGTGAAAATAATTTTCGTGCCTAATCATGCATAAGTGTGCTTAACTGTACATAACTGTGCCAAACTGTGCCTAAGTAGGTAGGTTTCAGACATTTTGCACAGATTTATCACATATTGATACAGTTTGGAACAATGTGGCACACTTTTGCACAGTTTGGCATAAATAATTTTCAGCTGTTGAAAATAAATATAATTTTATTTTCGATACATTTGTGCATAGTTTAGCACACTTTGGCACATTTTAGGTCATTTTGACATAGTTTGGCACAAAGAATTTTCAGTTACTAAAAATAGAATTAGGTTTATTATTAGGCGCAGGCACAGTAGTGCACAGTTTGACACACTGTGGCACAGTTTTGCACAGTTTTTGCACAGATTCACACAATTTGGCACAGTTAAGCACACAAAATATTGTTCACTTATTAAAACAATACAAGTAAAAATATAAATAATTTATTATTAACAATAATTTTGAATATTTAAGTGTGGTAATCACAATTAGAAATAAATGGACATACTTGACTATAGCTAAACTCAATTGATTTTCAAAAATTAATTATTCTTGAGTCTAATGACTATAAACGGTTGAATAAAAGATTTGATATTGTTAATAATAAATGATGGTTGATGGTTAAATTTAAAAATTTAACAATAATTTGTGTTAAGGCGTGCTAACGTTGTGCCAAACTGTGCTCAACTGTGCCGAAGTATGTCAAAGTGTGTTAAACTGTGCACAACTGTGTCAAATAATCAAGCTAAATTTATTTTTAATGGCTAAAAGCTTTTTGTGCGAAACTGTGACAAAGTGTGCTAAAATGTGCAAAAGTGTGCCAATCTGTGCTAAACCTGTGTAAAATGTCCGAAATCTACCTGCTTGAGCACACTTTTGCAGTTCCTCATAGTTTGACATACTTTGGCACATATTTGCACAGTTTCACACACTTTAGCACTCTACGGCACAAAAATTTTTTCCACCAGGGTTACTCTGAATATTATTACGGAATTTGATATTATTAATTAATTTGGTTATATAAAATATTATTTTTCAAGCACTTGATCGAAATTGTTTTACCGAATTTTTTTATCGTATTATTATACATATTTTAGAATTAATTTCGAGAATTTTTTACAATAATGGTCAGTTCCGTCCCCTACCAAAATCATAGAATGTTACGTAAACTATAGCCGGAATATTTTGTAGTGGATTTGTTCTGGGTACTTATTTTAAATGTTATAATGAGTAAATAAAACCTCAAAACGCCTATAAAAAGTTGGTTTTGAAAAAAAAAGTTAGTCTTAATCTGGGGAAGTTATGGCAGAATATGTATCCCACATAGCATGAAAGATTGCTGAAAGCTTTCTGCAAGCTTGCAAGAAAGTTTCGCAGTCTTTCAGGAAACTTTCATGAAATCTCCGCGAAAGTTCAGAATGTCTGGGATAAATCAATGGCAGTAAGATTCCTTTAAAAATTGCAATAACCTTTCAGAGAACCTTCCAGGAAGGTTTCTGTAAGGTTTTTGAAAAGGTAACTAAAAACTTTCTGAAGGAAGAGGTAATCTTTCAGCAAGCTTTCGTAAAAGAATGCAGCAACCTTCAAAAATCTTTTAGGAAGCTTTCACGGAATATTCGCGGAAGTTCAAAATGTCTGGGACAAATGATTCATATAAAGATTCCTTGAATGATTGCAGTCACCTGAAAGCCTACAAGAAAGATTCGTAATTTTTCAGAAAGCTTACATGAAATAATCTTTTAGAAAACCTTTCAAGGATCTTTTTTCAAGTTTTCGAAAAAGTTGCTGAAAGATTCGTAAATGACGTGGGAATATTACGAGAAGCTTTCACAAATGAGAACCACAAGCTTTCAGGAAATGTTTCAACAAGACTTCCATAACGTAGGTGAACGAATTTCTGAAACGTTTCAGAAAGATTCATTAAAATCTTTCAGAAAGCTTTCATGAAAGATTCCTGGAAGATATAAGTTTCTGGGGCAACTCATTGGCAGAAAGCTTCCATAAAAGATTCTAGTAATCTTTCCAGAAACCTTTTTTCAATATCTTGAAAGAGTAACATAAAGTTATAAATAATATTAATAATTCTCTAGAAGTATTACAATTCTCGCATATTATTTTTAACTTATTTCTATATTAATCGCAATTTTATTATCGCAGAAAAAACTGTACATAAAATTTTTCGACCTTACCGGGAATCGAACCCACGACCCTTGGGTTACTACGCACGCATGCTATCCGTTACGCTATCGCTCGCTTGAAGGAGTTTAGACATTTTCATGTAAATAAGGTGCAGTTTCCACGATAATTCAAATGTTATTATTTTGATTACTGTATCTTATATATTAATGGCATTTAAAAATTATTTATATAATTCCATAAACTAAAAAAATATAGTGTCGGTGAGGTAGAAATAAAATCAGTGTACTGAATATATTTTACGAAATAAAGAAAATATTAACTTTAATTATTATTACTTCGGATGAACATTTTTTTAAACTAGGCATTTCATTATGTTGATTAAAAAAAGTAATTTTATAAGTAATATATCGTATAATTTTTTTTTAATATAGCTTATCAAGTCTTCGAGTTGCAAGGTCGACTTTCTCTAGTCCAAAATCCACCCAATTTTATGATTTAATAAACTAACTAACATTTATTTGGAAAAACACACGTCCTACCTATATGTAAATACAATAAGTATTCAGAATTTTTTTAACGATTCTATTAGTACTATCATGAAATATACTCGTTGAAAAATTGAATCAAAATGACAAAAATGCAGATTCTTACTTATCAATATTACAACGATTTATTAATTAAAAAATTTCTGAACAGTGTTTTGGAAAAACTCAATTTTACACTCCGTATATGTAAACACTATACCAAGAATTTCTTTAAAGCCATCGTATTAATATTTTGATAAAGTATACTTGTTGGAATATGATGTCGGTATCCCACATCTCCTTAAGGACGATCTCCGACTCAACTTTATGAATATCGCAAAAATTGTGATCTAAAAATAATATTTATGAGGGAAGCTCTTCATGAGTCTCTATACGCCACTCCAAAAATAATAAAAAACGACGGTGTAAGTAAAAAGTTGTCAATACGATGATTATTTTGATATTACTCATGAGATTCCTACAATCTTCCCTAACGGTTCCATATTCTATTTAACATTCGAGTAATTCAAATCTTTTTTTCTATTCTTTCGCGAATCTGTCAGGAAGCTTTCTTAATACATTGATTTGGAATACTTCAACAAACTTTCGTTATGACATTCGTAAAGGAATTCTGTCATACATCAAAAATCTTTTTTGAATGCTTTCCAAAATCTTGCTGGAAAGCTTACGCCATGATTCAATGGAATATCTCAGGGGAAAGATGTTGGAAGGTATTTTGGAAGCTTTCCGTAAGCTTGTTATGTAAAGTAACAATTATAACTTTCAAAGAGCTTTTTGTATTCTATCGTGAAGCTTCTATGAAAGATTCCAGCATTGATTTTTGTAATATTCCTCGTGAGATTCCTGAAAGCTTCCCTAAAGCTTTCAAATTATATCTTTTCTTCCGTAGAACTCTCGGGAAGCTTTCTTGAAATATTACCAATGTAACTTTATTGAATGTTTCATTTTGCTTGCTGAAAGATTGCGGCAATCTTCTGCTGAAAGCTTTCTCGAAACTTTTGGAAGCTTTCATGCTATGTGGGATGTGCTTGAGAATTAATATCTGAATTTTCTGAATTTATCGCGATTTTTCCGTTGGACTCCGTTGTTTCTTTATTTAACGGATTAACTTTGACATTTTTCTGTGTCGTCCGTGGAGGCGATCTTGATGTTTTAGCACTTCTTTGAAATATATTTGATGATTCGCGATTTCTTTCGCCTACTTGCTCCTTCAACTTTGGATTTTCTTCAGATTTTTTCCTTGTTATAATTATATTTTTCGTGTCTTTGTTATATGACATTATATACTAATTTTTATTTTTACATTTACTTCCTATACTGTTTTATTTATTTAAATTTCCTTTTATTTATTCATTTATGTATTTTTTTCACTAATATATTAATTATTTGTTTTTACTGATATTATTTATTTATTTGTTTATTTGTTTCCAAATTATTTATGCGTTTCCTATATTTAGCCTTAATATTTTCCCTATATCTATTCTTTTACCTTAATTTGTTGTTTAGCAAATATATTTTCGCGATGCTAATTATTTATATGTTTATTTATTTTGACTATATCTTTGTGTGAAATGTTATTTTTTTCACTACTGATTTATATTTCTTTACATTTGATCATTTCTTTTCTTCTTTCCCTATTTCTATATCGTCTATTTTCATCTTTTATTTATCTGTTAGTATGTTAGAATAGCCTGGACAAGCCGTACATGCTTATTTTTCGAAGTTTGGGCGATTCCTGCTATAATGATCCCCCCAACTTCTTAATGCAAAGCAAGAAGCTCGGAAGCAGTTATTAAAAATATTTTCTATAAAAGCACTAATTTCATTTATTACCAACTCTTTATAAATTTTAAATATAAGCCCAGCTAACTTTCGTTCGATTGGTACCGGAACCATTGCTAGGTCGGTAATTTGTGAAATTAGCGCTTTTATTTATTAGCCGTTTAATTTAAAACTCTTACCTTTAAGTTGGTGTAGACAGGCACTCGAAATAAACGAAACTCGCAAGTATATTTATAAAATTTTATTTATTGAAATCCGATATATGTTCGATGAATTAAACTCGTATCTATAAGATTCTATTAATTTAAGTGAAGATGATATCGCGTTTAGTAACTTATAAATTGCTGGCTCTTGGATGGAGCTGTAATAAACGATTTACAAATGTTCCGAGTAGAGGCTTAGCTCCGACTGACTCTTTTGACACGACGGTCGAACTCATCGCCCAAATGATCCAATTAAATATATGAATTTCAGCAGTTTTTATTTAATGTTATTTCGACAGACGTAAGTCGATCGATGCTTGGGTCGACAAAAATACGTACGTCACGGACGTAACATTTTAAGCATTCTAAACCTTAAAAATTTAAATATTATCGCCGTGGTTAATATTATGTGTAAATCAAAATAAATAAAGTTAATTCTTTACAATCAATAGAACAATTTTAAAAAGAAACTTACCGAAGCAAAACTAGCAGGCGTAGAATGCCATACGCGGAGATTCTTTCCTCGTATAATTCGACCAATATATGATCGCACCACTAATATAGAATCGTCCGACGTAATGTGCACTATTCTATTCTCCATACTTAAGCAACTTTCACCCAAGGAGGCAAAAAGAAAACTGTGAGGAGTATTGGCGAAAACGGTAGATTTATACCCAAATACAGCTTCGTGCGTATATAGAAAAAGAAATACAAGGGAGAAAAATGGGAGTGAAGATTGAGAAATGGGACAAATCAGAGTTTTCTAAAAGAAAAGTGATTAGGCAGGGAAAAAGAGGGAAGAAAAGGGAATAGATTTAAAAGTCGGTCGCACATAGAGGGAGAGAGAGCACGGAAGGTCAGGGTGGGAAGAGACGACGAAAAGATACAAAAAACGGGTGGAGTACAGAGGGAAAATGAGATAGAGAAAAGAGAGTCAGTTAGTTTGTCAAAAATCGTATATCATCCATACCTGTATAAAAAATTTTTCTTGTTAAGTAGAAAAGAATGTAAAATTTGATATAATAAGCTTCGTGCAACGTTGCCAACCAGTGAGCAGTACAGTGTTTTTCTTCTTTCTCTTTTCCTTGCTCGATGCTGCATTCTTTTCCTCTCCATTATCGATTCTCTAATTTCCCTCCTGCACCTAACAAGGCGCATTCTTTTTCGCTCCTACAACTAGCCAATTAAAAGCACACAATACCTTCGCAAGCTCCCTTCCAACGTGCTCTCTTTAGTGCCGGCTACTACACACCGCCGATATCAAAGAAACACATGTTGGCATCGGAGTGAGTCGTAAGCAGCGTAGACTTTCCCCATCTTTTTCCTTCTCTCTCATCCAATATATGTGACGTACAATTTATGTATCCGTACTTGACGAAAACTCCGAAGGGATCATCATACGACCAGATCAACTTCCCTAGGAGTGGGGCAAGTGGCTGCTAGATGAGCACAAAGACAAAGACTTGGTGGCCTTTAAAAAAGGGACAGGGACAGCAGCGGGGACTTTTTCAGTAATCAACCTCGGACAACAGCAAATCAAACTTATGTAGTCTCTCTAATTTGTGTGCAGTTTTATAAGTTTTTCAAAATAAAGTCTCTTAATTTAAAATAAAGAGTATTGTATAAAGAGTATATTATTTCGATTACCCTAACTCCACGCGCTACCGTTTCTCTTCTCGTCAGCCCTGCCAAGAGACAACTGACAGCGAACATCATACTTAACACAGCGAAGTTGCGGATCCAAGCACAGGCGACTCGATACTCGAAGGTAGGTAATAAACTCTCTCGCTCACCTTTTTCGAGGCATACCGCGTGTCCTTTCTTTGTCTCTTCGCTACCTGCCGTCCCATCCTTGACAATGTTTGTTGCATCCAAATCGGGAAAATTCCTAATAGCTACGCGATTATAATCATTCCTACTGATGCAGAACTAATTATCATTGTTGCATAACCTGGACATAACTAGTGGGGCCCCTTCTTTATTTAATTTATAAATACGGGGCCGATCACCTAGAGTTATAAAAAATCGGGTGCACGGTATTTAATTTGACATGAGAAATGTTTTTGTTAAAGTCTGTGAGTGCTATATTCATGGATATAAAGCAAATAAATAATTAATATCATCCATCTCTCTCGCACTCATGCTTACTTCATCATGCTCTCTTTGTCTGATTGCATCAGCCATCACGTGGACCAACATATAACTATCTGATTACATACTCCATGTGCTCCCTGTAACTTTATGGCGCGAAATTCAAATTTTATTACAAGTGATTTTAATTATACTGATCAGTGGTTAGTATGATTTGCAAGCATAATTAGTATGTTCATTTCTTAATTATTTTTGGTTAATTATGCATGCGTTAGGTCAGTAATACCTAATCGTGTCATCTCATGAACTGCTGCTCGGCAACATCTCATATGGCGTCGTCTATCGCGGCATGTTTTCACGCAGCAGTGTCTCTCACACGGAAACTTCTCACACAGCGGTGATACTCAAGCGGCATCTTCTCACCGGCGCTCGATGCTTCGAGCGAGCCACGAGGCAATATCTCACACGGCATATTCATAGTGCAGTGCGTCTCACAAGGCAGCTTCTCACGCGGCTTCTCCTCACATGGCATATACTCACTCAGCAACTTTGCACGGATTCTCGCTCACACCTGCACTTTCACCAATGCAACCCCGGCAGTAAACTCATGATCACCGTGATCAATAATATCAACGGGATTTGGGCATGGTTTTTTCAAGCAGGAAAATTACACTGGCAGTTCTCAATCGGCTTTGCTCAACTGGCTTCTCTCATCGGCTGCTTCGCATCCTCACACTCATCTCACCGGCTTATTTCATCTTTCGTTGTCATGCTCAACATACGGTTCTTCTCCACTGCTCAGCTTCGTTGCGGAATCACCATCACGGGACCAACTCGTCGGCGTAAAGATTAATATAACCTCTACGTATGATAAGGTAACAACTCAAATACATGCGGCCATTTTATACGAAGGTGCGCTGCTACACGGAAAGCATAACCAAGCTGTACAGCGGGAAATACTCAGGCACGATTAGGTCAGTAATACCTAATCGTGTCATCTCATTGAAAACTCAACCACAATTAATTCAATAATAATTGATTGTGTTGCTTATTGTATGGTTAGTACACTCATCAGTGATTCGCAACGTCACACAGAAAACTCATACACTCAAACAGCAAACTCACCAATACTCACAGAATTTTGTAACACCCATACACTCAGAATTATGTAACAGTCATACACTCAACTATTTACTTGTAACATCTCACACATTTTATACTTATTCTTGAAACAACTTTTATATCGGCAAATTTGTAATAGTAATTTATAATTTTATAGTTATTGTGAATATATTATAGTTTAATTTACCAAAGTGTTTGGCTCAATTTATTTTGTAAACACCCACAGCATGTCCTCATTATAATTTATGGAATTCTCAAAGATTTGGTTACCGAGGAGTGAGTCAAATCACCGTCTCTCTCATTTACATGTGTAAGCATGAGAGAGACAGCATGAGTTTTGCCATATTCGGCTAATCAGTATAGCGATTTAGCTGTTCCGCAGAGAACAGCTGCAGAGTGCTGCCGTCGCGCGGCCGCCTGCTGAGTTATCCCTCAGTCGCGCAACCGCGGGAAATTCAAAACTTGATATTTCCCAAACACTCCGCCCGCCATCAACCGATAGGTTGATTAATATTCCGATGATGCTGGTCCGATGGCGAGTTGCTGACTTCCGAGTGGATTGAGAGCCATATACTATGTGAGGATTATCCGTATTGAGTACCATGAACTCCACTTGATTTCGTGAGATGAGTGATGCCTTTTTTATGTTGATTGAGAACGTTTTTGAAACGACTTGCTGCCAGCGTTACTGAGTCATCCATGAAGAAGTTTCCCAACTGGACAGCTGAAATGCATTGACAGTTAGAAACCAAGTGAAACATTGAGTTTAATACCTTGATGATGAGGACAACGCCACAGTGAGTGTATCTTCTGAATCCTTTTGGAGTGGTTGCAATGGCTTTGAGTTGAGCAACCTTCACTTGAGTCAGCAATAATAATGAAATTCCAATTTGAGAATAATGTTGTCCATGGTCTGTTGGCGATGAAATATTATTGATTTCAAGTCCCTTTTTCCCACTTACGTCATATGAAATGCAGCAGGTGGGTTGAGTGTGCATGGAGTGTCATCATTGATGAGTTGTACCAAGTTGAGTTTTTTGTTGAGAATGTTGCGAAGGTAGTTCTCCAATTGAAATAAACCATAATTAAACCGTAATGAAACCATTCGGATGAGTAGCCACTAACCATGTATGGATGAACAGCTAATGACAATGTTGTAAGAGAGCACACAAATACAAATCCAGCACTTGTATGTTTTGGATTCACACCCCTTCGATGAGTTGATGAGTGGTTCTGCAAGTTGACCCCAGTTTGAGTGAAGAGTAGTGATGGGGAGGTCCAGCGTCCTGGATAGTTGCCCCCATGAGTTGCTGAGTCCGATGAGTCCGGTACCTAGCACAAGTCACAGAGTCTAGAATAAGTGACTTGGCCGGAACTCTGCTTCCAATAATCCAAATTTCCTGCCTGATGTGTGCAAAGTGAGTTTTCTCGGTGCCACCGAGAGATGTTGTTATGTGAGAATGCCGAATGATCAGTGATGAGTTGACTGCACCGTATTAATGTAGCTGGATGTTGAGTGATACTCCAGTTGAGTTTCGTAAAATCGACCTCCTACCCTGATAATTCCTTCTGAGTACATGCAATCAATCAATCTATTGAGTAGAGAATTCCGTGGGATTTGAGATATTTCAGCATGAGCAGTTCAAGATGGAAATGAACTTGCTGAGTTTTCTTGATCCAGAAGAAATTTTCTTTGCTGATCAGATCAGCTGTGAGTCTCGTCTCTGTTGAATTTTCCCTTTTGCGGACGAGATCCCATGAATTTTCCGAATGGGATGTGGCTGCAGTGAGTGTGCCCTTTGCTTCTTTCTGGAAGGTATTCCTCATTTTCTGAGTCTACTTGAGATGGTCATGGTGATTAATTGCCTTTGGTTGTTGGAATTATTCTTTAAGTGAGTGCAACCCTGGTTCCAACAGATTCCTTCCATCATGAGGCACGTGAGATTATGCGTGTGCATACCATATTCTGATCTGTCCATCAATGAACATGAGTGCTTGGCAACTGAACATTGTCCAAACATACCTTCTGAGTAACCTTGCCGCTCTGAACTCCAACCTTGATCTGGAGTTCGGATTGAGTGTTGCCTTCCTTCTTGATGAGACTAGGAATAATAAGCCAATTGTGAGAAATTTGGTTTACCGTGGGGTGCTGTAGCAGTTGCCTATTGCGAAGCATTCGAAAAGCCATAAGTTTTGAGAACCGAATCCAATTGAGTGAGATCTTCTCGAATTGCAGCCATTCTTCGCAGTTGATTTAAACTTAGTTGTCCCATGAGTACTTGAATAGCCACAGCTCTTGTAGAAGAATTTGAAAGAATAACCACATATGAGATTGTCCATGCGGGGTCGAATAGTGGTGAGTTTTGAAAGATAATTATCCAGTTGTAATTATTTCTTGAGTGAGCGGCAATATCATTCAGATGTGAATTTAAGTGATAGTGAAATCCGTTATAATTTGAGTAATTTCATGACGCAATCATCAGAATTAACTGCTTCAATTGCTGTTGAATTGTGAGAAATTCCTTGTTAACCATCGGCGAGTTGAATTGAAATTTTGCTAATGCAGAGCCGCCCGCCGTGCAGAATCCTGATATCTGCATGGTGCTGTAAATGAATGTGTCCGTTGATGCAACTCCATATGTGAATTTGCTAAACCGAAGTGCGTGAGTTGATCCGGTTCATTTATCTATGATATGCGTTGTAAATTACATCTTAAGAATGTCAATTAAGAATAATTCACGCTGGATGCCAATTCGAGTGAGTTTGCCATCCCTTTTAAGGTTAACTTTTGAGGTTTCAACAATAATCATCAGTGTCAATGAGTACATCCACAAATTGAGGCTACCAAAAGATGCGCTGAGCCAATAAAGTTTTCTTTCGTATAATTCCAAATAAAATGTTAAGATAGTTCCGATGGCACTGCAGATGAGACTTGGCGTATGATGAGCAGTAATCCTAACCTCAAATTCCAATAATTGATGGATGAGCGGTGCCATGAAGCGTTGAGGATTCAAATCACATCCTTTGAGATAAATCACAATTCTGACATTGAATGGATTAATAATCCAAGTTTGTGAGGTGTCACCGGTGTGTCGTATCATTTCAATGCAGTTGCAATTATTGACGATTAAGTAACTGAGTGTTGCAGGTGAGTTGACCTTGAGTGTAAATGATTGCACCAAAATCCAATTGTTGAGTATTTTTGAATATGATCCATATATAGTGAGAGTTACTTCATCTTGCACCTATAGTTGATATGCAGTATTGCTGCATAAATCCAAAATCTGAATGTTTTGGGAAGTGTTTGGGAAATATCAAGTTTTGAATTTCCCGCGGTTGCGCGACTGAGGGATAACTCAGCAGGCGGCCGCGCGACGGCAGCACTCAGCAGCTGTTCTCTGCGGAACAGCTAAATCGCTATACTGATTAGCCGAGTATGGCAAAACTCATGCTGTCTCTCTCATGCTTACACATGTAAATGAGAGAGACAGCATGAGTTTTGCCATACTCAGCTAATCAGTATAGCGATTTAGCTGTTCCGCAGAGAACAGCTGCTGAGTGCTGCCGTCGCGCGGCCGCCTGCTGAGTTATCCCTCAGTCGCGCAACCGCGGGAAATTCAAAACTTGATATTTCCCAAACATTTATTATTAATTATTATTTATTATTATAAGATATTATTATCGTTCATTTACTTGAATCTATACGATTAACTAATGTATTTAAAATAATGTACACTGTGGCAAAGAAGTTTTCAATTGTTTGCCATAATTTAAGAACATTTTTTTTATTTTTATTTTTAAAATTTTTCTCTTATGTGTGTCGCCGTTTGTCAAAAAATTCTTATCGAGAGAGGAGGAAGCTTAAACAAAAGCTACCTTTCTCGATTTGAGAATAGAGATTCGACTAACGCATAAGAGATTGGCTCGTTGAAGTCCGATTAAAAATTCAAAACTATTAAGATAGCACCACGAGCGCTTACAACATATTTAGAATCAAATGGCATTCGGACACTAAAATGCCTTTCCTTGTATAATCTTAGTTTCAACTTTTTAACACTAGATGGCAACCAATTTTTCAAATTCACATATAAAATTACAACTTACACACTATAAGAATTCACAACAATTTCATTATTTTGGAGTCGAAGATATGTCTACGTGGATCTTCCTGACGAGTCCACCAAGTACGACAAGGACGAAACTTCCCGATATTATATTTTATTCCGAAATTAATAGTTATTCATTTTTAAAAATAAAAATAAAAAAAATGTTTCTCTTATGTGTGTCGCCGTTTGTCAAAAAATTCTTATCGAGAGAGGAGGAAGCTTAAACAAAAGCTACCTTTCTCGATTTGAGAATAGACATTCGATTAACGCATAAGAGATTGGCTCGTTGAAGTCCGATTAAAAATTCAAAACTTTATCATCCTTGTCTTCACAATTACTAAATAACCTTTCTAAATTATTATCGTTTCTAAAGAAAACTTGAATATTATGTTTACTAAAAGCCCTTCTAATCCTTTCCGACAAATCTCTAACATATGGTAAACTAAAATATGCGTTCTTTCCATTTCTATTCCTTGTTTGATTATCTGCCCGCTTCTTCAATCTACCATTATAAATTTCCCACACTCTCTCATCAATCATTTTATCAATAAATTTTACATTTGTTTAGAAAAATCCATCTATAATGAAAAAATGGTGAATCTATTATCGGATGAAAAAACATATAAAAAGATAAATAAAAATCCACTGAAACGTTTACAAGATGGAACATATAGTATGTTAAATTATTTAAATAATAATGGTTTTTTGTACAAAAATTTTCATAAAAATAGTTTAACTCAATCTGATACGACACTGGCGAAATGTTATGGATTACCAAAGATTCATAAAGTTGATGTACCGTTACGTCCAATTGTTTCATTAGTTAATAGCCCCACGTATTTCTTAGCAAAAATAGTATATCAAGAACTTAAGAATGCGATACCTAAGCCTAGTTCACATATCAATAACAGTTTTGAATTGAAAGAAAAATGAAAAAATATAATAATAACGGATGAATACACCTTACTGTCATTAGACGTAACGTCGTTATTTACAAACATCTCGTGCGAATTAGTGTTGGATAGTTTAAATAGAAGAGCGGTTTCCATCCATAATCACTGTAAGATCCCGCTTGATGAATTAAAAGAATGTACCGCTTTTCTGTTTAATAATACGTTTTTTACTTTTAATGGTCAAGCCTATCAACAAATGTATGGAACCCCGATGGGTTCACCGATTTCACCATTATTTGCGGACATTGTAATGGATGATTTGGAAAAGAATTGCTTACGAGAATTAGAACTACATTATGACTGTATCCCTATTTTTTATTACAGATATGTTGACGACACGCTTATTTGTGTTAAAAAACATCACATTGACACGGTGATTAAAGTTTTTAATGCTTATGACATAAATTTAAAATTTACTTATGAACTAGAAGAGAATAAAAGAATTAATTTTTTAGATATGACATTAATTAGAACTGATAATAAAATTTTGACAAATTGGTACCAAAAACCGACATCATCGGGACGTGTAATCAATTATTTTTCAAATCATCTAACACAGCAAAAAAAGAATATTATTTTTAACAGAGTTGATAGGGCGTTTTTACACTCAGATTCTAATTTTCGCTTAGACAATATAAAACTCATAAAGAAGATTTTACGTAACAATGATTATCCTATGTGGTTTATAGAAAAACATATCGAAATTAGATTTAAAAACTTAAGTATGGTTATACATATAATACGCACCAAAATTGCTATGAAAAATTACCAAAATTGTCTTTACCGTTTACCAAAGATTTTAATAGTCTATCTAATATGTTAAAATCTTATAACATTTGTACAATCCCATTATTGAATAAAAGTTTGTCTTCGATCATTCGGTTGTAAAGACATAACCAAAAAATGGGATCATACTAATGTGGTCTATAAATTTGATTGCCTAAATTGCTCTGCTACATACATAAGAGAAACTAAAAGATCGTTACACACACGCATTAATGAACATAAAATAAACAAAAATAAAGAGTCTGTTGTCAGTACACATCGATTAGAAAACAAACATGAGTTCGATTGGGAAAATACATCCATCTTAGATTTTGAAAGCAATTACAAAAAAAAACTGATTTCCGAAATGATCTATATAAAAAGCAATCAAAATAGTAATAATAAAAAGGAAGATATCCAAAGACTAAGTACAATGTATTTTCCTATTATTAACGAACTTGATGCTGTATAACTCTTTATGTAAACATCGTCCAGCGTATATAAATACAGTGTACGTGTTATTGTTTTCAGTCGAGAATAACATCTGATCGACGTATGATATATCCGTTTATAATTTCGGTAATTCTAATTTTTGTATTTATACTTTGTGGTTTAATTGTCTTTAAAAAAAGTTTTATATGTTAATTTATTTCTGTGTTTTGAATAAAGGCCTGATGAGGTTGTCGTACTAAGCCAACGAAACGTTGCCATAAAGAAATAAGATCATTTCATTTTGCCTCCAAAGATCGTCCTCAACTATTTAAAATAAATTTTACAGGATAACTATTCTTAATAAATGTTTCTCTAACTAAATTTAAATTCTTTTTCCTAAAATCATTATGTGACAATTTAATCGCTCTGTCAATGACACCTTTGATCGCACCTGTCTTGTTTCCGAAATGGTGGTGAGAATCAAAATTTAAAAATCTAGCTGACCATGTAGGTTTTCTATACCAATCTAATTTCACTCTATTATTATTAACTCTAATGACTCTAATATCTAAGAAACTCGATTATCTGACTCTACCTCTTTTGTGTATTTAATTCTATCATGGATAGAATTAAACACATCCACCATATCATCCACAAAACATTCAGATACAACTGCAAAAATGTCATCAACATATCTTTTAAAAATAATTGGCTGAAAAATCAACTTAGACAAATCAACACTTTCCAATTATTGCATTACTAAATTCGCTATAACAGGTGACAAAGGTAACCCCATTGGACAACCATATCTTTGCTCATATAAACTATTATCAAAAGAAAAAATTGTGTTTTTAAAAACCAAATTAAGTGCCTTTACAAATTCATCTTTTTTTAAACTAGTATGTACTTTAATTTCAGACCATTTATCTTGTATAATATCATTCAAGAACTCTAGAGGTATATTTGTAAACAAAGACACTAGATCCAATGAAATCATCCTATGATCATTCGGAATAACAATATCTTTCATTATATCAGAAAAACTCCAACTATCTTTAATATATGAATTTGTTTTACCCACTATCTTGAACAATATATTAGACAAAAAACTCGCCAGTCTATAAGTCGGAAAATTTATCGATGATATTATTATTCTATATGTCAACTGTTCTTTGTGAATCTTAGGAAGCCGACAACATTTACCTACAGTGCCATTTTCACATTTTAAATATTTAAACATACTATCCTTAATATAAGCTTTTTTTCCAATGCATCAATAATTCTTTCAATTTATCTTGTAGTCTATTGATATGTGGATTCCTAATTTTCACGTAAGTGGTATCACCATCCAACATAAGTTGAATTTTATTTATATAATCCCTTTTATCTGAAACTACCCTTACATTTCCTTTATCTACTTTTTGGAAGATCATATTCGAATTCTCTCTCAAGAATTTCTTCGTTATTTTTAATTCATGCAACAAATTCCCATATAGCACTGAATATTTAAGGAATATTCCCTCAAGATTTATTTGCCATTTTCGCTATTTTCGCTAATATTCCCTCAACGTTCATAAACATGGGAGAAACCTTGAGGGAATATTCCTGCAAACCAAAATGACCGTTTTTCCATTCGAAATTTTTTAATTCGAATATTTCATTTCAATGTTGTAGAAATATTCCTACAATATTATTGGAAATATTCCTACAAGGTTATATAATAATGAGAAAAGTTAATTTATTTAAAAATAAAAAATGACACTTATACGCAGAGAAATGACCCCATTTGGTGTTATCATACGTATAAAAACACCCAAAGGGGTCATTTCTATGCTTATATGGGTCATTTTCTATTTTTAAATAAATTAACTTTTCTCATTATTATATAACCTTGTAGGAATATTTCCAATAATATTGTAGGAATATTTCTACAATATTGAAATGAAATATTCGAATTAAAAAATTTCGAATGGAAAAACAGTCATTTTGGTTTGCAGAAATATTCCCTCAAGGTTTCTCCCATGTCTATGAACGTTGAGGGAATATTAGCGAAAATAGCGAAAATGGCAAATAAATATTGAGGGAATATTCCTTAAATATTCAGTGCTATGTGGGTTACTGTTCAAATAATTATCAAATCTATTTTCTCTTTTAAAATTATTAATAACTTTAACTAAAGGACTCCTACATTCTTTTTTAAACTCTAGATTAAAACTACTAATACTACTTTCTACCTCAGCGATGATATTCTTGATCGGAAGAGCTTTACTTGAATATGATATTCCAAATTTAGCACCCTTTGATATGATATTTACCACTTCTTCTGGTATTACTTTGTCCGTTAGATTTCTAAACCAATCTTTATTAACATTGTTAGTTTGATTGACCGAGAGTGTTTTCTATGTTTTAAATATTCAAATTTTCTTTTCAATTTACTCCTATGATTATATTTTACTTTTTCGAAGTGCCTCTTTTGACCAGGAAAAAATTCTTGCAAATCATTCTGTTCTACTTTATTATATAAACATCTTTCAAGCTCTAATAAATATTTATTCAAACGATTAATTTCAAAATTCAAATCTCTAATTTCTAAATTAAGTAATTTATTCTTGAAAAAGAAAATATTTTTGCGTAGATCCGTATGATCGGTAGATTATAAAACGTTGGGTATTTGGGCAATTTGGGATTCTGCGGGAGTGATTATAAACAAGGGTAATCTGACTGCCATAAATATTAATTATTTTAATTTAATTTATAAGACTGTAAGATCGATGGAAGAATTCTCATCAGTTGATTATTAATTTAAAAATGAAAATTATTTAGTGAGTCGATAATTAATTAGTAATGCTATGTAATTACTATAATAAATTCTGAATATTTTGATAAGCTAACCATTATTCAAGGTGGTTTATTCAATTACAGAGGTTTATCGCAAACAAGGTGATTTTTAATGGTGAAATCGCGCAAATTGTATATTATAAACGTCAAGTGTATATGTATAATTTTACTATTGTACAAGGTTCTTCTCATTCTTGCTTGACAAATGAAAATGTACATTCTTATCTATGGATGGAAAACGAATATGGCAAAGGATCAAATGAAATTGCATCGTCGGTCTATCATAGATTAAATTCTCATGATTGGTCCGATTCTAAAATTAAAACTGTACGATTGGTTGCGGACGGATGTGCTGGTCAAAATAAAAATACCATCATATTACTTATGGCCAGCAAATGGCTATTCGATGCTCCTGCTCGTATAAAGACTGTTGAGCTTGTATTTCCAGTAACTGAGCATTCTTTTATGCCTGCTGACAGAGTTTTCGGAAATATTGAAAAGCGAATTAAAAAAATTGAAAATATAGTTACTCCTGAAGAGTATATAAATGAAATAAAAAATGCTGGATCCAATATATTGCGTGGAGGACAAGATTGGGATGTATATGATTGGAAAACTGAAGCACAGCGTATTCTTAAATCTACCTCATCATTGCATTTTCGCATTTGAAAAATAAAAAAACTGGTGATCAGTAGAGTTAAAAAAAGTAAATCTGTTGTCCTACAAGCTTATCGATCGTATTCGGAATCGGAAGGTCCAACTAAGTCGATACTAAAACGTGGATGTAATTTTTCGACTGTTAATCTCGAAATGATCGGTAGTGGACTTGAGGTGAAACGATCGAAGTTGCAAGACATCGAAGTTCTCTTGATCAAACATTTCGACAAGGAATGGCAATCGATTGAAAATTTAAGTTGGTACCTTTCTTTATTTAGATCTCACAATTTTGATATAAATACAGCCCATGATTCTCTGAGTGACGACAATAGCGAATGAATATTTATTATGTTAAAACTTTGTATTTCGTATATTGTTATATTTATGTACTGTAACGGGGCAGGCGTCGCACAATTATTCGCTTCTTCTAAGCGGATTTGCCGATGAACGGCGCAACAATGCAGTGGGGCGCGAGCACTTGCTGTACTCGCGCCCGCGGAGGCCGGTGGTATTCTATACCGCCGCGCCACCGACTAGGAAAAAGGATCCGGGACTACACGTCAAATAATGCACGAACGCGTGTGAACGATGAAAGTAGTTTATTGCCCCTTCGGGCGTAAGGAATAATACACAAGCGGCGCGTATCCTTTATACGCGCCGATACGGGTGCTACGCCCGCGCCCTAGTTACGTGTGCGCGCGGTCGCACACACGCACTCGTCAAAGCGGCCCGCGCCGACGTTGGTCGATCGCCGTGCGCGATCGATACACGCGCGCGCGTCGGTGAGCCTCGCTCGCTCGCGCGGGAGTCACTCTCCGGACGCACGTCGTCCGCGGGGAGAGCGCGCTAGCGCCTGGCCAGGACTTACCTCGCGAAGACTCGGCTGATGCAGGGAGTCAGGCCGAGCGGTGCTGGACGCCTCGTTCGTCGTATCTCTCTCTCTCTCGCTCCTTAGCTGGCAATCCGGCGGTAGCAGAGTAGCGGCCGGCGTCTCTCTCTCTCTTCCTTTCAGCTACGCTGCTGCGGCTCGCTCGCGCTCACTCTCGGCACTCTCGCGTTCGCTAGTTCGCACTTTTCTCTCTCTCTCTGTGAGGGCTATTGCACGCGGCGATGGCCGAAACGATACTGCCTGCCTGCTACTTCGTCGGCACGCGCAAGCATCTCTCGGCCTTGTCCTTCCCGTAAGGTTGAGAGATGTTTACATTTCGGGCATTAGTGCGTGCCGACGCGGTGTGCTGAGACTCGCCTCATGTCTCGTTCGCGCACACCGATACATGCACACTCGCGCACGTACACGCGCAGGCCGTTACACCCCCCGTCCAGTCGCGGACAATCCCTTGGAGAGTCAGCTCGGCTACCTCACGTTCGACATCCTTAACGGCAGCGCGGGATCTCCTGAAAGAGGGGGAAGGGGTATTGCGCAAGAAAAAAGAAAACCATTCTCTTAACGAGATAATGCGGGGTTAACCCCTTTCTTTATTGTTTCCCGAAGAAGGGGCTTACACCCGGGTTGGCGGGGAATTTGGCTGTGGCTACTCCGGGTTGTGAAACCACGGCCGTGTCTTGTCATGGCGGGCGGCGTTCGGGCACTTCGAGTCCGTTGACACGCCCGGTCGTCCGCAGTAATAGCAGCGGCGACGGGATCCTCCCACCGCCGGCGCGGTATCGCCTCGCATTTGTTCGCGATGAAGTGGAGGGGGCATCGAGGGCGCGACCTGCCGTAACGCCGTGGCCGGCACCACCGCGATCGTCGCTTCTCCGGCCCGCCGAACGGCCTCTCTCCTCTTCTCCTCGGCCGCTTCTCCCCGCTTCCTCGCGAGCAAGGCGTATCGCGCGGCGCTCCTTCCGGGCGCGCTGGGCCGCGGAGAGGAGGTCCCGCTCCTCTCTCAGGCCCTCAATGCGGGCCGCCCAGGGTCCGGCGAGTTCACGGCCGTAGGGTCTCTCGGCGAGGAACCGATCCCAGGCCTGGATCGCCTCGCCTTCCGCCGCCCAGGCCTGGCGACTGGAGATGCGCGCCCTCTCTAGGAGGCGCTCCAATGACCCCCAGCGGGCCAGCATCGGCGATGGCAGAGCCGGTTCGGCCGCCGTCGGCTCCGTAGCCTCGGGGACCACTGGTCGCCGTCCTTCGGCGATCGGGGCCGCCGGATCAGCCTGGACGTTCTCCGGGGCGGTGGCGTCCTCTCCTGCTGCGAGGGCGAGGGTCTCCCTCGGTCGGCGTAGGTACGGCGCCGGTGGGGATGCGGTGGGCGGAGGAGGGAGCACTAGGGCTCCGGCCGCCTCTGGCAGCTCCTCCAGCACCACCGAAGACGGGCGAGCGAACTCAGCTCGCCCGAGCTGCTCGATGGCGCGCAGAACCCCGCGCACCATCGCCTCAGTGTCGAGGGCTCTGCCCTCGGTGCTCGGCACCGGTGATTTCTCAGCCATCTGTAACAAAGAGCCCGAGCGAAAAGATGCATTAGACGGAGTCGCTAACAACTCCCGAACTCCTGCTCTTGTCTAACGCTCTCGCACGCCGCTGTGCGCGAGTCAACTGCGGCGAGGCATCTAGGTGTGACCTCAGTTCCTGTCGCTTCGCGGAACCTTTCGGTCGGCCCCGGGGGTTTCCCGTCCCGGGGTTCACCTTCGTTGTCGCGCGCGTTTTACCCGGAACCACGCGAACCACGACGCGAACCGTTTTACGCGGACGTCCCCGAGGACGTTTTTCGACGGGATGCGCATCGCTCGGCGGCGCTCCACCGGCCTCCGGTGGGTCGCTCATCACCGGGACGCTTACGTCTTCCCTCGGCGGTTGCGGATTCTCGACGTCGTCGACTTCTTCGCCCGTTTCGTCGCTGCTTTCTTCGTCGTAAGGCTTGAGGTGAGAAACATGCAGGATCTCCTCGCTCGCATCCTTCTCGTCTCTTACTCTTACCGTATTGGAGCCTGTTATCTCGGTCACCTTCAGTGGACCGGCGTACTTCGGCGCTAACTTCGCCGATATCTCATGCGCTGCGGAGGAAAGGACTCTGTTCCTTTTCAAGACGAGGTCTCCTACCCCGTAGGATACTTCTCTCCGACGCGCGTTGTAGTACACCGCTTGTCGCCGGTGCCCGTCGGCATTCTGTGCGGCAGCCCTCTTTCGCAGACTGTCCATATCATGCAGGCGCTCCGCCCACGTATTCACCTCCTCGCGCTCTCGTTGCTCAAGAGCCTCGCGCTCTTGCTTGCGGCGAGCTGTAGCCGGAGGAAGCGGCTGCCTGCCTTAATTGAGGGCGGCCGGGCTCACGCCGGTCGAAGCGTGCACGGAGTTGTTCAACGAGAACATCAACTCCGGCAGCTTCTGATCCCACTCGGCGTGAGATTCCTCGACGAACGCGACCAATCGAGTCTTCAACGTTCGATTTACCCTCTCTACGGGGTTTGCCTGAGGGTGATACGGCGGGGTAGTCGAGTGATGGACGCCGACGCCGGCGAGGTATTCGTCCACGACTTTATTCTTGAATTCTGTGCCGTTATCGGACAAGAATACCTCCGGAGTACCGAATCGAAGAATCACTCTCTCCTTGAATTCTTTCAAGATGATCTTCGCATTCGCTTTGCGTATGGGCACGCACTTCACCCAGCGAGTAAAGAGGTCTTGGAACACCAAGATATACTCATACCCGAGTTTACTTCTTACGAACGGGCCGGTTATATCTCCCGCAACTACTTGCCACGGCCCGTCGATAACTCGCTGTCCCATCAGACCCGCTGGCGGTCTTTGCTCCGCCTTTGTCTGCTGGCACACTTGGCAATGTTTCACGTACTTCCTCACTGCGTGGTACATTTTCGGCCAGTAATATAACCTGGCCGCACGCTCGTGCGTTTTTTCTCGACCTTGGTGCCCGGCGGTCGGATCATCGTGTGATTCGCGAAGCACTTCGCGACGATGCTCCTGAGGCACGACGAGTTTCCACGCCTCGTCGTCGGCGACCGCCGCCTCTTCTATCTCATCTGCGAGAAAGTAGAATAATCGACCCCCTACCACTTTCCACCTGGGATGGGTTGAGGGGTCGCGTGCCACTTCGTCCAGCCAGGTACGGTACCACTCATCTTTGGTACCATCGGACCACGTGCTCGCGTACACCTCGAGGTCCTCTTCCTCCTCGTACATGCGCGAAAGCGCGTCGGGCACGTGGTTCAGCGCGCCCTTTCGATGTTCCACATCGAAGGAGTGTCCCTGCAGCTCGAGAGCCCATCTCGCCAGTCTTCCTGTGGGGCTGTGCAGGCTGTGCAGCCATCGCAAGCTGCTATGGTCTGTTACCACCAAGAAGTGATATCGTTCGATGTACGGGCGGAACTTCTTAATCGCCCAGATCACCGCTAGGCATTCGCGCTCCGTGACACTGTAATTGCGCTCCGCTGGCGAAAGTGTTCGGCTGGCGAATTCGAGGACTTGTTCCTGTCCCTCGATTACTTGCAGCAACACCGCGCCGATGCCGGTGTCGCTCGCGTCTGTCTGTACGACGAACTGAACATCGAATGAGGGTCTGGCGAGGACAGGAGCCGAGGACACCAAGGCTTTTATCTTTTCGAAAGCCTCTTGCTGTGCATCGCCCCATTCATATCGACGATCCTTCTTCGTTAACGCTGTGAGCGGTTCGGCTATCGTGGCAAAGTCTTTCAAGAACTTTCGGTACCAAGATGCCATTCCCTTGAAGCGGCGTAGTTGCTTCAAGTTCGTTGGTACCGGAAAATTTATCATCGGCTCGATCTTATCAGGATCCGGCCGGAATCCGTCCCGGTTGACGAGCACACCGAGGTATTAGACTTCAGTCTTGCCAAACACACTTTTCTCGCGGTTGATCGTCAACCCGGCCTCTTTGACGCGGTTTAGCACGTGCTCGAGCCATTTCAGGTGCTCCTCATACGTCTCTGTTTCGATAATGATATCATCGAGGTACGAGAAGGCATACGGCTCGAGCTCGGGACCGATGACTTTGTCCACAAGGCGTTGAAATGTCGCTCCGGCCTGAGATAGGCCGTACGGCATCCTCGTGAACTGATACAGGCCCAATCCGGGCACTGTGAATACCGTCAGCTCCTTTGATTCCGGCGTCAGTGGAATCTGGTGATACGCCGAGCTTAGGTCGAGTGTCGAGATGTACTTCGCGCTCTTCAGCTTGCGCAATATTGCGTCCATGTACGGCAGCGGGTACGCATCTGCCTTCGAAACCGCGTTCAATTTACGGAAATCGATGCAGAAACGGTACTTGTCATTGCTTTTCCGTATGATGACGACAGGGCTCGACCACGCGCTCGTAGAGGGCTCGATTACCCCTGATTCGAGTATCTCGACCACCTGGCGGTGCATATCTTCTTCGAGCTTCTTGGACACCGGGTAATAACGCTGCTTTACGGGGCGTGCACTCCCCACTTCGATGTGGTGGCTCGCCCACGTCGTACAGCCGAGAGTTTGGTCTTCTTCGCCGAGAATTCGGCCGACTAGCTCTGTCATCTCTTGACGCTGTCCTTCCGAGACGTCTTCGAGGCTGATCGACGATACGTCGAGCGCCTCGACGGATGAGACCCCCGCGACTTCCAAGTCTATGCGCTTATATCTATGCGCGTACCGAAGGCTCTGACGAAGTTTGCGCCTAAGCAGCAATCCACTTTGTCATCCGGAAGCACCGCTACCCGAATGTCTTGCTTTACACCAGCTATCTCGAATGGCAGCTCGACGTAACCGGCGATCGTCGCCGTCTGTCCTCCGACGACTTTTGCGCGGCGACAGTAGCTCGGCATTAATGGTCGCCCGAACACAGATGCGAGCTGCAGGCCGACCGCTCCCATTACGGTGCGTGAAGCTCCAGTATCGTAGAGGGCGCGTAGTCTATAATTTCCGATCGCCACCTGTAGCCACTATCTCGATTCCTGCTCGTGCTCGGCTGCCGGCTCAGCCGTTATTTGTCCGACTGCGGCGTCTGGTTTTAGTGCGGGAACTTCGGCAGACGAAGCGGAAACCCCACTTACTTCGCCTGCGGTACGTTTCCCGCGCACTTCGGGTAATTTCAGCGAATTACTCCGGGAGCGCCGCATCCATAACAGCTGAATGCTCCCGGTGCCGGTGCGCTCGGTTCGCCTGTCCTCCTTGGCGACCTCCTGGCTCGGTCTTCTTCGCTCGAATCGCTGCTGGAGGAAGGTGTCGATGCTTTCGCCAGGATCGCCGGCGAACTTGAATCCCCATCGGCGCACTACTTGGCTGACATCTCGGAGTCCGCCGCCTGTCGGGTGGTTCGATTCTTCGAACGATTCTGTCATCGACCTTCCTCTCGGTTCTCGCCTTATCTCAGAGTCAGTCGATTCAACTAGCTGGCTCTGTGATCCCCCCCCCCCAGGCGCCACCGAACCCGGTTCGGCGCGACAGCGGGGTAATAGGTGGCGGCGGCCTCTCTTCCGCCGGAGGCTGTCGAGGCCTCGAAATGGGCTGCTGTATCGGGGTCGGCAGTTCCCGTCCGCCGATGTCTAGCCGAGAGGACAGGCCTCTCGACTGCGTCTCTTCTCGCAGATTTTCTTCATTCCGGCGGGCGGGCGTGATGTCCGTGAACGTCACTCTCCGCATTGCTTCGGCGCTCTCCCGGCGAGTGCTGTTGGCGTTTGGATGCTGAGTTGCGTTAGCGGCCGTGATCCGCGTCGACTCTTCGATTTGCCGGAGTTTCTTGTCAACAGCGGCCATGTACACGGCCCAATCGGTTGGCACTTGTAGTGTCGTGCCGTCCGCCATTGACATCTCGAACATTGCCAGCCCTTTTATGGCCGCGGTTCGTTCGCTCTCCTCCACATCCTGGCTGTTCATGTCGTTTTGGCCCGCAGCTTCATCGTCGCTGTCGACTCTGGTTGCATTTGATGCCCATTGGCGACTGCGCTCGAGGTTTCCTTGAACTGCTGCGTCCGTTTTTAAAATCTCGAGTGGATGCGGCTCGTCCGACGTGGAGTTTGCCCACGATATGTCGTGTTCCGAGCCGGACGTTCGGTCCAGAAACGTGCGGCGAGCATTTGCGCGTTCCACCCACGCGGAATGCTCATCAGCGGCGGCTACACCTTCAAAATCTTCTGGGTCGTAGTCGCCTGCCAGCCACTTACTGATGCGCTCTAGCTTCAGGAACGTTCCGCCGCTTGTCTTCAGTCCGAGCGCTTGCGTGTAGCGCAGTGTCTCGTCCTCGGTGAGACATCTGCACCAATTATCGATGGCTTTAGCTGCAGACTCTACCATCGTTGCGCTTGTTTACAATTAGACCTCTCTCGGAGTATACCTATGCGCGGCTAAACGACTACGCTCACTTATCGAATGGGCTCACGAACAATACAACAACAGCAAAAAAAAATACAAAGTAATTTTTCTCCTATCAGGTATACTCCGATCGAGTGCGTGTGTGTGTACCGGTTCGACTCTCAGCTGTGGCTCACAATCTCTCTACCACCGCTGAGAGATGACGAACCGCTCCCTCTTGTTGCTTTTCTTCTCTTCGGCGATAATCGCCGACCAGGAATTAATAAAAAAAGAACGAAAAACTATTGAACTATGAAAAAGAAATAAAATCCCGAAACAAAAGGAAATTCTAAGTTAGGTTTTGATTTTCTAGTTATTCTATTAATTAACGCGACAAAAGGAAGAGAAAGTAAAAGTTAAACTCTCGTCGAATCGTCAATGTTTACTTTCCGCTCAGCTCTCATATGCTGATCTTTCCCGGAGCAAGGCAATATTTATTATTCGCGCACACACACGCTTACACTCGTAGTTTTATCGCGCGCTAGCGAAATTTTCGTACGCAGCGCGTCGCGATTATTCGCACCACCCGATTCTACAATCCGTGGAAAAAACCTGATTTGACCTAGTCAAATTCCTAATTTTAACTTTTAATCCCGATTTTTAGATGAAAGAAAAAAAAACCAGAGAAAAAGTCTTTCTCCCAACCTAATTTCCCGCACGCTCGTCGGTGGCAGGTATCCGTGTATCTACACGTTAAGAGCCCCACGTTGGGCGCCAGTTGTAACGGGGCAGGCGTCGCACAATTATTCGCTTCTTCTAAGCGGATTTGCCGGTGAACGGCGCAACTATGCAGTGGGGCGCGAGCACTTGCTCGTGCCAACCCTCGGCGAAATCTCCTCCTTCTCGCCTGCGCGCCGTCGCTTGCCGTCGGCTGCCTTCCTCGGCAGCCGTACCTGCCGGCGTTACAACGCGCGACCCGATACGGGTGGTGCGCCCGCGCCCTAGTTACGTGTGCGCGCGGTCGCACACACGCACTCGTCAAAGCGGCCCGCGCCGACGTTGGTCGATCGCCGCGCGCAATCGACACACGCGCGCGCGTCGGTGAGCCTCGCTCGCTCGCGCGGGAGTCGCTCTCCGGACGCACGTCATCCGCGGGGAGAGCGCGCTAGCGCCTGGCCAGGACTTACCTCGCGAAGACTCAGCTGATGCAGGGAGTCGGGCCGAGCGGTGCTGGACGCCTCGTTCGTCGTATCTCTCTCTCTCTCTCTCTCTCTCGCTCCTTAGCTGGCAATCCGGCGGTAGCAGAGTAGCGGCCGGCGTCTCTCTCTCTCTCTCTCTGCCTCTCAGCTACGCTGCTGCGACTCGCTCGCGCTCACTCTCGGCACTCTCGCGTTCGCTCGTTCGCACTTTTCTCTCTCTCTCTCTCTGTGAGGGCTATTGCTCGCGGCGATGGCCGAAACGATACTGCCTGCCTGCTACTTCGTCGGCACGCGCAAGCATCTCTCGGCCTTGTCCTTCGCGTAAGGTTGAGAGATGTTTACATTTCGGGCATTAGTGCGTGCCGACGCGGTGTGCTGAGACTCGCCTCATGTCTCGTTCGCGCACATCGATACAGCACACTCGCGCACGTACACGCGCAGGCCGTTACAGTATCTAAGTACAATTTATATATTTGATTGATTGAAGCTAGAATTAATTTATTGTAAATAACTTGTGTTCATAGAAAATAAATTCTTATTTGTTTGTAAAAAATTTTGTAATGGCATTTAATTTTGTTCCCCTAAAAAGATAATAATTTTTTGAAAAAACACATTATTACTATACTTTTATTATATTATGATTATACATTGTTATTATTATAAAACATGCTAAATCTATAAAAATTTTGAAAACAAAAATAGCCAAGTCCGAATTTTGCATTAATATTAGTTAAGTCCTTAAAATTTTCTATACAAAACTAACTAAGTCCAAATTTCACATCAAAATCAGCTAAGTCCATATTAAAAAATGAATTTTCTCTTAAAAAAATTAATTTTTATTTTCTATTAGATGTGCAAAAATCATCTTTTTTATGATATAATTTAGCAGCGTAATAGTTAACAAGCTATTTGTAATCGGTCGTAAGATGCACGTTTTTTGCATTTTACTCAAAATGCGCTAACAAGGACTCAGCGCCTTTTGTTATGAGAGGCTTCATATTCAATTTGTAATATTATTAAACTATGATTTCCAATGTGCGTAACGTACAGGCTAAAGCCACAATATATTGTAGAATATAAATTATCGAATATTCGCAGGTATGATCTTATATTTTTATAATTCTTAGCTTTTATATACATATCATAAGTTTCAAAATAGTAAAAGTATTAAGCTATCCTTTTTAATATATTTAACGCATAAGTTTAAACTTGAATATAAAATATAAATGGTTGAACGTTTACAGGTATAGAATTAAGTTTGGTACTATAGAATACCCTAATTTGTATAAATTTTAATGCGATTTTGAATATGAAATAACTTATAACTTGTATAAACGTTGAAGTGTACACAGATATGATCTTATATTTTTATGAATCTAAATGTAACATAGAAAATCTTGAGATCATAAGGGAATTGAATTATTAAAAGCTAACATGTGACTAATCTATATTGGACTTATTACGCACTTAATATACATTGAAACATTTGAATTGCTGGGTCTGCAAAAATTTGTGCAGTAGTTAGTATAATAATGGTATAATGGTTTGTAGTAAATATGTTTTTTTTTTATATTTGGCATATGTTTATTAGGTAACTTAATAGAAGCTTTGATGACATAAATGTATGTATTGAAACTCTAAAATATATAACAATTAAAAATATCTCAATTTAAATTTTTGTGTAGTTAACATCTATATAGTTTTGTAATTATATAATAATTTTATCTTATAACCAAATTTGGATATACTATAATAGGGGTATTACTGAACATTGAGTTTCGATTTATAAACCATAACAGCTTCTAAAAATGAAAGAAAACCGGATAGATTGTAAAACATTTGTATTTTTGTTGAATGTCTTTAAAATCTCAACCTATTTTAGTATAAAATAAAATAAAAATAATGGACATTTTTTCCTATTACTGTTTAACATGAAATATTTAAAATGCCTCCACTATAAATAAACATTTTAAGGGTGTAACGGGATGGCTAGTGGGGGAAAATCCCACAAAGCCACGGGCCAGCGATGCCCTAGAACACGGTGCCGCGGGTGTCAGACTAAAATGACTTGCCCGGGGATCTGCTCCTGGAATCCCGAAAACAACGCGAAGATTCCACGAGAACTTCGCTTTCCAACTAATTGGATTTCGAAGAGTAAAGCGCGCGGCCGCTACGCTCAGTGAAAACGACCGGCGGAGTCGTTTTCCCGCGGAGGCGGCGGTATCCAGGAGAAGGACAGGTTGTAATGAACAACGCGACGAGTAACTAGATATCACAGTATATTAAAACCAATAATAATTACAAGCACAACGCACGTGCTGATTAAAACAATAAGTTAGTTCGCGCGCGACAGTTAATATTCAAACGCGCAAACGATACGGCGCGCGGCGAAGCTGCTACTCTCGCGCGCGGTGTTAAAGTACGGCGGGCTCACAGACACCCGCACGTACACGGTACAGAAAGTTTGCACGGGTCGATTTCCGTGCAAACCTTTACATTTAACGCGAGAGATGAGAGAATAAGACTTACTTTTGAAGGAGCAACCGGTGCACTCGGCTCTCTCTCGCTCGCGCAGTCGTTGCAATCTATGTCTCTCTCTCTCTCTCTCTCTCTCTCTCTCTCTCTCTCTCTCTCTCTCTCTCTCTCTCTCTCTCTCTCTCTCTCTCTCTCTCTCTCTCTCTCTCTCTCTCTCTCTCTCTCTCTCTCTCTCTCTCTCTCTCTCTCTCTCTCTCTCTCTCTCTCTCTCTCTCTCTCTCTCTCTCTCTCTCTCTCTCTCTCTCTCTCTCTCTCTCTCTCTCTCTCTCTCTCTCTCTCTCTCTCTCCTACTCGTTGACTAGGGTCGGCAGGCAGGCGGGCTGGCTGCCGGCTCCTCGCTCGCTGTCTCTCGTTCTGCCTGTGGCACACGCGGCGCGGTATCTCTCTCTCTCTCTCCCTTATTCGCACGCTATTAGGCGCCTCCACCCTACTCGCGGTAAGTCTATATATAACAAAATGAACGGCGCAAACACTATAAACCTACGAGAGACGCGGGAGAGAAGTTCACGGCGCGATGGCAAACGCGAAGATGGCTGCCGTGACTCGCATAAAGCCGTAGCAGCTTCGCGGGTACGCGACGGGCATATTATGCGTCGTGAGACCGTTCTAATCCGGTCGGGATGCTCGCGCCCCCAGTGAGCATGCCTGCTCGGCGTGGGTAATTCGAATCCCGAATCACCTACCTCGCGCACGCGTTACAAGCGAAAAATACGATGTAAGCGTGGGTGGCAGAAAAATACTGGTAAACGAGAGAGCGAGAGAGACGGAAACAGATGCCGTCGTGCGTAACTACAGGGTTTCCCCGGTTTATTAGTTTTGGAGTGGCTGAAAATTCCGACGCATACTGGGGTTCGAGAAAGTTGTCGCTTGCAGATGTTTGGGTCCTTAGATTAAGCCTTGGGAAAGTGAAGAAGAACTTTTTTTTATCACGGCTTACTAGGAAATCTCGAGTTTGGCTAGTAGTGTTTACTAAAGCTATCGTAAAGGAAAGAAAGCGAAAAAACTTTACGACCTGCGGTGAAGAAGGAAGCGTTACAACGCTTCCTTCTTCACCGCCGTACCCTTACTACGAGGTGTTTGCGTTTGGGATTTTTTATGCGGCCGAAAATTTTGGACCTCGGTTTTATAACTCTAAGCGACGAAAATTTGAGAATACACAAATTCCAAATTAATTTTATTCGATAATTATTGGATTAGAAGAAATACTGAGCGTTTCGTTAATACCGATGAATGATGCATATCCTATATGAACAGTATATATATTGGAGCATGTAACTTGTATTTGGGAATGAAAAGGGTGAAAGAATATTTCATGAATGAGTTTTGGCCTTGCCCAAAAGTAAAATGATGGGATTATACAATATTTTGAATTCCATATTTATTAAAATCTACTATTAGCTTAAGAGATTCGTGTAATAATGCAAATCAAAATAAATTTTATAATATATTAAAGAGAGAAAAAAAACTATTTTTGGCGAGATGTAACAATGAGGACACCTCCGTCATCGCTGTCTGTTGGGGGTGGGCATTTTGCCGCTATTCGGGCGCCTGGGTTTCGGACCACAAAAGCCTCTCGTCGGGCTCACCGTTCTTCCGGGTCCTCGAGGGGTGGCAGGGTAGTGTTGGTGGTGGGAAAATGGGCCCATACCCAATCTTCGGCCTTTTGAATTTTTTCATTATACTCCTCTTCCACCCTTAGTTTGGCCACCAACCCTTGCTCGGACCGCCAGCCGTGGAATAGGACTTTAAGATCGGCCTCTCGTTTTCAACTGCTCTCTTCCTGCTCCTCCTCCAACTGCTTGATCTGCAGCTATATTTGTAGAGTTGCCTCCTCAGCCTCTTCCTGACTCCTCTCATCTGGTTCCGGGTGGCCATCCTTAAAATAAGGTTTTAAGTGAGATGCATGGAATACCCCCTGTATTTTATCTGTTATAAGGTCCCTAAGGGCCAAGGCACTGGGGCCCCTTCTCTATGCCACGCGATACAGCCCCTCGTATAGTATCAGGAACTTGGCGATTAAGTTATCGGGCGCACTCGACAGATTACACGCCTTCACGAGGATCAGATCGTCTATCAGCGTGAGCCCTCCATTTCCTCTTAATTTTCTACTGAGCTAACATGATTTTAGTCTCCGTCGGTAGCCTTTTGTTAACCATAGGTGTCACCCATTTCTCCCAAAACCGTGTTGGCTCAACGTCTCATTCTAGTTCTATTGGGGTAAATTCGGTCGTTTCATGGTGGATCTCATTCAGGCAATTTTCAACAAAAATTGCCCCAATGGCCACCTCCCGTGGCTGTGGCTCATCACGGTCCTAAAAATCCGGCTTATCTCTTTGTTGATCCTTTCCATGACGTTACTCTGTGGGTATCGTATAGAGGAAAAAGTATGTTTGATCCCCTTCTTTTTCAGCTGTTTTCCCAAAGTCTTTTTTTCATACTTAGGGATATAGTCGTCAAAAATCCTACGTATTGTCGTCCTTGTACCTGCCTTTTTCATAGGGTATAGTTTAACGAATTTGGTGAATATGTCAATTATTACTAATATGAAACATGTGACTGCCTTTGATAAGGGGAGAGGTCCCAAAAAATCAATGGACAAAAGGTTCCGGGGGCCGGTTGGTATAATAGGTGCGGTTATTGTTTCGTTGTTCGTGTGTATATTTTATTGCGTTGGCAAGAGTCACGTGTCCTTAATATCTTAGCTATAAAATGGCGAGTTTTAGGTATCCAAAAAGCTTCATCGAAGATTTTGCGACACCTATACACGCCAATATGTCCGTATAGTTCATGTATCTCATGGACCACCTCCTCTGCTATTGCGTCCCTTAGTACGATCCTTTCACCGTCCCTTTTACCCTTAACTAATACCTCATTCTTTAAACGGAAGTTACGATAAATATCCCCTTTCTCCAAACGGATAATGATTTCTTTGGTATATTTATCCTCCCTTTGCTCACCTCCTATATTTTTTCATTTTTTCTATAACCCCGTGTCCGGTTTGCGTACCAGTATGGTCGCGATTGATGCCTCATCGGTTCGTTCCTCACGATGACTCAACGAAATTTGATTTAACGCGTCCGCGATCTGATATTTTGTGCCCTGAATATACGTTATCTCTAGACGATAGTCCTATATCTCCAGTCGCCACCGTATTAATCGGCTATTTAAAAACCGGCAGGATAATAGATAAGTCAAAGCTTGATAGTCTCGATTTTGACCGATCCCCCCAGGATAAAAGACCCGAACTTTCCTAGTGCCCACACAATTGCCAATAACTTTAGTTCCATAGTAAAATAATTTACCTCCGCCCCCCTTAATGATCTGCTAGCCATACTAACTATCCGTCTTTGGTCTTTATCATCTCTTTGGTATAAGAATGTACCTAATGAGGTCTTATTGGCACCCGTCATTAGTTAGAAAGATCGGTTTCGCAAGGGGTAATATAATATAGCCTCTAAACAGAAAAGTTCTTTGACTCTCTGAAAAACTAGTTGTTGTTCCTCTCACCAGCCCCATTTTATTTCTTTCTATGTTAAGTTAAACAATGGAACCGTCTCGTGTGCTAGTTCATTCGTGAATTTCTAACAGAAGTTTATTAGTCCCTCTCAGCTGTTTTACATTTTGCGGGACCGGAAACCCATGGATTGCATCTACTTTATCTGGATCGATACGTATGCCTTCTGTTGTCAAGATGTGCCCCAGAAAATGCATTTTCCGACGGCAGAAATTTACTTTCTCAAAATTGACCGTAACCCGTTCTAAAAATATTCTTTTGAACAAGATTTCTAGGTGCTCAAGGTGGTCATAATATTTCTCCGATATACACAACCTTTAGTCAACTGGTTAGTCATCAACGAAATCGATTACGTAATCTGATAAGCCCCTTAGTATGAATTCAGATGCCCGTGTTGGTGCAGCGCTGCTAACATTCTTACCAAAGGGCATGACCTTGTGGTGGTATGACAACCCTGGTGTAAGTCAAGGCTCGTGATAACTTTTACATTTGTGCATTTTCGCAAGACTTCATCCATTCCTTCCGGTCCGTCATGGTCGTTTTTAGTCGTAGATTTAACTCGCGAGCGTCCAAGCATAATCGAACCGTCCCTGATTTTTTGATAACCGGTACTATCGGATTAATGTATTGACGCCGTGATCTTTCAATGATATCGTCTTTAAGCATTCTCTCGATTTCTAAATCAACCTTTTCGGGGTGCTTTAAGGGTATAGGATATGACTTGTAAAAATATGGCATTTCATCCTGAAATTCGAGCCTATATCGAATTATTGGAAGCGCTCGGGGGTTTTCTGAAAAATCTCTCTGTATTTATAAATCAATCCCCGTAGGCGTTGTTTAGGTGCGTCCGCGATGTCGCTAATCTCAGCGAGTTTGTTCTCAATTTTAACGTCACTGACTTCATTCTCGGTCGATTTGTCGTCCTGGTTTGTATGGTCAGTTAGATAGTCTGAGTCATGTAATTGTAACGTTATTCTATGTAGTTTGTGTTTTGTTGAAAGGTGGATGATGCCTCTCATGCCAGGGCTACTCGGATTGTCAAATGAGATTTGGCTCTCAAAATCAATTGCTAATTTTAATTTTACGTAAATACGTAAAATGCATTCTCGAACTAATTTAGGTATGATTAGAAAATCTAAGTCTCCCGTCCATGTTCCTAACTTCACTCTTGCCCTAAATTATTTCTTTAATCGAACCGACATCTCACCCGTAAAACCTGTCGCTTGTACCCTTACGAGTGGGAAAGAAACATATTTTTTGAAGGTATTTAAATGCTTGTTGTATGTGTCTTCCGAAATACACGTGATTTTACTCCCGCTGTCAATCAGAGCCGTAACGGTACAATTCTCAATCGTAAGGGTCACTTCCGGACACTTTATGACTATAGATTCCTCCTCCTTTCCAGTATCTGATTCCTTGTTTAACAAAAAGTCTCGCGTGTTGCCGAATATTATATTTACTTCATGACTGACAGTTGTATCAGGCGTTAGTTCATCCCCCTTATTTCTAAAGGATTATCTAAATTATCCGAGGCTCCTGACACAAGAGTTCCATGTTTCCCGACTCGTTGGTCTCTATGTCGATTTGATGTAATGCTGGGGGGCCCTGTCCCTGTCGTGTGTTCGCCCCCCCCCCCTCTGTTGGTCGGTTGGGTATTGTGTGTGTCGTTTTTTCGGTATGGTAAGCTTTATTTGCGCCAGTTTCCGTTCATGTTTCTGTTTAGTGTTTGTCCGTGTGAGTTATTCTGATTTTGACTTTGATTGGGCTTGTTGCCTGGGTTATTCGGACGTGGGGTTGACGTCCTTACTTCACCTGGTCTAAAAGTGTTGTCGAAAGATAAATTTCTTTACCTTTGATACCTAGGTGGGGCTTGCACGCTGGTGGTCTACGCGGCCCCGTATGAGTTTAAGTCGCCCATTCGGTCGGAGGTATTGAGTAACTCCGTCAGCCCGTCGATGGTACATATACCTCTTGCCAGAACTGCGGCCTATACATGTTCATCAATGTCCCTCGAGAATTTATCCATGATTGAACTAACACTTGGCTTGACGAGTGGATAGTTTCCTGTGCAACATGTTTTGACTTCGCATACTCTTATACCTGAAGAGAAGTATACTAATAAAATGCTCGAAACGTCCTAATTTATTTAATGGTGTTTTGTTATTTAAAACCTTAACAAAATTTCCACCTGTTTTGGTAGTACCAAGGCCAGTAGATGCAATAATTTAATCATTATCCATTACTACCATTAGCTGCATTTCAACTACATTAACACTTGGCGTGTTATCTAACATTTGTAGGTCATTGTATAAATTTAAAACGTATTCGCTTCGTGTCATTCCCGAATCGCCCCGATAGTAGCCGAACTCTAACTCCCTTCGAACTCGTGCCTGTAACGTGTTGTTCAAATATCGCCCCAAAAAACGATTTTTTAATTGCTCAATATTTTTTACTACTGGCTCTATGTTTTCCCACCACTCTAGGGCCAGCCTTGTAAGGCTTGATTTATGACGTTTGAGTTGATTGTTATTTGTGTTTATGGCATTCAAATAATTTATGAACTTCTTTATGAAACGCGTAGGTTTGTCTCTCATTCCAGCCCTGAAAATCGGCATCTCATACTTAATTTGCACGTTTACGAGATTTTCCTGCCCTGATCTGCTCCTAACAATATTATCCATATCCAACCTAGTCTCCTATATCTTCTGTTCTAATCCCTGATACTTTTCTTCAAGTCCCACAATTTTATCCTTACTTATTCACATTCAACTGTCGTGTCATTTCCGTTATTTCGTCAACCAATGTCATCGTTGTTTCCGAATTTTGTCTTACGTCTTCGGTGTGCTGACGTACTGTTGGGCTCAATGTGCTGAAACGGGTGCACAGTATGTCCATTGAGTCAAGTCTTTTCTTGTGTGCGTCTATTCTGTTAGTGTTAGAGTGTAACTCGCGGCGTATTGTATATAGTTTTTCGCGGAATCGGACCTTAAAATTTTCTCCGTTGTCTACATTGTCAGTTCGGATACTGTGTAAGACCTCTCCCTCACTCACCGTTATGTCGCCGTAAGGGTTTCCTAAGCTTAGATCTACGTGGCCGTTTCTTTCCCCAAAATTGAGTGAGCGCCTTCCATCAGTTATTAAACTTTCTCCTCCGATCCTTTCTAGTTGCTCCGCGTGTTTGTTCCTAGTTATCCTATCGGTTGGGAACGCGCCTGGCAACTTCTTACGTCTTTTTTTATAACCCCCATCGCGCTAGCTGTAATATTCGGTGCTTTTTGAAAATCCGTATTTAACCCATCCTCCTGGTCGCTAATGTCGGGTAACTCCCCGGTAGCCATTTCCGCGGACGTAAAAAAAAACTTCCGACACTTGAACGCTGGGGGAAGGCTCTAGGCCCCTCTTATTCCAAATGATCACCCAGGAAAATTTATATATCCACAAATGTTAGTGATATTTTGTTCACTTACTACAATCTTAACTGGCCCATACGTCCCGTAATGCTTTGGATGTGGTCTTGCAACCCATCGGCCCTTTCCTCTGAGCGTGGATAGTTGCGATATGCGAAGCCCATTAGATTGCTCAAATTCGATTTGAAACGTCCCTGTTTCCGCGAAGCTCGTCTAATGAAATCCGTCGTGGAAAGGTAATATTTCTCCAGGACCTCGTTATCTGTGATCTGTGATCGATAAAAGAATTACGGTTAAGACGTGAATCAAAACCATTTTGAAAAATATAGATATTATGAAAGTGAACTAAGCCTTCACATACTTGTCTAAACGTCCAATACGATCGCATAAGTTAGTTTCTAAAAAGATTGGCTGCACCATGACCTTACTAAACCACTAAAAAAAATATTTTTACTTGAGAAACCCTAAATTTGTCACGAAAAAGAAATGGAAATATTTATATTACTTTCTATTACTCCTATAGTCCTATGCTCATAATAAGCTATTGACAGAAAAAAAAATTTTATTTGTACGTTAATTATTCATCAGTTAACTAATTATCACTGGGTGTGATCCCTTTACCCTATCCCCACAAGGGATGCCAATGTAAGGGTTCGTAGGATAGGAGAGGGATAAATGAAATTGGAAGTCACCTCAGTGCAATGGTGACTGTATTGTATAAGATGATCTTGTCTCCTATTGATGATGTCAACACTGCTCGTCGTTGTCATTGGCCGTAGAATAAATGTGTTGTCTCGATTTATCAGAATATACTCAATCTTAATCTTTAGAATCGAAAGTGAAAGCAAATAATTAGATAATACCGAAATAATTGCAATTAACGTTAAATAAACAATGAACGTATTAATTAATATTGTAATAATCAAGAAATCTTAAAATCTATTAATTTAAGCAGAGTGAATAATCGTATATTAATTATTAATACGATGAATCAATTAAAGCATTAGTTAATAATAATCAAAAAGCAAAAATTTTTATCTAAATTTATGAACTCTAAATTATGTAGTAAAGAAGACTTACAATTAAATGTGATAATGTAAGGAAATAAGAATGGAGAAGGAAAACACCCAGGTGACAAATAAAAAAAGTACCAATAAGAATTTAATCAAATAAACTTTATGTTTATTAAGGGAAGAAGGTACAGGAGAGGCCAATTTTGCTTCCTCATAGAGGAAGCTTTGTAACGGTGAAAAAAATTTTAGAAAAAAAATGTTCAAAACGATGTTTTAAGGCGATATATGTGTATATTACTTGATTTTGATCATTTTTATTTTCGTGGATGTATGTGTATGTGTGTGTGTGTGTGTGTGTGTGTGTGTGTGTGTGTGTGTGTGTGTGTGTGTGCGTGTGTGTGTGTATATTTGAACTCTTCATATCTCCGAAACGAATCGACCGATTTTCGTCGGGTAAAGCTTATTCTCTTCGTCTCGCGGGAAAAGAAAGGTACCCTGATGGATTTGAGTTTTGATTGATTTTCTTTTGTTTTATAACCAAAAAATGATTTTGAATTTTGAGTTTTTTTTATTTTTTCATATCTTATAGCCATTATTACATAATACAATAAACTTTTTTTGAATGGTATTTAAATTACCTATATTTTCTTCTTTTTAAATTTAAAATATCTTCACTCTGTCATGAAAAATTTTTTTATATTTCATAAATTAATTTCTCAAAAAATATTTTATTTATCCACTTGAAATTTTAACCAGTTATTACACTAATTTGAGACTATATGTGGTTAAAATTTCAAGAGATTATCTTCATTTGTTTTTTAGAAAAAAATTATTTTAGAAAAAATTTGCGTTTTCGTTGTCGCACGATAACTAGAGCAAAAATTATCCAATCGTCCTGAAGTTTGGCACAGATGTAGCTTTTACAGATCTTCAGATCGAGTTCGTTGTCCAAGAAGTCGGTCCATTACGAAAAAAGATATTTGAGGTTAAAAATTTTTTTAAAAAATATTCGAATCGCGTTTTCTCAAAAAATACTTGATTTATCGACTTAAAATTTTAACCACTTAGTAAATTTATAGAAGACTATATTTGATTAAAAATTCACGAGATTATCTTCATTTGTTTTTTAGAAAAAAATTATTTTAGAAAAATTTGCGTTTTCGTTGTCGCACGATAACAAGAGCAAAACAGGAGCACTTTCGATGATCAATTTCAAACTTTTATAACTTTGGAAGGAGTCGATATTTTGTATTCTTTAAAAACGCAAATGTGAGCTCGTTTTCTCTAGTTTTATTTTCTCTACTTGAATTATATTTAAGACTTTAATAGTGCCTTTTTTAGAGAAGGTTTTTTTCAACACTTTATTCAAAATAAAGCTAAAAGTTCCCAGAACTTCAGTTTTTTTTAGCGTTAGGGTCTAATATTGCAGCTTTCTTCATATTTAAGCTGAATCCGGATCCTCTCCTTGTTAGTCTAACCGTACAAGATAAAGTATTAAATTTTAAATATTAAAAGTAAAAATTAATTAAAGTGATCAATAAATTAAATTTGAGGAAGCTACGTGCCAATGAATTGGCAGCGGTTTTTTTTATTATTCAGGAAATTTTTTTTTTTAAATATATATATATACACACACACACATACACACACGCACGCACGCACGCACGAACGCACGCACACGCACACACACACACACAAACACACACACATATATATATATATATATATACATACACACAAACAGTAGCCCAAACCACCTCTATTGGTCCAATTTTAGAGATTTTATAAGCTGCACTGGCCAAAACACCTGTAAAAAGTATATATTCAGTTAGCATTCTGCGCAATGGCTTTCGATCAATGTGTGCCAGTTCGAAGATACATATTTTTGGCACCCAAATAAAGAAATTTATATTGCAATATTAGTCTAAAAGCTGATTTTATTTTTTCTATTGCTAATAAGTCATAAGTTACTTTTTATTTATTAAAGAACTTGTACTTTTAATGATTTTATGGTGAATCAGTAATTGAAAATTAAGGTGTAACCTAATGTAATTTTGCAGTAAATACATTCTAAAAAATGAACCCAAAAAACCAAAACCCGTACATAAAAGCTGGTTGCGCAAGACAACGCAAATTAGAAAATTACAAAAATTACAAAAACTGATCATGCTTAAAAATGACTTTAAATATGAGCAAACATATTTTAATGAAAAATTATATAAATTATGTATCAAACAATTATTTACCGGTTTATATTCACCAGCTCTGTAGTCTGTACGTTTGGCTTGTTTCGCTTTCTCTGCACAATAAAGCTTCTCTGATATTATGGAATATGCTCTCTTTGATCTGTTTCATTCTCCTTTATTAAAAAAGTACCATGATGAAGAACCGTTTGGAAATCTGCTGCAGGTCTTTGGTCTGTCGACGAAAAATGGTATAAACTAGCTTGGATGGCATCTTGCATACGCTTCAAATCATACGTATTATTAACAATTGCTCTTCTGTAATATTTCTGCAACTCATTAATTTTAGTAACTGTAAGTGCTCCATCTGACTTTCAACCAAGCTTTTCGTTAGTAGCAAATTCTCTGAGGCCTTTAATTACCCATTCGCTTTTGTACATGGTTGATACATTCTTCTTATTATATTAAAACAGATTTTCCATAAGGTGCCACTTCAGTAAGCCGAGTCCAAGTTTTTGCATCTCCATCAGACAGAAGTGTTGAATACCTCATACCATTCTTTTGAACCAAGTGTCTTCAAATGTTCACAGCAACCCGGACTTCCGTACTATAAGAAGCACCCTCATAATTGGCATTACACTCTTGACTACTCTTGTGAGCTTCAAACCAAAAGTTATATTCTGGATATCATTGGTAGATTCTACAGCTTTTCGGTTCACCATAAATGCTGCTTGTGTATTATTTGTAGATTCCATTCGTGCAATTATAAAATTTTCTCTGATAACAGTTTCACAATTTTTAAACTATAATACTAGCTTTACACACAATTCATTTCTCTCAGTTATTGAAGCACTATCAAATTTTCTAGAACAAGCACTATAAATTGTTTCTTTTTAAAAATTACAAAAGAAACTTATGTGAACCAGAATGAATTCATCACTTTCACTTATATCAGCAGGGCTGTTTAGTTTTGTTTTCACCGCTGTCTTTTCAGGGCCTCTACCGCTATCAATTTTTTCGTTTATCCACCATCATTTGTTTTTTCTTTTCTTTAGAAACATATTTGCTTCTGGCACATGCCAACTGGATAAAATGTGCATTTTCAAAACAAAGTTGAATATTTACAAGAAGCAAACACTTTTTAATTATTATTTAATTATTAATTAAATATTAATATTCTGTGATAAGTGTTATGAAACTTTTTCAATGGATTTTAATTACAATTTTACTGCAGCAAAACTAAACAAATTTTTGAGGATAATATATACGTTTTTTTATCAACTCAAAAACACAATTTCTTTTACACTTTAAGGCCACGCCTTTCTTTGGCAGGTGCCTGAACTGATTCTCATTGGGTTGAAAATGCACTGGTTCATATGATTGATACTATATCTTGGAACTAAAGTATACCAGGATGGGTTTATATTCTTCCCTTCGATACTATTGCTGATTCTCATGATTGATTCCAACGTAGATTCCTATAGTACTCCTACATCATGGGGTTAGGAAATGACTCCATCTTATGTGAGACCTCAGAAGCTACGAACAATGTGACAAAATTCAATATAAAGCAACTGAACTTCTAGTCACCTTGTTCCCAGAAACCGACGAAAACACTGTATAAGAATTTGAGCCATCAAGGATACTCGGAATGTTATGATCCGTTCTTCTAATCGAATTCTAAGAAGAAAATTGTAATTATTAAATCCGCAGTAATTATACTGGCCTTGGAATTATGATACTATGCACTCTTTATTTTTATTTATTTTTAATTTTTAAGCACTTATATTGACATTATATTATATCCATTATACTCAAAACAGGTAAAAGTAAAATAAATAGAAAACGTCCAAAAATTCAAAGAACAGCACAGAATTGCCCACGTGGCTGAGACTGAACGAGAATTTCGCTTTCAAATAATAATACACTTAATTTAAAACACTTGAGTAATGAGTATCGACTAAAAAATTGTACCACATCACTAAAAACCACTTAAATTACAAAATCATTATTTACAGGTGATACTTATATAAATTATAGCACAACACAATGATTAACGCACAAAAAGTTCGATTACTGGTCCTTGAATGGAAAGATGTTCCTTTTCGAAGATGTGATCACTTCTAATTTCTTGAAGAATCGAGCCGTTCCTGCCACGAACGGACTGCTAGAAGACCACATAGGGAAAACCTTGTTTTTCAAAGAATTCCAAAAGAACTTTGATAAACTAGAAGATGGTTAAAACCATCCAAATGGCAGAGAGATCAATTGAAGTGAACTAATTTGAGAAATTTGAGAAAATTTGAGGAAATGGGTGACTCCGCTCGCGGATCCCCAGGCGAAAACAAACGCGCATGCGAACACCTCCGATCGCCTCGAGCGCCGCGATCGGAATCCTCAGAAATACAATAAACATGAAGTTAGATCCGCTAAGTACAAAAAGGAACGGAACAGATACAGCATGTTACATATGTTACTATATCTATTGTAACGCTCACTTTTTGAGCATTACAATTAGTGGTATAAAAATAGGAAAAACCCCAACTGTGGCTGTTATGGCTCCTTTCTGGCTAGCCATACAGAATAGAAAAACCTGCATTAAGCAAAAGAATGCCTAGCAGAAGAGGGCCCAAGCAACCCATGCGACACCCTAACTACCACTGTTACCTGTCAAATTACTAGAAGAGCGAAGACAGCACTCTTATGGAGGAACATTGCGAGCTCCTCGTGCTGCAAACGTGCTGTGCCTGCTGTAGATGACGTTGCTCCTGCCATCCCTTATACTATTAATGCTGCTGCGATGCAAGGGAGCTGAGCTCACTCTCCTCCTGTGTTGTGTTGTGTTCCTGCTGATATGGAGAGCACAGCTGCTGGAGGCCCCGTACACCTGGTGAGAACTTCCCCTCTCTCTCTCCTTTCCCGACGCACTTGCACTTACGTTGGTAAAGAGTGCAGTCATCGGCGTCTAGCAGAACACCGGGGCGTGCGTGCATCTTCGCAACAGGCTGCGCGCTGCCGTCACATGTGCCATGAGAGAGTGAGAGAGAGAGAGAGAGGGCCTAGTAATCGAACACGAACGAGTGAGGGCGCTTGCTCGCGAGGCCCAGAGCTCGTCCGTCGACCGACGCGCTGGGCTCGGCCACTCCATTGTGGACCGTAGCGTGCATTAGCGGCCACGTTAAAAGTAGCCTAGCCTCTGCAGTTTTTCTCGATTCTCTTGTTCGCGAGTGCGCGAACCAAGCCCGCTTACGTGTGCCTGCCAACCTTTCAGCCAGCTTACTTGGAAGAGCAACGCTATCCTCAGGGGACAGCGACGGAGACGACGCTAGCTGCGGTTCAGTGTATCTCACCTGCCGCCGTTCTTCGTCAACGAGCCCGCCACCTGCGCCTTCGCCCCAGCTTCGAGCTGGTAAGTTAACTAGACCGCGGCCACGTGTTTTCGGCTCTCTCTCGCGGCGCGCGCATCGACTCTAGTCGTCACCTAGAGCCGGGTAAAGTCATAGTTTTCTCGTGTCGTCCGCGTATTATCAAAACGTACCGAAACTTCTGTAAAGCACTCGCGTGCTCGCGCTTGAATTTGCGTCCCGCCCTATCGAAACCGGTTAGTTGTCACATCGCGTTGCGTACTTATCGAAACCTAGGATTAGTTAGATTGCTGGGGAACGACCCAGCTGGCGCTCAACACTACTATTAATTATACCTCGCGAACGTTGAGATTCTGTTTTATTTTTACGTTAATAAATATCCAAGTTTATTGTTACTTTCAGCGATTGATGATTTAACGACCTTTTCTTGTCCATCTTCCTGCGTTTATTATCCATTGAAAATACGAACTCATATATTCGCATGGTTAATTTAATATTGATATTCATCATTGTTGGCGATAATTCTTCATGACGCTGTACCATGGACAAATCGTAAGTACACCGTTATAAATGGCACCCAGAACGTGGGGCCCAGCGAATCGCGAGTGAAGAAATTGTAATTCGGCGATACCGACGCGCGAGAGAGAGAAACGGGTAAATAGCCATTTTTGCCTTTGCCGAACCGACGCTATCGGTTCAGTCGGCCATTTTGAAAATTCTCGCGTCGCGGCGAGAAGGCGACGCAACAGGCGTCGCTGATAAAAGTTTAATAGTGTTCATGCAAAATTGTGAGCGTGTGTAATTTTTGAAATTAAAGAAAATTTTTTTTTTGGTCATCGTATATCTGACACTTTTTTTCCTCTAGAGTATGGTAGTTAGATAAATCTTGTCGAAACATTGTGTAGACGTTACGTCACAAAAGTCTTCTAAATAGATAGAAGATTTTTGTGAAAATCAATTTCGTCACGAAATTTAAAAAATTGATAATTGCTAAAAATAATATCGAAACATCTCGTTGAGGAGAATATTGTCAAATAATAAATTATTAATTATAGTCGAAAAAATTGGTAGAAAATTAGTAAATTTCGAAACTTTCATTATTGCACGCTCTCACAATTATAGTTCCGAAACATTCTTCAGTAATTGACATAGAACGCAGCGCATTTCTGCACGAATAATAGCATTACTATCTTAATCATTTATCTCAATTATTTATGCATAATATTATTTGAAAATATCTTTCTTTTCATACACATCTGTTTTTATTCATATCTGCTTGCTCATTCTTTAATATATGCTTTTCATTAACAACCCGACAAATGCACCCTCACACTATCGAAACACCTATTTTTACGCTTGGGGAAAATTTTTCTCATTTATGCGGTACCTATGGCTTTTAATTACTGGCACCATAGTTGAAACAGAAAATTGTTTTTGTTGTTGTTGAGAATTATTGAAGACAGGCCCTAAATTGAGTGACATCAGCGCCTCCCCGCGAGCACAGCGAGAGGCTTGTCGACTCGCGCGACACCAAGCCGGGCCGAACGCGGCAGCTCTCTCACTCTCATCGGAGCGCTCTCAGCGAGCGGATCAAGAAGGTCAACACTAAGACTATTCAATTGAAATCATACATACATATATATATATATATATATATATATATATATATATATATATATATATATATATATATATATATATATATATATATATATTCTTTTCTTGTGTAATTTTCACTCTCTGTAATTTCTCGCTTATCATTCCCCCTGTAAATTGAGTTAAAATAAAGGCAATTGCAATTCTACAACATTGGTCCTTCGAGCCGGATCGTCGAGGAGCAGACAGAGAATACGGCCACGCAGAGAATCACTGAGCTGCCTGGGTCTGACTTCGAGACATTGGTCGATTCACCGTCGTTTCGGCTAACCGCCAAACAAAGAGCCTGAACCTCAGGTGAGAGTATACGCGCTTTGCTTTGCATGCTGTAGCATCTACTCTATCAAGAGAGGCAGCGGATGGCATCGGGCGCTCGTATCTTCGCGCCCGTGCTATCCGATGTCGAGCCGACTGTCATGGCGGCCGCCGGAGCCACGCGCACTGACCGTCGCAAAAGCCACGTGGCTTTCATGCGAAGGCTGCGCAGGTCAAATGGAATGACGAAGGACACATTCGCTGATAGCGGTGGGCGCGCGGCACGCACGGGCTTCGGACGGCCACGCTTCCTTCTATCCCTTAACTCACGCGTACTCACTCTTTCTCTCTTGCATGAACGACGGTGATTCCTTGCTCTCGCCCGTTCTCTCGCTCGTAATCGCGGACGGCGGGCGGCGCGCGTGGGCTTGCGACGTGCACACACACATTCGCTCTCTCTCTCTTCCTCTCTCTCTCTTCCCCCACCCTACAAAACGACGACGTTTAGGCTCTCCTCATTGCACGATTTGTCCCTTGCGCGTTCACTTTCTCTTGCATGACTACGGCGTTTTCCCTCTCGAGCCTATTCTCCGTCGCGAACGCCGCACGTGCGATTGGTCGGAATCGGATCGTCGCCCCTTCATGCGCTTGCGAATGATGGGTGACCATTGGGATGATCATTCGCCGCAATTGCACTACGGACCGCAGCATGCTCGAGACCGGGAACACGGCGAGGTCTCACTTCGGCTTAATCACGGCACGACCTCGTTCGTTCTCGAACGCTACCCCGGATTCTCCTCGTGATCTCGCTTTCATTCGGATGAGTCGGATTGTATTACTCGCGGATTCTGTGCTCGCCACAGAAAACGAGACGCAGCGTGACCTGCACCTCGATTACCTTCGGATGCTTGCTTCGCTGATTCGGAACGTGCCGTGGCGCTCTCACGCTCATGCATGATACGGAACAATCGGCTACACTCAAATATACCTCGGTCTCATCAAGGTCTCGCCCGGTACGTGACAGGCGGATCTCGCACCTCAATACGCTCAATATGTCTCACACTTGAGACCATAGGCACGGCGCGGGCGCATCGGATCCACCGACAACGGCGAGTCAGGATGCCTCGATCGAAGGGATCCCGGCCGCGGCGGGTCTGTCTGGCGTCCTGTTGGCGTACGCCGGTACTGACACTGTTCGTTACTTCGCAGATCATGACTCTCCAGGCCCAGCAAGCCCTGCTCGTCGTCCTCGAACGCTTCTCTGAAGAGATCGGTACCGCACCAACGGATGAATGGACTGATGCCCTCGTCGCCAGCCGTTTGAAGTTATTGACAACCTATTGGTCAAACTTCCTGGATAACCACGTGGCACTGCTGCGGGTGGAGGATGCCAGAGCCTCAAACTACTTCACCGATGACCAATACGCTCGAGGTGAGGAGGCTTACATTGTCGGACGCGGTCGGCTCTACGACATACGACCTCAACCTCTATCACTGTCCATGTCGGAATCCACAAGCCGGCATGGAGGGGTGAAACTGCCACGGATCACCCTACCCAAGTTCAACGGAGCTAGGGAGACTGGGAATCATTCAGAGAACTTTTCAAATCCCTGATTCACGGAGACTTGGATCTGACGGAGGTGGAGAAGTTGTACTACCTGAAGACGCACATCGAAGGAGAAGTGAAGCAAGCCCTAAACCATCTTCCTATCACCAGTTCTAATTACACAGCCGCCGTGCGATGGCTGCTGCAGTATACTTTCGCAGTTCCAACGAGTCTGTTGTTTCGACCAGCCTCCTTTCAGCCAAGACTAAGTTGGCTCCCTTGAAGAATCTGTCTCCCACCACACGTCCAGTAGCTCGAATGACGATCCCCAGGATGGAACTGCGCGCTGCTCTATTGGCAGCGAAGTTGATCCAGTTCACGTCAGAGCATCTGAAAATTCCCTTGACGCAGTGTCATCTCTGGAGCGACTCCCAGGTCGTCCTGCACTGGCTTCGATCCGATGGCCCCACGGGACACGAGTTTGTGGACAATTATGTCCAACACATCCAGGAAATCGTCCCAGAAGCTACTTGGCACTACGTTCCAACCACGGATAACCCAGCCGACGTCGCCTCCCGAGGAACGACAGTCCAGCACCTTGGTAGTTTCAGTCTATGGTGGAGTGGGCCGGCATGGCTGAAGAACTCTCCCGAAGATTGGCCGGCCCAACATATGGTCAGCCTAGAGGCCTGTCAGGAGGAGGCAAACCCACGGAACGTGACGTGTCTCACGGCATCGTTAAACACTGCCGACACCTACCCTGTTGAACGCTTCTCCAATCTCAACAGGCTTTTGAGGACTATGACTCACTGTCGAAGACTCTGCCTACGTAGGACCGATACTCAAGCCAGCGCAGTTCTTAGTCCCATCACCGCTACGGACACCCGACGCGAGTGGCTGGCTTGCGTTCGCCTGAGTCAACGGCAAGATTTCGAAGCCGACATAAATCGCCTACGTCAGAGTTTACCAATCCAAAGGGGCAGTCCCTTACGAGCACTTTCCCCCTTCTTGGATGACGACCAAGTTTTCAGAGTCAGAGGAAGACTCACTCATTCTCAGTCACCTTGGTCGCTTGCTGATTGACTGGGCCCATCTAAGAGCTCTTCACGCCGGCTTTCGCGTGACTTATGCTTATGCCATACAACGTGCCTGGATAATCGGTGGTCGAGTCGCCGTGAAAGCTCACCTCCGCAAGTGTACGGTGTGTGCAAAAACTTTAATGAAACCTCAGAACCTAATCATGGCACCTCTACCTGAGGCCAGAGTAAGTCCCTGTCGCCCTTTTAGCCGATGTGGTGTGGATTATGCCGGGCCGTTTCAACTGTTGAGATCAAGTGGTCGCGGAGTCTCGTCGACCAAAGGCTACATAGCTCTTTTTGTATGCCTCAGCTCCAAGGCTATTCACCTTGAACTAGTGGGAGACCTCACGATCCAGAGCTTCATGGGCGCTCTCACACGTTCCCCCGGCGCTCCTCATTTCGGGGGCATCTGGGAAGCCGGTGTGAAATTCGCTAAAACTCACCTGCGGAGAGTGGTAGGTCCTCGCAAACTCACCTATGAAGAGTTCTCGACATTGTTGGTAGAGGTGGAGAACATATTCAACTGTCGACCGCTCGCCCCGCTGTCAGGAGGCATGGACGATATTGAGGCTCTGACTCCCGCCCACCTTTTGATCGGCACTTCCCTCACTTCAGTGCCACGACCAACTACAGATCACATGAACCTGGATCATAGTACACATTGGAACCTTGTCCGCGGGATGCGAGACCACTTCTGGTCTCGATGGAGCAAGGAGTATTTAAACACCCTTCAACAGCGAGTGAAGTGGACGAGACCAAGCGCGAACCTTATACCTGGTGACCTCGTCATGGTCTTCGATCCGTCGTTGCTCAGGCCGAACGGACGGTGGCCGGTCGGACGCATTGTTGAGACCCACGCAGAGCGAGACCATGTAGTAAGGGTTGCCACCGTCAAAACTGTAAGCGGCGTCTACACCAGGCCCGTGGTGAAGCTGGCTCGTCTACCCATTCATGAGGCCGTTCCTGCTGATGCGGCCCCTTGCTAATCTGCATTTTTTCACGGCGAACAGACAAGCCATTGGCGCCGAGATAACGACAAAAGTCGACTCCCTCGGCGTATTCGTTAAGATCGTTCTAGAAACGAGGCGGGCGGGATGTTGAGAATTATTGAAGACAGGCCCTAAATTGAGTGACATCAGCGCCTCCCCGCGAGCACAGCGAGAGGCTTGTCGACTCGCGCGACACCAGGCCGGGCCAAACGTGGCAGCTCTCTCACTCTCATCGGAGCGCTCTCAGCGAGCGGATGAAGAAGGTCAACACCAAGACTATTCAATTGAAATCATACATATATATATGTTCTTTTCTTGTGTAATTTTCACTCTCTGTAATTTCTCGCTTATCATTCCCCCTGTAAATTGAGTTAAAATAAAGGCAATTGCAATTCTACAACAGTTGTTATTGTTTGAAACAAAGTGGCAACTAAGTGGAGTTTATACACAGTGGGGGATTTATTACTTTTAATAAAAATAAATTATATTTATTAAAGTCGAATATAGAATAAACTAATATAGTCTCATATAGTGGTCGAAAATAATTAGTCGATTTTCGAGACATACACGAGTAATGCTTGTATACGAAACTCGGTTTGTTTACATTCCGCGAGTCTGCAGTGCGCGAGACACGTTCTCATGTAAAGCTATTATAGTACATAGCTACCGAGAAGAATTATTTGAAATATCATCACGCTTAAATACACAGTCTTAAAATTTTATTTCGGTCGAATAACATATCGTGAATATTATTATTTTTAAATAGTAATTTAAAAATTGGTCTCTTCGGAATGAAAGATTTTATAAATTATCATTCTGGAATATTATACTTAAATTATTGTTTTTTTTAAGAACTATTTACAAGGTTATTGCTTGTAAAGTGATATTAAAAATAGGGACTTTTAAATAAACAATTTCGAAATTATTGCAATAAATTTTTGAAGCAAAAATTATATATTTATTATTTTTTTTTGCGTTTAAATAATATTTGTAGCAGATTGTTATTCTTTAATTGTATCTTTCGAAATTTTTAAATTCGAATATTATCGAAAACGGTACTTAAGCGGCGATTATTTTTAGGCAGAATAGTGGAACTATAGTTGACATTGAATATCTTATTTAAATTGGTATTACTATTAACGTGTTGTCTACAATATCTTTGCGTGTAGTTAAGGGTGGGCTGCTTTAAATCAAATTGTAGAAGCAAATTACTATTCAAAATAAACTGGTAGAATACACCTTTTTGGAATCAAGCCTGATATTTTTAATGGCAATTTGCTTGATGAGGGGAACATTCTCAGTGTTAGCTAGTATCAGCTGATCCACCCTATACTACGTGACATAGTAAAAGTTATCTCTTCGACGGTCTAAAGGAAACCCCTAACATTTTCCCACATGATAACTTAATTGTGTCCTTGCTAGAGTTTGTTGTACAATATAACTACATCCCTATTGCAAAACATTTTTCTGCTTTCGTGCTTGATAGCAAGTTGCTTAGCTGGCTTTTCACGTAGCGTCCGGTTCGAATTTTTTTTTTGGTTTCAGTTGATGAGTTTGAATTTGGTTTTTGATTTGAATTTTAGTTTGGTCATCGAATAGAACTTAAACCAGGCTGATTTGAATTTTGTTTGTCGTTGTTTTTTTTTGCTTTCGACTTGAATTTTAAATTCGGCTTTAGCTCGAATTTTAGTTTGGCTTGCGGCTTGCAATTTTGTTTTCTCTTCACTATTGCTATGCATTTGAATTAGTTGCTATCGTTTTAAATTATTTTAGCATATAGCGAAGTGAGTATCGAAACCATTTGTTTTTTTTCCGTTGTTACTGGTAGAATAAGGCAATTAAGTGGTGATAATTTCCTTTTTCTTCGGCGTGCTACACATATGAAGTGCATTTAGTAGTTGTAGTTAGTAGTTTTTTTTATCGTAGTAAGTTGGTTGTTGTAGATGGGGCAAGCAATCAGAAATAGCCTCGATATTGATATAGTTGCTTCGTTGTTAACTGATTGGCTTGGGCACGTCATATTTTTTTTTTTTGGATTGCTTATTTTTCCATTAGTTTTTTTTGCTGTTGACTCAGATACAGTCAATTGCAGTATTATTTTTTTTTCCTTGAAGTCTGCTGCTCTTTAGCAACAGATTTCAGCAGTGCCTGGTTGGAAAATTTTTTTTTGCTTTCCGCTTTTGCTTTCATGGACGTAACTACCGAAACCGGATTTGGAGAGATCTCGGAGGGAGGAGATCGAGCATCCAACTCAACAGTGAAGGAATTATTGGATCAATCGTCTCAGATGGCCACCGTTGCCATGAATATGGCAACGGTTGCAAATAGTGGCATAGCTTCTAGCATGGTATCGACCCATTATGCCCCTAGGATGCATGAATCAATTTATATTGGGCTCTCCTCCAAGCCCAGCTAGCTGATGACAGTGATGAGCACTGGTGCCACACAGCATCCGCAGGGGACCAGACCAAAAGTCCCAGATAGTAAAAATTCGAGTAGTTAGCATTTGTATGATCTACCGAGGGCCCAATCCACGATGTACACTCCGTCAAACAATAGCCACATTTCCTCTACCCATCCAAACCTTCCTGGTGGGTTGGGATCTTACCCACAGTGCCTTTCTCGAAACCAATACATATCTCAACTTATCGAAACACATCCTCAACCACAACCTCAACTGTTGCCTCCCTCTATCGAAACATTCCACATGTCACCACCGGTAACCTCACAATCCAACACTGCTCGTGTACATTTCGAAAACCACCCTCTGGTAGAATCGGAACATCTAAGTAATCGAAACAGGACTTCGTGTATCGAAACTAGTCAGTCATCATATCCCCCTTGGACAGAAGCGAGTTTAATCAGAGAAGCGAACATTCAGTTTCCTGGTTCGACTTCCCAATCAAGTAGAGAACCGAATACTCTACCATTACCAAACCAATTTCCGTCGAGTAGAATAGAAAATTCTCAGGCGGCAATAAATCAACAAAATCAGTCAGGTATAGAAGGTGTGAGGAGACATAACCCTCACCAGACCCTGGTGGAAAATGCGAGATCATCGTACGCAGGGCAGGGCCCCCACCAGGGATTTGATGGTAGCATGGGTTTTTATCCCACTAATATTGGTTATCCTTGGCCATACCCGCCTATGTATACACCTCACGGATACTACCCTCCGATGGCATATGGGCCAGCATATGGTCAATACGCTCTTCCATTTGATTATCGTAGCTCTGCGCAAAATGACCCTAGGTATGCCTCATTTTCGCAATCCTCAATAGTAGATATGTCCAGACGTTCTTCGAATCTTGATACCACATTCCAGAGAGAAACTCGAACATGCACTCTATTGCAAAAGTGGCAGGTCAGTTTCTGTGGGGAGTATAAAGAAGACGTCGAGGAATTCAGAGAAAGAATTAAAGAGTGCCAGTACTCGTTGAGTATCACAGATGGTGAAATTTTGAAATTGATTCCGTTGATTTTATCTGGTGCAGCCCGTTTTTGGGCTGGGCCATTGAGTCAAAACTGGAGATCCACAACCGACTTTTTTGCAGCTCTTCGTTTGCAATACGGTGTCCCTGATTTCTAAGCTCGTCTGGAAGAAGAAATTAGATCGAGAACTCAAGGGCCAGACGAACCAATTGCATCCTTTATTTCTAATTTAAGATTGTTGTTAGATAAAGTAGTACCGAAAATGACCTTGGAGACACAGCTCGAGAGGGCATACAGAAACTTGCACCCTTCGCTATATCGTTATATATTTAGGGATCAGTTCAAAACTTTCGAAGAACTACAGGTTCTGGGACAAAGGGATGAGGTGAGACGAGAAAAGGAAAAAACTTATCGTCCCCCACCACCTCCCGAATCGTCGCTTTTTCCAAACTTTGCATAGAACATGAAAAAGCGTACGAAAGCAGCGGTCATAAATACAACTGAAGTCGAAGTTGAACAAAATGTGGCCGCTGTGAACGAAGTTTTTAAGAACTATCCTGTATCAAAACAAAAACGGGGCAACGTCACGCCCGCAAATGGCACAACCCCAAGAGCGAAGCCAGACCAGACAACCACCAAGGCGCAAGGAAGTAAGAATGTGCCAATGAAAGCACTCCAACCAGCGCCATCGATCAATGCTCCGTCCACCAGTCAAACTTCACGGAGAAATAACACAGCAGATGACAAATGCTGGGTTTGTCAGAAGCAAAGACACTGGGCGAGAGGCTGCAAGGAACGGAGTGGAATCCTGTGCTACAGATGTGGGCACCCTGGGGTGATCGTCGCAACGTGTCCGAATTGTAGTAACGCTACCAAGGAGACAACCGATGGTAAGAAGAAGCAAGATTCGTCGTCGTTGGATGGTAGTCCTGTAGCGTCAGTAGGTTCTCCGATTCAATCGGAAAGAGACTTAGTTAGAACATGTCTCACGCCCCCATCGCTATGTCAGACAGCAGCAGTGGGGAACGTAGACAATCGTCTCTATGTCAATGTCGAAATCCGTGGTCGCGTCTTTCCAGCATTGCTCGATAGTGGAGCCATAGCCTCATTTTTAGGTCCAAAACAAGTTGAATTAGTAAAGTCTCGTATAACCCCCTGTTCCACGTATATGGTCGTGGCAAATGGTCAAACAGATAAAATAGTAGGGGAGGTAGATCTGACGTTCACCATTGATGGGGAAGAAATCACCACTCGTATCAGGGTATCGAACTCTCTCACGTATGACATTATTTTAGGAATGGATCTTATAGAGCGCATGCAAATGCGAATCAATTTCGCTGTAGCAACCATCAACAGTGTTGCTGAGCTTTCTCAGGGTGAAAGAATCCTCTTACGCGTGGGATTAGACCCACTTCTCGAACCTCCTCGTAGAAACACGGAGGCTGCACGGATTACACCCCACAAAATTGATGTACAGTGTCAACCCCCGATGAAACAAAAAGCTCTGCTTATTTCACCAACACTGTTAGTAGCCGCTCATGCAGAAGTAGATAAATTGTTGACAGAAGGAACAATCGAGTCCTCACAAAGTTTGTGGAGTAGCCGTGCAGTCGTCGTACCTAAAGAAGATGACTCCATTCAGCTTTGTATTAATTATCGTCCACTAAACAAAGTAACAAAGAAAGATGCATGCCCTCTATCCCACGTAGATAGCCTTCCGGTCAATGTAGAAAACACGAAATATCAGTCGAAAATCGATTTAAAACAAGCTTATAATCGAATCCCTTTAGAGCAATCCAGTAAAGAGTTTACAGCGTTTGCAATACCAGACAAAGGTCTCTTTCAGTTCACACGTCTTCCCGATGGACTAATAAATGCCCGAGCAAGCTTCCAAAGGACAATAAATAACATAATCGATCCAAATTGGCACCCGAAAGTTTTTGTATACATGGACCCTCCATGTATGCCCTGTTGCCCTCGTACAGGTAGTTAATATCTATCTCTGAGGACTTTACTCTATGTAATTTTGTTCTGGTTTAAATGGACGATATCATTATCGCCACCGATACTTTTGAAAAACACTTAGGGTTGTTAAAGAAGGTCCTCGCGAGACTGAAAGAAGCAGGATTGTAGGTTGATTGGGACAATTGCAGTTTGTGCTGTGCCGAAATTCGATATATAGGCTTCGTTACAAATAGAGAGAGGTTAAAAAGGGATAGGGATAAAAAAATCGGAAACAATTAAGAAGTTTTTTGGGCAGGGTAAGTTGGTATGCTGGGTTTATCTAAGATTTGTCTGAAATAAAAGCCCCCTTAAACGAACTTCTTAACAAGAATGTTCCTTGGTCTTGGGAGGGGGGGCAGCCGAAAGCATTCGATACGCTAGGCCTTCTGCTTCGGCAAGCAGCCGCATCGTCACGATCGGATCCAAACTCACCGGTCATTACACTTCCTTACCTTATCGAAACACCTTAATTCTATCGAAAAGTTAAAATTTTATCGAAACACCTTTATTTTATCGAAACACCCTCACCTTATCGAAACACCCCGAGCTTACCGAAACACCTTTATCGAAACGACTTGACCTTCTCGAAACATCAGGCCCTTATCGAAACATTCCCGTCTTATCGAAACATATGGATCTTGTCGAAATTCTTATGGAATCTCTCTCTACAAAAGTAGAGGAGGCATCAAGCTACTAGTCCCGAGTAAAAGCTCTTAGCACATTAGTCGTCGATGGTAAGGGCATGGGTGAAATTAGAGAGATCACGCGTGATCCCTGAAACGTGTCGTACCACCTCGTCTAGTAGGACATCCCTGGCACAATTGTCGGTGCTGCATGTCCAGTTAGGGGTTGTTTCTTTTTGGATCTATGAATTTTGTCGTCAAAGATCAAAAATCGACCTCTATGCTCTTTTCTTCATAGGATAGTCGATGAGTTGAGAAGAACGGTAGAGAAATTCCTAATTAGAGGGGGCACCAAACCACTAGCCCCGAATCAACGCCCTTAGCATATTTGTCGTCAATGCTAAGAGCTCGGGTGAAAGTAAAGAGATCACGCCTGATCTCTGAAACGTGTCGCACCACCCCCTCTAATGTAACTTTCCTCGCACGATTGTCGGTATCGCAGGTTTGTTCCCTAATTAGTTGTTGTAGAATATGAAATTATTGCTTAACGTCTCTATTGCTCAACAAGTCCTTGGCCTGCCAACCTTCCAGCCAGCCTACTTGGAAGAGCGACGCCATCCTCAAGGGACAGCGACGGAGACGACGCTAGCTGCGGTTCAGTGTATCTCACCTGCCGCCGTTCTTCGTCAACGAGCCCGCCACGTGCGCCTTCGCCCTAGGTTCGAGCTGGTAAGTTAACTAGGCCGCGGCCACGTGTTTTCGGCTCTTTCTCGCGGCGCGCGCATCGACTCTAGTCGTCACCTAGAGCCGGGTAAAGTCATAGTTTTCTCGTGTCGTCCGCGTATTATCGAAACGTACCGAAACTTCTGTAAAGCACTCGCGTGCTCGTGCTTACATTTGCGTCCCGCCCTACGGAAACCGGTTAGTCGTCGCATCGCGTTGCGTACTTATCGAAACCTAGGATTAGTTAGATTGCTGGGGAACGACCCAGCTGGCGCTCAACACTACTATTAACTATCCCTCGCGAACGTTGAGATTCTGTTTTATTTTTACGTTAATAAATGTCAAAGTTTATTGTTACTTTCAGCGATTGATGATTTAACGACGTATTCTTGTCCATCTTCCTGCGTTTATTACCCATTGAAAATACGAACTCATATATTCGCATGGTTAATTTAATATTGATATTCATCATTGTTGGCGATAATTCTTCATGACGCTGTACCATGGACAAATCGTAAGTACACCGTTATACTATATATGTATATAAGGAACAGCACTTGTATTTTATGTATATAGATATAGAGCCCATGTACTATACCTGTTCCCTGTTCCTTATGTGCGTATAACGAGCGGGCCGTAGTCGATAAGACGATCGATATAGATGACTATTCAAATGGAGTTTATTATATATATTATATAACAGCTGGACGATTTATTTATAAAATTATAAGCAAACTAAGTTTAAATATCAAAATTGATTAGTAATTGTGTAGTTTCAAAGGGAAATTCGCGACGTAGAGAGGTATAAGTGTACATGAACTGGATTTGTCAAAAAGAGAAAAGTATTATAAAAAATGCAAATAACGCTAAATTGCGTTTTTAACGAAAAATGTTAAAATAAATCAAGTTAAATAATTATACGAAAATTATGACATTAGGAGAATGTTTTCGGGTAGAAAAATGGCTAAAAAATAGTATAAAACGATTAAAAGAAATTGATTTTTTGGCCAAAACCCGGTACCTTCTTTTAAATACCCCGATGTGGGTATGCTAAATGCGAAAATTTATAATAATTATAACGAGGTGTGATACAGCGCTAGCCGGCGCAAGAGTAGGGCTCTGTGTTACCGGCACCTGCGGTTAGCACACCAGATAGAGGGCCAGGGAGCAGTGCGTTGGTAGTCTCGCGATAGAGACACTCGCCTCCGGTCCGGACGGCTCGGGTTCGATTTCCGATGCCGGCGCGTATTTTTTACTCTCCTCCTCCGTATCCACCCCGTTACATGGCGCCCAACGAAATAATCCACGTTTCCTTTGAAACTCCACGATCCGAAAGAAGTCCGATCGAAATTCTTCCTTCCACCCACACGCGCGACTTGAGTCGCAAGAACCGAGCGGGGTTTTTCACTCAAGTCTGATCGCGCGAGGGCCGCTTGTTTTCAGTCAAGGAAATGAGAGGATTTCTCTTGTACTGATCCAGCCTCCACGTAGAACAGAGTCTACGAGACTCGCACAGAAACATTCAGTTGAGATTACTCCTGAATGGCGGTTGAGCAAGGAGAAGCCTGCTTAGGGTATACGCTCGCTCGAGGACGTTAACGCTCGCAATTTGGGTGGGGGATATAACGAGATGTGATACAGCGCTAGCCGGCACAAGAGTAGGGCCCTATGTTACCGGCACCTACGATTAGCACACCAGATAGAGGGCCAGGGAGCAGTGCGTTGGTAGTCTCGCGGTAGAGACACTCACCTCCGGTCCGGACGACTCGGGTTCGATTCCCGATGCCGGCGCGTATTTTTTACTCTTCTCCTCTTCTTTTCCACATAATAGAATCACAATAATGATAAAAATTACAACGCTCACGATAAGAACGCAAAAGGCTCAGAAATAACGATACGCAATAATAAAAAAAAGGAAGAAAAAAACTACCTCGTTGAACAAAATAACATATCACAAAAGGAATACAGTCAAAAAATTCTAATTATTATTTTATTCACTAATATCTCGAATAGCAGTACGTAAAGAAAAAATAATGAAAATCGCGAGCAAACGAATCACAAAAACAAAGAAAAAACTAATTCTGCAGAAAAATATCAGCGCGCATAAAAGAAATGAAAGAAATGTATTTATATCTATAATCACGCGGCGCGGATGTCCTTCAAAGGACCTCGTTTAGGGCGTGTGTATTAGTCGTCGAGCCGTAGAGACGACTTGGCACCCGTGTGCATGTTTGATTTTGCGATCAATTCACTGGGTTCATGAGGGGGCTACGCCTCTCTTTAAGTTGCTACGTTCGATACTTAGAAAAATGGTTAGCAAACCAACCCGACTCGGCCTGCTTTATCTCAAAGGGAGTAATCACAGACCTAGTCCTTTACCTTAGAGTACGTTGTTAACTCATCCCATGACTGCTACCGGCTCTGTTGGTGGTCTGAATGCTGGAGAGATGATGCTTTCCTAGAACTGGAGTTAGAAGTGACTACTCTCGCCGCGCGTGGTCCTATTTATGTTCCTCCAAATCCACTTGTTACCAAGGTGCACTATACACCTTTTTTGATATACGCTGGGTAGTGGTTGCGCACCCCTCCATGCTGGCATTCCTTCCAACTGGCCTTGATTCGTGGGTTGTTCTCCCCCTTCTTCCCTCTGCTTGTCTCTCCACTATACATTCATTTCATATTTGGACAATTAAACGAGTGACGTGCAACCGCGATATTAGTTTATATACGTTTGACTATCACACATCATGCTCGTTGTCTATTTATCTGAAATAAGTGTTAATAGATAATTTATTACTTGATATCAGTTTGGTATGTAATTTGTAAATACGTGGCCGATCACCTAGATTCATAAAAAATCGGGTGCGCGGTATTTAATTTGACATGAGAAATGTTTTTGTTGAAGTCTGTGAGTGGTATATTCATGGATATAAAGCAAATAAATAATTAATATCATCCATCTCTCTCGCACTCATGCTTACTCCATCATGCTCTCTTTGTCTGATTGCATCAGCCAACACTTGGACCGACATGAGTAGTATACCCCTCGCTATGGGCCGTCACAACAAACCTGACCTCAACCACGGGCGCCAGCTGGGATCAAGGTATGTGTGTGTGTGTGTGTGTGTGTGTGTGCACGCGTGCGCAAGCATATTCTGGAGAGAACACCCACACACCCGCACGTGCACGCACACCCACGCACACACAGACATACACACGCGCACCCACACCGACGCCAGCATGCACACGCACGCACACACAGACACACACGCGCACACACCGACATCAGCATACGCACACACACGCATGCATGCGCGCACACACACACGCAGACACCCACACACACAGACACACACATATAGGTGTATTTTATAACTTTTGCATATAGCCTCTTTATACCATAACAAGTGTACCTACATAAAAAATTTTCAGATTCATGGTTTTTTATGGAATTTTCGATATTTTATCGGATTTTGGAAGCTAATGGTACATGATTCATGAATATGTAGTCTTATGGGGAGTCTATGGGGTTTTTATGGTGTATTTTATAACTTTTATGTATAGCCTCTCTGTATTGCACAGCGAGTGACCAGCACCCAAGCGCACGGCTTGGAAAAATAGAAAAACCGTAACTTTACATCCCATAAGACCACATCATCATAGATTACACTTTCGCAACACTCTCGTGGAACGGTACACTCGAATTTTTGCGTTGAATCACTATCTACATAACGTACTCGCGCACAACATTTGCATGGGGTACAAGAGAGGCACACGACACACTTCAGAATCCTCACAATACACTCATGACGCATTGCTACGGATATGTTCACGCGACAAGACAATATACGCGACTGACAGCGGGTCGACCGTTCGTCTTTGCCACGGATGATCTCATCGCACGTGGACCCTCTGCTGTCGAATTATATCGCCTTACCTCGAATTAGTCATAACTTACAGTCGTCAAAATTGCATCTTGTCATGTGCCTATCATGTTTTCCGAACGAGAAAAGCGTCGACTTTTTTTCTCCTTTATTTTAATCGTACGACACTGTGGAATTTTGCTGATTAATGAAAAAACGTCACGTACATCAAGTTGCAGCTGCACATTATTTTGACTATTGAATTACATAGGGAAACAATTTTTCTCGGGGAAAGAAAGTTGAAATTGTTTTTTCTCCTTTATTTAATCGTGCGACGCTGTGGAATTTTGTTGATGAATGAGAAAATGTCACGTACACCGAGTTGCAGCTGCACATTATTTAAAACCGAGATTAAAAAAGATGCGGCGACCCGGTGAGCTAAAAATGTCTACTGATGAACACGCGGCACACTTTTCGGGGAACGGGTGACCAGCGGGAAGTCGGCTGTTCGAAGTCGCCCGTTTTGCTGGTGGAAGTCGGATGTTAACTGCTGGAAGTCGGCTGTTGACTGCTGGAAGTAGCTGCTTCAAATACTGTTTCAGTTATCCATACGGTTACATCCGCGATCCATCTGCTACCGACGCATCGAAGGGCCACACCCTGGAATGCTAGTGGCACTGGTGTAGCAGCTCAAAGAAACCACACGTGATCTGTGACGGCACAGTGTAAAATCAGCTCATTGGTTGTGTCTCCCAACAGATACTTCAATGGCCGGGGGAGGCGCAGCATGGGAAGAGCTGATTGGTCACAGCTTTGCCGTCAAAAGAGCTGTTAGCTCCCCACACGGTCCGCAGATTTGCGAGTGGCCGCACACACGCGCACGCACACCTGTACGCACATCTGCACACACGCGCACGCACACCTGTACACACATCCGCACACACACACACTAAGCTTATGCCTTCAAGGCCCAGTTCGCGTAGCCTCTCTGTATGATGGCAAATGCACCTACATAAAAAATATCCAGATTCATGGAGGTGTTTATGGGGTTTTCGATGTTTTATCGGATTTTGGAAGCTAATGGTACATGATTCATGAATATATGATCTTATGGGGTGTCTATGGTGTTTTTATGGTGTATTTATGGTGTATTTTATAACTTTTGTGTATAGGCTCTCTGCACCATGACAAGTGTACCTACACGAAAAATTTTCAGATTCACGGGCTTTTTATGGTTTTTTACAACTTTTATGTATAGACTCTCTGTACTGTGCAACGAGTGCCCAACACCCACGCGCAGTATCTAATCACGCGCTCACGGCTTGAAAGAAATGGAATAACCGTAACCTCATGGACATCTCATAACCACTTCATGATAGATCCGCGACACTCTCGTGGAACTGTACATCCGAATTTCTGCATTGACCCACTATCTACATAACATACTGGTACGCAACATTTGTATGGGGAGCACAAGAGAGACACATGACACACTTCAGAATCCGCACAATACCCTCATGCTTTGCGACGGAGGTGTTCACGCGACAAGACAATATTCACGACTGACATCCGTCGACCGTTCGTCTTTGCCACGGATGATCTCATCGCACGTTGGGCCCTCTGCTGTCGAATTATATCGCCTTACCTAGAATTAGTCATAACTTACAGTCGTCGAAATTGTATCTTACCACGTGTCCCGCCATGTTTTCCGAACGAGAAACGCGTCGACTTTTTTCTTCTTTATTTATTTAATCGTACGGTACTGTGGAATTTTGCTGATTAATGAGAAAATGTTACGTATATCGAGTTGCAGCTACACATTATTTTGACTATTGAATTACACAGGGAAAGAATTTTTTCTCGAGGAAAGTCTCAAGAAAAGGAAGTTGAGATTATTTTTTCTCCTTTATTTCATCGTACGACGCTGTGGAATTTTGCTGATTAATGAGAAAATGTCACGTACATCGAGTTGTAGTTGCACATTATTTTGACTATTTAATTACATAGGGAAACACTTTTTCTCGAGGAAAGGCTCAAGGAAAGGAATTACACATAGAAGCAAATACACCCATACACATACTCATACATACACAGACGCACGCTCGTCAATATTTTGACGTTCCAACAAACATACACCAGGTACTGCTGTTTTTCGGCTCGTTGATAGAGGAAGGACCGCAAGGTCTTTTCAAACCTTTCTCGAGGCGCGAATGACCAGCGGGAAGTCGACTGTCGGCTATTGGAAGTCGGGCGTTCGTTGCTGGAAATCGGCTGTCGACTGCAGGAAGTAGCTGTTTCAAATACCGTTTCAGTTATCCATGCTGCTACATCGGCGGTCCGGATACTACTGCCGTATCAAGGGACCACACCTGGAATGTTAGTGGCGCTGGTGTAGTAATACAAAGAACGCACTCGTGACCGATAACGACGCAATGTAAAATCACCTCATTGGCCGACAAAAGACTCCCGGAGCTAGCCCCACCACAAGGCTCGCGGACTCGCGAGTGGCCACACGCGGGAGGTGGGGCACCGGCCGCGGCTAAGAGTTTATTGGCCACCACCACTGCGCCGGCAAAAGAACCACGGAGATTGCGTCAACGCAGGTTTGCGTCACCAAATTAAAAAATATTTATGAGTATGTAATTTCAACTAATTTTTGTTAGTTATTAAATAATTTAAAAATACTTTTTCAAAAAATATCCAAATGTAAGCTAGCTTCATTTCGTTAAATAAAATTTAATTTATATAAGTTGCAATTTAGAAATATAAAGTAAAAATTAACATCTTAAAAATACAATAAGTTGGGATTAGAGGAAGGCAAGGAAGACAAAAAGAAGTACATAGTAAGTATATTCAAATTTTTCTATTTATTATCAAATAATATAGTATTTAATACATCAACAATTCTTGGCATGTTTAATGATACAATCTGATGATACAATACATCAGCAACATCGCACTTAGGTAGAGACGCTTGATCTTTTTCTTTACATTGCTTTTCTACACTAGAGGTTATTTCGTCTATTACATCATTATCAACTAAATTTACAACGTCTTTTACAATACTAGCTGTATACAGTCGTACTTGTGCTTCATGCATGAGACTACTTTTAGTTTTAATAAACTCCATAACGTCGCAGGTAAGATATTGTACACTACTCGCAATAGAATTTAAATATTTAAGACGAGTATCGACACACTTTACAATAAATTCTTGGAGACAATCAAAAGTAACTTATTTCATTACTAAACTATGGCGAAACCGTTTGATCGGACCAACACCAGGCCTCCTGTCTTCTGCAATTTCGATTGCTTTTTCCTGGTGACTTGTGGTGAATTTTAAACTCCAACCGTTTCCGTAAATTTTCTGGTCCTTTAAACTATTATCAAGTCCACGAAAATATTTATCAATGTCGTCGAAACTTGTTTTGAATTCTTCCCAGTCATTGTATAAAAATGCAACACCTTCAAAGTCATTCGATAATAGTCGAACCACAGGTTTGTAGCACTCGTCGCCGAACTTGTCGATGACCTCGTCATATTCCAAACCAACAATTACCTTCTTACTGAACGATTTATTTAAGGCGCACAATGTACAAAAGACTTGATGTGGGTTTTGTGCAGCTCGTGGTAGGGTCGCCATGGCGATCCGCGTATCTTTACGAGTAGAAAGCGACTGGTGTTAAAGACTCTGAAGCGACCCTTTAAATACAGCTCTTCAAACTATGCACACGGTTAAAAAAGTGCAGACGTTTAAGAAGTAAAGAATGAGACGAGCAAGGTTAAACAATGACACACATTTAGTTGAAACGGTTAAATTTCCATGACACACGTTGTATCGTCTTACATCAAAACTTCTTTCGTGTAATAATAGAAATTCTGACAATTATAACAAAGACATTTTAGAGCGAGAGTTTTGTAAACATCTGACGAAGCATCCACCGTTGCCAATGAAATTTCCGTCAGCTTTTTTATAGCGCATATGCGTCTAACTACGTTATCATTTTTCGCCAAGTTGACAGAAAAATTATCCAGAAACTTCTTGAAATCTAAACCATTACTCATATAGCTTAAAAACATAATACAATATTGAGCACATATATCGGATGCGTCATTTTGAAGTTGTATTGCGTGCCAACGAAATGTTTTACAATTTTTTCGCAAACGACTTATGTGATCGGGTATTATAGGTGGTAATCCAAAACTATCAAAGTATAGACCGTTAGAAGATCTATCGACGTAGAACGCAACCCAATGCATACCAAGCTTGGTATGGTCGTCAGTGTTAACGATGAACGCCGTCGGCTTGGTCCACACCCGCGGGATTTGATCGGCTGGGAATACACCTACAGTATGCGACTGGATTGGTGAAAGGATCTTCAATATTTGAAGGCTGTCCATTGTGAAGATCGATTAAATTTCTATTTAGATAACCAAGGCGTGAAGACAAGTATCCTTTCAAACGATAAGCGTGATTTAACGCACATCTGTATTTATGACCCGAAAATTTTAAAGCGTGATGCATACAATATACATTAGATGATAACTTATCGAACGGAGGACAATCTACGTCATACTCCAAATTGATGATTTCGTTTGCTATAATTTTATGAAGCATCAGCCACTTTTCACTACCTCTAACGTAAATTTTTCGAGCACTTTTTGATAAATCTTGCAGAGTTTTATGAAACATTTTCAAATCAACTTCACCTTCCAAGTAATTAATGCCGTGACAATGCTGAGTTAACCAATTATTTTGTCTTCTAATTTCAACGCTCAAATCATCTACACAAGCCATCGGAGCCACTAACCAATGACCGTGAAAATCACCATTAAGAGCAACAACAGCGATTTCCTTTGGTGCTTTGTTATTGTCAGTATCTTTGAGACACTGAATATCTATAACTAAATCAATCGTTTTTATGTAGCTTGCAACGATGATCACGACTCGAAACGTACTGGCCACCAAGAAACAAATCTTCCACGTATATGTAGTACAACAAAGCCATCTGCACTTGGTTATTCTAACCACTAAAGTCTACAATAGCTTGACGCGATGCATCCACTTCCAAAATATTATCTTACTCAGCATAGACAATACAATTTATAATATTGGCTAATGCTTCAGCGAATCGTACATCTAATCTGACGTTACCGTGCTTAATAAAATTCCAATGAGTGCATTCGTTAACCGATAGGTCGGGAGTTAAATCAAACGCGAAAAGACAATAGCCATTAAGGATATGATTCACGCGAGATTTGGTTACCTTCATTAAGAAAATGTCCGCCTGTTCCAGTAAAAAAAAAAGATGTATAATTTTTTCAGATGTATTATAATTTATAGTACTCGGATATTTAAAAGAAAGTCATTTGCCACTAAACTCAACACTTGAACCTCCATTGTAAATCATAAATAGTTCATACTTATTCGCGGCGTCCTGGAGGTTGCTGAAGAAATTTTCATCTTGAAACTCCTTTTGCCATAAATACATCATATTCACTCTTCAATTCGGCCACAACTTTCCGTCCGTATTTGGTAGTCACAGTCTTCAAACCCGTTATCATATAACGCTGGCTCTTGGTCAGATCGACCAACCTTTTCGTTGGGAGGAATCTTTCACGGGCGATCGCATTTAACTTCGAAAAATCCATCTGTAACAAAAAGTTTGCAAATGATTAATATCAAACTAAGCAAAAAAAAGAACAGAGAAGAAAATAACTTTTAATAATAAGATGTTTACCTTAGAATTGTTTCAATTTTTTATTTTTGACTCGCTGATAGAGTAAGGATCGCAAAGTCTTTTCAAACTATTCCCGAGGAGCGGATGACCGACGGGAAGTTGGCTGGTGAGTGCTGGAAGTCGGCCGTTGGCTGCTGGAAGTCCGCCGTTGGCTGCTGGAAGTCGGACGTTGGCTGCTGGAAGTCGGCTGTTGGCTGATGGAAGTCAGCTTTCGTCTGCTAGAAGTACCCGCTTCAAATACTGTTTCTCGAAGCGAGTGTCGCTCAAGCGATTAATGTATTTCAGAAATTTTTTAACAAATACTGTTTTACCGCAACCGATGGGCCCACTCAACGTACAAGTCCACGGATGTTTCCAGCGCGTGTCCATAATTTACACTGACTGGCCACTCTGAAACACTTCTCCCGAAGAACTCGTAACCGCGCCCGGTGCTCCCCGCACGCGGCCGCTTGCGAGTCCGCGAGCCTTGTGGTGGGGCTAGCTCCGCGGCAAAGCAGCTCTTTCGCCGGCGCAGCGGTGGCCAATGAGCTCTTAGCCGCTGCGCCTCCCGCGGCCGCTAAATCAGCTTGTTGGGGCGCACCAGCAGCCAATGAACTCTCTTCTGGTGCGCCGCCGCCTTGGGGGGCACACCATCAGCCAACGAGCTCTCTTCTGGTGCGCCGCCACCGCTAATCACAACGATGGAGACACAGCGATAGCCAATGAGCTGTTTTTACACTGTAGCGCCACCGATCACGAATGCGCTCCTTGCATTGCTGCACCAACGCCACTAGGTTTTCAGGATGTGGTTCTCTGATGCGTCAGTAGTAGATGGACCGCGAATGTAGCCGTATGGATAACTTTTACTTAACGCGATGGATCTTCTCTTTCCGTACACGGTTTTACACGTCTTTGTTTCATTTTGCGTTATTATCTCGTGGAATGCTATTCGTCGAATAGCAAAATTAGAGCAATATCTCATTACCCGGTGAAGTGATCATCTCGCGAAGAGTGTCAAAATTTATTTGTAGACTATTGGAGTAATTTAGCTTTATGCCTTTTACTTTACACACGTACTCTTCATTTCCGTCCGGTTTTTTAAATTTGTACGCGTAAAATTTTGGACCTCCGGATAAAAACGAGGTTATGTACTATATTATGTCCGTGAGTTCACCTAGAGCTACACCTGTTGGTAAATCGCGCTCGCCACTAGCCTCTCTGCTAACATAAAAAACAGAATCCGTATCGTAGAGCGCTCGGGGCTCCAAAGCGTGCAAGTACTTGAATAGCTCCAGTTGAGCCTGTGCTGTTGTAAAGGCGGCAATCACAACCCTTGTCGTTGGAGATGACAGCACAGCTTCGTTTGTGTAACACCAGTTGGCGTAGAGTGTTTCGTCATTGACTGGTATAATGCCGTTAACGTCTATTTCTGGGCTGGTAAGTAACTCTGTCAATCTTTCTGGTTTAGTAATGACTTCTGTCTGTGTCATGTTTTCACGTTGACAAAATTTACCCCATAAAGAGTTTAGGCATAGTTTTGCGACTGATCTTAGACCGGCGTTGTACTGTATCGCGTCTTTATTTAAACTAATACCTTCATTGACCTCCAATTCTTTTACGTATTCGTCTTTATCTTGGTTGTTCAGACAGTCATGTGGAAAACCAGAAGCCATAGTTTTTTGCGCGAAAAACTCATTGATATATTCGGCAAATATTCCACCTTTGCCTTCTTTTTGATTATATTGCGTCATCTCGTATAGCCAGATCTCGTAAACGTGTTGAATTGTATACCCCAGTTTGACAGCCTCTTTAACTTCCTCAGACACCCACGTTCCCCGTAAAATTCGATCATTTGGATCTTGATACGGGCAATCTTCTTGGATCATTTGTTCACTACACGTGCGACATAAGGGAAATATTAGTTTACCATGCATTCTTACCGGTAATAAGGGGTGGTACAGGTTTTGCGGTGGAAGCACGTCACACATTAGTAAACCGTTCATTCGAGAGATGTCTTTGTATATTCCTAAGAACTGACGACAATCTTCTTCGCCGACGTATATGTTGGGATGGCCAACGGGAAATTTACCTCGTTTACAGATATACGGGTACAACGAGCATACATCGACGTACTTTATTTTTTCTTTGCAATCGAACATTTTAACGGTGTTACCTGTTCGTCCACCGAAAAAAGCATCTCGCGCATCCAAAGGTTTTCGTTTCACCTTATTGACGTTTTCTTGAACAAAGCGCTGAAGCTGATCATCTTGGGAGAGTTCAGTGTTAAACTCGCATTCCCATTTCTCAATAAATTTATAATTGTTTGACCTTATCTTATCGTTAATAGCTACTGTTCTTTCGTATCTAACGTCCATTGAATCACCACCCATCAAAACTGTATCTCTATTAATCCTGAAGCAGCGAGGGCATCCGTGCCAAAAACAACCGTGAAATTGAAGTACTATGCCTCTGTGATTTTCGTCGGGTCGCGGTTGACTGTAGCCATCTACAATCACACCTTCGGGTAGCCTTCTCTCTCTCGAATGTCCTGCATGTTCGATGAAGCGACAAAGTATACGCTTTTCCATCCAACACAGCCAATACACCGCTTTTTGAGACTGATTGTCGCACTATCAATAACCGCGAGGTGGAACGATACCTATTTGATTATTTTTTAAGAATTTTTTGCGAAACACGCGCATACAAGTCGAAGCTATAGTGGTGCATTCGGCAAATGGATCCACACCAAATTTCGTAAAAGTTTTTCGAAAGGCTAAACAAGTTAATCTTAAAATTGTCACATCCTGTTTACAATACCGCACAATTTCGTTTTGAAAGTTGAACACACAACCGTTTGTTGATTGCTCATTATACCACTCCAAAAAACGTTCTCTTTCCTTGATGATCATAAGTCGACATAAGTAATATTGTTTAATGATAAAAATAATAAGTAAAATGTTGATTCCTTCCAAACTTATGTATGTTTAAAATAGATCATTGAAAGTGCATAAAAAATATGTCTGCAATTAAACAGTTTAATTTTAGGGATTAATCAGTATATTTTCGATGTTTTACTTTGAACTTTCATAACTTTGGAAGCAACATGTTATAATTATTAAAAAAGCAAATCATAGCTGATTTTCTCGTTTCATTTTTAATTTTCGAAATTATATTTTCTATGACTAACGACTACGTCGACATGCTTTACTTATACTATAAAATAGTAAAGTGCGCCCAGCGGAAGTAATATGGTTCTTTACACTCGGCGGAAGTAATATGGCTCTTTACGCCCAGCGGAAGTAATATGGCTCTTTACGCCTAGCGGAAGTAATATGGCTCTTTACGCCCAGCGGAAGTAAAAATGGGTCTCTACGATCGGCGGGAGTAAAGCGTATCTTTACTTTATGCACTATCATTGCTGCTAACATCAAAAACAGGTAATGCCATAATTGGTTACGATTGCTCTCAGCAAGTCCCAAATCTCACCAAATTTTCATTAACAAATGTCGGGGAATGTGACATAGCAGAGCATGTGGTCAATACTAAGAAGGTTAGATTATCACAATTGAACGATTTTGGAAGCATTCATGTAAAACTATATAAGGTGGAAATTAAGCGGTCAGTTACATATTGTGTGGCATTATCGCATCGAAAAGATAAGAATAGAGAGGAAGTCAAGTTTCTAGATGAAGTTACTAATGAAGAATGTCGGCGAATGCATGTATATCACAGTCATAGAGTTCGCGATGAGCTTATTTCAAATTTAAAACATAATGGGACTGTCGTTTATCCAATGACTTTTGTGGGGAAAATAGATCAGGCGGGGGATTGTCGTAATCCAGGCACATATTCTGACCCGTATGGAGTATTCGATGATGCAGCAGTCACGGGCTATGTCACAATAACCTTGCAAGATTATTATGCTCCTGTAAATTTAGATGCTAATGAGGTGATACTAAAATCAGGTACTCGTTGCAAATTTAATGAAGACATATGTATAGATATCGAAGCAGGGTACGCCTTCTTAGAACCGCTGCCGGTATCTTCGTGCGAAGAGCATAAGTATTCGGAATTATATATGGATTACGTAAATAAAATTATTGAGGAAGGAAATGAAAGACGCCCAGTATATGTAATGAAATCAAGCGAAATAACTTTTGCATCAATGGCAGCCGGCACTATCAAGGTTTGCCATATGAGATAGTACGTACGGAACACCCTAAATTATTTTTCTTTTAAGGTCCTGCTGTAGAAGCATTCGGAAAAATTAAGCACCCCACAGTGCATAATCTAGAAATTTTTGCATATGTTAATTCTAAATTCGTTTACGCAGAGAAAGACATAAAAGGGGAATTAAAACGCTTATATCGAGATTTAATTATGCAAAAATGCGAACTAGAAAAGAGAGTTATAGCAAGCGCATTGAGTATCACTAGTATCGCAGCAGATTTGTTTGCTTATCAAAATATGAAGAAAAGTAAGTATATGGATTTAGTAGCAGGGAAGTAGTATACTTAATGAAATGTGTGCAAGTAGATGTTCAGAGAGAGAAACACCAAGGTGCTATCAAGAGTTGCCTGTAGTAAAAGATGGAAAGAAATATTTTTTATCTCCTAAAACACATATTTTAAAGCAATATGGTACTGAAACTACTTGCAACCCATTGATTCCTCTTATGTTTCTGCTAGGCGAAGATTCGCTCACGGTTTTGCCTGCGATTCTCGAACCAGCCACATAACACAACTGCACTTATACCGAGTCTCTCGAATTAGCAAAAAGGTATTTATACACAACCAGACATATAGGCGTGAGGCAGCATTTAATGTTTCCAGTCGAACGATGTGTAATGTTGAATTCTGTAGCCATGGGCATGTCAGGTAGGTCAGCAGATCAATATGGTATGTCTATAGCACGTTTGTTCGATGAGGAAGCATTAACTGCACTTGCGAAGGACACATGAAAGAAAATTTGGGGACAATTTCTATCTTTCGGATCTATAAGCGCGGGAATAATAGGAATAATTATGATAGGCCGCCTAATAAAATTTTTAGTTGATATAATTCTGCATGGATACGCATTATATAGTTTATATGGCTGGTTAATTCATATTATAGGAGCCATTTGGAACTCGGTAACGCAACTACTATTGCACCCTGGGCGGGACAAGCCTACTCAAAAGAAAGAAAAGAAGCGGACTAAAGAAGAATATAGCTCTTTAAGAAAACTACCGAGCGCTTCATCAAAAGCACCACTAGTCCTGCCTCCGCCATTATCTGATTTTTCGAACTTTCAAAGCCAGCACGCAGCGGTGCAGGTTCCGGAGAGAGGGGAGGGACTACTACAAGTAAACCGAACTACTCTAACAAAACCAAGAATTTATCCAACTATAGCAACTAACCCAGATATTCCATTCCTACAACCGCGAAATAATCCTATAAATAAAAATCACGGCTAATGCATATAAGGGCAGATTGTGACCATCATTTTTGATTAATCACCCTGAAACGATCCGGAATCATGACTCCTTCAATCATGACTTCCTCAGGGCTGCACTGTAGAAATTGAAGACGAAATATATCGAGATTCTGAAGTGAGGGGAGGATTGAACTTTTATTTTTTACCTCCACTGCAACTCGTTACCATAGAAGGCGAAAGTAGAAACTCTTCACACCAGGTTAACTATCATAATATTAATATTTATAACTCTAACTTTGATCTACATTTAGATAGTATAATTGTTGTACTTATACAGTAAGTGTAGTATTATTAGTTTAATTTTATTAATATGGTCACAGCGTAAACGAGAGAAAACAGAACAGAAGGAGGAAAAGGAATCAGAATATGTACCTATGCAACCAGTAAATCAAACCCTTCGATGGAACTTTGCTCCCCCGCCGGATGTCTATGCAACTCCGCGAATTCCGCCAGCTAGTCTTGAACCCAGAACTTCTCCTCCAAGTTCTGTTTTGCCTCGGAACCAGGGAGTAGAAAAATTAAATACATCTCCCGCTTCTGGCCTTATCATACCGGAAACCCAAAAGGGAGAGAAATTTAATATGTTAGGGTAAAATACATAAACAATAAATTAGAAGAGTATGCGAATCAACAAGATTTTAGAAAGAATTAAAACTGATTATTATATTATAATTCATTAGATAATTAAACATTATTGCTATTAAAATAACAGCGTAGATTAAATACTGTAAATTAGCACGATGAAATGGAGTTTTAATGTAATCACACAGGTCTTTAAATTCCCACCTTAGCCTTCGAAACGATCTTGCTATCTAGGGTAAAGGCAAATTTTTTATTTTAAAAATATAAAACTAGTATAACAACGAATAATTTTGTATTTAACCACTATGTATGTTATATCCCGACGGTATAAATTTAGGACACTTTGAATATCACAATTGTTTGTTCTGTATGATCAAGTGGTCTCAATATACTTTTGAATAATGTTATAATGGAAAAATTAAGGGTTTTTAATCTTGGAGAATCTTTATTGTTTGTAAATAAATTTTAATTAACAACGTATAATGATAATATAGTGACTGTACGCGATTCAGAATTAAGTATAAAATTCACATAAACTACGCAACATTTTAGTCGTACAATTAATTTATGTAAGTTACTAATGGGAGAACACAATTGTTTCGCAGCTTAAAGTTAGTTAGAAAATGCGCGCTAGTGTTATACCTACAGGATCGTCGAGTGTTCGGGGAATGTCACTGTGGCGTCCCGGCCGTGCTGTTGCGCCTACTGCTGTTCGACTGGTCCTTCCCGCATTGTTGTTTGTTGATTGTTGTGTCGTTTCGTTGGGTGGTTGGAGTTGCTCAGTTGGTCCTTTCCGCATTGTCGTATGTTGATTGTTGTATCGTTTCGTCGAGTGGTTGGAGTTGCTTAGTTGGTCTTTCCCGCATTGTTGTCCGTTGGTGGTTGCGTCGTTTTTGTTGGGTGGTCGGAGTTACTCTCCTCGTGGTCGTCTCGTGGTGAAAGTATCGCTCCGACTGCCTCACTCGTCAGACGAAAAACGGCGAGAGGAGAGGTAAAAGACGAACGAGTGTTACTCCGCGCCAACCTCGGAGGTGCGGCGCCTAGCGTGCAATAACATTAGTTTAGATTTTCGCTGTGGGCGCCGACTCCGCCTCTCCAAGGCACGTGCAGCGTCAGCGTTTCTCTCGTGAGAATGCTCGACAATGGACACTTGCATCCGTTAAGTAGAACGCAACTCGCTTGCGAGAGTACGTTATAAAGGAATTATTTTCCGTACAAAATACATGGGACATAACACCCCCTCCCTTAATCCAGAGTAAGAGCGTGTCTTATTTCGCAGGATAATGTGTTCAGAAATTAATACGCGCGCAAGCGTAATCTTGGTACGGCGAAAATGGAGAGTCGAAGCTAAAGATTGACACTAATTCGGTCAGAAACACCAACTAAGTAAATAATTCTTTTGAAGAGAGAGTTGTAATGATAATGCACAATAGACAATAATTAATTAAAAGGTATATAAGGGTATAGACATAATTAGCCTGCGACTTTCCATTTTAGCACACGCTTTCACCCTCTGCAAAAATGCTACGCTCGATGTCATTTACAATACACTTAAAGTTGCTGCATGACCCGTACTTCAGTTCTCAGTAAATGAAGAGGGAAAAGAAAAAGAAAGTAGGAGGGGTTTTCCTTTCTGAAACCAGTTAGATTTCCGTGGTATTAGCTATTTAAGTGATAGTTACATGGCTATTGTTAAACGGAGATAGTAGGAGTTAATCGGGTTGTTAGGTTCGTTTAGGATGTTAAGGTGATAAAGGTTTCAGGAAAGTATAGCAGGGCTAACCAAAAGTACGGATTTACAGATGCGTTGATACATTTCGGTTTTTGGTACAAATATACTACAAATAATAATCGTGTATGACATGGTTAATTAATCTTACATAAAATTCGTTACGCGCAGTACAATCGCGGAGTAAAAGTTCCTAATTTGCTATTATCATAACGGTGGGTGTTCCTCGTGAAGTTATTTTAGCAAAATAATCATTTACGACGTTTCTCTGACGCACGCAGAGTGTGAATACATACTGCAATCTTCAATGAGTTGGTCAACTTGGATGCTGCGATTGGCGATGATTACTGATTGGTAGCTGAGGTTTTTCGCGCTGGAGTAGTTGGTTATGGATTACAGTTGTTTTGCGCCGTTCGCATCAGTGGATGTTGCGCATGCCCGTTACTCCATACATGACCTATTGATAATACGTTCATTTGAAGAAGTCGTAGATTTCAAAAATTCCAGAATTTCCAGGAGGGCATTCACTTTCAGTTCTCGTTTCTTACGTCCTGAAAAATAGTGATACGCAGTAATTTGGACGGTAAAAGAAATAAAATTGTGTGTAGCTGTGTGTCGTTAGTGTATTCGAAATGCTAAACCTATAATTATTGTTGTTTGCATTTTCCGTTAGTTATTTTTTTTTCCTTTGAGGTGCAAGTTTGTATTATAAAGGTTGTTTGCTTGCACTATTTCGCTTCCTCACGAATATCAACTTGTTAGAATGAGCAGTGTGTATAAGGTCACGGTGAAATGTCTTAATGATTCAGCAGTCATCAATTATTTTCGAGTTTGTGCACTTCTGTGCATAATGAACAAATAGGCATCTCAATAAGTGTTCAAAGTTTGTCTCCGCATGCTCGGTTAAGCGCAACTGGCATACCAGTCATGTTGAGGATTCATCACCTACGGAAAGCACGGAAAGCTCGGAGAGCACGGAGAGCACGGAAAGCACGCTCGAGCTCGACACAAGGCGAGCACGCTCGAGCTCGAACGAAGGCGAGCACGCTCGTGTTCAATGCTCAACCAGGGGAGCATGCTCGAGCTCGATGCTCGAATAGGAGAGCCCGCTAGGGAGCGCCCCCCTTCTTCTCCCACCACTGGCTCTATCGGCGATCCAACGCTTTCGCCGCAGTCTCTACATCTCCAGTCCAGCACGAGACGGCAGAGAGACTGCAACATTTTGTACGCCAACCGAAGCACGACGGAGTCGACCACAATAAAACTACATTTAATCTCCACACGGAAGTTATTTATTTATTTAAAGAACCTCTCAGCCCACGATCCCATTCAACTACATTCAAAACATTTGGTCCTTCGAGCCGGATCGTGGGAGCATCGCCATGGCCACAGCGAGGAGAAGCCTTTCTACTATGCCCTACGTCTACTCTCGAGTGGCGTAGGACTAGTCTTCTCTTCTGCAGGTACGCATCAAAGTGTTCGTGGTCGTGAGTGCCGATACAATCGCATGCTCACGCATGCCGACTGCGCGCGTACGTTGCTGTCTCTCTCTCGTTTGTTTCGCCGTCGTGCGCACTCGGAAGCGAATCTCTAAGGCTTCCTAGAGGAAATAGCACATTCAATTGCTATTTTCCCCATTTCTGAAAACGCCTTGGAGTGTGCATTGTTATCGACTCCAAGACGTCGCCAAGAGCGTGCGCTGTAAAGCCAGCTCTAGAATCACCGCGTTCGCACGGTGATCGGCAGCCATCTTGTCGTACTCAAAGCAACAAGTGGCAACTTTCTCATCAGAGCCACGGTTAAGCCAGCTCTAGAATAATCGCGATCGTACGATGATCATTTAATCGTTGCCGGCTATTGCAACGATTCGAAAAGGAGTTCACGCTTCTCAATTCACGGACCACCCGCGTGGAGCGTATACGCTACAGGGTCCACGCCAGTCAAGACACGGAGTACCTGCGTGCAGCTTGCGCTACGGGGTCTACACCAGTCCATTCAAGGACTACCACAGGAAGCGAACTGACACATCGACCGTCCTAATACTTGGACACACGTATCGTTCCAATTTGTTTATATTAAAACTTGCAACTATCGTCTAGTTAAACTAGTGCATCTTCTCTTTTAATCAAAATTTATTGAATTCAGTCAATGTTAATTTAATTAAAATTAAATTTGAGATTAGTACAAATTAATTGATTTGAGTTTGTTATAAATTTAATTACAATATTTAACAAATCTTGAGAAAATTGAGTGCAATTTTCGCCTTAGCAAATACTTATATTATTGGACCTTGCAGTTTATTGCTGCCTGCTGATACAACATCTCGATCTCAACTTCGACTGCTGATCTACACCCCGGATTCACTCCTGCACGGGTTGCTGAATTCAAAGCTGCAGTTTCATCTTTTTAAGCAGTCAACATTGTGGATCATCAACTGATTCATCGAGGGAACGTTATCAGACGCTATCAACGTTGCATCTACAAGCGCATCGTCCCGTTCATACTCGCATGAGTATTATAACTTAGGTTAAGACTTAATTGTAACAATTTTCACTTATGGTTGTTCTAATTTTGAGTGGGTAAACATAGTTCAAGCAATACTTAGGTTAAATAATCAAATTTGCCACTAGTCTAAATTAACTTAATCTCAAAATGGAGGCGTTTCATGCTAAGCAGACAGCACTCCAAATTAAAATTGCAAATTCCTTTAAAAATTTCAAATCTAAGGGTAAAGATAACATGACTGAAGGTTATGTGGAATCGCGTCTAACCGGACTGGAAACAAATTATGCGACTTTTCGTTCAAATCACGAGAAACTCATGCAGATTGAGGATCTTGATACAACCTATACCTATTTTACATCTAAACTCTGTGATCTGGTTGAGGATAGCTTTTACGACCGAAGAGGTGATTTTCTGGATTTTTTAAAAGCCTGTAGAACGAGAAATGCCGATCAAGGCCCTTCTACGTCTACTGCCGCACCAGCGCCGCCAAGCCTCGCTCAAGCCACTAAGTTTGCGTTTCAATCGCTACCTAAGATAGATCTACCCAAATTTTCTGGCAAATTCTCGAATTGGGAAAATTTTAGGGATGTCTTTCGTTCAGTCATTCATCGACGCGAAGATTTAACACCTGTCTTGAAATTGCATTATCTTCGCACTCACCTTACAGGTGTCGCACTTGAGAAAATTAAATCTCTGCCCATTGCGGGTGATAATTATGAACGAGCCTGGACAGCTTTAATCGAATATTACGAAAATCAACGTCGTATTGTTGGCTCTCACATTTCAGAAATCTTCTCAGTCAAACCCATGAAGACAGACTCTTCTTCGGAAATTAAAAGTATTTACAGGGAACTTTACAACCCTGTAGCTACTCTAACATCCCTTAATAGAGCGGATTCTTTAGGTAGTGATCTGATGGTACATTTCTCGCTTAAGCAGCTTGATTTGAATACTCGTAAAGAATGGGAAAGACATCTTGGTGATAGTGTTGATCCACCCACATTGGAACAACTTCAAGCCTTTCTTCGAAGTCAAACCCTCACTCTAGAGGCCATAGAAGCTGGCACTAGATCTTCTTCAACAAATAATTCAAAAGCTCAATCCACAAATTCAAAACCTCGTAAATCAGAGCATGACAATGCTCAGGCGGTTTATTCGCTTCAAACCTCATCTTTGAACCCAACAAAAAAGAAATGTTCGATTTGTAATCAACATCATTTTACAAATAGATGTGAACGATTTCTCAATAAAACGATTCCTGAGCGAAAGGAATTGATCAGATCTTCTAATCTTTGTTACAATTGTTTAGGGAAGCACAACGTCAGAAGTTGTACTTCCACGTACCGATGCATCCTTTGTAAATCTAAGCATCACACTTTGGTGCACACTGACAGCAGTCAAGTAATCAGTTCGCCGCAGACTGATCAGATTGACTCAGTGTCCGGCATCACTAATCCAAACGGTAGCAACGTTGTCGATTCCAATGACTTTCAACTTGCCTCACAGTCAGTCTCCCTTAATAGTGGAGTAAGTACTAAAAGTACTGGAGTACTTTTAGCTACCGCTAGGGTTAACGCCCTTGATCCTAACGGAACCAAAATTCTAGTTCGTGCGCTCATCGACCCCGGATCTCAAATCTCACTTGTTACACAAGCCTTGTGTAACTTGCTCTCATTAGATTGTAGAACCAGTCATACGCACATTCAAGGTATAGGCGAAAAGACAGCTGCTGTATCTTCTAAGGTAGCTTGTCTTTCTATACAACCTCATTTTGATTCACCTTTCTGAAATTACCGAAATTACCACTGAAATTAGCCTACACAGAATTCAACCTTCTCTCTAAAGCTTGACTCTATAGTTTTGCCAAAACTCTCGTCGTATAAGCCTCCCGTCGTAGGGGGTAATACAAATTTCGAATACTTAAGAGGGCTGCAACTAGCAGACCCCAAGTATCTCGAACCTTCACGTATCGATATTCTACTCGGTGCTAGCGTTTATGCGCAAATCATTGAAAATCAAATAGTTAAGGGCCAAGTCTTCAGCCGATAGCACTTAGTTCCAAACTTGGATGGCTCTTGACAGGTAATCTCTCTTCTTCAACTTCAGAAATAGGGCTAGAATCAATATCTCTTCATTGTTCGAACAGCTACGAGTATGAAGCCAAACTTTTGGAGCTCGTACAAGATTTTTGAAGGGTGGAGGAAATACCTGTCGACAAAAAATCTTACTCGCCTGACGAACAAGCCTGCGAGGAAATTTATCAAAAAACTACTCGTCAAGATGAAACAGGGCAATATATAGTAAGTCTACCCTGGAAAAATCGGGACCAGTTGATGTCTGCTCACCTCGAGAGCTCTCATTCTGCCGCATTACGCGCACTCAATCGTCTCGAAGCAAACTTCGCTAAGGACGAAAAATTGAAATTAGCCTACACAGAATTCATGAGAGAGTACATTGACCTAGGTCATATGTCACTCGTAAACCTTGATTCTTACCTCACCATGATGTGTGGAAAGAAACAAGTACTACTACTAATGTAAGTTACGTACTGTATTTAATGGTTCGAGTAAAGCGAAATCAGGTGTCTCGGTCAACGATCTTCTACACGTTGGACCCAATCTTTTTCAGAATCCCGTCGCTTTGATCTGTGCCTGGCGTCGGTATAAGATCGCTCTTTCAGCTGACGTGGAGAAAATGTTCCGACAGATTGGTGTCGAACAAGTTGATCAACCCTATCAGTCGATTTTATGGCGTTTTTACAAGAGTGAGCCCATTCAAACCTATCGATTGACCACATTGACGTATGGTTTGGCCTGTTCGCCATTTCTAGCCATACGAACTCTCTTGAAATTAGCCGAAGACTATGGCAAGGCTTATCCAATTGCAGCTGAAGCTGTACGATCAGAGATGTATTCTGACAATGTGCTTTCTGGGGCACATTCATTTGACGAAGCCTTGAAGAAACAAGATGAGTTAATTCAACTGTTTAAACAAGGTCATCTCAATCTTCGAAAATGGACATCAAATAATACTGAAGTTCTCTCTTATCTACCCTCAAACATGTTAGCTGCAGATTCCATTACTTTATTTGCCTCAGAAACATCTGTACCAATTTTGGGTATAGATTGGCAACCTAACACGGACCAATTCAGTTTTCACATTGAGGATACCCCGTTCGAACTACCCTTTACCAAACGTTCAGTTCTCTCAAGAATTGCTCGTATCTTCGATCCCATGGGATGGTTAGCTCCCGTAGTGATCACTGCAAAAATTATTATGCAGGCTCTGTGGATTGTTAAGGTTGGTTGGGACGAGGAGCTCCCTCATGAAATTTCTGTTCGTTGGCAAAATTGGTTGATGATCTTCCCGCTATTTCTGAGAACAAAATCCCTCGCTGGAGTGGATACACTCCCCAATGTGAATTAATTGAAGTTCACGGATTTGCAGATGCTTCCAAGTTTGCATATGGTGCAGTAATCTATCTGCGCTTAATTCAAAACCAAAATGTTCTAGTCACACTTCAAGTAACCAAAACTCGAGTAGCTCCACTTAAAACGTTAAGCATACCTCGCTTAGAGCTTTGTGCGGCGTTGCTACTCGTTCGACTGACTCACTTCTTCGTCGAGTCATTCCCAATTAAAATCGAAAGTATTCATGTATGGCCTGACTCTGCAGACGTACTCTTTTGGTTGAAAGATCATCCATCTAAATGGGGTGTGTTCGTAGCTAATAGATGCTCAGAAGTTCATACTCTATTACCTAACGCATATTGGCATCATGTGCGGTCAGCTGATAACTCTGCTGATGTCATATCGCGAGGCATTGAGCCTTCTAAACTAGCTTCGCATAGCTTATGGTGGAAAGGTCCCTCATGGCTATCTAATATCCCTGAACCTTGGTCGAGGAATCATGATGAACTCAACTTTACTGTTAATAGCCTCAATCTTCAACCCAGTTACACTCTAGTCGCTAGTAAAAATACTCCAAACTCTGTTGAGAATACTCCAGAAATTTGGAGTCTTATTAATATGTACTCATCATTAGATAAGTTGCTACGTATGGCTTCGTATTGCTTTCGATTCATTAATCGAGTCAGCTCGAAATTAGAGCGTACGACGTCGTCAAATTTAGGCGTTAGTCCTCTTCTTGTTCTTCAATCTCTACTACGCAATCACACTCCGACTTCTGAGGAGGTTAGTGCTAGTGAGATTGGAAAGACCAAACTTTGTTTGATCCACTTAATTCAGACAGCTTATTTTAAGTCTGAATTTCAACAACTATCTAGAGCACGAAAACTTTCGTCTAAAAGCAATCTCTTATCTCTAAATCCCATGATACAAAATCACTTGCTCAGGGTGGGCGGTCGATTGGCTCACTCTCTTCTCGAAGAAGATGCCAAGCATCCTTTTATTTTACCTGCTAAGTGTCACTTCACTACGTTGATTATTCAGGATGCTCATCAGCGTACTCTTTATGGTGGTGTTCAATTGACACTTGTCACACTCAGACGTCAGTATTGGATAATTAAAGGACGATCTGAAGTCAAGAAAGTCATCAGAACTTGCCTTGGATGCTCACGCCATGCCGCTCGAGTGCCAACTCAATTAATGGGTGAGTTTCCAAAGCTCGAGTGTGCCCCTCTCCGCCATTCGAGTGCTCAGGCGTCGATTACGCCGGCCCCATTCAACTTCGTCTCACTAAGACTAGGGGAAAAGGCACCATGAAAGGTTACATCGCAATTTTTATCTGCATGGCTACCCGAGCCGTACACATCGAGGTAGTTGAGGACTACTCTAGTGAAGCGTTCATCGCTGCTTTCCATCGATTTACCGCTCGTAGAGGTCATTGCAAAAAATTATTCTCTGACCAAGCTACGAACTTCGTAGGGGCCGATGCTCAGCTAAAACAGATGCTCGTCGCATCTTTTTCATTATCTTCGCAAATCGGAAGGTCACTCACTCAAGAAGGAACTTCATGGAGTTTCAATCCCCCCATTGCGCCTCACTTTGGTGGCATCTGGGAGGCCGCAGTTAAATCCGCTAAACATCACATGCGCCGAGTCATAGGAGATCAAGTTCTCCCATTCTCAGAACTTGCTACACTTATGTGCCGCATTGAAGCGTGCCTTAACTCCAGACTATTAACCGCTCTTACTGACGATCCCTCTGACCTTAATTTTCTGTCACCATCACATTTTCGTATACAACTATCCTCATTTATAGTTCCTGAAGGAGATGTCACCAACGACAACGTCCCAGCAGGAAGGCGCTGGCTCTTAATCAGCCAGCTGGCCCAGCACTTCTGGCAGAAATGGTCGACAGACTACCTGTCGTCTTTGCAATCCCGTCAGAAGTGGAGACAATCTCATCCTTCAGTTGCCGTAGGGGACTTGGCACTCGTACGCAACGAGCTCACGCCTCCAGCCAAGTGGCTCCTCGCACGCATCACAGCCATCCATCCAGGAAGTGATGGAACCACCCGCGTGGTCGATTTGTGTACGGCCACCACAACGCTGCGTCGCCCCATTGCCAAGGTCATACGCCTCCAACCGCAGGATTGAGAACCGTTCGCCAGTTTGGCGAAGGTGGGCGGAATGTTGAGGATTCATCACCTTCGCAAAGCACGGAAAGCTCGGAGAGCACGGAGAGCACGGAAAGCACGCTCGAGTTCGACTTTAGGCAAGCACGCTCGAGCTCGAACGAAGGCGAGCACGCTCGTGCTCAATGCTCAACCAGGCGATCATGCTCGAGCTCGATGCTCGAATAGGAGAGCCCGTTAGGGAGCGCCCCCTTCTTCTCCCACCACTGGCTCTATCGGCGATCCAACGCTTTCGCCGCAGTCTCTACATCTCCAGTTCAGCACGCGACAGCAGAGAGACAACAACATTTTGTACGCCAACTGAGGCACGACGGAATCGACCACAATAAAACTACATTTAACCTCCACACGGAAGTTATTTATTTATTTAAAGAACCTCTCAGTCCACGATCCCATTCAACTACATTCAAAACAAGTCATATGTCGGGATATCAGGCCCGAGTCTAGTGCGATTAAAAGTAGCTTCTTGGGGATGTTGGTTTGTTGTTAGGGCGCTCGTTTACAAAGGAGTAAGTTCAACACGCAGTTGGCATAACTCTATCATTAGTCGGGAATTGAACTCGAACCGAATATGGCTAAAATTAGTTGTTTGAAAACAAGGATCGCATTCTCTATCCATACTCGCCAAGGTTAACACGCAGTTGGCATAACCCTATCATTAGTCGGGAATCGAACTTGAACCGAACATGGTTAAATGAGTGACTTTTTGGAAGAGGAGGTTTAATAGAAATGTCAGACACTACCCAAGATGGGCATGGCTCCGTAACTTCGAGAGGTTCGAGGTGGTTCTCGAGAGAGGTGGTGAGACAATGCTCGTTGGGTGAGTTACTTCCCATGTTGATTGAGTCGGGGTCTGAGCATTTCTTGTGAATGGCATTTCATTGCCGGATTAGGGAGATCCATTGGAGTTTGCTGCCCTGTGAGATAAAAAGGAAAAAAGGGGTGCACCCGGTGATGAGTTGGTGACGATAACGTCAGGTTTTTTTTTTGTTTTTTGTTTTTTTTTGAGCTTATCAGCTTTATCACTGATCGGGGTAGGAATCTCTCTATAAAAAGAGATTGAAACGTTACGCTGTATTTTATGTGCATCTCATGACGTAGTGTCATGGCGTCGTGTAAGAGAGAGATACAGATAGATTTGACGCGAAAAACGTGATGGCGCGCGTAGCGCACTGAACTTTTTCTAGTAATAAAAAATAATTGATGATTGCTTGCTTTACAAGGAGTTACGAGTGAAGTCCAATCGAGTATTTGGATGAAAAATGATGTGAACATATTGCCTAGGGCCGCAGATGTAGGCACTAGGCGGACTAGACTGCAGCCTTGTGGCCCTGCACATTGTCTTTCGAGAAGGGAATGTCCTTGGAGTGAAGGATTTTAATTGCGTTGATTATTACAGTATTTTCGCTTGAAATTTTTCAGTATAACTAAATCATTTAAGAGCACGCCCCTGTCTCGAGTTATCGCGTCATTTGCTGATCCTGAGGACCCTTTATAAAGTTTCGACCTGACGCAGTCGCAGATTCGGTGTCGTTGGTTACAATAATTACAGATTTTATTTAGAAATAAAAAAAAAATGAATGTGTTAGCATTACATTTTGCGAACGATGTTACACATTGCGTATACGTTGCAGATTTATTTTTTTTTCCTTTTGATTAATTTTTGCATTACAAATTGCTTAAGAATGTCGCCTTGGCAAACTTGAGTTTGATGTTAAATATAATAAACGTACTACAGTATCAAGTAAATTGTATTAATTTAAGTTGACTCCAAGTGAATAGTGATTTTATTTAAGGTATAGTAAAGCTTGTAAATGAGAGAAGTTATGATTTTGATGTTATGAAGATTTTGTGTAGAATGAAATTTAATAATTCGTCTGTGGAAGTATTCTATGCTAAATAATAATGTGTTTGACTAAAAGTAAAAATAATATAATAAGCCCATTTTATGCGTTCAAAATGATGTGTTCAATATTTATTACTCTTAATAATTTTAGATGAGATAAGAATATATAATACGTGTGTCATGTACGATATTGAGTTTATCTAATAATTATTAATTTTTTTTTTATTTCTGAGCGATAATTTAAATTTAAATAGCGAGTGATAAAAATAAAAATAAATTTGTACTGTTATGTCTTGGTAAAGTCTGCGTGAAATTAATATTTGTTCTAGAAAGATAACACTTGAATTTATTCTCTTTTTCACTTTAAACAAAATAGAATTCTTCTTAAACAGAGAGTAAAAATAAATATCAGATTCAAAATAAAATATAAAGTAAAGAGTAAACGTAAAAAGATATAAAATTCCACTTAAATATTATTATTATGAGGAGTTTTATATAATTGATAACTAATTGTAAATGAAACTATACATTTTCTACAAGTGATATTAAAATAGTTATTACTTATTCAGTTTCTTTTTATTTTGTTTTGAAAGGGAACATAGTTTTATAGAGAATTTAGGACGAATCCCACCGCTTTGTCACCACTGTTATATCCCGACGGTATAAATTTAGAACACTTTGAATATCACAATTGTTTGTTCTGTATGATCAAGTGGTCTCAATATACTTTTGAATAATAATGTTATAATGTAAAAATTAAGGGTTTTTAATCTTGGAGAATCTTTATTTTTGTAAATAAATTTTAATTAACAACGTATAATGATAATATCGTGACTGTACGCGATTCAGAATTAAGTATAAAATTCACATAATCTACGCAATATTTTAGTGGTACAATTAATTTATGTAAGTTACTAATGGGAGAACATAATTGTTTCGCAGCTTAAGGGGATGCCTTATACCGGCAGAGTTCTGTGCCGTACCGACCACAATGTTTTTAATTAAAGATTAATTGTTATAAGCTTTTCCTTGAATTCTGAGAGTTGACGCACATAGACAAACTTATTATCTACTTCCCAGTCAAATTTCAGATAAATCTATTGGAAAATAAAGACGAAATTTGAGAACTCGCAAGATGTCGTATTTTGGGGTTAATATGATATTATGCGACGTTGCGAGTTCTGAAATTTCGCCTTTATTTTCCAATAGATTTATCTGAAATTTGACTGGGAGGTAGATAATAAGTTTGTCTATGTGCGTCAACTCTCAGAATTCAAGGAAAAGCTTATAACGATTAATCTTTAATTAAAAACATTGTGGTCGGTACGGCAGAGATCTCTGCCGGTATAAGGTATTCCCTTAAAGTTAGTTAGAAAACACGCGCTAGTGTTATAACTACAGGGTCGTCGAGTGTTCGGAGAATGTCACTGTAGCGTCCCGGCCGTGCTGCTGCACCTACTGCTGTTCAATTGGTCCTTCCCGCATTGTTGTCCGTTGGTGGTTGCGTCGTTTCGTTGGGTAGTCGGAGTTACATTCCTCGTGGTCGTCTGGTGGTGAAAGTATCGCTCGGACTGCCTCACTCGTCAGACGAAAAACGGCGAGAGAAGCAGTAACAGACGAACGAGTGTTACTCCGCGTAATAACATTAGTTTAGATTTTCACTGTGGGCGCCGACTCCGCTTCTTCAAGGCACGTGCAGCGTCAGTGTTTCTCGCATGTAAACGCTCGACAACGGACACTTGCATCCGTTGAGTAGAACGCAACTCGCTTGCGAGAGTACATTATAAAGGAATTATTTTTCGTACAAAGTACATGGGACATAACAATGTATAACAACGAACAATTTTGTATTTAACCACCGTGCGCATTCGTATCCGCTCCCACAACTAGCCAATTAAACTCATATATAACATACCTTCTGAAGCTCCCCTCCAACGTGCAGTCTTTGGTGCCGGCGATATTAAAGAAAAATATGTTGGCATCTGAGTGAGTCGTAAGCAGCGTAGGCTTTCCCTATCTTTTACCTCCTCTCTCACCCAATATGCGTGATGTACAATTTATGTATCCGTATTTGTCGAAAACTCCGAAGAAGTGGGGAAAGTGGCTGCTAGATGAGCAAAAAGACAAAGACTTGGCGGTCTTTAAAACAAACTTTTGTAGTCTCTCTAATTTTTGTGCGGTTTTATAAGTTTTTCAAAATAAAGTTTCTCAATTTAAAATAAAGAGTATTGTGTAAAGAGTATATTATTTCGATTACCCTAACTCCACGCGCTACCGTTTCTCTTTCCATCTGCCCTGTCAAGAAACAACTGACAGCAAACATCATACTTAATATAGCGGGGTTGTGGATCCAACCACATGCGAGTCGACCATCTAAGGTATGTAATAAACTCTCTTACTCACCTTTCTCGAGGCATACCGCGTGTCCTTCCTTTGTTTCTACGCTACCTGCTGTCCCAGCCTGGAGCAATGCATGTTGAATCCAAATCGGGAAAATTCCTAATAGCTATGCGATTATAATCATTCCTACTCATGCGGAACTAATTTTCTTTATTGCATAACCAGGATGTAACATAATGTAACTGTATGTATTGTATGTATTGAAATTCTGACTGTAAAAACTAAAATAGTATGTAAATATAAGAAAAAAATAAGAATTTAAAAAGGTGAAAATTCGAAATAGTATAATTTAGAAATAATGCCCAAGCATTTTGCTTGTAATCATTAAGATTTTTTGAAAAGAAGAAAATAAACAAAATTTTGCTTCCTCCTAGAGGAAGCTTTATGATAGTAATTTATTGAGTTATTGTAAAAACATGTTATAATTGTTTTTCGAGGTGTTAAGAATCAAAATACATGATTTTTGAAAAATGTCTATATGTGCGTGCATGCGTGCGTGCGTGCGTGCGTGCGTGCGTGCATACGTGCGAGCGTGTGTGTGCGTGTATGTGTGTGTGTATCAACTCCAAACTGGTCAGAGATATCAAGTTTATCTTTGGCAGTTGCTCGGATAATATTAAGTTGGTTAAAAAAAATAAAGCAAAATATCGATAAATCGAATTTTTTTTTTCCTTACCGAATTTGGATATTGGTGGGAAGTAGGCCCATTTTCTGAAAGGTCTTGAAATTACCTATCAATCCGTATTTTTGTCGGCCTGATCGGATAATATTAAGTCGTTTAAAAAAAATAAAGAAAAATATCGAAAAATCGAAAATAATTTTTTTCGGTTCTGGGGTTGGATATCGGTGGGAATTAGGACCATTTTCTGAAAGGTCTTGAAATTACCTATCAATCCAAATTTTTGTCAGCACCATCGGATATTATTAAACCGGTTAAAAAAATAAAGAAAAATATAGAAAAATCGAAAATAATTTTTTTTGGTTCTTGGTTTAGATATCGGTCGGAAGTAGACCCATTATCTGAAAGGTCTTAAAATTCCCTATCTACCCATATTTTTTTCGGTCCGATCGGATATTATTAAGTCGATTAAAAAAAATTAAAAAAATATATGGAAAAATCGAAATAATATTTTGTCTTCGCCGAGTTTGGATATCGGTCGGAAGTTGGCTCATTTCCTGAAAGGTCTTAAAATTTCCTATCTACCCATATTTTTTTCGGCTCGATCGGATATTACTAAGTCGATTAAAAAAAGAATCAAGAAAAATATTGAAAAATCGAAAATAATTTTTTTTGGCTCTGGGTTGGGATATCGGTCGGAAGTAGGTCCATTTTCTGAAAAGTCTTGAAATTTCCTATCTACCCATATTTTTTTCGGTCCAATCGGATGTTCTTAAGTCGATTAAAAAAAATAAAAAATAATATGGAAAAATCGAAAATAATTTTCTTCGTCTGGGGTTTGGATATCGGTCGGACGTGGGCCCATTTTCTGAAAGGTCCTGACATTTTCTATCTATCCATATTTTTGTCGGCCCGATCGGATAATATTAAGTCGGTTGAAAAAAGTAAAGAAAATTGAAAAATCGAAAATATTTTTTACGGTGTTGGATTTGGATAGCTGTTGGAAGTAGTCACCTTTTTTTAAAAGTCTTGAAATTACCTATTAATACATATTTTTGTCCTTCGAAACGGATAATATCAAGTGGGTAAAAAAAATAAAGCAAAATATGGAAAAATCGTAAATAATTTTTTTCATCGCTTATACAGAAATTGTACTTTAACATCCTAGAGATACCACTACAAAATTAATTAAAAAAAAAACGCCTGTGTTAGAGGATATTTGAAACTTTCGCCGGGTTTTATGGTTTTTGAAACCACTCTATGAGTTGGTGGATTTCCGAAGTCTTCGCTGAGTTAGCAGGGTTTTGAAGCAAACACCGATTTAGAAGGTTTTCGAAGATAACGCCGACGAAATTTCGAAGAAATGCAATTAATTTATAAATTCAATAAATAGCATGTGATAATACCTTAACCTTTTTAATTTACAATTTGATAATTACTATATAACTATTTAAAATATAATTTTCTTGATCATTTTGAATAATTGTATTAATGGAAAATCAGATATGCATAAAGAATGAAATTTTATATTAAAATGTACATTTAAAAAAATTATTTGGTGTAATTTATCAATTCTCTTTGAGAAAGCATTCTGCTAAATCAGTTAGCAGCGGTTTTTTGGTGGCACACATAAACGACGGTAAATAGGCATAATTTGAGTGCTGCTCTTTTTTCTACCTACATTTTCTTGAACTAATTGACGAAGTGAAAAAATCAAAAAAGAAAGTGATTGTATGGCAGTTTTACATGCATTCACTAACGTTTATTCGAACGTGCATAAGCATACAATATTAAAAAATTATGTTTAAAAATGAGGAGCACACCCTTTTTATTGTTATTTGGGGTACCTAGAACAGAAAAAAAACCGCTATCAATCTTAATTTGCTTATTCTTTTAAGGTGTTGTGAAACCCTAAATTCAATATTTTTTAAATCAACATTCAAATGTCTATTTGGAAAAAGACGGTTGTCAAGCGCTACGTACACTTAAACACTATATTCAGAAAATTTTTTGAGTCATTTTATTAGCATTTTCGTTAGCTATGCTCGTTTGAAAAGTAGGTCAAATGCAGATTCCTCCTTACCGACAGTACGGTTTCTATTTAATTAAATAAATTCCCATCATTTTTTTTGGAAAAACACGTTTGTCAAGCGCTCCGTATATGTAAATACTACACCCACATTTTTTTTTATGATTCTATTGGTATTTTTGCGAGATATACTCATTTGAAAAATAACGTCGGTACTCACATCCCCTTAATTAATTTTTAATAACAAAATTTGTAATTTTTGCAACAATTTATAACATAATTATAATTAAATTCATTTATGAAGATTAAAAAGTATTCATTTTTAAATTATGTATAAAATATGAATAAAATAATAGGTAATTTTTTTTTTAAATTATGTGTGAAAAATAAATAAAATAATTGATTGTAATATTATGGTCAAAGCCTTTTAAAATTTCTAAATAAAATTTACTTGAAATTATATTTTCTTTGTGAAATTTCACACATAGGGTACTTGTCTCTAGTAGTATGCCTATCCGTATTTGTGTGCTCTTTCTGGAATTTCCAATGTAAGAAAAAGGTTCTAACCTTAAAAATAATAAATGGCTATTACAAAACAAAAGTAGGTACACAACACGCGCATAGCGTATGTCATTTCCATTTTCTAGTATACAATAAATGCGTTCCCGAATAATTACGATTTTAAAAGAGAGCTAAAATAGTTTTAACCTCAAATATCTATGAAATTAATAAACGAATTCTTTTACCCTAAGAAAGCTTCTAATAAATAATATACAAACTCTACATCTCCACCAAATTTCAAAGAAATTAAAACAATTTTAATGTAGTTATATTATGCGACGACAAAGAAAATCATCTTTAAAAATACTAAAATTTTAAATATCAACATCTCAAAAAATAACCATATAATCTGGATGAAATTTTACACAGGTATTACCTATATCGCATACAAAATAGTCTATAAATTTCAAGCTGATACATGAAGTCGTCATTGAGAAATTACGATTTTGAAAAAAACAGTAAAAAAATTTTAACCTGAAAAATCTCTAAAAATCATGAGACAATTCTTTTACCTAAAGGTCTTATACGATAATATGTAAACTCTAAATCTTCACAAGACTTCAACATAATTAAACGAATTTTTGTTTCTGTAGTTATCATGCGACAAAGAAAATGACTTTGTGAAATACGAAAATTTTCAAAATCATATATCTCAAAGTAATCGTACGATCTTGATGAAAATTCGTACACATATTATCTATATCACATATAAAATTTTCTGTAAACTTGGAGCTGATACATGGAGCCGTTTTCGAGAAATTACGATTTGAAAAAAGTTACAAAAATTTTAACCCCAAATATTTCTGAAATTTCTGGACTAATCATTTTATCCAAAGAACTCGACCGAGAACTATCCGAAATCTACCTCTACAAGGAATTTTGAAGCGATTAAGTCAGTTTTAGTCCCGTAATCATTCGACATTCAAAACTCAATTTATTCATATTTCAATTTTTTTCTCAAAAACTAGTCGACAAAATGGATTCGAATTTGTACAGATTATAGCTATTTACATTCTGCATTATCATGATTTTTTTCAAAAAAAATTTATCGTTTAGTTTAGTAGTAGTTATAAGCTTTTAAAAAGAAAAACACGTTTTTGTTAATAACAAAAGAACCGTGATAACTAGAGAAATTTTTTTTTTTAGAAAATATAGGTATTTTAATGCTCTTTCGAATGCTATCCATTCGATCCAAATATCTAGATCTGATCATTAAAAACTAGGGGGGCCGAGCCCCCCCACGTGTCTCGCTGCGCTCGACACGCCAACCCCCCCCCCCCCCCGCTTCCACACACACCTGCTACTCGCTTCGCTCGTCGCCTGCCCCCTCCCTATGTAAAAACTTCGTTTTTACATAATAGGCACAACCGCAATGCTCAGAAAAACCTTATAATTTTATTATTGCATTAATTGTAATACTTATTTTCATCGTTATTATCATTAAAATACACATAAATATATCTCTGCAGTAAAATTTAAATGGAAATTATGCATTTACTATTACATATTTATTATTTTTTTGTAAAAAATTTGCCTTATAATTCTATAAATATAGGTATATACAGATAACTTTTCAAATAGACTATGATTCATATAAATTAATTAAGTATTATTAATTGATATGATTAAAGTACACATAGGAATATTAAATATATAAGTACTATGATTGTAATTATATTTAAAATTAAAAACATTGTTTTCATTATTTCTATTTGAACTATAATAATAGTTTTTATTTTTATTTATGCAAATGTTGAATAGAAAAAAAGTTTTATTTCGATGTTATCAACAACTTTTGTATTTGAAATTTTTGTGTTAAGTAAAATGCTTTTGAATAACATAAGGAAAAATACCGATTCATTACTCCCGATTAATACAAAAATATAAAGTTAAATTTTACACAGTTTAACGAAAACTGTAGACTAATCGCTCACTGATGTTCGTATAACTTATACATATACACACATGCACACATACACTAATATCGCGAATAGGAGAAAAACATAAAGAGAAAACTCAACACTGGTGCATTCGGCAATGGTAATCAGGAGCCGTAACCGTAACGGCTATCTCAGCTATAGGCTGCGTTATAGGGGAGGGCGGGGCATAACGTGTCAGGTAGTTAAGTTTGGTACCCTCATATTTTTAATATTAATGAATGCAAAAAATTTAATTTTTACGTAAACCTAATTAGATATGCTTTTAGAATTTTCCTCTATACTTTTAAGATTAAGGATAATGTTTAACATTTAATTTAATAAGATTGAAAATCGGTGCTTAGAAACAAGGTTAATTTCATTTTTAAGTCGCTTGGAGCAACGAGAAAATGATTTTTTTCTAAATGAGACCAAACCAATTTGATAGTTTCAACTTTTATCTTTCAAGCCCTGTTTTTGTTATTTTCAGAAAATCTTTATAAATAATATAATTAAAAAATGAAAATGGTATTAAAATGGGGCATGACGTGAAACCCTGGCGGGGCACACTCGGGCGTATCGGTGCGCCGTGGCGGCCGCCGAGCGAAATGATGTAACCTACAAACCTACAAACCTACAAACCGAAAACGGAGCAAGATGGGTTAACAACTACGCAGTGCAATAATTTAGTTTTAACTAGTTTTTAGTTTCAATTATTACATTAATAAGTAAATAACGATTATTTCGACTGCGTATTAAGTTATATTTAGAGTAGAAAAAACAATGGTAAGAAAGTATAAAAAAAACAGACTTAAACACAAATCAGCTTGATTTATCCATTGTTAATAATAATTCAGCTTCCATAAATAATGAAAATTACTTTAGAGAAGTAATACCTGAAGAATCAATTGTAGATACTCAAACTGCCTTTTTCAATGGTCAGGTAGTTCAAATATGCCACATAGATGAAAATGATGCGAAATCTTTAAATTTAAACTTATTGTAATAATAATGATAATTTGTTAATCAAACAAAAGTATTATGTTGTGATCATATTTTATAAGAAGGAACATATAATATATAATCATTTATTAAAATGTAATAATCATTCGCCAAGATGGCGTCGGAAGGCGGGCTGCCTTCCGGAGAGCCTCCTGATAAAAATCTAGAATTAGTGTATAAATGCCACCCAAAAAGGAAAGTGTCACTTGTAGTTTGCATAGTGTGCAAAAACGTGTACCATAAAAGTGATTATGAAAAGTGTAAAGACAAAAAATATATAAGTAATCTATTAGTGATATGTCCAGACCCCGTGGAGCTTAATATAACCTTAAAAAATCAAGAAACTAAACTCTGTGAAGCAGCTAAAATATTAATTGCGCAAATTAAAAGTGAAAAAGAGGAACAAATAAAACATAAAATATTAAATGAAATATCTATTATCTCTGATAGTGTACATAAATCAGTAGATAATGAAAAACTACTAAACGTTACGATGCTAACTGAAAATGCTGAACTGGAAAATCAACATCAAATTGAAATTCAGCTACTAAGACAATTAAATCAAGAACTAATGGAAAAAAACGACATATTGAAGCAATTAATAAAAAAGGATAAAAATGACCAGGAGATGGAAATAAAGTAACATAACCAAAAAACATATGCAGAAGTAGCAACTAACAAACTAGCAATTAAAAACAAAAGAATACCGAAAATAATTGTGAAAAATCTTAAAAAGGACATTAAAAATCCACATGACTTTAAGAAAAAGGTATGTGACGTTTTAATAAAAGAAAAAGATATACAGATGAAACAACTAAAAGTAGTGAACGACAATGAAATTGAGATTAAAAGTATGAATGAAAAAAGTGCTAAAGTAACAATTGAATTACTCTCAAAAAAACTATCTAACAATTATAAAACATTTATTGAAAAAATTGAATCCCCGAAGATGAATATAGTTGGTGTAGACAACTATACTAATATGAATATAGAAGAGCTGGAAGAGGACTTAAATAAAAGAAATTTTATTGGATATCAAGATAAGTGTAAGATACTAAATATAGACAAAAATAAGATTACAAACAAGGCAACCATAATAATTGAAGTTCCAAGAGAGCTATATAAACATATTAGTGACAATCAAAATAGAATCTTCATTGGATATCAAAGCTGTAAGGTATGGGATTTAATAAACATCAAGCCCTGCTTAAACTGTGGAAGATTTGGACATAACACATTGAAATGCAAAAACACTCTATGCTGCTTAAAATGTGCAGGTCCGCATAAGACTGTGCAATGTGATAATAACCCATCCAACATTACATGTGTCAATTGTTTTTACAGCAACTCGAAATATAACACAAATTTCGAGGTTAAACATATGGCCAATGACAAAGAGAAATGTACAATATTTAAGAATCAGCTCAATAGATATATAGATATCTATGATTATCCGATAAGACCTACTATACCAAGATACTTAGGTAAAGTAGGAAACAGCAATTAAGCCACTACGATGACCAGCTCGACTAGCGCAACTATGCTGACTTCGCCGTCTAGAGACAACTGGACTAGCGCAACTTTGCTGACCCCGCCGTTTAAAGCCAGTACCGCATCTCTAACACATACGACACCAAGGAAACAGCAAACTACATAATGGAGCAACACGTCGATCTCATTGAAGAATTGCAAAAAGAAGTAATACAAGAAGAAACGTCATTTCTTGATCTTAAAACTCTCAATAAAAATATAAATAAAAAAGATAGTTTGATATTACAGGTCAATATTAGAAGTCTAAATCACAATTATACGAAATTGAATATTCTTATTAAGAGCTTGAAGATCAAACCATATATAATTGTATGTACAGAAACATGGAATTTACCCAATCCTCACTTTTTTGCAATACAGGGATATAAATTGTACTACAATAACGGTAACTTAAATCAAAATGATGGTGTCGTTGTATATATAAAAGATTGTGTATCAGAAATTACTGAAATAATCGAAATTGGTAGACTCAAAGTATTAAACTGACGAATAAGTCTAAATAACAACAGTAATCTTGAAATTTCCGCATTATATCGATGCCATGATTTACCGCGCCTTGAATTTATTTTGAATGTAAAATCATTTATCAATAGCAAAAGAAATATAAAAAACCACCTGATTATTGGTGATTTTAACATCGATATTATGAAAGATGATGAATATAGCTTAGAATTATTAGACAATATGATGGAAAAGGGTTTCTTCCCGGGTTTTATACATACAACCAGGGTTGCAAACTTGAACGAATTATTTACAACGTTCCGTTCCCTGAACGGAGCAAAATTTTTAGAACGTATAATGATTATAGAGTAAAATATTAATATTAATATTATCGATTACTCCTCTCTAAACTGAACAATGCGCCAGAAAAGCTACGATACTCCGCTCAAATTCACATTCCTTCTACATTTAAAGCAGACCGTTCTGATGTGACTTAAATTTTTCCGACCATGTAACGATAAAAATCATTACATTATTATAAATTGGGTTGTTGGTTAGTTCCAAACGACCAAGTGATTTAAGAAATAAATAAAAACCTACATTGATAACCAAATTGTCTTTCATATTTAGCATACGATCATTCTTAACCAAAAATTATATGGCATGAGCCGGACACGCTCATTTTTGAGTAACACTTTGCTTAACGATGTACAGGTGGTGCGCACCATAGCTTTTTGCGTTTATATATCCAAACACATCGAAGGCGTCGTCTAGGGGTTTAAGGTAGCCGATGACGATGTCCAGGTGGTGCGTACCATAGCTTTCCACGTCTATATATCAAAACACATCGAAGGCATCGTCTAGGTGTTTAATGTGGCCGATGACGATGTCCAGGTGGTGGGCACCTTAGCTTTTCGGCTCTATACCTCAAAACTGCTCGAGTACGGCGGCTAGGTGTTTAAAGTGGCCGATGACGATGTCCATGTGGTGCGTACCAGAGCTTTTCACGTCTATGTATCAAAACACATCGAAGGGGTCGTCTACGGTTTTAAGGTGGCCGATCACGATGTTCAGGTGGTGCGCTCCATAGCTTTTCACGTCTATGTATCAAAACACATCGAAGGGGTTTAAGGTGGCCGATCACGATGTTCAGGTGGTGCGCTCCATAGCTTTTCACGTCTATATATCAAAACACATCGAAGGCGTCGTCTAGGTTTTTAAGGTGGCCGATGACGATGTCCAGGTAGTGCGCACCATAGCTTTTTGCATCTTTATGTCAAAACATATTGAAGGCGTCGTCTAGGTTTTTAAGGTGGCCGAAGACGATGTCCAGGTGGTGCGCACCAGAGCTTTTCGGCTCTATATGTCAAAACTGCTCAAGTGCGGCGGCTAGGTGTTTAAACTGGCCGATGACGATGTTGAGGTGGTGCGCTGCGTAGCTTTTCACGTCTATATATCAAAACACATTAAAGGCGTCGTCTAGGTGTTTAAGGTGGCCGATGACGATGTCCAGGTAGTGCGCACCATAGCTTTTTGCGTCATTATGTCGAAACATATTGAAGGCGTCGTCTAGGTGTTTAAGGTGGCCGATGACGATGTCCAGGTCGTGCGCACCATAGCTTTTCGCGTCTTTATGTCAAAAAATATCGAAGGCGTCGTTTAGGTGTTTAAGGTGGCCGAAGACGATGTCCAGGTGGTGGGCACCATAGCTTTTCGGCTCTATACCTCAAAACTGCTCGAGTACGGCGGGTAGGTGTTTAAAGTGCTCGCTTCGCTCGTGCAAAAATGTCACACGAACAAAATAGTCGACTTCCCCACCTGTGTCGAAATGTACTATTTAATTGAATATTAATATGTTGCTAATATACGATTATTTTCAAGCATAAAAGACTTAATATCACTGTTATTTGAGTAATTATAAGCCAAAGTAGTTTTAGCATACTTTTCTTATAAGAAAAATGTATTTTTAAGCTCATATTTAAAAGCAAAAAGAAAAACAAAGATCAAATTTAGTCTTAATATTCAAAGTCTTTTAATAAAGTTCTGTAATGATGTACTTCAAAATAGTTCCTTTAAAGTTAAAATAACAAAGAACTTTGAATATTAAATTAAGTTTATTTACATTTTAATTCAATATTTGGTTTTTGTGGAATCGAAGAATACTGTAAATTGAAAATTACTTAGCAGCGCACCGCAATTTTAAATTAAAACTAACATATTACAAAAGTTTAAACTGAGGCAAGTACCTATTAGTCTCCCTCCCACCCTATCTCTCCCTCCCTCTCTTTCCGACCTCTCTCTCTCTCGCTCTCTCTCTCTCCGGCTCTCTCTCTCTCTATCTCTTCCTCTCTCTCAACATCCGGCAAACTGAGTACCAAAAACTTTAATGAGTGCTTAAATATTTTTTAGAAGAATCAACACGTTCTTTAAAAGCTAATTTTTTAATAAAACTTTCTACGAAAGTATAAAATAAGGCAATTATAGACGTTTTTTCTGGATAATCTATAAAAAACAACACAATTTATCTAGTTCTTTTATTTCTTCGAATCTCATCTATTCAATAAACACTCTCTACAAATGGTAATAATTTTTTTCATGACTGTACAAATAATCTATAAAATAATAATATTTATGATTTTGTAAAAGAAATCAAATAAATACGAATGAAAAAGTCTTTTAATTCTTTGATTCATTGTATGCTGAACAAATTATATGTAAGTACATTCAAAAAATTGTTCACTGCAAACCAAACAAACGAAAGTTGTGAAATCAATTATCGATAGTCAAATAATGCAAATAACTCTCGGAAACTACTGTATGACTGTTCTCAGAAATATATTCAAATTTGTTCATCTTTCTGAGCTATAGAAATTAAACACAAGAAAGTATTGAAATCAATTTATTGTAGTCAAGTACCGGCCATAAGTTAATTTGACTGACATAATAGAACTTTTCGTATCTAGCGTGTAAAATTACATTTTACGCCCACATTGTAACTTCAAAATTATTCAGCCAGTGGGCATAAAATGCTACTTAGCGCCCAAGAGACCCAATAGCTCACATACTCTTACAAAACTTTATAGAACCTACGCACTTTACGCCCGTGTGGGCGAAAATTATTTTAATTATATAACTATAATGCCTTCTCTTTATTTCTAAAATTCATAAGAATTTTTTTAGATATTTACGAAAAGTCAAAGCCTATATAAAAAAATTACATAGTTACCAACACATCACTATTTTTCATAATGCTTTCTCAATTTTGAACTTTCTATAATATTACGCACCTTGGGAGGAAAAGAGAAGTCTAGAGCTGCTCTAGCAGGGGTGGTCTTCCGATCTCCCATACATACTTGGCGGGCCCGACGATTTGCAGTTTACCGGTGGGCTACTTAAATATAGAATACAAAATTTTTGCATAAATTCATTAACAATATTTATACCTATAAGTCTACTATAAATAATTACATTGACTTTAATTTTTAATTGGTACCGTTAAGTACAACATCCCTATATGTGCAGAATCATGATTTACTTTTATTACCCACAATATTTTTCATTGTGTCCGTCCTTTTAAACGAGAATAAAATAAAAAATTCATATAAATTTATAGTCTATTTAAAAGTGCTTTACATTTTACTAACCGTTTTATAAGCAACCTATTGTGTATCCTTTTCCCGCGTGTAAATATCATATAAGATCTCATATGAGAATTTCAGGCATCGCATATCTCGTATCAGATCTCATATGCGATGTCATCTGTAATTTTATATATTATGGGATTACATATGAGATCTCATATGATACTTTCAGGCGGGTTTGCACTTTCTATTTAAAAACAGAGTGATAGATTCACGGATCAGTAGTTAATATCTAGAAGCAACCCATTTATACATTTTATCTGATCTTTAAACATATGAATAGTTATATGAAAATGACCATGTCTTACACCTTGAACCTACGCACTTTACGCCCGTGTGGACGAAAATTATTTTAATTATATAACTATAATGCCTTCTCTTTATTTCTAAAATTCATAAGAATTTTTTTAGATATTTACGAAAAGTCAAAGCCTATATAAAAAAATTACATAGTTACCAACACATCACTATTTTTCATAATGCTTTCTCAATTTTGAACTTTCTATAATATTACGCACCTTGGGAGGAAAAGAGAAGTCTAGAGCTGCTCTAGCAGGGGTGGTCTTCCGATCTCCCATACATACTTGGCGGGCCCGACGATTTACAGTTCAAGGTGTAAGACATGGTCATTTTCATATAACTATTCATATGTTTAAAGATCAGATAAAATGTATAAATGGGTTGCTTCTAGATATTAACTACTGATCCGTGAATCTATCACTCTGTTTTTAAATAGAAAGTGCAAACCCGCCTGAAAGTATCATATGAGATCTCATATGTAATCCCATAATATATAAAATTACAGATGACATCGCATATGAGATCTGATACGAGATATGCGATGCCTGAAATTCTCATATGAGATCTTATATGATATTTACACGCGGGAAAAGGATACACAATAGGTTGCTTATAAAACGGTTAGTAAAATGTAAAGCACTTTTAAATAGACTATAAATTTATATGAATTTTTTATTTTATTCTCGTTTAAAAAGGACGGACACAATGAAAAATATTGTGGGTAATAAAAGTAAATCATGATTCTGCACATATAGGGATGTTGTACTTAACGGTACCAATTAAAAATTAAAGTCAATGTAATTATTTATAGTAGACTTATAGGTATAAATATTGTTAATGAATTTATGCAAAAATTTTGTATTCTATATTTAAGTAGCCCACCGGTAAACTGCAAATCGTCGGGCCCGCCAAGTATGTATGGGAGATCGGAAGACCACCCCTGCTAGAGCAGCTCTAGACTTCTCTTTTCCTCCCAAAGTGCGTAATATTATAGAAAGTTCAAAATTGAGAAAGCATTATGAAAAATAGTGATGTGTTGGTAACTATGTAATTTTTTTATATAGGCTTTGACTTTTCGTAAATATCTAAAAAAATTCTTATGAATTTTAGAAATAAAGAGAAGGCATTATAGTTATATAATTAAAATAATTTTCGCCCACACGGGCGTAAAGTGCGTAGGTTCTATAAAGTTTTGTAAGAGTATGTGAGCTATTGGGTCTCTTGGGCGCTAAGTAGTATTTTATGCCCACTGGCTGAATAATTTTGAAGTTACAATGTGGGCGTAAAATGTAATTTTACACGCTAGATACGAAAAGTTCTATTATGTCAGTCAAATTAACTTATGGCCGGTACTTGACTACAATAAATTGATTTCAATACTTTCTTGTGTTTAATTTCTATAGCTCAGAAAGATGAACAAATTTGAATATATTTCTGAGAACAGTCATACAGTAGTTTCCGAGAGTTATTTGCATTATTTGACTATCGATAATTGATTTCACAACTTTCGTTTGTTTGGTTTGCAGTGAACAATTTTTTGAATGTACTTACATATAATTTGTTCAGCATACAATGAATCAAAGAATTAAAAGACTTTTTCATTCGTATTTATTTGATTTCTTTTACAAAATCATAAATATTATTATTTTATAGATTATTTGTACAGTCATGAAAAAAATTATTACCATTTGTAGAGAGTGTTTATTGAATAGATGAGATTCGAAGAAATAAAAGAACTAGATAAATTGTGTTGTTTTTTATAGATTATCCAGAAAAAACGTCTATAATTGCCTTATTTTATACTTTCGTAGAAAGTTTTATTAAAAAATTAGCTTTTAAAGAACGTGTTGATTCTTCTAAAAAAATATTTAAGCACTCATTAAAGTTTTTGGTACTCAGTTTGCCGGATGTTGAGAGAGAGGAAGAGATAGAGAGAGAGAGAGAGCCGGAGAGAGAGAGAGCGAGAGAGAGAGAGGTCGGAAAGAGAGGGAGGGAGAGATAGGGTGGGAGGGAGACTAATAGGTACTTGCCTCAGTTTAAACTTTTGTAATATGTTTTTTTAGATAGATTTCACAACTTTTTAAGAGAAAATAATAATTACATAATGTGATAACGTTATGAGAGTTTATTATAGTATATTTTTAATATCATTATTAAATGGCTGTATTGTTATTCATAAAAGTTTTAAATTTGAAGAAACAGTCAAATTTTTCTTCAAGGAGCTCTATAAAATGATTATATTAGTTAAATTTTTTGAAATAATTTAATCGAACATGTATTTTCTTAGGTATGATGATAAATTAACAATATTATTAATTGTAAAATCATATGAAAAAAAACATAATTCTTTTTATTTTTATAGAAAGTTTTTATTTGTACAGTCATGAAAAAAATTATTACCATTTCTATAAATGTGCTTATCAAATAGATGAGATTAGAAGAAATTAAAGGACTAGATAAATTGTGTTGTTAAAACGTAAATAAAATTTTTTTTTTTTAAAACGTGTTGATTATTTAAAAAAAAATTTTTAAACTCTTATTAAAGTTTTTGGTACAGAGTTTGACGGATGTTGAGAGAGAAAGAAAGAGGGAAGAGAGCGGGAAAAATAGAGGGCGAGAGAGAGGGGAGAAGAAACGGAGGGAGAGTAGATTATACAGAAAAAATGTCTGTACTTGCCTTATTTTATAACTTCGCAGAAAGTTTTATATCAACAATATTATTATTTGTACAGTTAATAATTACATAATGTGATAACGTTATGACAGTTTATTACAGTATATTTTTAATATCATTATTAAATAGTAGTATTGGTATTACCAAAAGTTTTAAATTCGAAATTCTTTTAAGCTGCTTTTTCTATAGAATGTCTTGTGGGTTCTTTAAATTTGACAGACGTGTAATTTATGTATTTGTTAACAGTTCTACTTATAAACTGTTCAATCAAGATCTTCTTATCCATATGATTCATAAGTTCTGATACTCTGTAAAAATAAAAACAAAATTTCACAAAGTAACAATACTTATTATTATATTAATAACAGTTTTCTACTATATAAAAGTTTGCTACTTATCTGAATATTTATATTTTCATTTCAAAGTACAAATATACTTCTGATCTTGCATGTAATAACCACTGTCGAAGAAAATGAACCTACTATGGAGCGCACCACCTAGACCTCGTCAAAGGCTACCTCGAACACCTGGACCTACTATTACATGCGCCCTGACATCTAAATGCAAAAAACTACGGAGCGCAACACCTAGACATCGTCATCGGCTACCTCGAACACCTGGACCTCCTATTACATTCGCTCTGACATCTAAATGCAAAAACTACGGAGCGCATCACCTAGACATCGTCATAGGCTACCTGGAACACCTGGACTTCCTGTAAAATACGTCCTGACATATAAATGCAAAAAGCTACGGTGCGCACCTCATCGACTACCCCGAACACCTGGACCATGTATTAGATGCACCCTGAGATCTAATCGCAAAAAATTACGGAGCGCACAACCTAGACTCCATTATCGGCTACCCCAAAGACCTAGACCACGCATTCGATGCGTTCCAATACCTAGAGGTAAAAAACTACGAAGCGCACCACCTAGACATCGTCATCGGCTATCTCGAACACCTAGAATTCCTGTACAATGCGCACTGACATATAAATGCAAAAAACTACGGTGCGCACCACCTAGACATCATCCTCGGCTACTCCGAACACCTGGACTTCCTGTAAAATGCGCGCTGACATATAAATGCAAAAAACTACGGTGCGCACCACCTAGACATCATCCTCGGCTACCCCGAACACCTGGACCTCCTATTAGATGCGCCGTGACATCTAAATGCAAAAAACTACGGAGCGCACCACCTAGACATCGTCATCGGCTACCTCGAACACCTGGACCTCCTATAAAATGCATCCTGACATATAAATGCAAAAAGCTACGGTGCGCACCACCTAGACATCATCCTCGGCTACTCCGAACACTTGGACTTCCTGTAAAATGCGCGCTGACATATAAATGCAAAAAACTACGGTGCGCACCACCTAGACATCATCCTCGGCTACCCCGAACACCTGGACCTCCTATTAGATGCGCCGTGACATCTAAATGTAAAAAACTACGGAGCGCACCACCTAGACATCGTCATCGGCTACCCCGAACACCTGGACCACGTATTAGATGCACCCTGAGATCTAATCGCAAAAACCTACGGAGCGCACAACTTAGACTCCATCATCGGCTACCCAAAAACCTAGACCACGGATTCGATGCGTTCCAATACCTAGAGGTAAAAAACTACGAAGCGCACCACCTAGACATCGTCATCGGCTACCTCGAACACCTAGACTTCCTGTAAAATGCGCGCTGACATATAAATGCAAAAAACTACGGTGCTCACCACGTAGACATCATCCTCGGCTACCCCGAACACCTGGACCTCCTATTAGATGGGCCGTGAGATCTAAATGCAAAAACGTCGGCGCGTACCGCCTAGACATCGTCATGGGCTACCTCGAATACCTGGACCTCCTATTACATTCGCCCTGACATCTAAATGCAAGAAACTACGGAGCGCACCACCTAGACATCGTCATCGGCTACCTCGAACACCTGGACTTCCTGTAAAATGCGCGCTGACATATAAATGCAAAAAACTACGGTGCGCACCACCTAGACATCATCCTCGGCTACCCCGAACACCTGGACCTCCTATTAGATGCGCCGTGACATCTAAATGCAAAAACTACGGAGCGCACCACCTAGACATCATCATCGGCCACTTTAAAAGCCTAGCCGCCACACTTCGAACACCTTGATGACGCAGTAACCATGTAGAAAACGTTTTGACTTGGTTTAATTAATTCATGTTCCGTTCTGTCAGGAGCATTTCTTGAACACTAAATAACAGTTTTGTTGAACGAAATACAATACCCTTTTATTTAAAAACGGTTTGATTTAGACTAAACAATTTTTAATAAAAGAATGGTTTAGAATGCATTATTTTTGTTAAGTTATTTAACGGTGTAGTATAGAGTAGAACATTTTGATTATAATTTAAAGTTTCTTTGGTTTAGAACATATTACTTTTCAATCCTTTAGTTCAGAAGTGAACATTTTTTTTACAATTCGAAGTCGGTTTTGTTCAAAAAGGAACGTTTTTATTAAAATTATAAACGGTTGAATTGCAAGAAAACCAAAGTATGAGCGTTTAAAAGAGCGAAATTCCGTTCAAGTTTGCAACCCTGCATACAACTAGACCAAATGATAGTGGCGGAAGCGGTACATGCATTGAGAACATGTATATAAAAGCTTATAACGAGGTTCCAAGATAAAATACGGAGAAGATAAGCATCTCGGTCCTCCGTATTCTATCGAACCCGTTAGGCTCTCGTTCCCGCGAATTCGTATATCTCGAGCGAGTATTGACATCGCTCGGACGATGTATTCGCGTTAGCTACGCGCGGGGCAGGCGCGACTTTGACCGTTGCTAAGTCGCGCCCGATTCTTTTTGAATCAGATTCTCTCGAGCTGTCAAACCGCGCGTACGCGAGTAATTTTGATCGTCCGTGAAGAAAACGGTATCGTGCGTCCTCACCGGTGCAGCGCAGCGCCAGTCCACGTACCGACCACGAAGAGCAGCGCACGTGAACAATCCGAGCCACTCCTGGGGTCCGAAGCGTCTGTAGGTCAACGCTGGATTTTAGGACTCGGTCTGAACACTCCGAAGTCGACCGGAGGATAAGGCCTGACGCAGGAGCGGATTCGTGAGCGAGCGACGAGGGGAGTGCACTCCCCTCCCGGTAAGACTCTTCGCCTATTTTCCGCGCAGCGATTGATTTGTATTTTCGGCTCGCAGCGGCGAGTGGCCGGTGGTGCGTTCACCGGCCCAGCGAAAATAGATACCTTGATCCGCCCGCACCGAGCGGCGGATCCCGTCTTCTTGTCGGTGCGCAACGCGTCGAGTTATTTTTCTGTAAAGTCTTTTTTTAGTCCGCACGTTACAAATGGCGCCCTAACGTGTTGGGTTTAAGGAGAAGGTTAGCGGCCGATACGTTCGAGACCGGCCTATTCAAATCGCCCGGGCGCGAATCACTGCACCCGACTATTCAGCTGACGGCCAATGGCCATATGCCATTACAGCTGATAGGCGCAGTGATTTAAACTCGCCAAGTCGAGGTGCCGGGCGTAAACAAACAGACAAGAAGGCTCGCGACGCGCATTCAAACATAAACGCAAAACAGCCGATTGCTTGTTTTTGTGTGTGTTTATGTTTATGCTCGGGTAGTATTGTGTATACTTAGCCCGAGCCTTTTAAACTGCTGTAAAGCCAGGGCGAGAGCATTTAAACGACGATTATCGTTGTTTTCGTCGTCATATCTGGCGAGAATTAAATTCCTTTTTTTGACGGGAGATTTAAAGCGCTTTTCACGCGATTTTTTTTTGGTTTGACCGTGCCTGTGCGTGCAGCCGGTCGAAAGTGAGAATACTTTCATCCTTTTTTTTGGTTGCGGGAATTATTTAAATCGTTATCGTCGCGAATTTTTTTGGAATAGCCACGCTCTCTCCTAGCTAGCTGCATCGAGATACGTCATTCTCGAGCAGCTTGGGACAATTGTGTGTGGTAGTTAGAATTCTAACATTGTAATTTGCGTAACAGACGGCCAATTAGAGAGAGAATCTCAGCAGTTAGTTGCGCATACACACACAATTCGTCACCAAATTTTTTATATAATCGGTCTAGCTTCGCAAGATGGAATCATCGACCCCAGAAGAACTAGCCGATAGGATGGAGCATTGGCGCAAAAATCTAGAGCTGAGCTTTGAAGCTGTAATAGAAGCAAATATAGCTCTAGATTTAAGAAGCACCGGACATCTCGAGGGGGATTCTAAGCGAATCGCTCAATGGCTAATGGGAAGTTACAACCCAGCCCACTTAACACAAGAAATAAGTGGAAGTGATTACGAGCAGTTCACAAGGAGGCTCGATTGCAGGAATAAGTTCGTCAACACGACGACCCTCAATACAAGCGGCGCTCCAGAAGTGAACCGAATTGCCGATCCCTCAACCCACAGCCTGTTTCAGCAATTGGCGTCGAACAAAGCAGTCGACAACAACTTGCTGAGTTCCATAAAGACACATGTCTTGCAGATGAGGAACCAAAGAGCAGGCAGTCCTCCTGACATAAGACACGAGGCTCTTACGTCACCACGGAGCACTTTATCTCCAGCGGGAGGACCGGGTGATGTCCAGGTGCACCTAAGGTGCAGCACAGCTTGGGGGAGGGGAGATTCCCCGATCTCCTTCCAGTCCGAAGAATCCGAGAACGCGAGTCGCTCGGGGAATGCAGACCGCACATGGATTTCGGACAGCTGTGCAGCAACCGCACCATCGCCATCATCTTCAGCTTCCATCCACGAAATCGACGTCGGAGTAAGCACAGCCTGGGGGAGGGGAGATTCTCCAAGCTTCCCCCTGTTTGAGAAGTCTGACACTTCACGTCGCTTGGCGTATACAGACCGCCTGAGGGCACCGAACGGCTGTGCTGAATACTCCCAAGCTTACGACGACGGAGCAAATGCAGCCTGGGGGAAGGGAGATTTTCCAAGCTTCCCCCGGTCCGAAGCGTCCGATATGGCCCGTTTATGGAATACATCGGCATCGGACGGCTGTATTACTCATTCCCAGACTCCTGAAGACGAAGAGCAGACAAGCCTTCCAAGGAGCAACGAGGAAGAGATTAATAGTCTGGTGACGACACAACCGGTGGACAGAACGCTGATTACTTCGCAATTTCGCGACGTATCGACGCAAGCAGAAGGCGAGCGTCATTGCGAATGCGAATGTAATCAGACGCGTAAATTGGAGGAGGAGAAAGTTAGGCGCCTAAGCGAAGAGGTAAGGCGACTGCACGACGAGCTGCGCCAGCTACGCGCGCAAATGTCGTCGCTTCACAATTCCGCTGTGCCTAACAAGAAACGAGTCGCAGGTGCAACTAAGCGCCATGCCAAGCAACCTCGATCGGACCTAGGGACTAAAGACAGCAAGAAGTCGTCCCGAAGTCCTCAACAGTCCAGCTCTACAGGAAAAAAGAGGCGTATGCAGCGGCCACGCAACGATCTCCAAAGTTATCTGAAAGAGATAAAGGCATAAAACCCTCGAGCAGACTGGGTTCGAACCAAGGGACAGGTTCGAATCCTTGGACGACGGTAGCCTCTCGACGTTCCAAACGGCGGTATATCCAGCAGGAGTTGGATAGTAGAGTATACCGCTCGTCAAGATCGAGGAACGCGCTCAGAGTATATAACTCTCCACCACCGAGTCCAACCAGAAAATTGTGTTGGACGTGTAAGTCACCAACGCATCTTCACTGGGCCTGCCCGGAGCGGAAAAAGGGCCCGAAGAGTGAGACAAGAAGAAGGCAAGACGACCTGCCAAGTCAACCTAGGAGGAATGACGGCAGTTGTCGACCGGAGCCCCAGCGCCAGAAGTGCCAACCGTCTCCGGTCCATCAATCGTCTTGGGATTGGTCTCGACCGCCGGTGGAATTCAGCGGAATTACGGTGATGAGCGACCCACCGTATGCGTGCGGACGATCCCTCGACGTGGAGCGTCTGATCAGCCGTTTAGTACACGAGCTGATCCGCGCGTATCCGGAACTGTCGTCTCTGCCGCCGACGACGACGTAAAGTCGAATCGAATGAGAGCCTCAGTATCGAGTTGCTTCTCTCCCGCTACGCAACGTCTGGGAGAGGGGTATAACGAGGTTCCAAGATAAAATACGGAGAAGATAAGCATCTCGGTCCTCCGTATTCTATCGAACCCGTTAGGCTCTCGTTCCCGCGAATTCGTATATCTCGAGCGAGTATTGACATCGCTCGGACGATGTATTCGCGTTAGCTACGCGCGGGGCAGGCGCGACTTTAACCGTTGCTAAGTCGCGCCCGATTCTTTTTGAATCAGATTCTCTCGAGCTGTCAAACCGCGCGTACGCGAGTAATTTTGATCGTCCGTGAAGAAAACGGTATCGTGCGTCCTCACCGGTGCAGCGGAGCGCCAGTCCACGTACCGACCACGAAGAGCAGCGCACGTGAGCAATCCGAGCCACTCCTGGGGTCCGAAGCGTCTGTAGGTGAACGCTGGACGTCAAGACTCGGCCTGAACACTCCGAAGTCGACCGGAGGATAAGGCCTGACGCAGGAGCGGATTCGTGAGTGAGCGACGAGGGGAGTGCACTCCCCTCCCGGTAAGACTCTTCGAGTATTTTCCGCGCAGCGTTTTATTTGTATTTTCGGCTCGCTGCGACGAGAGGCCGGTGTTGCGTTCACCGGCCCAGCGAGAATAAATACATTGATCCACCCGCGCCGTCAGCGGATCACGTCTTCTTGTCGGCGCGCAACGCGACGCGTTTATGTTATAATAATTTAAGAATAGACCTTGTTATTGTTCTGTGAAGTAATTGAGGCTATTCTTCATTTATCGACCTTAACCTAACCTTCTCCCGGATACCGCCGCCTCCGCGGGATCGTCGAACCGAGACGACGATCATTCTGAGTGGCCGCGCCTCGCGTCTAACTAGCGCGAGTATTAACCCTTTCCGGCACACGGAAAAGTCGAGTTCAATCGTGAACTCGACATTTGTAAACAGGGATCCAGAGAACATCAACCCCGAGTGCTCGTCGTAGAAGTAGCACTCGACGGCACCGTGTTCTAGGGTTCGGTTCGCGGAATTACAAAAGATTTCCCCAGGCCTCCCGTTACAAGCTACATCTATAGACACTAAAACTTTTAAACTCTCGATTCCTTTTACTGATCATTATCCACTTTTCTTGAAACTGAATAAGCTACCAAAATTAAAACAAGAAAATATCCAGTATCATTATAATTACTATAAACTTTCAAGTATAGCCATTACAAAAAATTGGAATGTTATAGAGGCAATGCATGATCCCGATGAAGCTACCGCATTCTTGATAAGTGAAATACAAGATTGTTTAGAAAAGTCTAAAGAAGCGCATAAAACAAAAAATAACAAGAGATATCCAAGGAAGGATTGAATATCTAAAGCAATAATGATCTCGTGTGAAAAGAAAGAACAACTATATATTAAAATGCGCAATGAATCTAATAAAATTAGAATATAAAAATTACACAAAGAGGCTAGACAAAGTTATTAAGGTAATGTGTACTTACCGACAAATTTTAGAATGTATATTTCTTTTGCAAATAATAATAGAATTACTAACAAAAAAAATAGAGTATAGTATTTACATATACGGAGCGCCTAAAAGAGCTGTTTTTCCAAAAATTTACTCAGAATTTATTTAATTAAATAAAAGCCACAATGCCGATAAGTAGGGATCTGTATACTTCGAATTTTGACAGTTTTAAAAAGTGTTTATCTCATGGAAATGCTGAGAGAATCGCACAAAAAAAAATCTGAGCATAGTATTTACATACACGGAGCGCCTGAAAGAATTGCTTTTCCAAATAAACGTTCGAATGTTTATTAATTAAAGAATGAAATTGGGTTGATTTTGAGGTTCACATCGCCTTAAAGAGGCAAAAATAAAACATGAAAGAAATTTAATTAAGAACAATATCAATAATACCAAGCAACTTTGGAAATACATAAACAAAAAAATGGGAACCAACTTGAAAAAGAATAACACAATAAATAAAATCATTTTAAATAACAATTGCACAATAGAGGATCAGACACAAATTGCCAATCATATGAATTCGTACTTTTGTAGAATTGGAAAAGATCTAATTAACACCATTGTAAAACCCCAGGGTAAGCATTTACAATTACCAGCAATGAACATGAATACAATTTACATTAAACCGACTAATAACGAGGAAATTCTTCAAATAATTGATAATATGAAAATAAAAAATGGTGGGGTAGATAACATTACTACCAAAACACTAAAAATACTATCATATCAAATTGTTAATGCACTAACACATATCTTTAATCTTTGTATTGAAAAATCAACATGGCCTCAAGCGCTTAAAACAGCTGAGGTAGTTCCTATTTTTAAATCGGGTAGTAAAATGGATACATCAAACTATAGACCGATATCTCTAATTTCTAACGTAGCAAAGATATTTGAAAAAATTGTATATGTTCGTTTACAATCATTTTTGGACAATAATAATTTGTTAGCGCAGAATCAATTTGGATTTATAAAAAAGAAAGGTACCAAAGATGCTCTTAGTTACTTAATGAACATAATCTAAAAGAAATTAGACAAAAGTAAACCAATAGCTATTGCATTTTTAGATCTAGCAAAAGCTTTTGATACTGTCAACCACGCTATTCTTTTAGACAAATTATATAATTATGGAATAAGAGGTAAAGCGCATGCACTTATATCTAACTATCTTAGTAACAGAAAACAAAAAGTAAGAATAGGAACAACTGAAAGCTATTATGAAACGATAACTACAGGTGTGCCGCAAGGTACTATACTAGGGCCACTCTTATTCATAATTTACGTAAACGATTTACTAACAAACAGAACAGATAGTACCATCTCATATGCGGATGACACAGCTATTATTTCAACAGATGATAACTGGGAGAAAGTTGAAAATAAAATGAACAAGTACTTAGAAGATATAAATATCTGGCTAGCACTTAACAAACTATCACTAAATATAAAGAAAACTGTGTACATAACTTTTGGTAACTATTGTGATAGTGTTCCCGAAGATATGAACATATGCATACAGTGTACTAAATTGAGCAGGGTTGAATACTGTAAATATCTAGGTATAATTATTGATTATAGGCTAAAGTGGGATAAACATATTGAATATATAATAAAAAAACTAAATATATAATATATATACTGTACAAGTTATCAACATATATGCAATCTGACACACTTAAGATAATATATTATGCATTTTTTCATATTGTCATTAGCTATGGAAATATTGCATGGGGTGGTGCATATAAAAACAACTTAAAATTACTACAAAACATCCAAAATAGGATTTTAAAAATTATAAACAAAAATATTTTCATTCGGGACAACCCCTTGAATCTAAAACACAGTTTTGCTTACGAATGTGTAACGTATCATTATAATGAACTTAGAAATTTATACTTAACATTGACTAGCAAAACTAGAAATAAACTTATAATACCACCAAAGTGTTCGAAAACTGTTAGTGATAAAGATAACTATGTCAGAGCGATACAAGTATTTAATTGTCTTCCGAAATCTAATCCAAATCTTAAAGTTCTAGATATCGCAAAAAATTATAATAAGAAAAAGCTAAAAATTTGGATTGGTACTAATATATTCTAGAATTTAAAAGAAAAATAAATAAATAAATAAATTAAATAAATAAATAAATAAAAATTTAACCTTCCAGTATGGGTGAGATAATCAATGTGGACAAAATATATTATTTATAGTGGAATCTTTGATTCCATGCCTAGTTTATAAGTTACTTAAGTTTTTTTAGTTTTAAGTACACCGGACCTATGTACAGGTAGCTATGTCTACCTCTATAGGATGTTTGCTACTTCAGACATGTAACTATGTCCTGAAGTAAGCAATAACATGTAATACAACATGTACTACTCTGGTTTAAATAAATAAATAAATAAATAAATCTATTTTAAAATAAAAATTGTTATGTTCCTTAATAAAAATAAAATTTTAAATTTTCAATAGACTGATTAATTATTTTATTATGGCATAATTATTAAAGAATTAATTATTGGAAAAAAGAATTGAAAAATACCTATAGTAAAATATTAAATTTGATCGTGCCATGCGTGCCCCGTCGGGTGCCACAATCTACCCGCCGGTGGGGCACGTAGAGCATCTTTTTCAGAATTTCTTTTCTGTATTTTATCAATAATTAAAAGAAAATGAAGAAAAAGTTAATAGTTTATTTTATTTTATTTTTTTCTGATCTAATTATTCCATTTTTCTACATTTTGAAATAATACGTGGTTTAGTTGTTATTTTTAATCAAAGTTAGGGTGTCACACTTGCCCCGTCCTGCCCTAGTGCGTTCACATCAGCGGAAAAACGCATGCGACCCACGTGACCGTGAGCGCTCCCTGTATATAAGATATGATATATCTATATATATATATATGGATCGCGCGCGCGCTTTCTGCTAGTAGCCCAAGTGAGTCTATGTTGACTGCAGCCCTAAGGCGGTTTGCGCGCGCGTATGTCCATGGTGTGATGTCACCAATCGCATCGTCTGACTCTCGGCGTTCCCAGTGATGACGGTGGCTGCTGCAATACGCCGCCCTAGAGAATGTCGTCCATTTCATCGTGTTTACTGGTTGATGATGATATTCCTCAGAGACAGGAAGGCAGCGTGTCGACGGCGAGAGCAAATTTCGTAAGCCCTTTCTCGTTCCTAACCTCTCTGATAGGTAAGCTGATGGTACTTTCTCTTGTTGCAGGTATCTGGCAACGAGAGTAGTGTAAATGATGGGCACTGCTGCAGAATCTTTCTTGAGTATGGTGATGTTGTTTGGCTCATTTATTTATTAGTCATATGTGGTTTTCAGATACTCAACTTTCCATGTGTGTGTTTGACGCTTATACTAGTGGCTCTGTGTACAGTTAATCTGCTGCTGGTGCCTTCGACGACTCTCAGGATGGAGGTGTTTTCAGCAATGAAACAACAAGTGAAGGTTCCACCAGTCTTTCCCCTCTAATTGTTACAGGTAGCTGGTGCAGCGAGAATAGTGAACAACAACCATTGCTACAGTATTTTCTTTTATATGGTAATGTTTTTGGGGCATCTATTCATTAGTCATATGTGGTTTCTAGTGCTCAGCTCTCCTCGCTTGTCTCCTAGATCAGTGACTGATCTATTCATTTGTTTTGTTCATTCCTACAGTGAGGCAATCCTTGAGATTGAGACACGCATGTTGGTCTCTATAGTATTTTCTTCTCAGATGGCTATTAGATAATTCTGAGCAGACTGGCATCCATGGAGTAGTGCTCGCCCTGGGCCATCCAGCCTCGTTTTGCAGCTTCCCCAGCTCTACAATGATCTTCAAATGTTAGTGCTTTAGAATGTGAGGGGGTAGATAATTAGGAACTGGAAGATATAAAAGTGCTGTGTGTGTGGTTAGATGCGATACGGGTAAGCAGTTGTCGCTGGTCATATTAACTCATCTAGTTAATTTCTAAATTTAGTCAGGGTATAAGAACTCATTTCAAGGTATCTATTGTATATAAGTGAGTCTTGCCTATTTAATAGTTTTCATTTTAATTTTTTATACATATTGAACTTTACTATACTACAAAATCTATAACACATGCATTACACTAGAGTTTTTGTTGTGTAATATGATATTACTTTAACATGTACTTTTATAATATTAGACAATTTTGATTCTCTTAGTTCAATCGCTTAGGTTCTGTGAACATAATTAACAGGATAAGCTGTGTAATTTTATATGAAATTTCTATTTGTTATCGAAACAGTAAGATAACTATATACTAAGTTCTCTAGATCATGACAAGAAATTGTAAGTTTTGACAGCTTTTATGTAACAGTTTTTGTTAGTTATTGTTCTAGTTTTTTTATTGGAATTTAAACGATATCTATATCCTTTGTATTTAAGAGTTCTATTGGAAATCAATTCTTTGTACGATAAGCAAAAATTGTTTATTTTATTTATATTTTGGCGTTTAAAATCGTTTTTATAGATTTAACTCGTCAGGTATTTATTTTACATGAAAATCTTAAATGGGAAAAAGTTTTGTTTAACTATTATCTATAACTTATGTATTGAATATTTTTGTATAAAATTAAATACTCTCAAATTACAGTCGAAAATCGTCCATTTTATGTGTATTTTTTGGCGTTTAAAATAGTTTTTGTAAGTCTAACTCGTCAGGAGTTGATTTTACAAAAAAATGTTAAGTTGGAAAAAGTTTTGTTTCAATATTATCTACAATTTTTGTATTTAACATTTTTGTGAAAAATCAAATTCTGACAAGTTATAGCCGTTTTATGTGTATTTTGACGTTTAAAATCGTTTTTATAAGTCTAACTCGTCAGGAGTTGATTTTACAAAAAAATGTTAAATGGGAACAAATTTTGTTTCAATATTGTCTACAACTTTTGTATTTAATATTTTTGTGAAAAATCAAATCCTGACAAGTTATAGCCGAAAATCGTCCATTTTTTACCTTTTTTGACGTTTTTTCGCATTTGTGTTGGTAAATATTGCTCGGAGAAAAAGATTCCCAACAGAAAAAAGGTGTCTTTTAATTAGTTTTAGCAGATAGGCTTGTAGATATTAGTTTAAAAATAATTTTTCTAGACATTAAGGTTAAAAATCGATTTTTTGAAATATTTCTTTATGCTCCCATTTCTAAAATTTTTCATCGATCATCTTCGCTAGGAAACTGTCAGTTACGTATAATTAGACGAGTATTTTCCCCAAAGCCCGTTTGGATCCATCGAAATTTCGTTGAGATAATCGGGTTTCTTGATTACATACATACGTACCGACATACATACATCTCCAAAAATGCTTAAAATGAACTCATTGTGGGTGGAAAATAGTTTTTATATCGTAAACTTTCAGTTTTTGAATTTCGCATTGACGAAAATATAAGGCTCTCCCGAGAAGCGGTCGTGCCTAAAAAGGAAAAATCAATTTTGAGAAAATCGAAAATTCGAAATAAAACAAAAACAACGCATCGGCAAATAAAAAAAGGGATTTTTGACCCGCCATCACACAAAAAAAACAGAAAAAAATGAGACCTGTCCGATCAAAACCGACTGAGTAGAAACTGAGACACACACACACACACACACACACACACACACACATATACACACACGTGCGCGCGCGCGCGCACACATCCATACAGACATATTTCAAAAATCATGTATTTTGATTCCTAACACCTCGAAAAACAATTATAACATGTTTATACAATACTCAAAAAATTACTATCACAAAGCTTCCTCTACACTGAAAAAGAAAAAAGTCTATTTCTGCTCAGGACCCAAGCGAAATCTGCTTTGCTAACCCAAGCAAGCGGCGTAAAGCAACTTCTGCTCATCGACCCAAGCAGTTTTTACTTGGCAGTAAAATGAGATATTTGCTTGGCAGAGGGCCGGTAGAAATTAACCTAAGAAACAGTCGAAAATAATGGATGTATATAGCTCACGTCTAGGCGTCAAACGTATCCATAGCGTGGTCTAGGTGTACGAGGTCGCCGATGATGGAGTCAAGGAAGTGCGTTCCGTAGGTTTTTGCGTCTAGATGTCGTAATGTATACAATGCGTGGTCCAGGTGTTCGTGGTCGCCGATGATGGAGTCTAGGAAGTGCGCTCCGTAGGTTTCTGTGTCTAGCTGTCGAAATGTACCCAATGCGTTGTCTAGGTATTCGGCGTTGCCGATGATGGAGTCTAGGAAGTGCGCTCCGTAGGTTTCTGCGTCTAGGTATCGAAATTTACCCAATGCGTGGACTAGGTACTCGAGGTCGCCGACGATGGAGTCTAGGAAGTGCGCTCCGTAGGTTTTTGCGTCTAAGTGTCAAAACGAACACGTCCCGACACTCAGACTCAAAAATCTACGGAGCGCACGTCCTAGACTCCATCATCAGCGACCACGAACTCCTGGACCACGCATGATATGCGTTCCGATACGTAGACGCGAAAAACTACGGAGCGCATGATCTAGACTCCATTATCGGCGACTTCGAACACCTAGACCACGCCTTGGACATGTTCCATCACCTGGACACAAAAACCTAAGGAGCGCACTTCCTAGACTCTATCATCGGCGACCACGAACACCTGGACCACGCATCGTATGCGTTTCGACATGTAGACGCAAAAAACTACGGAGCGCACAATCTAGACTCCATTACCGCGACCTCCAACTCCTAGACCATGCCTTGGACATGTTCCACCACCTGAACACAAAAACCTATGGAGCGTACACCTAGACTCCATCATCGGCGATCCGGAACACCTAGACAACGCATTGGGTACATTTCGACACCTAGACACAGAAACCTACGGAGTGCACTTCCTCGACTCCATCATCGGCGACCTCAAACACCGAGATCACTCTTTGGATACGTTACGACACCTAGACACAAAAACCTACTCAGCGCACTACCTAGACTCCATCATCGGCCACCCCGAACACGTAGATCATGCATTGGATACATTCCGACACGTAGACGCGAAAAACTGCGGTGCTGTCAGGTAATATATGCTTTAGTACCGCCCGGTCGGTAACGCTTTGAGAGTTAAGTAGATCGCACTGGAGACACAGGCTTAAATTGTTTTTATGCCAAGCAAAAATTGCTTTGGAGGTGTAAAGCAAAATTCACAGTGGGGCCTACGGCTATTTTAGACTTTTTTTTTTTTCAGTGTAGGAGGAAGCAAAATGGGCTTTATGAATGTGCCCCAAAATTAAACTTTGGAATTTCTATTTAGCTAAAAGTTTAAATTTCCAGAGAAACAATTTAAAGTACCCAGTACAAGGACAAACCAAAAAATCATACCGCTAGCTGGACAACAAGAAATAATTGCATTTATTGTGAAAAAATCTTTATGGATAATAAAAATTTACATGAATTTATTTCATTTGGTAGTTTACTCTTAAACTTTTATCAAAGATATATTGATTTATAACTTAGATTAATAATAAAATAATAATCTAAAATACGTAGGCCGAATCGACAAAATTTTATCGCTTGAGCTATGTTGTTACGTCCGGTGACGTATCATTCAAAACAAAACTAAGAATTGCGTCAGTGATTTTCTCGAATGTAGAAACTATGTATATTCGCATTTTGTACACATGACACCGCGATGAAGCAGGCAATCGAAAAGTATACGTGCAGCAGTATTTGTGAATTCAGCACTTCCAAATGCCGCAATCGAATTACTTACGGCTTGCGCTCATTTAACTTGTTTAAAAGATGATCTCTCGAAATCTCGAAATCTCGAAATCATCTTTAACCTAAATTAACTGTGTACTAAATACGACAATGTACGCCATACACGTCGGCAATCGTGCAACAGATCGTGAGCTCTGCACTTCTCCGGCCGACAATAGGAGTAGCGAATATTTTGTACAGGCCAATACGAGTCTATAGCAGTTTACGTGAAAATACTTATATCAATTTAATTAATAAAACCATCGGTACTAATCACTCGCGTATATATAATTCAGTCAACGAATAAGTTATTCACATTAATCGAATAAATCGAATAGAGTTATGGTAAAGGCAATTACTAGCCAGGTCATTTTATAGAAGAAATCTTATAGTAATAAACAAATCCTAATTAATTCAAAAAGTGTGATTGATTCATTTCGAGAACCTGCACCATGGGGAAAAGGTACTAAAATTCAACTATTGATTATCAACTAAATTATAAAAGTATATTCCTCGATTTCCGAGACTTAACAGTGGTTCCGGTACAAATTGAACGTAAGTTCACTAGATCGTCTCGATCAAACGATAAATCTTTAAAATAAGTTCTTGGGAGAAGGGAAAATACTCTTATAACATTGATAACTAATATAGAATAAGTCCGAGCTTCTTGCTTTGCAGTAAGAAGTTGGGGGATCATTGTAGCATGAATCGCCCAAACTTCGGAAGATAAGCAAGTACGACTCATCGAGTTATTAACAACACATTATATAACAAATATATAGCTGCAATAGAAAGTGACAAGATAAATTTACATAGTGAAATCAAAATATATTTCACGAAAAATACTAATGAGAAAATTGAAAAAATCAATAATAAGAGGATTTAAGGAAAAAATAATCAAATAATATTACAATATATAAACAAGAACATTATAATAACAAAGTATACTTACACAGTTCAGAGTAATTATAAAATAAATCAAAAATACATTACGTGAAAAATAAGAATTAGCCTAATAGCCATCCACAAATGAAGAGATTGTGTATAATAACATACAAAATTTTTCTTTAAATAAAAAGTCATTGCATAAAAAAATATTGCATCTTAAATAATAAAAGATAAAACATTGAAATACTAGGAAATAGAAACCTAAGCAATCGAGATATAGAAGTATCAAATAAATAAATAAATTATATTGTTAAGTGAACAATTGCAAAAAAAAATAAACACAAAAAAATAGTTGAACTTATGACATAAACATATCTAACCAAAAATATTAAGTATATTATAAGCAAAGGAGTAATATGTCATGTCAAATCAGAAAGGTGTAGGAAATAAGGGAAACGAAGGGATTTTAACCAGACAGATGTCCAAAAGAAATCCAGAACTCAAAAAGCAAATAGACGAGAAAAATAAAGAAGCTAATATTTTTGGAAGGAAACCCAGAGTTCCAAGATCACCTCCGAGCATAAACTTGCCTAAAAATGTATCACATACTTACGTTAACGTACCAATTGACTCAAAAACAGAGGAAAATACGGAAAAAGCTTCAATTCCAACGACTTCAAAAGCAGATCTTAACGTATCAGAGAAACTAGATTCATAAATTACAGCTAACTTAGAACAAAACGAGAACATTACAGACTCTACACAAGATTTAATAGACGGAAATAAATCTACAAAAAATATAAATAATCTTTTAATTCCGGAATTAAAACAGGATATTACACCACCAACTAATTTTCATACACCGAATACACCAAGTCAGAGCCCTGCATTTTTTGACGATTCAATATATTTTGAAAACGGCAGGCAAAGCGAATACACGGACATAGACGGATTACTCAATGAACAAAGTTTGATTTTAGCTAGAGATAACTACTTGAATAATAACGAACAGGGAGAAATTCCAATAATTCAAACCTTAATTGAGCTTGAACCAGAAATGACAAACCAAACATTAAAATTACCACTTAAAGAAGTTGCAAAATTAGTCCCGGATTTTGACGGGAAAAATATTCCACTTGATGAATATATATTGTAGAAAAACTAAAACAAGCAAAAAGAATAATATCGAATAACGATGCAGAACCTAGTTCAGATTCTCAAAATAAAACTCAAAGGCGAAACTTATAAAGCATTAGCAAATGTAGAGATCGCAGATATCGAGACGTTTATTCAAACCATACGTAAAATATATCCATCGACGGATAATATACATTCGTTATACGGAAAACTAATACAACAAATTCAAAGATTAGATGAAGATATACTACGTTTTGCAAACAATTTACGAGTATTAGGCACACAAATAATGGAATTAAAAAAATTAGAACCAAACGTAACAGCAGAAATATTAGCAGCATTTAAAGCAGGATTAGAAAACGAAATACTCAGCAGTTTTAAAAAAGGATTCAAGCAAGAAATTCGAATAGAACTCGGAGAACACCAAAACATGTATAACGCAATACAAAAAGCTATTGAAATTGAATCAAACTTAAAAAAACAAAATAGCTTAAGGAATGATACTACAAGTATATTGTTTAATTTCGAAGCCCCAAATCCAAATAAAAGTAAATCAGTTTTTTGCCAATTATGTAGGGAAATAAATCACGAAGCATTATTTTGCATGAAAGCTTCATGTGCCTACTGTAAAAGTAAAGAGCATGTATCATATCATTGCAGAACAGCTAAGCATGTAATAAAATTAATTTGCAAATTGTGTAGTACGGAAGGCCACTCAGTAGACGCGTGTAAATTAAATACGATGTCGAGTAATCATTATCAATATTGCCAAAATATGGGGCATGAGGTTACACAAAGGTTGGAAATGTAAGGAAAAAGGACACGATCCCGCTTACGTGCAGTAATTCGGCAAGAATTACGGAATCATGCGAAGTCTGTAGCAGCGCGTTACACACGGCTAAAAATTGTCCGTCAGCATTATGTAAGAAGTGCAACAACCTCGGGCACTCAACGAAATACTGCACGATAAACAAAACAACGATATGGTGCGCGATATGTGCGGATGAAGGTCACGAAACCGCGGATTGCGTGAGCGTAAAAGTTTTAATTATGCTAAATAGACAACAAAACTCTCAGAATAAAGAAATTTGTCAATTTTGTAACATGCCAGGACATTCAGCGAAAACTTAGAGAAAAACGAGTAATAATAAGCAAAGTACGTTCCCAAGCAACAACTACAATTCTTTAAATAAACCCTATGAACACCGGGATAAAAATAGAAACGGATTTTTCCGAACAAATCATCAAAATGGTCATCATTCCTCAAATAATTCAAATAGTAACTATCGGGGAAACTAATACACAGAGTATAAAATGCGAATATTGTAAATTCACCGGGCATAAGTTGGAAGATTGTAGAAAATTAAAAAGTCTGACGGCACAAATTAAATGCACTTATTGCAATAAAAATGGGCATCAAATAGACAATTGCCATGAAATAAAGATACTCCAAAATAAATCAGATAAATTTTGTAAAATATGTAAAAGCACGAACCATACAACCGAAGAATGTACTTCGAGAGTAGTATTTAATCAACAAAATTCGAAAAACTAACAAATTCTTGTGGAAATGAGTGGACTAGAAGGATTAATAAAAAACCACTCGAAAATAGCGCAGATATTAAAGTAAGTTCATTTAATAAAGATAATATCGTAAATATAAATCGCAACGAAGGGAAAGATACGGACATCGATTTATTAATTTCAAAAAATTTAAGTGATATTAATGAAAACATGAAGAAAAATCAGACAACCAACAAATAGGAAAATAAAAGTGTTGACGAAATAGACTTAATTGATTTTAACGAACCCGAAATAAATAGTGTTGAAAAGGAAAGAATACAAGAAAGAATAACGGCGACCAAGATTGCAATGTATTTTCTGAAATTGGAAAACTCGCTTCAGTATATCAAAATAGAGAATCCTTATACAAATAAAATATGTAATTTACCCGTACATAGTGGAGCTCAATTAAATCAAAGGAAATCAGATACCTTCCAACATCATTTTAGAAAATAGAAAAGTTCATTTATCCAGTATCACGGATAAGATGATTGAAACATTAGGAGTAATAAAAATGAACATAAACGGACTGAATATTGATTTTCATGTAGCACCACAAAGTTTTTGTCTACATTACGACGGGATTTTAGGAATCAAAATTCTTACTGAACAAAAATTAAGACTAGACGAGGGCTATTTACAAATAAATAATAACAAAATCAAGCTAAAACCAGCCCATAAACTAAATCATAATCTTAATATAGTAATTGAAAACCCACAAAAAACGGATAAAGAAATTAAATCAAGAGTAACGATAGAACAAAAGGAATTTTTAAAGAAAATGTTGGAAAATACGATTGAAAAACAAAATTTAACACCTGTAATTCATAAGAATTGTGAACAATTAGTACAAGTAAACGAAAAAACTGAAAATTTTCAAATTGAGGATGAAATGGAAAAATCATCTTGTTTAATATCATACGAAGCCGAGTTAATCAATAAAAATGAAGTAAATATAAGTTCAGAAATAGCATTTTACGATGACGTTACAAAAATTTTAAATACGATTCCAAGATTAGAGGCAGAAGGAAAGAATTTACAACAGAAAATGCTAAATGAAATTCTACCAGAAAATATAAATGATTTACATTACGAGGAAATTTTGGAAAATAACGAAAATAATATCAAGTCATTAATAAATAATATTAATATTGCTATTGAAAATAAGGACTAGACAATAGATTTTGAGAAAATCGGATCAACAGACTATAAACAATTTTTGATAATAATAAATAAGAGAACAGAAGTAGATTTCGAAGAGTATAATAAAATTTATGGAAACGAAAAAGAGTATAATTTTATTTCTTATGAAATAGATGATTTGCCTGAAGGTTTTCAAATAACAGATGAGTTTAGCATAGACGAAAATGAGATTTTAAATTTGGAATCAATAAATTTTATGGAAAAAAGGATTTAAGACAGGATTTAAAGGAATTTAATCGAGAAGAGAAATTACTTGAAAAAATACATTACCAAAACTTACCTGAAGGTAGTAAAACAATGATTAAAGATCAAGTATTGAAAAATAAAAATATATTCTGGCTAGAGGGGGATAGTTTAGGATCATGTAACGTAGAACAACATGAAATAAATTTAGCCGACGATAAACCCGTATACGTAAAGCAATTTCCTTTACCCCATAAATTAAAAGAAATCACGATAGAAGAAACTCAAAAATTAATAACAAATAACCTAGTTATAAACTCAAAAAGTGCTTTTAACGTTCCAGCATGGATTGTAGCGAAAAAACAGTTAGCAGACGGAAAAAACGGTGGCGTTTAGTAATAGATTATAGAAAACTAAATGAAAAGACGGTTCCAGATCCATATTTACCCCCAAATATTACAGAAATATTCGATAAATTAGGAAAAAATAAGTTCTATCATGTTATAGATTTAAAACCGATTTTCACCAAATTCCTATGAAACCAAGCGATATACATAAAACTGCATTTAGCATTGAGTAGCGAATATTTTGTACAGGCCAATACGAGCCTATAGCAGTTTACGTGAAAATACTTATATCAATGTAATTAATAAAACCATCGGTACTAATAACCCGCGTATATATAACTCAGTCAACGAATAAATTATACACATTAATCGAATAAATCGAATAGAGTTATTGTAAAGGCAATTACTAACCAGGTCATTTTATAGAAGAAATCTTATAGCAATAAGCAAACCCTAACTAATTCCAAAATTGTGATTGCTTCATTTCGGGAACCTACACCAAGGGGAAAAGGTAATATAATTCAACTATTGATTATCAATTAAATTATAAAAGTATATTCCTCGATTTCCAAGACTTTACAATGGATTGTAGAAATTTCAATATTTACTTTATTGATGAAAAAAATAAAAAACGTCTTTAATAACATCAAAATATTGTTTTATATAATTTGTAGTGTACTTACAATTAAGTTACAAATTATTTTTACTCCAGAATTATTATTTTTTATTTTAAAATTGCGTGCCCCGCTACAGCTACCTCGTGCAAAGCAACCGAGCATTACCTGGACAAAATTACGCTGTGAAGATACACAGTTTTCGAACGATTATCTCTCTAAAACTCGGAAAAAGTAAAAGAACAGTACCAAGGTGTTTATTAAACTTTTTCGCGATAAACACTTCTTGTATTTAACAGTGTTTTTCACTCAAAAATTCGTAGTGGAGCAGCGGCGAAATTTCTAAGCTCACAATTGTAGTTTAGATAAGTAAGTATACCTATGCACTTGTTAATAAATAATAACTTAAATTTTAAATATTAACTATAAAAATAAAATACAAGTATTAATACGTGTGATTTTCATTACAGGTCCTCTCTACACTGGCATTTGAAAATGAGAAGTAAAACAAAAAAAGGAGGGTTAGAGATAACAAGAGTAACGCAAATAAGATCAGTGAAAAGAAAAATACAGAGCCGACAAGTAAAAAGGAAGGTGTAAAGTTAAAAGGTGTCAAAAAGACAACTATTAAGAGAAAAAGTAACAAGAAAAAAAACAGTCGAAAGAAGTCTTACACCATCGAAGGGATTGTACAAGCTCTTGATGCAATGGCAAAAGGACAGACACTAAGAGAGGCTGCAAATGATTTTGGAATCCCAAAAAGTATTCTTTTTGCAAAATTAAAAGGTCTGTCACCAATAGAATGCAAGAAAGGCCCTGCAACGACTGACAGAAATGGAAGAAGAAGAGATAGTTAAGTGAATATTGTATTGTGCAAACATTGTTGTAAGATTCAGATATAAATAGTATTCATGTTACAGATAAAGAAAATGTAAGCAGTATGTGCAATTCAGATGTATCGGAGAGAGGTATGGTTTCGATAGAGAAAATGCAGATATCTGCTTCGAAGAAAGTTTAGTTACAGGTATAGATGACGTAGAAATAATTTCAAGTTCTCTGATGAAAGAAATTGAATTTTGTGATGATTCTGAACAGCAAAGAACTGTGGCTGTTATAGCAGTTATTCCTAATGAAAATGGAGACATTGCAGCTGATAGCATATATTCAACTATAAATGATACTTTTAGTAAGTTTTAAGATTCTTCAAAAAGTAATTTATTATTTCAAATATATGATAACATTAATTTAATATACTTATTTTTACAGAGGAGAGTAATCTTCCTACAATAAATATGGACACTGTTGATAATATGTCGAAAGATACTCCCTCTTTGAAACTTGAAGATATTAATACTGATGATAATACTGTACTTGAGATTTGTACAAAAAATAACTCAAGTACAACTACTCATTCTGAAGATACGCATGCTACTGATTCAAATTTAGTTTTGAATAATTATGAAGGTAACTGTTTGTAAAATGAATATATTTAACTGTTTTAGTATTTAATTTTAAATTGATGATCATTTTTCAGATGACTAGTAGAGGTACACTGGCAGACACTGTGTGACGTCATAGGGAGATAAGGAAGGGGAGATAAGGGAGTCTTGGCGCCAGCTTCGGGTACGTTTCTGGCAGATGGGAGGGAAGATAACAGTGTCTTGATGCCAGTGACTTCATTGTGTAGATAAGGATGTGTGTGTGTGTGTGTGTGTGTGGTGGGGTCTTCGGGTACGATTCTGGCAGATGGGAGGTGGGAGGTGGGTATTGATGGGAGATGGTGTATATTTGCATAAATTTGCATAAATTTGAATATTATCGGAGCGGGTATGATTTCGACGGATTTGAGGTACGGATCTCGCAGATGGGAGGTGGGAGGTGGGTGGTGATATGGGAGGTGATATATGGGAGTGAGGAGAGGGTGGTGCTGGGTGGTGAATTTTTAAAAAATTTGCATAAATTTACATATTGTTGTTTTTTTACACAAATACTGATCTAAAAAGAAAAATGTTGTTTTCTAAATATATAAATAAATAAAATGTGAATTAATAATATTTAAATAAATTTTGAAAATTGAATCTATTAAACGATAAAGGTGAGAGGATGTTTTGATAGGGTGATGAAAAAATAAACATGTAAACTTTTAAAAATTTTATTTTATTTTGAGAGATTAGATAAAATATATATTTGTCTGCCCGAGTATAGACGGTAATACATATGCTTATGAATATTTACGTTGATAGTAATGTGTCGCAGGAGAAAATCTCGTTTTGAGAAGTCTTTTTAAAGATTAGGTAAGACATACGAGTAAACATTTTTTTCCGCCAGGCTATAGGTGGTGTTACATATGCTTATATATATATATATATATATAATATATACACTTATCGGGGTTTATGTAGCCCAAGACTGTATATTAGTACCTACAGCCCAGAGATCCCTATGGTAAGTGACTAAAGAAATAATGGACCCTGGGGTTGTAGACTCTAGGTCGGGCCGCATAAACCCCTATATTCAGAAATATTATGAAGCCCGGGCTGCATAATCAAAATCGGGCTCGATAAACCCCTGTATATAAAAAACGGGCTTATAAACCCCTTTTGAGAAATATATATATATATATATATATATATATATATATATATCATTATACGGTATTTTGAGGATTTCATAAAGAATTTGTACAATAGTGGTGACACAAATATAAACATTGTTATAAACAACCAATAAACAAGCGCGTGACTAAAGAAATAATGACCCTAAGGTTATTGACTAACACCACGACGCCTGCGGCGCCCGCTTTTACGGAAAAATATCACGGAATTTCCGAAATCGATGTATCAACACGCTATTGTGGAAACCGCTGAAAAATCCTCAAAATGCCTCTCGAGTGCTTTGGACTTTTGAGGAGACTCCACAAAATGCTTACAAAATCCTCAAAATTTGGTATATATGACTTATATAATCCTCAAAATGCGTCCCAGATGTGAATATATATATATATATATATATATATATATATGATATGTTTGTAAATTGGTACTTTTGAGGAGATATGAACCTTTCGTTCAGATTTCGGACAATGTGACTAAAGAAATAATGACCCTCAGGTTACCGACTCTGGGAAAAGGGGGTATAGATTTCTCCTCAAAAGTCGCGATTCTTGCTTTGAGAAATTTGAGGAGTCTCTTCAAAATGCCGACATCTCTTCAAAAGTACCGATCTATACGTTGATATCTCTTCAAATATACCAATTCCCATAGTTATATATATGTTTGTAAATTGGTACTTTTGAGGAGATGTGAACCTTTCGTTCAGATTTCGGACAATGTGACTAAAGAAATAATGACCCTCAGGTGACCGACTCTGGGAAAAGGGGGTATAGATTTCTCCTCAAAAGTCGCGATTCTTGCTTTGAGAAATTTGAGGAGTCTCTTCAAAATGCCGACATCTCTTCAAAAGTACCGATCTATACGTTGATATCTCTTCAAATATACCAATTCCCATAGTTATATATATGTTTGTAAATTGGTACTTTTGAGGAGATGTGAACCTTTCGCTCAGAGTTCGGACAATGTGACTAAAGAATAATGACCCTCAGGTTACCAACTCTGGGAAAAGGGGGTATAGATTTCTCCTCAAAAGTCGCGATTCTTGCTTTGAGAAATTTGAGGAGTCTCTTCAAAATGCCGACATCTCTTCAAAAGTACCGATCTGTACGTTGATATCTCTTCAAATATACCAATTCCCATAGTTATGATATATATATGGGAGCGTCCAGCAGAAACGAGCCACCGAGCGCGCGCGGTGCCATTTTTCGCGTAAAAGGCGCTCTGTTTAACTCATTCATAATCGTATGCTGCGTCTTTGAAAAAAAAAACCAAGGACCCATATCGATAGATTTGTTCCTGCTCTTTTCAATGGTGCCATTGTTTTTATTGCGAAACGCTTTCTTCCGGACGAAAACTCGAGTTGAATATTGAAAGCCATTTTTCTCAAAGTATATCATGTTTTTTTTTTCAAAATACACTACACCATTGGAAAGTACAACTCTTAAGCTTCAAAACCCTATCTTGGAGAAGTTGGAGAAATAAAGGGTTTAAAAGTAACAACATGAAAAAGACAGCGCCAAGGGTCCGCGCGAGCTCCTCGCGCCCGTGCGTACGGCACGTTTAAGTGCACGCTCTATTCAATTCGCTAATAATCGTGTACCAAGTCTCTGAAAAAAGAACTAAGGACATATATCGATAGATTTTTTCCTGCTCTTTCCAATGGTGCTATTATTTTTATTCCGAAATGCACGAGAAAGTTTACGGAGAGTATCCGACAATTATATATTGACGCCCCAAGATTTATACAAACGGGCAACGGAGTATTTCAAAAATATTGAGTGCTTTTTTTTCATCAAAAGACGATTACTTAAAGGCTACAGAAAAGCTACAAAGCAGGCTAGCCTCAGCTAAGACAATACCTGGAACTCAATTGTTTCATTGTATTAAATTATTAAATGATGCCAAAAAGTTAGAACTTAAAAGATTTTCAGCGTCAGAAGAGTCTCAATTATATCCACCGATCAAAAAAGAAAAAGTACTTAAAACTCAAACAAAGAAAGAAGCGGATGTCGCAAAAAGGACAATTCTTATAAAATCAAAAAAAATGTAAAAAAATTAGAATTTAAAGGAAAAGGTAATATTGTTATGCCAGATTAAACAATATATAAGGTTATTTTAAATTTCTGTTTCACTGCTTTCAGTGCGTTCATGGATATTTTTATGTTTAATATATTATGTTTTTCAAATTTTGTTATATAAAAGAACAAAGTTCATTGTAATATTATACTAACTGTTACAACTAGATCCACAAAATTATGTCCACGCATTGGCATTGCAAGTTACAAAACATTTTATATTTACAAAAAAGAAAGGGCGAAATAGCACATCGCGTGTATTAATCCGCCCTTGAGCATAGCGTAAAAAGTTCGGGCAGCCGCTGTCTTTTTGATCTTCCTATTTTTGAACTTTTCATGTTTCAACTTAAAAATAGAATATTTTATAGTTTAAGACTTGTACTTTTGAAGAATATAATTCATTTTGAAGAAAAGACTGATATTTTATTGAAAAAATAGAGTTTAAACATTCAAATGGAATTATCAACTAGAAGGAAACATTTCGGAATAAAAATAATAGCACCATTGGAAAGAGCAGGAAAAAATCTATCGATATATGTCCTCAGTTCTTTTTTCAGAGACTTGGTACACGATTATTAGCGAATTGAATAGAGCGTACACTTAAACGAGCCGTACGCACGGGCGCGAGGGGCTCGCGCGGACCCTCGGCGCTGTCTTTTTCATGTTGTTACTTTTAAACCCTTTATTTCTCCAACTTCTCCAAGATAGGATTTTGAAGCTTAAGAGTTGTACTTTCCAATGGTGTAGTTTATTTTGAAAAAAACATGATATACTTTGAGAAAAATGGCTTTCAATATTCAACTCGAGTTTTCGTCCGGAAGAACGCGTTTCGCAATAAAAACAATGGCGCAATTGGAAAGAGCAGTAAAAAATCTATCGATATAGGTCCTTGTTTTTTTTTTCGAAGACGCAGCAGACGATTATGAGCGAGTTAAACAGAGCGCCTTTTACGCGAAAAAAGGCACCGCGCGCGCTCGGTGGCCCGTTTCTGTTGGACGCTCCCATATATATATATATCATAACTATGGAAATTGGTATATTTGAAGAGATAGCAACGTATAGATCGGTACTTTTGAAGAGATGTCGGCATTTTGAAGAGATTCCTCAAATTTCTCAAAGCAAGAATCGCGACTTTTGAGGAGAAATCTATACCCCCTTTTCCCAGAGTCGGTAACCTGAGGGTCATTATTTCTTTAGTCACGTTGTCCGAACTCTGAGCGGAAGGTTCACATCTCCTCAAAAGTACCAATTTACAAACATATATACGAGGGTCATTTGATAAGTACCTAGCCTACAAATGAAAACACCAAAATTTTACAAAAAATAAAATTTATTTTTCAATGTAGTCTCCTTTTAGTTGAATACACTTGGTTCAGCGGTGTTCCAATTTTTTTAACCCCGTTGAAAAAAATGTTTTCTCTTGGTTTGCAAAATAGGCCTCCGTGGCGGCGATTATTTCGTTATTGGAGTGGAATCTCTTCCCGGCAAGCGAATTTTTTAGGTTCGGAAACAAAAAAAAGTCGCACGGAGCCAAATCTGGAGAATACGGTGGATGGGGCAGCAGTTCGTAGCGTAATTCGACCAATTTAGCCGTGGCGAGTGCAGAAGTGTGAGCCGGTGCATTATCGTGGTGGAAAAGCACTTTCTTTTTAGACAAATGGGGCCGTTTTTCTTCTAACACGGCGTCAAATCGGCTCAATAGTTCGGCGTAGTACTGTCCTGTGACCGTTTTGCCCTTCTCCAGATAGTCAATAAAAATCACACCTTGAGAATCCCAGAAAACAGTGGCCATCACCTTTCCGGCCGACGGGACCGTCTTCGCCTTCTTCGGAGCAGGTTCACCGGGTAAGGTCCACTGTTTTGACTGCTCCTTGGTCTCTGGAGTGTAGTAGTGAATCCATATTTCGTCGACAGTCACGTAACTACGCAAAAACTCTTTTGGATTGCGATTAAACAGCTCCAAACACTGCTCTGAACTGGTCACACGGATGCGCTTGTTGTCTGCAGTCAGCAAACGCGGCACCCACCTTGCTGACAGCTTCCTCATGCCTAAAATCTCATGTAGGATATGCCACACGCGTTCTTCTGAGATGCCTACTATCGCAGCTATCTTGTGCACCTTTAATCGGCGGTCTGACAAAACGATATCGTGTATTTTTGTCACGTTCTCCTCCGTAGTGGCTGTTTTCGGAGCACCTGGGCGTGGATCATCAAAAACCGACGTACGACCATGTTGAAACTCGTTATACCAAAATTTAACGGTCGCCATCGAAGGAGAAGCATCCCCATACACTGCATCCAAGCGTTCTTTATTTTCACTGCGCGATTTCCCTTCCAAAAACAAGAATCGAATCACCGACCGATATTGTTCTTTCTCCATTTTTTCAAAAATCAACGGACACATTTGCTTTCACACGCTCTCAAAAATAAACTACAACTCCGATCCGGCTGAAATTTCGTCTGTAACCGTTTACAGGAAGATACTGCACTGTAGTGTATTTCTGGTGCGATAGTGGCACCATCTTGCGGTGAGGCTAGATACCTGTCAAATGACCCTCGTATTTATATATATATATATATATAAATATTTTTATATATATATATATATATATATATATATATATATATATATATATATATGTATAAGCATATGTGTAGTAATGTGTCGCAGGAAAAAATGTCGTTTTGAAAATTCTTTTTACGATTAGATATAACATACAGGTAAAGCTATGTTTCCGCCAGGCTATAGACGACAATACATATGCTTATATATTTGGATTTGATAATAATGTGTCGCAGGATAATGATTACATTCGTTTGAAAACATACGCGTCTGACGAAATTTTTTTTTAAAGACACAAAGAAGATAGAAAATAAAATTTTCTGGAAATATATTTAGATGAGTTGAGACTCAAAACCGTTTAAAATTTCTTGACAATATATGCTCGTTAGTTCATGATATAATAAATTAGTACAAAGTGTTGTTAATTCAAGGTACAAAATATCAAAGTAGAATTTAACAAATACAGTGTCTTGCATAGTATCCAATTCCTCTTTAACTCGTATTTTTATTTCATTAGCGTGTTCTTCTAATTTGGTTTTATAATTTTTTCACCATCTGCACTTATTAATTCGTCTGCTGTAATAATTTTGGTTCATCATAAATTAAGTCTTTACACTGATTCACTAGCGAAATAATACGTTCAAGACGACGAAATCTCTCGTCGACACACACCGCAGAACTTTTTAAACCTTCAAAAGTGCGTTTTTGCATGATGACCTCTGTAGTGTATATTTTTCTTCTTCTCGTACTCTCTTGATTTGTAAATCCTCTATCGAATATAACAGATTTTGTGCCGTACGATGTTGTGAAAATAATATCAACATCGTTGAGTTGTATTTTATCGTTTCGCTCGATGTTTCCCAGATTGTCAAATGTAATGTCTTGAAAACGATTTTGAATGCCGATCCATGTATTTGAATCTAGCTTTAATCCGTGCGTATAGTGACTATTCAAAAGCTGAATAAATGGTTTGAAACATTTGGAGTTTTTGTAGTAATATAAACCGACAATTACCTTTTTGGATACTGACTTTTAAGAAGGTATGTGGTTGTAAGAATATTGAAATTTAAAGCTTTTTCTAAACTTTTGTCTTCTGTTTCGATCATGGTTATTCTCTTCCTTCTTGCACACTTATTTTTAAACGTATCTGATCTTTGGTTGTTTTCAGTTTTTAACATAGCTTATGCCATTTTATCGGCTAAACAATCGCGAAACACTGTTGTTAAAAAATGAAAACTATCGAAAAATACGTTAACCTGGTATGTACAATACTGTGAAGAAGTTTACTTTGACACAACGCACGTTGCAGAGGTGTTTGTATCAGTTCACGCGTTCGGTTCGAGCGTTGGATGAGAACTAATCATTATCGAAATCGGCCCCCCGTCTGCATGGAGCTTATCCTGTTTACACTGTAGTGGTGGTTGTATCGATTCACGCGCTCGGTTCGCGTGTTGGATGAGAACTAATCCTTATCGAAATCGACCCCCGTCTGCACGGAGTTTATCCTAATTACTATAAGATAGATATGTATAGTGAGTGTAATCACTCTATGTTTTGAGTAAAGATCGATAATGTGTCCAACTAGGGTCGCACCAAATATTGAACTTTCCATTTATCGTTGTTCGCAGAATGTGGTTGTCGCACTGGGAAAGGAAAGGGAACACTTATACACACAGTTTATAAGTTCAATATAAATGTTCTTTATTCGCACACTTCTATCTAACTATCTACACTCTGCTTTCTTATTGCTATCTATCTATATAAATATATTAAACTCCGTGCTTACGCTACAAAGTTCAAGCGAGGACTGACGCGCACTCGCACCAAGACAGAAGGGCTCGCTGGTAAGGAGAGAGGGGCGGGAGAGACCGGGCAAGCAAACGCCCGAGTACATATACAACACTCCCTCCCGAGGAAGTTTTTCTTGCCCGCTGAGCCTCATCTATTTTTTCTGGTCTTTAGTATCTGAAATCAAATGTTCATATTAGTAAGGGACTTAAATTATAACTAATCTATATCTACATTTAGTATTTTATTAGCTAATCTATTATGCGTCTCTAGTGGTAAGGCTTTAGTAAATAGATCTGCCAGCTGATCCTTTGAAGGGATCCATTTTACTTTATCTAAGCCTCTCTCTACTCATTCTTTTACATAATGCTCTTTGACTTCTGACATGTGTCGCAATTTATTGCTAACAATTATTTTTGTGCTAGATTCTGCTGCTCTGTTATTACAGTACAGTTTCATAGGTTTGAAATCTTCTTTAACAAAAATGGTCAATAAATTATACGATATCAGTTCTTGACATGCTTCACTCATGGCCACATATTCTGCTTGGCAGGTTGATAATGCGACATAGTTTTGTTTGTGTGTCCTCCAAGCTACATGGTTACCATACAATCTGATTATTGATCCACTTGTCGTTTTGGATCCTTTGCAATCTGCAAAGCTGACATCAGAGTATGCTTCTAACTCGTCTGTTCTACCTTTGAATATGATGCCAAGTGTGGATGTGTGCTTCAGATATCTACACACGCTTTTGGCCATTCCCATTCTACTTTAGTTGGATTAACCTGGTGTCGACTAAGTACATTCACTGCATAAGTGATATCTGGTCTAACTGCGTTTGATAAATATAGCAGTGATCCAACTAATTCTCTATACCTGGCTATCTCTTTATTATTTGCCTTTTCTATCTTTTCTATGTTTCCTTCACCTTCTCTATCTCGTCTTTCTCTGTAATTAACGTAGGGATTTGGACGCTTGTAACTTCTACCCCCTCCTCTGACAAAAATTCTACCTCCTCTACCACGTCTATTATAATGTGAATTACCGCACCTTGTACTTCCAGAGCCAAAGCCAGGGCCTCCGCCTCTTCTCTTGTATGGACAGTCCTCTGCCTTGTGTCCCTCAAATTTCTTGCTGTGATAACATATCGTGTCAGGGTTCGGACACTCCTTCACATAGTGTCCTATATCCCCACAGACGTAGCACTGTTCACCTTTTCTAATTCTTGAGCTTTTAGTAGCTGCAGCTGCATCAGCTTTGGGTGTGTCCCCTGCAGCCACCATTGCTCCTCGTCTACCTGCTTCCTGTAGTAAAATAAACGTTTTTAATTTTGAACATTCAATGCTTTCTCCTTGATTGTATTTGTTCAGAAATTCAATCGTTTTAATTTAAGGAACTCCCTGCATTATTGCATTATAAAATGCATCTCTTATCTCCTTTTCTGAGAGTTTATTTTCACCTGGTATGTTGTCATGTACTCTAACTAACTCGTCAAACTTATCTATAAATTCAGAGGCATTTTGTTTATTGGGATTATATGTCAAACTATATAATTGCCTTCTGACTGCTACAGTGGTTAAATTAACTTCCCTGTTTTTAAACTCTTTCAATTTCTCCAGGATTTTAGTGGGGTCCGTCTCATCTACAATTTTACTATAGTATTCTAGTTCTATTCTATTAATAATAATGTCTCTTACATTAAATCTATCCTGTTCTAATTTCTGCTCATCTACCTTATCTATTCGTTCTTTATCTATAACATATAGTAAGTTCTTTGATCTAAGTTCTGATTTTAGATAGTCTGAAAAATGTTCAAATTTTGATTTACGACTTAACTTATATTCTCTTTTTACATTATTTTCTTTATTCTAAATTTCAAGTTTAATCGTTTCTTTTGCATTTAGTGATTCCTTATTTTTATTTGAGGTATCAAGGGCACTAGAATTCAAATTTAGTTGTACAGATCTCCTTTTGTTATTAATTTTACTTTCTAATCTATCCTTACTAATCTTATCTATAACTTCTCTATTTATTTTGGTTGAGTTTATTACATAATTCTCATCCATTTCACACTTATCATTCCATTCATTTAGCTGTGTTTCCAGCGATATCAATCGCTTGTTTATTTCACTGATGGTTTTATGCATCTGTCTAGCATTTGCCAGCATCCTTCTGTTGAGATCATCATAATTTTCGTTTGAGTCTCGGAAGAATGTACTCAACCTTTCCTTTATCTCCTTCCTTGACTCTTCTTGCCTTTTCGCCGAAGCCTCACTGATCTTTATCAACTTCTCTAGTCGATTTTTGATACCTACAAAATTCAACAAAATTTTATTACTTTTATGTATGTTATCTATTCTACTACCATCAGTGCTTTCTTCTACCCATGTTCTATTCTCGTCTAGCCTTTGTTTTGATGCCAATATGGACTCGCTAAGCTTTAATTTTGAAATATCAATTTTTAATTTTTGTACTGACTTAATGTGGGGTTTCATACCTTTAATTTCCTCTTCTATATGCTTGGTGTTGCCACTACTTTGGCCTCTCTTGTTTCTATCTCCCGTTTCTATACTTTTCTCTTCTATCTCATCTACAGCATCCTCTTACTTTTTCTAGACTGTCCTCTTCTATACTGAGCCCCTGTACTTTTAACTCTCTATCACCAGTTGCGCAACTTTCTTCTACCTCTTGTGGTTCAAGTACAGGTATGTCGGTATGCCCCATGTACCAGATTTTTCCATCGTAAATTTCCACTTCTATCGTTTCTTCAAATACTTCATTTCTTATTAACCCTTCTATAAGCACTTCTCCATGGTCCTGATCAAGGGCTGTCGGATCTATGATTATAATAATTATTTATTTGCTTGTTACACGGCACGTTAAACTTTAACGATACCATGCAACAAACGAGCTTAACGATGAGACACTGAAACATTAAGGCACACTGCAAGCCCCCGCTGCTGCAGGTATAAAGCACACAGTACCCATAACTGCAACAACAGACTGAAGACCTTCGCTTAGCGGTCCATTTTACTCACCTATCAATACTCTATCTCCTTTTATGGTAGTTACACTGACAAGCAATTTTACTCCCGTGACCCATATGGTCAGTCTCAGAGTTTCATCTTGGTACAATTTAGTCAGACCATACATCTTTCCCATAATTAGAATGGCGCTGAACAAGGCATTTTCTTCTGTAAAATTATGGTTTAGTATTAGTTTTCATATGTATATAAATTTTATGTGTATGGATTTTATATGTGTATATATATCTCCCTATATTATATAGGCGTTACTGCTATATCTGAACGCAGTCCCTCCACCGCCCTCCATCGCCCCCTCCACCGCCCTCCACCTACCGTCCCCTCCACCTCTGGACTACTACCGGACTATTGTTTTTTATGATAATCGAAAAACCATCAAAGAGAAAACTGTCACTAAATCTTTGAATTTGAACATTTAAAAAAACTCAAAAATATACTAATTATTATTAGAACCAACATAGACAATTATGTTTTCAACTATTACTACATTTGAAACAGCTTTCCACATCACCACTGAGGTACTGTTATAGGCGCGTTCAATTTTTGATTTTATTGAGCTTAGGTTTTATATATAAGAAATGATAATAATTATATTTATGATTTTGGGACATGCCGAAATCATATAGAATTACACAATAATTTTTTATATAATGAGCCTAAACACAACCATGGAATTCATCACCAGTAGCCCTAAAAACCATGGGAGTCATCCCTCCGTAATCCTCCTTGACTCCAACCTAGCCCTTCTTTCCTCCACCATGTAAGATGTGAATTAATTTTCATTACTTATTATTGTAATTTCTTTAAAATAAAAATTGTGTAAAGTTTAAAATATAATGAAAATTAATTCACATCTTTATTACATTTAATAAACAAATATTTCACATTAATATATTAAATAATTATGAAATATTTATTTATTAAGTGTAAAACAATAGTCAGATTATTTACAATATTAAACTTATGAGAAGATACAACATGTCTTATATTTTCACAAAGGGTAATATTTTAATTAAAATGATTATTGTTATAAATTCCTTGAGCTTAGGAGAAATTGAGATCATATACAAATACGGCATAAATTCTCACTCATCAAATCTTATAGTGTAAATTATAGATTAAATTACAAAAATTTCTTTCCATACAATGTTATCTATTATTAAAGAATTTTCTGAACAATTTTCAATAAATATATTGTTAGGATTTTTACATCGGGATAAAGCAACATATAACTGACCATGTGAAAATAGTGGTCGTCTAATAAAAATTCCAATAGAATCGAAACTCTGTCCTTGAGATTTATTTATTGTAATGACAAAAGCTAATACAATTGGAAATTGTTTACGGTAAAGAATAAAAGGAAATGAAGATGAATCTGCAGTATTTAATGTTATTCGTGGAATAAAAACCTCTTCACCAATTCTTTCGCCTGTAATTATTTCTGCCTTAACATTATGAGCATATAATCCAGTTATTCTTAGACGTGTACCATTACACATTCCTTGTACAATACTTATATTTCTTGCCACGGCCTGCCGTATCGACGTCGATAACTAGTAAGTTCGTGGTAGCGAACGCTAGAGGGCGCGTCAATGCAGTATTGGAGCTACATCGACGAGACGAGGAGCGAGCCGGCGCGAGAGAGCCCGGCTTCCATCTTGTTGTTACCGCTCGTGAGAGATACACGCGTGCGAGTTCGTGGATTTTGTTATCGCGAATTTCGCGAGTGGCAATGTGTTTTGTCACTCGCTCAACCTCAGTAAAGAAGTAGTGTGCTTTACTGAGGCCATTTACTCTGCCGGAAAAGCGTGACTTCACGTACTTACGTGGGAAGTACGTGAAGTATATCGAGACTGTACGGCAGGCTGATTCTACCTGCCGTACTGTGAATAAAAGTGACTTCCGCGAGCAGAAGAGCCGATCGCCTGGCGTTGCTACAGTTCGAGAGATCATGAAGAACCGAGCTACGATGCCAGATGAGTCGAGAGGATGCACGCGAGGATGCTAGGCCACCGAGCAAATTCGCCGAAGACCTAACATGGTAAGCGTGCACGCATCATCCGCGACGCGAGTAATAACGCGTAACCGCTCGTCCAGGCTCGTCGTACCTGGACAACGGTTTCGAGTAGGCGCTCTAGTGCGGAGAGAGCAAGTGTGAGGAGAAAGTGTGGACTCCGGGTTCGCACGTTATCAAGGTTGGACTCAAGGTCGAATCACCGGCTATTTCAAAGCCGGTGAGTGCGCACAACAGGTGCGCACACGTGCAATCCCGCCATCTACGCTCTCTCTCACACTTATACGTCTGTGCGTCGCGCGGCGATCGCGACCGCTCTCTCACTTCGCCGCTTTACTCGGCGAACGCGCGCGTAGGATACCGCACACGTGCGGCGTATTATGCCTCACGTGCGCGGCGTAAATTACCGCGAGCGTGACGTCAGCCTCCGAGACAGCTGACGTCTGAGATAACGTGCTGGCGCACCGTTTAGATAGGAAATACGCAAACCTAAATTCACTTCTTTTATATTACTGATCCATTACCAAACCTCAACTTCTTTTATTTAATAAACCATAGTCTTTTGTTATTAACTTTAACCGCTCGAGTTATTATTTCGCGACCTAGTAATTCCCCGCTCCCCGACGCCTCCGCGCTCGTTACGTAAGAGGATACGTTTCGTTTCATCTGAGCAGCCGGCACACGAACCAGTGACCAGGAGAGGAGTTCGAGTCACTTTGGTGAGAAATAAAGCGCGAGTCTTCGACTTGCGTGTTGCACGGTAAGTAACCAGATTAGGTTAACATTGCACGACGTTGTAGCGTCTGTTACCTAATCTGGCTATTACATCTCCGGGAGTTGAACCGAGAGATATGGAATTGAACCGCTAAGGTACGGAGGTGAAACGTGCTTTAGCCCGAAAATCCACCCCGTGACATTCTAATTAACATAACCTTAGCATTTACTTTCAATTTTAATTCATGAGGTGGAAGACCTTCTATAATATTGTTAAGGATTTCAATTGAATAATTTAAATGAATATTTTCGTCTGTTTGATCAACTCCTTTATGAGTTGCATAATCTAAACTATAATACGTATGTACTTTTTTATTCAATAATTCTAAAACTTTATTATTAATAATTTTAGTATCTTTATTATGAGCTGTTAAGATTACACGATCTATTGAAGTTTTAATATTAATGTTACTATAAATTTCTTTACAAATATTATTCGTTTTCCATTTATTTGGAATAATAAATGGATTAATTTTTCCTTCACCCAATTCTAACAATAGTGAAGCAAATTCTTTATTTTCCGAACGAATATTTTGATTTAATTTTAAAACTTTAAGAAGAGACCATAACACAGAAAATTTAACTGTTTCTTCAATTATACTATTTTTGTAACCACATTTCATAACTGGAAGAATTTGCCGAAAATCACCTCCTAAAATGATCAATTTTTTACACTATTTATTCAATTAATATAACGACATTTCATTGCTCTGAAGCAATTATAAAGAACATAAATAGTATATCCTTTACCTTTGATTCGTCTTAAGTCCGATATTTTACCCATCAAAATTTCATATTGTCAAAATTTGATAGTTTTATACTTCATTATTATAAAATTTCTCTCTGAAAATGGGGATTGGTAAGCGGAGCGAGCAGGGGGCGAAGCTCACCTAGTGTATATATATATATATATAGTATATACACTTATCGGGGTTTATGTAGCCCAAGACTGTATATTAGTACCTACAGCCCAGAGTTTCCTATGGCAAGTGACTAAAGAAATAATGGACCCTGGGGTTATAGACTCTAGGACGGGCCGCATAAACCCCTATATTTAGAAATATTATGAAGCCCGGGCTGCATAATCAAAATCGGGCTCGATAAACCCCTATATATAAAAAACGGGCTTTATAAACCCCTTTCGAGAAATGTATAATATATATATATATATATATATATATATATATATATATATATATATATATATATATATATATATATATATATATATATATATATATATACTTACGAGCCTTATTATTTGTAGACTTTTATGGATTTAAAATTTTCATTTATTGTGCACATTAAGAATCTCAAACTTTCATAAATTACTCGAGTATCCGCTTCTATCCAAATTCGTATTTATTTACCTAGTCTATAACATCTACTTGTTCCGTCTACTTATTTTTTCTTATCTACATACGTATATTTGTTTACGTGTGCTTGATCCACCGTGCGGCAACATCGACCGGTCCGCGGTCGGCTCATATACAGCGCGCTATACTATACGCACTTGTATTCGGCGACTGTATTCTATACAGAGAGCCATATAGCGCTCTCTCTCTCTCTCTCACTCATGCCATGTAGCGCAGTCGGGGCCCTCCTCACGCGCAACTACACGCCGATAGCATCTATTTACCCGCTGCTGCGCGTGCCCGTCTATATTGTCACTATATCTACTTTCTCTCTCTCTCGCGCCACGAGCTTTCCAGCTTCGCTGGCTAGCGCTGCCTCTTTTGTCGCGATCCCTCTCCCCCGCTCTCCTCATCTATCATGGCGGGTCGACCTTTGCAGCGAGACGAAGGGGGTAAGAGGCTCCCCGGCTTTTCCGCCGCCAATTTTAGCAGCCTGTGCGCTCATGACGGTGTCCCGCAGCAACGTGTTGCTCGCCGATGCCGATTCCGCGAATCGTCCAACCGCCACACGAATTCTCAAGTTGTTTGGGAATTCAGCTAATTTGAATTCCCGCGGTTAATCTCAACTCGGCTCGACTCACTGTGCAGCCACGGCGCGGCAGCACCTCGCGGCGTCTCGGTGGAACAGCTGAGACGCTACACTGACTAATGAGGTATATGCGCGATATCTCGGTCTTTCTCGCTCTCTCACATGCAAATGTGAGATAGGTGTTAATTTGAGTCGCGAAGTGACAAACTAAAGACCGAGAAGAAGAAAGTCGTTCATGGCCTCTCTCTCTGCTATCGGATCGCCACTAGGTAACACAAACGCTTCAGCTACTGCAATCAACCGGATTCACTTACCACGATTCACTGGTTCACTCCTTTTGGCTCACTCTTTTTGGCTCACTCACTTCTACTCAATTTCGGTCAGCTCAGCACAGGCGCAACTGAACGTGAAATATCTGCAACGTTAGACCTTCGCATCTGCAACATTACCGCTGGAGCAACTTACCATTGCCGCATAACTGCAGTGCACGTGCACAGGTAATCTCAAACTTACACAGCTATACTCAACGCACGTGCGCTGACTCAGAAAGTGCTTCATGCTCTGACCAGGCGGCAATTTCTCACGCACGATTAGATAAATCATATCTAATCCTGCTCATTCAATTAACGTCCACAATTAATTCAATAATACTTAATTGTGGACTTTGCATTAGCAGAGGAAAATTCATAGTTCGGCACATCTCATAATTTGGAACTACTCAGCAGAGGAAAATTCATAATCACGGCCTTCTCATCACTGAATCTTCTCATCGCTGAATCGTCTTCTCTGCAGTGCGCGTGCAAGAGGTAACCTCACTTCATACAACATACACAGATACTCAGCACGTGGAATCGGCGGACATTCTCACACACAATTATTTCAATAACATCTAATTGTGTCACTCAACAATAAACCTAATTAAATCAATAATATTTAATTATGTATTTCTCACAAGCAGCAACATCAACCATTCACAGCAGCGATAAGAAGAAACTCACATATACAACTCATAGTAATTACATTACTACTCATACTTATTAGTGAAAAACTCAATCTTTGGAAAAACTCAATTAGTTACACAGGTTAGTCTCCCTTTCGAAGGGACTATATTATGCACCATTTCTCACACACACAAGCTTTAGTATTGTAACACATAACATCAATTAACTTCTGCGACTATTGTAAATGAATCCTTTATTATATTGTTCAATTTTGTAAAACCATTATATCAATTTGTAATATATTGTACAGTTTAAAGTTATCGTGTCAGACTCAAAATTTATTTCTACACCCACAGCATGTTACTCATTTAAAATTATGGCATTCTCAAACATTTTGTATACATGCTGTCGTGTGAATCGAGCCAGTGAATAAATACTCATTCCTGAAAAACTCAACAGATTTCACCATGTCAAACTCAACCAAGGATGACCTCAAGGACTTGGAGAAACAAGCACACGCTTCCGCTTCTGACAAGAAGGATGACATCCAGCAGGGGAAGGAGGATAATGCGACTCCAAGCAGGACTTTGAAGCCTTTCTCTTCGAACGAGCTCGTGTATTGGAGATTGCTTCAGATGCATCAGGCGGATCTCATAAACAATCAGTGTCTCCACGCTCAAAACCAATCAAGGCGTATCACTCAATCACTTCTAGTCCAACTCAACGAAACCAGCCAGACTCGCAGAAGGTTACACACTCAAGTCGGATCTCTCAGTACATATGTTCATATTGCAGGGCTCCTCACTGTATTGTAGTTTGCCCAACCTTCAAACTGCTCAGTGAACAAGAGAGAAGGAAATTTGTAACGGAAAAGCCATTAAGCTTCAACTGTCTTGGGCTCCACTCAGCAAGATATTGCAAATCGCAGTACACGTGTAAAACCTGCAATGGAAACCATCATACTATGATTTATGTGGCACGAGACGCAGAAAAACAAACCTTATGGCAACGCAGGAAGCGGCTCAACTCAATAATAGGATAACGGCGCATTCATCTTGTCACACGGCCAAACTCAACGGCCAAACTCACCTTCTCAAGCAACGTTATTAGTAACTGCATTGGCATGGTATGATTCATCGGTGACTTCTCACAAAACTCAGAATACTCATAGGCTCAGGCTCTGAAGTCTCATTCATCTCCAAGAATACGGTTGAATTTTTCAAAATTAAACGGCAACACTCATCTGTACCTATTCATGGAATTGGAGGCACGCACTTAACTCACACAGTCGGAAACGTTCAAATAGACTTACGGCTCATCCACAAAAATCTCAAGGTTAGGATCACTGCTCACATTATACGCCAAGTCTCATCAACTCTGACATCAGAGAAATGTGAGCAGCTCACGTGGAGCCATACGCAGAGATTACGCTTGGCAGATCCTACTTTTTGGAAAACTCAACCCGTGGATGCCCTCATCAGTGCTGACTATTATGGTCAAATGGTCAAACCTAGCCTCATCAAGGGCAGTGTGATAGAACCTATCGCAGAATCATCAATTTTGGTTGGTCATTACTCAAAACATTGAAATCAGATGTTCAACGGAAAACAGTATATCAAGATCGGATTGAACTCAACGAAGAAACTCTTCACTACATGTGGATGTACGTGTACACACCTGTGTGGACGTACAGATTCAGCGCTGCCTTAGCAGTTAACTCAGTCTAAGCCTCACAGGAGTTCTACAGGAACATCTCAACCGAGAGTGATACATTTAATATGCATCTATCATCACACTTGCACCTATTGGACGTGAACTCATTCACTCTATTGTGGCGTTGATATTATTCGATTCAACGAGATACAGAGATGTAATTTTGCTATAATTACAATGTGCGTTACGTGTTTGGGATTTTATGCAGCAATACTGCACATCAACCATAGGTGCAAGATGAAGGAACTCTCACTATATATGGATCATATTCAAAATTACTCAACTATTGGATTTTGGCGCAACCATCAACACTTGAAGGGACTATATTATGCACCATTTCTCACACACACAAGCTTTAGTATTGTAACACCTAACATCAATTAACTTCTGCGACTATTGTAAATTAATCCTTTTATTATATTGTTCAATTTTGTAAAACCATTATATCAATTTGTAATATATTGTACAGTTTAAAGTTATCGTGTCAGACTCAAAATTTATTTCTACACCCACAGCATATTACTCATTTAAAATTATGGCATTCTCAAACACAAGCACACTTCACGTTTCACTTTATTCGCATGCTTAGTTCAATCGACATTCAGTCAATTTTACTCTCAAAACGCCTATTTATCTTTGAGAATTATACCGGCCGAATGTAATCCCCACAATACCGTTTTTCATTCTAAATTTCTATTTTAAATTTTCACTATCATGCAATGCCGCGCCACATCTATCGAATTCAATTTCCCGTCTATTTACTCACTATGACTTTAGTCCACGATTTTCCAGCGCAAACTTTCTACAGAGTGATTTCACTCCCGTGCACGGTTTTATTCAAAAACTTTTACCTTTTGTAAACATGTATGAAGGCTCCGTTTCCAGTCCTTGAGCACCCCTGACCGCCTGGCCTTCCATCCTTACTCCTGGCGCCGACTTCTTCCCACAGAAAAGCTGGTTAGGGTCTGGGCCCATAACCTGTTCGCAGAATGTGGTTGTCGCAGTGGGAAAGGAAAGGGAACACTTATACACACAGTTTATAAGTTCAATATAAATGTTCTTTATTCGCACACTTCTATCTAACTATATACACTCTGCATTCTTATTGCTATCTATCTATATAAATATATCAAACTCCTTGCTTGCACTGAAACGTTCAAGCGAGGACTGACGCGCGCTCGCTCGCGCTCGCACCAAGACAGAAGGGCTCGCTGGTAAGGAGAGAGGGGCGGGAGAGACCGGGCAAGCAAACGCCTGAGTACATATACAACAATCGTTTTACCTTGTTCTTACCTATAGAATAGATTTCTTCGACTATTCCGATATGAAAAAGGGAAACTTAAAGATGAGTGGGGCGAGTCTACGTTCATAAGCGATAGGAGATGGGATTTTACCGTGTTCTTACTAGCAGAATAGATTTCATCGACTATTTCGATACGAAAATGGAAACTTAAAGAAAAGTGGAGAGTTTGTGTTTAAAAGCGCTAGGAGGGCGGTGAAGAGAACTATTTTCATTTCGAGTTTCTCACTGTGTGGGTATATCGCTGTTCAAGTTCATTTATGATGAAAAATCTTGCTAGTGTGGTTTCACGGTGCGCGAGTTTTGCCCGTATCGGTCAAGAGTGAGCCCGCAGAAAATATACTGACGAGTGGATCACGTCCATCGAGTTCTTAACACATAACAAATTGATACGCGAGTTAACCACCATTTTTTAATAATATAAGTGCGTTCTAGGCAGCGACACTTTACGAGATGTGTTTAACTGATTGCGAAGAAGCAGTACTAGTCGCTGGTGACGTAATTGTCAACACCCCCGGTGCTAAGGAAAATTATATGGTGTGTTTTATGAAACACTATTTCAATATATGTAAGTACTCAGAGTAATTTTTTCTTTTAATTTGAAATGTTCGTGCCATGTCCTCATTTTGTATTTATTTTTTAATAAATGTTTTATTTTCAGTATATTCGATGCTACATCGCGATGATAGAGAAGCGCGAATGCGAAATTGAAAAATTTCAAAAATATTTGAAAAAATCTGACATTAGAATCGTTGTTTTCGATGGTCAAAGTTTCGGTACAGGTGTAGAACCATTATATGACGGTGGTGTCAATATGGAAAGTAAATATACGATATATATATACATATATATTACTATACTATATAGTTGTAAGCTGAATTGAGTCGCTAACCCTCCGCATCCCTCCGCGTCCCTCCGCGTGTCCCTCCGCGTCCCTCCGCGTCCCTCCGCAAAGTGCCCTCCACAAAATAACGTAAACTTCACTGTTTTTTTGCGTTATTTGGGGTCTACATTGTCCCTCCGCATGTCCCTCCGCGTCCCTCCGCGTCCCTCCGCGTCCCTCCGTATACCTCCGCATCCCTCCGCGTCCCTCCATGTCCCTTTGCGTCCCTCCGCGTCCGGCCGCATTGTCCCTCCGCATTGTCCCTCTAATGACAACTATCTGTGATGCAGAAGACACTTCTGTCGACAACTTTTGCATCGCTCCGTTGTCAGTTCTTCACCTCGATACACAAATAACAGGCTGCTTTCTGAAAACAAACTATGCCACCCTACTCCTGCCATCAGCGTAAGAAGCGCGTTCGCGCATTTATTATAATGCGCGCCTTTTCTCCGCAACTAACGAGACCAATTAATTAATTACAATTAATTACAGAGCAACTTTTTGAAATGAAACTTCTTAATTATTTTAATCAAGGATAACGCCAAACTCATGCGAGCGCAGCGCGGCGTATGCGCATTCATTTGACAGTTCAATTACAAGTCGAACGCTGTCCGTATTTTTTCTTCCCAAAGAAAAGTACAGCAACTGCAAACAGAGCATGAGAAAACGGCGAGAGACGGATTGAGTACCTTCGTTAGTTCTTTATCTCCCCCTCTCTCTATCTCTTCTTCTCTCTCTTTCTCTTATATACATATAGTGTAGGGGAGACGTTGCCGAGCTCGTTCTCGAGCATCTCGCGTCATCATCCTTTTCTACGTTAAAAGTAGATAAACAGAAATGTAGTAAAAATAAAAATTTAGCGTATGAATCATATTTTGGTAATATGAGTTGAGTATGTAAATTTTGTTCGGCAGTATATTGGAAAGAAGAAAATAATAAATCAATTTGTTGTACTAAGGGTAAAATAATTTTGTCTCCGCTAAGTATATATAATAAAATACTAAAGAATCTATTATTATATGATAATAATTTTCGAACTTCAATCAGATATTATAATAACTTATTTTGCTTTGCTACATTTAGTGCAAACGTAAAATACGAAAAGAAAAAAGTTATTTATAATTTAAAAATTCAAGGACAAGTTTGTCATATAACGCCAAATACTTTATTACCAAAAAAAAGCAGAACCTTCATGTGGTCAATTATATATATATGATGACAATACTGCAATTGAAATGAAAATAAAGAGTCATAAAGATTTAACTCAAAAACATTTAAAATTATTGACTGAAGTTTTAAATAGTAATCCTTATGCTAAACAGTATAAATATTTACACGAAATAACTAATACAGAGAAACTTTCAAATTATAAATTATATTTTGTTCGTAAGAATAATAATCAAAAACATAATTATACTAAACCATTAACGTCGGAATGTGCAGCTATAATTATTTCCAAATCAGGAATCCCTCATAATTATGATCTATGCGTTTATCCGAAAAATAGTTCTAATGAAAACGAATACACATTTAAGTAAATTATCACATCATGTTGACCCAATGGTATTTCCATTATTTTTTCCTTCAGGAGATTTAGGCTGGAGTATTGGTTATACTAAAAAACCATATGATTCAAAAGAAAATCTTCTAACAATATTATAGCACTATTCTTATAGATTAGCTTACAACCAAATTCAGAAAATTTCAATCCACTTTTATTTGGAGGGAGACTAACCCAACAATTCTTTTTACATGCCTATATTATGATAGAAAACAATAGAATGAATTATTTTAGGCAGAAACAAAAATAATTACGTACTGAATGTTATCAAGGATTGAGGGATCATGTTATAAATAATGCCTTAAATATATCAGAAAATTTTCAAAATAAAGAAAGACTAGGAATCATTTTTGCACTACCAGCAACTTATATAGGTAGTCCTAGATATATGCAGCAACATTATCAAGATGCAATGGCAATAATAAGAAATATTGGTCGACCTGATTTATTTATAACTATGACGTGTAATCCTAAGTGGAACGAATTCAAAAATGTATTAACGACATTTTCTATCGGAACTACGCCCAATAATACACCAAATATTACAGTTAGATTATTTTATACAAAATTTAAGTGTTTACTTAATGATATAGAAAACCATCAAATTTTTGGAAATGCTTTAGTTTATATGTATACTATTGAATTTCAGAAAAGAGGATTACCGCATGCACATCTTGTAGTAACATTAGAACATAAAAATAAGTTAATGACATAAGAAGCTATTAATAAACACATTTCTGCTGAGATACCTTCTAATAATGATAAAAAATTACAAAAATTAGTTATAAAACATATGTTACATGGACCACGTAGTGAAAATTCTCCGTGCTACGATAAATGTAAAGACGTTTGTAAAAAAAATTTTCCTAAACCTTTTCAATCGTCAACAACATTTAAAAAAATGGTTATCCTCAATATAAACGAACAAATAATTCTTCTGATAATTACACATATCGACTTAAAAGAAGTAAAAAAATTATTCCAACAGATAATTTAATGGTAGTTCCTTACAATAAATTTTTAGTAGAAAAATATAAATGTTATATTAATGTTGAATATTGTGCTTCAATTCAAAGCATCAAATACATTTTTGATTATATACATAAAGGTAGTGATAGAGCTTTTTGTACATTAAAAAGAATGATGACAAAAGAAATGGAATATATGATGAAATTACTGAATATATTGATGGCCGGTACTTGAGCCCAATGGAAGCAGCATGGCGGTTACAAAAATTTCCCTTATGTGGAAGGAGTCATACTGTTATCCGTTTAGCAGTTCATACAGAAAATCAACAAAAAATTGTTTTTGAAGAAAATTATGAAATAGATGCTCTTGATAATTGGAAAACAACTTTAACAGCGTGGTTTGACTTGAATAAAAATGATAAATTTGCAAATAATATAAAATACGTTAATATACCGCATTATTATATATTTAACACAAAAAAAGTTTGGGTAAAACGTGAACGTGAATAAAAACATTATGCTATTGGACGTTTAAATATAGTATCTCCAAAAGATTCTGAAAGATTCGCTTTAAAATTAATATTAAGTCGTATAAAAGGCGCTACTTCCTTTAAAGAATTACGTACTGTAACGGCCTGCGCGTGTACGTGCGCGGGTATGCGTGTATCGGTGTGCGCGAACGAGACATGAGGCGAGTCTTGGCACACCGCGTCGGCACGCACTGAAACCCCAATAGTAAATATCTCTCAACCTTGCGCGAAGGAAAGGGCCGAGAGATGCTCGCGCGTGCCGACGAAGCAGCAGGCAGGGAGTATCGTTTCGGCCACAGCCCGAGGGAGTATTGCCTGTCCCCGTACGCGCGTGAGTGATCCCCCTTGCAGAGAGTGAGTGAGTAAGAGGAGAGAGAGAGAGAGAAGCGCGCGGGCGTGTCGCGCGTTGCACCAGAGCTGTGCGTCCATGCAAGAGTGCACGAGCGAGAGATAGAGGGAGAGAGACACCGCCGGCAGCCAGGGCAGCGGCGAGAGAGAGAGAGAGAGAAGAGGGAACGCCGCCGGCAGCCAACGCTGCGGAGCGAGAGAGAAAGAGCGAGAGAGGACCGAGATATTCGGCGACGGGCTCTCCGCGACTTCGTCCACGCTACGTCGTAGGTTGCTGCGAGGTAAGTCCTGGCCAGGCGCTAGCGTGCTCTCCCCGCGGACGATCGGCGTCCGGAGAGCGACCACCGTGCGAGCGTGCGAGGCTCACCGACGCGCGCGTGTGTGTGTCGATCGCGTGGGGCGATCGACCAACGTCGGTGCGTGCCGCTTTTGCGAGTGCGTGCGTGCGACCGCAATCACACGTACATAGAGTGCGGGCGCACCACCCGAACCGGCGCGTGCACTGTGTGCGCGCCGAGTGTACTGAAGTTATTACGCCCGAGGGGCAATAAAATTACAGTCTTCTTTGTAGATCCGAGTACGCGTGTGATTGACGCGCCCTTCCCTGTCCTTTTCCAAGTCGGCGGCGCGGCGGTATAGAATACCGCCGGCCTCCGCGGGCGCGGGTACGCAGTACTCGCGCGTTCCTGAGCAGCCGAGGAAGCACGCACGAGAGAGAGAGAGAGCGCGACCGCGATGTCGCGCGTTGTAACGCCGATAGGTACGGCTGCCGACGAAGGCAGCCGACGCACACTGGGGCCGGAAGGTTCAAAACCACCTAGAGGTCATAATTCTCAACCGAATTTGAAAATTTAAAAACAGGAACTTTTGTGACAAAATACCGAAGACCGCTACGAAGCCTAATTTTGAATATATGAACCTATAAACCTAAGTTATAACCTATAACCCCAATATTTACACTTGTGATTCTCAAAAATGCTATAAAACTTCAATTTATAAGTCCTTGACACATGCTCTCTTAGCCTTGATTCATAAATGCTTGCACCCATAAACCCTTGCACCCGTAATCCCATGCACCCATAAGCCCATGCACCTGTAAACCCATGCACCCATAAACCCATGCATCCATAAATCCATGCACCCATAAACCCATTCATCCATAAATCCATGCACCCATAACCCATGCATCCATAAATCCATGCACCCATAAACCCTTGCACCCGTAATCCCATACACCCATAGCCCATGCACCTGTAAACCTATGCACCCATAAAATTGAAAATGCTATATCTGTGAGTAAAATTGGTCTACAGATTAAGTCTTGGGCCATTCTGTCAGAAATAGTGTTTATTTTTAGGATATACATTGTATGTGGTTTAAATAACATTTTTCTCTTTTTTATAGGTGATTTTGGCCTCAGAAGCCACTAGGTGTAAGACCCCCTTAAGACTTATGAGGTTAGGGCTTATAGGTTTAGAGTTTATGAGTGCATGGCTTACTGGATCAAAGGTCAAGAGTTCACGAGTAAAGGGCTTACAAATTAAAGGTTTATCGTATTTTTGGGATTTGCAGGTCAAAAATTGAATTGATTGGTTGATGTGATAGAATTATATGACTCCTTAGATTTATAGGTTAATTTTTTGGAAAAGCAGGCTTCGTAGGGCTCTTCGATATTTGATAACGAATGTTCCTAAGCAAAAATTTTGAGATTCCGTTGAGAATTGCGACCTCTAGGTGGTTTTGAACCAAAAAAATCCGTATGGCCCCAGTGTGCGACGGCGAGCGACGGCGCGCCGGCGAGAGTGAGGAGATTTCGCCGAGGGTTGGCACGAGCGAGTGCTCGCGTCTGTCAATTTCTGCGCCGTTCATCGGCAAATCCGGTTCGGGAATTTACGGCACTGAGGGGAAAACTTGCTCCGTTACAACTGGCGCCCTTGACGTGTGGAAACACAAATACCTGCCACCGACGAGCGTGCGGGAAATAGATTGGGAAAGTTTTGATTTTTCTTCTTGTTTTTTTTTTTTTAAAATTCAAGATTGATGGAACCAAATTAGTTTTTCTACGGATCGTAGAACCGGGTGGTGCTAATAATCGCGGCGCGTCGCGCAATAACTACGAGTGTAAGCGTGTGTGTGCGCGAGCAATAAATATTGCCTTGTTTGGGGAAAGATCAGCATATGAGAGCTGAGAATAAAGCAAATATTGACGGTACGACGAGAGTTGAACTTTCACTTTCCCTTCCTTTTGTCGCGGTAGTTAATAGAATAACTAGCGAATTAAGGGATTAATTAAATATTAATTAAATAACCCAGATAAAGAACCGATAAATAAAATAAAATTAAAAAAAGAAAAGATTTACTAATAACCTGTTTTTTTTCACGTTACTTTACAATTAAAATTTTTTTTTTCTTCTTTTTTTGTTTCTTTTTCGGATTTCAGCGGTTTTTCGTTTTTTTTAACTCCTTTTCTGCGATCTTTGCCGAAGAGAATAAAAGCGACGAAAGGTAGCGGTTCGTCGTCTCTCAGCGGTGGTAGAGAGATTGTGAGCCACAGCTCAGAGTCGAACTGGTATATACACACACACACGCACTTGATCGGAGTATACCTGATAGGGGAAAAATTACTTTGTATATTTCTTTCTTTTTTTTTGTTTTTTGTATTTTTGGTGCGCCCATTCGACACGCGAGCGTTTGGTTTAGCCGCGCACAGGTATACTCCGGGAGAGGTTGTTATAAACTAACTCAACGATGGGAGAGTTCGCAGCCAAAGCGATTGATAATTGGTGCAGATGCCTCACCAAGGGCGAGACACTGCGCTACATGCAAGCGCTCGGACTGAAGAGAAGCGGCGGAACGTTCCTGAAGCTAGAGCGCATCAGTAAGTGGCTGCCAGGCGACTACGATCCAGAGGATTTTGAAGGTGTAGCCGCCGCTGACGAGCATTCCGCGTGGGTGGAATGCGCAAATGCTCGCCACACGTTCCTGGATCGAACGTCCGGCTCGGAACACGACATATCGTGGTTAAACTCCGCGTCGGACGAGCCGCATCCGCTCGAGGTATTAAAAACGGACGAGGTGGTCCAGAAAAACCTCGAGCGCAGTCGCGAATGGGCAGCTCACGCAACCACAGTTGACAGCGAAGAGGAAACGACGTGCCAGGGTAACACCACCAACAATGAGGCGGAAAAGAGCGAGCAAGCCACGGCCGATAACAGGCCGGCAATGTTCGAGATGTCGATAGCAGACGGCACGACGCTGTAGATCCCAACCGACTGGGTCGTATACATGGACGCGGTCGATAAGAAACTTCGGTAGATCGAAGAATCGACGCGAATCATGGCGGCCAGTCAAACCCACCAGCCGGACGCAAACAGCACTCGGCGAGAGAGTGTCGAGGTGATGCGACGAGTAACCTTCAACGACATCACGCCGGCCGGCCAAAATCGGGAAAATCCGCGAGTTGAGACGCAGTTGTGAGGCCTGTCCTCTCGGCTAGACATCGTCGGACGGGGGCTGCCGACCCCGATACAGCAGCCCACTTCGAGGCCACGACAGTCCCCGGCGGATGAGAGGCCGCCGCCACCCATTACCCCGCTGTCGCGCCGAACCGGGTTCGGCGGCGCCTGCAGGGGGGGTGGTTCACAGAGCCAGCCAATGGAACCGGCTGACTCTGAGATACGGCGCGAACCAACAGGAAGGTCGATACCAGGGCCGTTCAAAGAATTGAACCACCCGACAGGCGGCGGACTTCGAGATGTCGGCCAAGTACTGCGCCGATGGGGATTCAAGCTCGCTGGCGATCGTGGCGAAAGCATCGACACCTTCCTCGAGCGAGTCGAGGAAAATTGGGAACTCGCCAAGCTTACGGAAGGGGAAATACTGAGTGCCCTCCCGGAGCTGTTCGTCGGTGTAGCCGGTACCTGGGTGCGATCCAACAGGACGAGCTGGATCACCTGGGAGGAATTCTGTCGCCGGATACGGCGATGGTGCGGCATGACGGACCGTGTACAGCAACGGCTGAGGTACGAGGTCGCTTTGAGAACGCAAGGACCAAAAGAGTCTGTTCGCGACTATGTCACGTGCTTCGAAGCGATGATGCGGAAGATGGAGCCATTACCAATGCTCGACTTCAAGCTGGGGACGCTACACCGGAACATTAAGCCGCGACTGCAGCAGCTCATTCGACGAAGCGACTTCGAAGACATTGAGACATTGCTGGATTTAGCAATGGAGACGGAGCTTGCAGTGGACGCGGAAAAGTCCTTCAAGCTTCCGCCGCCGCCGGAATCGTGCGTGTACGCGTAGTGGGCGTACAAACCCCGCAAACCAGCTCAGCCGAAGGTGAAGGCCGCGGCGGTAGAGACAAAGCTGCCGCCGACCCCGCCGCCACCGAAAACGCCGACGATGGAAGGAACGAGGGGATGCAACGAATGCAACCGAGGCAACCGCCCCCTCCTCCACCTGCACCCCCTTCGCCGCGGAACCGGAGCGGAGAGAAAGGGGCACGGAGAAGGAAGAGTAGCTCCAAACGCTCCAGCAGGAGGACGAGTAGAATGCGCAAGAAATCCAGCTCCAGCAGCGATTCGAGCGAAGAAGACCGAGCCAAAAGGTCGCCAGGGAGGACAGGCGAACCGAGCGCACCGGCACCGGGAGCATTCAGCTGTTCTGGATGCGGCGCTCCCGGCGTAATTCGCTGAAATTGCCCGAAGTGCGCGGGAAACGTACCGCATGCGAAGTAAGCGGGGTTTCTGCTTCGTCTGCCGAAGTCCCCGCACTAAATCCGGACGCCGCAGCCGGGCAAATAACGGCTGAGCCGGCAGCCGAGCACGGGCAGGAATCGCGGTGGTAGCTACAGGTGGCGATCGGAAGTGACAGACTCCGCGCTCTCTACGATACTGGAGCTTCACGCACTGTAATGGGAGCGGTAGGACTGCAGCTCGCCTCCGCGTTAAGGCGACCATTAATGCCGAACTACGGTCGTCGCGTGAAAGTCGTCGGAGGACAGACAGCGACGATCGCCGGTTACGTCGAGCTGCCATTCGAGGTAGCTGGTGAAAAGCGAGACATTCGGGTAGCGGTGCTTCCGGATGACAAAGTGGATTGCTACTTAGGCGCAAACTTCGTCAGAGCCTTCGGTACAATCCACGACCCCATCAACAACCAGTTGATCGTGAGCGCGGCGGATAAGCGCGTAGACTTGGAGGTCGCGGGAGTCTCATCCGTCGAGGCGCTCGAGGTATCGTCGATCGATCTCGAAGACGTCTCAGAAGGACAGCGCCAGGAGATGGCGGAGATGGTCGACCGAATTCTCGGTGGAGAGGACCAAGCTCTCGGCCGTACTACGTGGGTGAGCCACCACATTGAAGTGGGGAGTGCACGCCCCGTGAAGCAGCGTTATTACCCGGTGTCTAAGAAGCTCGAAGAAGATATGCACCGCCAGGTGACCAGATTCTCGAATCAGGTGTAATCGAGCCTTCTACGAGCGCGTGGTCGTGCCCCGTCGTTATGATACGGAAAAGCAACGACAAGTATCGTTTCTGCATCGATTTCCGTAAACTGAACGCGGAGTCGAAGGCAGACGCGTACCCGCTGCCATACATGGACGCGATATTGCGAAAGCTGCAGAGCGCAAAATATATCTCGACGCTCGACCTAAGTTCGGCCTACCACCAAATCCCGCTGACGCCTGAATCGAAGGAGCTGACGGCATTCACAGTGCCCGGATTGGGCCTGTATCAGTTCACGAGGATGCCATACGGCCTGTCTCAGGCCGGAGCGACGTTTCAACGCCTGGTGGACAAAGTCAACGGCCCCGAGCTCGAGCCGTATGCCTTCTCGTACCTCGATGATATCATCATCGCGACAGAGACGTATCAGGAGCATTTGAAATGGCTCGAGCACGTGCTGAAGCGCGTTAAAGAGGCCGGATTGACGATCAACCGTGAGAAGAGTGTGTTTGGAAAGACTGAAGTCAAATACCTCGGTGTGCTCGTCAACCGCGACGGATTCCAGCCGGATCCTGATAAGATCGAGCCGATGATAAACTTTCCGGTACCAAAGAACTTGAAGCAACTGCGCCGCTTCATGGGAATGGCATCTTGGTACCGAAAGTTCTTGAAAGACTTTGCCACGATAGCCGAACCGCTCACGGCGCTAACGAAGAAGGATCGACGATACGAATGGGGCGACGCGCAGCAAGAAGCTTTCGAGAAAATAAAAGCCCTAGTATCCTCGGCTCCTGTCCTCGCCAGACCCTCGTTCGATGTTCAGTTCGTCGTGCAGACAGACGCGAGCAACACGGGCATCGGTGCGGTGCTGTTGCAAGTAATCGAGGGACAGGAACAGGTCCTCGAATTCGCCAGCCGAACACTTTAGCCAGCGGAGCGCAATTACAGTGTCACGGAGCGCGAATGCCTAGCGGTGATCTGGGCGATCAAGAAGTTTCGCCCGTACATCGAAGGATATCACTTCTTGGTGGTGACAGACCATAGCAGCTTGCGATGGCTGCGCAGCCTACACAGCCCCACCGGAAGACAGTCAAGGTGGTCCCTCGAGTTGCAGGGACACTCCTTCGAGGTGGAACGTCGAACGGGCGCGCTGAACCACGTGCCTGACGCGCTTTCACGCATGTACGAAGAGGAAGACGACCTTGAAGTATACGCGAGCACGTGGTCCGACGGTATCAAGGATGAGTGGTACCAGTCTTGGCTGGACGAAGTGACGCGCGACCCCTCAACCCGTCCCAGGTGGAAAGTGGTAGGGGGTCGATTATTCTACTTTCTCGCGGATGAGATAGTAGAAGCGGCGGTCGCCGACGACGAGGCATGGAAACTCGTCGTACCCCAGGAGCATCGTCGCGAAGTGCTCCGCGAATCGCACGATGATCCGACCGCAGGGCACCAAGGTCGAAAAAAAACATACGAGCTCGCCGTCAGGTTATATTACTGGCCGAAGATGTATCACGCAGTGAGGATGTACGTGAAACAATGCCAAGTGTGCCAGCAGATGAAAGCGGAGCAAAGACCGCCTGCAGGTCTGATGGGACAGGGAGTTATCGACTGGTCGTGGCAGTAGTTGCCGGGAATATAACCGGCCCGTTCGTGAAGAGTAAGCTCGGGCACGAGTATATCTTGGTGTTCCAAGACCTCTTTACTCGCTGGGTGGAGTGAGTGCCCATACGTAAAGCGAATGCGAAGACCATCCTAAAAGAGTTCAAGGAGAGAGTGATTCTTCGGTTCGTCATTCCGGAGGTATTCTTGTCCGACAACGGCTCAGAATTCAAAAATAAAGCCGTGGACGAATACCTCGCCGACATCGATCACTCGACTACCCCGCCATATCACCCTCAGGCGAACCCTGCGGAGAGGGTAAATCGAACGTTATCTCTTACGGAATCTCACGCCGAGTGGGATCAGAAACTGCCGGAGCTGATGTTCTCGTTGAACAACTCCGTGCACGCTTCGACCGACGTGAGCCCAGCCGCCCTCAATTACGGCAGACAGCCGCTCCCCCCAGCGACAGCTCGCCGCGAGCAAGAGCGCGAGGCCCTTGAACAACGAGAGCGCGAGGCCGTGGATACGTGGGCGGAACACCTGCAAGATATGGAGATTCTGCGAAAGAGGGCTGCCGCACGAACTGCCGACGAGCACCGGCGACAAGTGGCATACTACAACACGCGTCGGAGAGAGATATCCTACGGAATAGGAGACCTCGTCTTGAAAAGGAACAGAGTCCTTTCCTCGGCAGCGCAAGGAATATCGGCGAAGTTAGCGCCGAAGTACGCCGGTCCACTGAAGGTGACCGAGATAACCGGCTCCAATACGGTAAGAGTAATAGACGAGAAGGACGCAAGCGAAGAGATCCTGCAACGGTGGAGATCCTGCGCCGGCCGAGGGAGGCCATCGACACCCCCGTGGGAAAGAACGCTCCCGCGGTTGGGGACGGCCAGACCGGCCAGGCAGACCAGATGGCCGAAGGCCGAGGACCGGAGGCCCCCGAAGCCCCAGCAACGAGCGCAGCCGAGCCCATCGCGCCGTCATCGATGATGGCATGCTGGGCCTCATTAGAGCTCCTTCTGGAGAGGGTGCGCGTCGCTAGCCGTCAGGCCTGGGCGGCAGAAGGAGAGGCGCTACAGGCCTGGAACCTGTTCGTCGCCTAGACGCCGCACGGCCGAGAACTCGCCGGGCCCTGGGCGGCCCGCCTTCAAGGCCTACTGGAAGAGCGGCAGCTCATCTCCGGGACCCGGCGCGTCAGGAGGGAGCGCCGAGAGACCGAAGAGGCGGCGGTCCGAGCTCGCGAAGAGATCCGGGCCGCCGAGCGAGACGCCTTGCTCGCCAAGAAGAGGGGTGAGGCAGCAGAGGAGCGGCGAAAGGAGGCCGTCCGCCGTGCCAGAGAGGCGACGATCGCCGTGGTGACGGCTGCGGCGTTGCGGCAGGCCCCTCCGCCGACACTCCAACACCCGCATGCCGTGCAAGAAAGGGGCAGCGCTGCTCCGGCGATGGGAGGCTCCCGTAGCCGCTGCTACTACTGCGGGCGACCCGGCGTTTCGACGGATACGAAGTGCCCGAACGTCGCCCGACACGATAGATCCCGGCCGTGGTTCCACAACCGGGAGTAGCCACGGCCGAAACCCCCGTCAACCCGGATGTAAGCCCCCTCTTCGGGGAACAATAAAGAGAGGGGTTAGCCCCGCATTATTTTGTTAAGCGAATTGTTTTTTTTCCTCTTGCGCAATACCTCCCCTCTTTCAGGAGAACCCGCGCTGCCGTTGAAGATGCCGAACGTAAGGTAGCAGAGCAGACTTTCCGAGGGATAGTCCGCGTCTGGACGGGGGGTGTAACGGCCTGCGCGTGTACGTACGCGGGTATGCGTGTATCGATGTGCGCGAACGAGACATGAGACGAGTCTCGGCACACCGCGTCGGCACGCACTGATACACGAAAAGTAAACATCTCTCAACCTTGCGCGAAGGACAAGGCCGACAGATGCTCGCGCGTGCCAATGAAGCAGCAGGCAGGCAGTATCGTTTCGGCCACAGCCCGAGGGAGTATTGCCTGTCCCCGTACGCGCGTGAGTGATCCTCCTTGCAAAGAGTGAGTGAGAGGAGAGAGTGAGAGAAGCGCGCGTGTGTGTCGCGCGTTGCACCAGAGCTGTGCGACGGTGCAAGAGTGCACGAGCGAGAGATAGAGGGAGAGAGACACCGCCGGCAGCCAGGGCAGCGGCGGGAGAGAGAGAGAGAAGAGGGGACGCCGCCGGCAGCCAACGCTGCGGAGCGAAAGAGAAAGAGCGAGAGAGAGGACCCAGATATTCGGTGACGGGCTCTCCGCGGCTTCGTCCACGCTACGTCGTAGGTTGCTGCGAGGTAAGTCCTGGCCAGGCGCTAGCGTGCTCTCCCTGCGAACGACGGGCGTCCGGAGAGCGACCCCCGCGCGAGCGTGCGAGGCTCACCGACGCGCGCGTGTGTGATGATCGCGCGCGGCGATCGACCAACGTCGGTGCGAGCCGCTTTTGCGAGTGCGTGCGTGCGACCGCACGCACACGTACATAGAGCGCGGACGCACCACCCGAACCGGCGCGTGCACTGTGTGCGCGCCGAGTGTACTGAAGTTATTACGTCCGGGGGACAATAAAATTACGGTCTTCTTTGTAGATCCGAGTACGCGTGTGATTGACCCGCCCTTCCCTGTCCTTTTCCAATTCGGTGGCGCGGCGGTATAGAATACCACCAGCCTCCGCGGGCGCAGGTACGCAGTACTCGCGCGTTTCTGACCAGCCGAGGAAGCACGCACGAGAGAGAGAGCGCGACCGCGAAGTCGCGCGTTGTAACGCCGGTAGATACGGCTGCCGACGAAGGCAGCCGACGGCGAGCGACGGCGCGCCGGCGAGAGTGAGGAGATTTCTCCGAGAGTTGGCACGAGCCAGTGCTCGCGCCTGTCAATTGTTGCGCCGTTCATCGGCAACTCCGCTTCGGAGATTTACGGCACTGAGGGGAACATCTGCCCCGTTACAGTACATATAAAAATGTAACTTATAATACTCATAAAGAAACTGCGACTGCAATGGATTTAATAGAAAATGATTTACAAATTTTAAAAATTTTTGAAGAAGCGTCATATCATGTTACCTTGTCAATTACGTAAATTTTTTACTTCCTTTCTACTAACAGAAAATATTCAAGCCAAAATTATTTGGGAAAATTTTTAAAAAATACTTTAGTGAAGTTTTTCATGAAAATAAAGATAACTTAGCTTTAGATCATATAAATAAATTATTATTGTTGGAAGATATATCTTGTACAGATTTTGGATTACCTGAACCTGAACCCATCATAAATGATATAAAAAACCGCTGCCAATTCATTGGCCCGTAGCTTCCTCAACCTTAATTTGTTGATTCCTTTATTTATTATTTAATATCAAAATTTATAATTTTTAAAAAATTTATTGCATAATTATAATTAAATTCATTCATGAATATTAAAAATTGTTAATTTTTAAATTTATTTATTTATTTATTTTTTATTTATATCAAATTTATATAAATTTTGAGCTGATGTATAAAGTTATCATTTGAAATAGAAGTAAAATATCTATATTTTATAATAAAACAAATAGCTATCACGGTTGTTTTGTTATTAACAAAAACGTGTTTCTTTTTTATATTTCATAATTCTGTTACGTTCGGAGACGTATTCTCATTTTAAAGAAAAAGCATAATTAGTATCAGATATTTCCTGACACATAAAAGCGAGAATGCAACTTAATACTACGCAGCGTTCTGCTTATGCGACCTTGTGACGTATAGAGTCATCCACTCAGGAAGACAACGCATGCAGTTTTTAACATACGGTCGAGCTAGAATCCAAGCCACCGAACTCCGCGGCAGTCGAAAGGCCACACTTTGCAATGCTCAGCATTTCGCAAGTACGACGACCCAGAAAACTTGTAATACATAGGTTGTCAAAAGATGAATTCGATACGTCACAGGGCCCATCTTTAACCTAATTATTTTGTATTATAAAAAAAGTGATATCTGTCACGCGAATCAGTGACAGCGTACAAGAACCCTGGAGAGCTCCGTCAAACTCAGACGACATTCGAGTCAAGTTGAAATCGTAAGCCTTACTCATCTAGCAAGCAGATTTATAAATTATTGAAATTGTAATCGTAAGCCTTACTCGTCTAGTAAGCAGATCTTATAAGTTATTTATAGTAAATTTATAGATGCAAGTGTAAATTCTGAACGTAAAGTGTTACGTCTCTGACGTATCTCTAAATTCAATTTAACAATGCATATTTATCACCAGTAATTGTCTGACATACAAATGTCGTATATGTTTAATGACGTTATTAAATCTCAATATTCATTTTTTGACCCACAAAACGATGCGAGTGCGAATTTTAACAGTACAGCAATTTCGGCTACGCAACAGCCAGCGTGACGTAGCGAGCCACTGACCTTGTGAAACCAACCGCTCATCGCAACTTTGTTTAGAATCAGCACTTTTAAATGTGAAATCGAAAGGATGATATTTAAATGTTTACTAAATTTGTTTAAAAAAAGGATTTTTACTCAGCGTCAAAATCATCTTTAACCCAAATTAACCGCTTAATAAATACGGCGATTCTCAACACACAAATTAGTAATCGTGAAAAAGTCGCGAGCTCCGTACCACTCCAGCCGACAAGAGGAGAAGCGAATACTTTATACGGGTCAAATACTCTACATTCAATTACGAAGAGAATTTCTTATATCAATAATTTCAATAATCTATCGGTATTATATATTGTTTAACAAAGTTAATAAGTTGTAAATCGCATAGTCTTATTTATAAACCTTATATCTTTCAATAAATAGTGCATCTAACTAATCAGCTGTTTATTATTTACGAGAGCCTACGCCCAGAATAAAGGTAATATAAATCAAATATCAATTGAAAATATAATATACATATATATATATATATATGTATATATATATATATATATATATATATATATATATATATATATATATATATATATATATATATATATATATATATATATATATATATATATATATATATATATATTATATTTTCAATACATATATATATATATATATATATATATATATATATATATATATATATATATATATATTTCAAATATAATTTGAAGATAAACCATACAAATTTCAATACACATATAAGAGTAGATTCCTCGACACTCAGGACTTAACAGTGGTTCCGGTACCGATCGAAAATTAGTTCACTAGACTATTTAAAATAAAAGAAATAAAATAACTATTTTTCGGAACGTCACATTGGTTCCGGTACACAGTCGAACGAAAAGTTCGTTAGATCAGCTAAATCAAACTTTAAATGTTTTAAAGTAGATAAAATAAGCTCTTGAAAGACGAGGAAAATATTCTTATATAAATACAACTAACATAGGATAAGTCCGAGCTTCTTGCTTTGCAATAAGAAGTTGGGGGGATCATTGTAGCATGAATCGCCCAAATTTCGGAAGATAAGCAAGTACGGCTCGTCGAGTTATTAACAAGTATTCAACAAATGATAAATACGGAAATAAGAAAAATTTCTACAAAACAAATGACATTTTTCAAAAATATATTACGCAAAATACAAATACAGTCTAACACAGATTAGAAAATTGAAAAATAAAAATACAAACGAAAAAAGTTACGACACTACAAGGAGTAATAAAACAAAGAAGTAAGAAAAATTTTTAACAACAAATTATATAACAAATTATAGCTGAAATAGCAAGTGAAAAGATAAATTTACAGAGTGAAATCAAGATATATTACGCGAAAATAGCAGTCTAATACAAGTAAGAAATTGGAAAAAATCAATAATAAAAAGATATAAAAGTAAAACCAAAAGAAAATACTACAATAAATAAAACAAAATATCATAAAGACAAATTATAATTACAAAAAAATTAAGAACAACGATCACATAAATCGAAAATACAGCACACGAAAAATAAACATAGAATAATGATCAACGCAGCTCAAGAAAACGAATAATAATATTAAACAAATTGATCAATTAAATAAAAATTGCATAAATAAACATTACAGTTTAAACAATAAAAGATAAAATACTAAAAACTAAGCAAAGGAAAAAATTTATAAAAGTGACAAATAAATAAATAAATTATATTGTGAAATAAACAATTACAAAATATATACAGAAAAATAGTGGAATTAATAATAAAAACCTATTTTAAAAGATATATTAAGTATAGTATAATCAAAGAAGTAATATGTCATGTCAAATCAGAAAGGTATAGAAAATAAGGGAAACGAAGGGATTATAACCAGACGGACTACCCAAAGAAATCCAGAACTTAAAAAGCAAGTAGATGATATAAATAAACAAACGAACATTTTTGAAAGAAGACCAAAAGTACCAAGATCACCTCCAAATACACAATTAAATAGAACTTCATCGGATATCTACATTAACTCAAAAACACAGGAAAATGAGGAAATACTTTCAATTCCATCAACTTCAAAAATAGACCATAACGAACTAGATGCACAACATTCAGTCAAAAAACAGAATATTAAAAACCCCACACAAAAACAAGATATATCAAATAAAAATATAAATAATCTTTTTATTCCGGAAATAAAACGGGATATATTATCACCAACAAATTTTCATACTCCAAACACACCAAGTCAGAGCCCGGCATTTTTTGAAGAATCAATATATGTAGAAAACGGTAGGCAACACGACTACACGGATATAGAAGGATTTTTTAATGAACAAAGTTTGATTTTGGCTAGAGATAATACAAGTAATAACGAACAGCCAGAAATTCAAATAAACGAAGATTTAATAAATCTAGAACCAGAAATGGCAAATCAAGCATTAAAATTACCACTTAAAGAAGTTGCAAAGTTAGTACCGGATTTTGACGGGAAAAATATCCAACTAGAGGAATATATAGAAAAATTAAAACAAGCAAAAATAATAATATCGAATAATGATGAATCGAACCTAGTACAGATCCTCAAAATAAAGTTCAAAGGAGAAATTTATAAAGCATTAGCAAATGTAGAAATTGAAAGTATTGAAACTTTTATTAAAACAATACGTAAAATATATCCATCAACGGATAATATACATTCATTATACGGAAACCTAACACAACAAATGCAAAAATCAGATGAAGATGTACTATGTTTTACAAACAAATTACGAGTGTTGGGTACACAAATAATAGAATTAAAAAAATTAGAACCTAATGTAACAGGAGAAATTCTAACAGAATATAAAACTAGATTAAAAACCGACATACTCAATAGTTTTAAAAAAGGATTAAAACAAGAAATTAGAATCGAACTCGGAGAACACCAAGACATGGATAACGCAGTACAAAAAGCAATTGAAATAGAATCAAACTTAAAAAAGCAAAATAGCTTAAGAAATGATACTACAAGCATATTGTTTAATTTCGAAACTCCAATTCCAAACACAATTAAACAAGTTTTTTGCCAATTATGTAAGAAAATAAATCACGAAGCATTATTTTGCATGAAAGTTTCATGTGTTTATTGCAAAAGTAAGGAGCATGTATCATATCATTGCAGAACAGCTAAGCACGTAACACAATTAATTTGCAAATTGTGTAGTACGGAAGGCCACTCAATAGATGCGTGTAAGTTAAATAAGATGCAGAGTAATCATTGTCAATACTGCCAAAATATGGGGCACGAGGTTACGCAATGTCCTACTATTACAGAATACGAGCTGTGTTGGAGATGTAAGGAAAGAATTACGGAAGTATGCGACGCCTGTGGCAGCGCGTCACACACAGCTAAAAATTGCCCGTCAGCATTGTGTAAGAGGTGCAACAACCTCGGGCATTTAATGAAATACTGCACGATAAACAAAGGAACGATATGGTGCGCGATATGTGCAGATGAAGGTCACGAAACCGCGGATTGCGAGAACGTAAAAGTTTTAATTATGCAAAATAGACAACAAAACTCTCAGAATAAAGAAGTTTGTCAATTTTGCGAGATGCCGGGGCATTCAGCAAAAACTTGTAGGAAAATAAGCAATAACCAACAATGTACATTCCCAAGTAACAATTACAATGCCTTAAATAAATTCTATGAACATCGAGATAAAAATAGGAATGGATTTTTCCGAACAAATAACCAGAACAGCAATCATTTTTCAAGGAATTCAAACAGTAATTATCGGAGGAACTTTAATACACAAAGTATAAAATGCGAATATTGTAATTTCACCGGGCATACATTGGAAGATTGTAGAAAATTAAAAAATCTGACGGCACAAACTAAATGCTCTTTTTGCAATAAAAATGGACATCAAATAAACAATTGCCATGAAATCAAGATGCTACAAAATAAATTAGATAAATTTTGTAAAATTTGTAAAAATACGAATCACACAACTGAGGAATGTGCGTCACGATCAGTACTTAATCAACAAACTTCGGAAAACTAACAAATTCTTCTGGAAATGAGTGGACTAGAAGGATTAACAAAAAACCACTCAAAGATAGCGCAGATATTAAAGTAGGTACATTTAATAGTGATGGTATCACCAACGGAGGGAAAGACACGGACATCGATTTATTGATTACAAAGAATTTAAAGAATTTAAAGAATATTACGGAAAACATGGAGAAATATAAGGCAATAAATAGATCAGAAATTATAAATAATAACGAAATAAATTTAAGTGATTTTGAAATAAATAGTATTAAAAATGAAAAAACACAAGAAAGAATAGCAGCAACCAAAATTGCAATGTATTTTCTGAAATTAGAAAACTCACTGCAGTATATCGAAATAGAAAACCACTACACAAATAAAAAATGTAATTTACTTGTAGATAGTGGGACTCAGTTAAATATTATCAAGGGAAATCAGATACCTTCTAATATAATTTTAGAAAATAGGAAAATTCATTTATCTAGTATTACAGATAAAACAATTGAAACATTAGGAGTAATTAAAATGAATATAAATGGACTGAATATTGATTTCCATATAGCACCACCAAATTTTTGTTTACCTTACGACGGGATTTTAGGAATCAAAATTCTTACTGAACAAAAATTAAGACTAGACGAGGGCTATTTACAAATAAATCATAGTAAGATTAAACTGAAAGCAGCCCATAAATTAAATCATAATCTTAATACAGTATCTGAAAAGTCACAAAAAACGGATAAAGAATTAAAATCAAGAATAATAATAGAACAGAAGGAAGTTTTAAAGAAAATGTTAGAAAATACGGACGAAAAACAAACCTTAATACCCATAATTCATGAAAATTGCGAACAAGTAATACAAATAAATGAAAAAACTGAAAATTTTCAAATTGAGGATGAAATGGAGAAATCATCTTGTTTAATATCTTATGAACCTGAGTTAATCAATAAAAATGAAGTAAATATAAATTCAGAAATAACATTATATGATGACGTTATGAAAATTTTAAATACGATTCCAATATTAAATGCAGAAGGAAAGGATTTACAAAAAAAAATGTTAAATGAAATTCTACCAGAAAATATAAATGATTTACATTATGAGGAAATTTTGGAAAATGACGAAAATAATATTAAGTCATTAATAAATAATATTAATATTGCTTTTGAAAATAATGACCAAGCAATCGATTTTGAGGAAATCGAATCAACAGATTATAAATAATTTTTGACAATAATGAATAAAAAGATTGAAGTACATTTAGAAGATTATAATAAACTCTATGGAAATGAAAAAGAATATAGCTTTATATCTTATGAAATAGACAATTTACTTGAAGGTTTTCAGATAACAGAAGACTTTAACATAGATGAAAATGAAATTTTAAATTTGGGATCAATAAATTTTATAGGAAAAAATGACTCAGTACAAGATTTTAAAGAATATAATAGAGAAGAAAGATTATTAGAAAAAATATGTTACGAAAACTTGCCTGGAAATAGTAAAACAATGATTAAGGATCTAGTATTGAAAAATAAGGATATATTTTGGCTAGAGGGAGACAGTTTAGGATCATGTAATGTAGAACAACATGAAATAAATTTAACAGATGATAAACCCGTATACGTAAAGCAATTTCCTTTACCTCATAAATTAAAAGAAATCGCGATAGAGGAAACTCAAAAATTAATAACAAATGACCTAGTTCGAAACTCAAAGTGCTTTTAACGCTCCAGCATGGATTGTAGCAAAAAAACAGTTAGCAGACGGAAAAAAACGATGGCGTTTAATAATAGATTACAGAAAACTAAACGAAAAGACAATTCCAGATCCATATTTACTCCCAAACATTACAGAAATATTCGATCAATTGGGGAAAACTAAGTTTTATCACGTTATAGATTTAAAGTTGGGATTTCACCAAATTCCAATGAAACCAAGTGATATACATAAAACTGCATTTAGCATCAACCCATTGGGACGTTTTGAATTTCGAGTATTACCTTTCAGATTAAGAAACTCACCGCGTACATTTCAAAGAGTTTTAAATACAGTCTTAGGCGATTTAATCGGTAGGATATACTTCGTATTCATCGACGATATAATTATTTTTGGCGAAACTATGACAGAAACCAACGAAAGATTCAATACAGTTGCACAAAAATTACGAGAAGCGAATTTAACATTAGAACCAGAAAAATGTGAATTTTTTAAAAGTATGTTATTTAGGTCACATTATTAGTGGACACGGAATAAAACCTGATCCAAAGAAAATAGAAGCAGTAAAGAAATTTCCTACACCGAAAAATGTTAAAAAGATTAGAGAGTTTCTAGGACTTTCAGGTTACTATAGAAGATTTATAAAAAATTACGCAAAAGTAACAAAACCCTTGAGAAAGACGTGAAGTTTCATTCGGAAAAAGACCAACAAAAAGCCTTTGAGGAAATTAAAGAATTATTATGCACAGCACCAATCTTAGAATATCCACGTTTTGATGAACCATTCATTATTACAACAGATGCTTCGAATTCTGCTTTAGGTGCAGTTTTGTCGCAAGGAAAAATTGGCAAAGACCCAGCGATAGCTTACGCATCACGAAGTCTACATAAAGCGGAAACTAAATATCACACCTATGATAAAGAAGCATTGGCAATAACGTTTGCCATAAAAACGTTTAAAAATGACGTATATGGAAACAAATTCACAATAGTTACTGATCACAAACCGCTGTTATCGTTAAGATCAGCTGATAGTAATACAAGAGTCCAAAAATGGAGACTAAAACTATCAGATTATGAATTTGATATCGTATACAAACCAGGAAAACAGAACGCAAATGCAGATGCTCTATCTAGGAATCCAGTAGAGATATTTGTTATTACCAGAGCACAAAATAAGAAAATATTAAATAAAAATAACGAACAACCTAGAATTCTTAGTAATGATGACAAAATCAAAGTAATGAATGAAGATAGACAGAAAATTAAAGGAAAAAGGGGCAGACCTAGGAAAAATGACAAAAAAATGACTACAGGTAGAAAAGAAGAGAAAATTGAGGAAAACAAAGAAAATATACCGGAAATTAATAATATCATTAATTCTAAAAATTCTATAGAATTTAGAAACGATAATATTGTTCATTTAATAAATTTAAAAGGAAAATCATTAGATAAAAATACTGAATTATTAATCAAAAGTAAAAACATAAAACCAAAACTATCACTTACAAAAGATAGTATAGATATAATAGATATAGAGAATAAAAAACTATTTATGTTATACATAGATACGTCCGTATCATGTAAATTAATAAAAGAAAATTTAGCGAAATTATTTAATCAATTAAAAGAATTATTAATTACCAAGAATATATGTATTTATAGTATTTCTAGGGACATAGAAATTTTAAATATAAATTGGTTAGAAATAGAGGAAGTATTAAAAGAAATATTTAGCAATACAAATATAAAGGTAATAATATGTTTAAATAATATTGAATATGTAAAAATTGAAGACAGGGATAAAATTTTTAACATGTATCACTCCTCTATGATAGGAGGATATTCAGGTGTAAATAGAACATACAATAGACTTAAGGAAAAATATTTTTGGGAAAACTTAAAATCAGACATCCAAAACAGAATAAAAAAATGCGAAGATTGTCAAAGAAATAAATTAAAGCGGAAAAAGACTAAACAACCAATGATTATCACAGATACACCGGGGAAAACATTCGATAAAATCGCAATGGATATTGTAGGACCATTTAATATTACTAAAAATAATAATAAATATATTTTATCTATACAAGATCTATTATCAAAATTTGTAATTTTAGTATGTTTAAAAGATCAAACAGCAGAATCGGTTTCAGATGCTTTTATAAAAAGATTTATATGTATATTTGGATGTCCAAAGATAGTACTAACCGATAGAGGGGCAAATTTCACGAGTAAAATAATGAAACAGATAGCTAAAAGGTTTAAATTTGATAAAATTGAAACTACAGCTTTCTCGCCGCAATCTAATGGTTCATTAGAAAGAGCACACCACCCGTTGTGTGAATATTTAAAAAAATTTTCTACAAAGAAATATGAATGGGATGAACTATTGGATTTTGCACAATTTCATTATAATACTAGAGTACATACTAGCCATCAATTCACACCATATGAACTAGTTTTTGCCTGTCCCGCTAGAATTCCGTCTAGCGAACCAGTAAAAAAATCAGAATTATTACCGAACTATAATGGATATTTAGTAAAACTGATTAATAATATGAGAGAAATTGCCTTAATAGCAAAACAAAGATTAATAATGTCAAAAGAAAAATCAAAGATATATTATGACAGATTTATTAACCCAAGAGAATTTAAAATGGGAGATAAAGTATGGTTGATCAAAGAACCTAAACCAGGGAAACTTGAAAAAAATCATTATCATGGCCCTTTTGACATTATTAAAGTAAATGAAAATAATAATGTTGTCATAGACTATAAAGGAAAGGCAAAAACAGTCCATACAAATAAATTAAGCCTTGTTAATAATAAAAAATAATAACATAATATTTTTGTTTTAGAATATGGACAACATACTCAATATTAACATCGATCATAATCTCTTCTTATTTTTTCCAAATTTAATACAGCAATAGAGAATTATAATTGCAGCTGAACTTTTCCATTTGAAGCAAACCATCCTACTTCTTGGTGAACTAACCCTAAGGTGATCCAGATTTTACCAAATATACAATTTAAAATTATAACCACTTATCCGTTTGTCTACAATTGTTCGTATCAACTTGTCAGAATTTTGTGAAAAGCAACTACGTATATTTCCTAAGAAGGTTAATAACTTTATAAAAATACGATCGAAATAATATAAGTTCGAATAATGAAATTCTAAGAAATTTTTACGAAGACAGTAAAAAGATTCACACATGAAAGATTTTAGAAGTAATTCCACGACTAACAATAACATCGTTGACAATTAAAAAAAATATACATTGTTCTTTTCTTTTTTTAACAACAACAAACAAAAATATTGCGATTACACATTAAAATACCTCAGTTTTTGGATGCTAATGAAACAAGCAAAAGTTTTATTTGTAAAAATTATGTGTTATTAAATAATAGAAATATTTAATTAATTATATAGTAACAAAGTAGAAAACATTTCAGGGATCAATTTAATAACTTATTATTCTCTCTATAGCTTTGAATAAGAAATTATAGAGCTAATCCAAGGGAAAAAGAAAATAAAACTATTCCTAAACCTTGCAATCCTAACAAACATAGATAAAAATAATTTGACTGTAATTTTATGCAAAATTAAGCTGTATTTGCCTTCAGAAAAATTGTTCGCACTTATAAGAACAAAAGGAAGAAATCAGGTATCTATACTCACATTGCTAAGATTAAATCGAATATAATGTATTGGAAGTGATCAGTTTCATCATATACTGTCATGATCATCCTACAAGATACACTATTCGGCACTGTATTGAGTAAAACAAATATCTACTCTAACGCACTGCGTACTCTATAATGCAAATATGTGAATAGTACTCATGCCAGGAAAAAAATCTTGAGTTCTAAAATGAACATTGAAATGGCTGAAAATTTCCAGGAAAAAAAGGCAATACAATGATGCATAAGAGTAATAACAAGTCAACATTAACAAAAGTCACTCCGTCCTATTAACCTTCCTTTTTATCAAACATACTTACCAATATAATTAAATTTTTCTTTTGGAAATAATTATAATTTTTCTCAGTATACGGTTGAAAAATATTTTTTTATAATGATAATATCAAAAACCCTTTAATGTTATTCTACTTAAACAAAGAGGAAAAAATAATATATCTTTTGCCAAATATCTCAGCAGGGAGGGAAATGAATGATCACTTGAATCATTCCCTATATTTCTCCTCACATTTTATTTATTACAAAATTATTTAATACACACATTATTTCTAAACTCAGTTAATCAATGACTTTAATTTATGTAAAACCAGCAAAACAAAATTTATTATACATTAGCGTAATAAAATAATTTAATTGTCGAAATGCGATGTTCAAACAAGATATTATATATCTCTATACAAATTCTAATGCATAACGTATGCTATATTTATTACGTAACATTTTATTAATCAATTGTTATATAAAATTAAAACCGTAGGTTAAGTGTAGTCTAGTGTTACGAACAAAAATAAATGATTTACTTTATAGAAATTTATAGACGATACGAAATTTTGTTTAAATTTATTGAATTTTTATTATTGTTTTTGTTATTGTTTATATATATAAATTTTTAGTATGGATTTAATGATATGAATTTTTATTATTGTTTTTATTATTTGAATTGTTAGTATTATTGAACCTTTTGTAACAAGAAATTACTGATGGTTCCTATAATTGTTGAATATCTACGATATTCAACAGTCTAAGGGGGGAGGTGTTACGTCCGTAACGTATCCTTAAATTCCATTTGCTATTCATATTCTCATCAGTAATTTCTTGATCCACAAAATTATGTGATTTGCAAATTTATTGACACCCACGAATCAACTAGTATAGAGAAAAAATTGCAACACAAGGAAATTGTAAACATCCTTCTACAAAATGAACCACAATTTTAAACGAACCATATTGAAATTATTTAAAAATTTCTCAAAACATTTTATGAAAGACGTTGTTGTAATTTGAAATTAATGTAACAGAAAATTACTGATGGCTAACTATTATTATACTTGTTGAATCTCTACGATATTCAACAATCTAAGGCGGGAAGTGTTACGTCTGTGACGTATCTCTAAATTCAATTTAACAATGCATATTTATCACCAGTAATTTTCTGACATACAAATGTCGTATATTTCGTATATGTTTAATGACGTTATTAAATCTCAATATTCATTTCTTTGACCCACAAAACGATGCGAGTGCGAATTTTAACAGTACAGCAATTTCGGCTACGCAACAGCCAGCGTGACGTAGCGAGCCACTGACCTTGTGAAACCAACCGCTCATCGCAACTTTGTTTAGAATCAGCACTTTTAAATGTGAAATCGAAAGGATGATATTTAAATATTTACTAAATTTGTTTAAAAAAAGGATTTTTACTCAGCGTCAAAATCATCTTTAACCCAAATTAACCGCTTAATAAATACGGCGACTCTCAACACACAAATTAGTAATCGTGCAAAAGTCGCGAGCTCCGTACCACTCCAGCCGACAAGAGGAGAAGCGAATACTTTATACGGGTCAAATACCCTACATTCAATTACGAAGAGAATTTCTTATATCAATAATTTCAATAATCTATCGGTATTATATATTGTTTAATAAAGTTAATAAGTTGTAAATCGCATAGTCTTATTTATAAACCTTATATCTTTCAATAAATAGTGCATCTAACTAATCAGCTGTTTATTATTTACGAGAGCCTGCGCCCAGAATAAAGGTAATATAAATCAAATATCAATTGAAAATATAATATATATATATATATATATATATATACAGCGTGTCCAAAAAGTCTGGAAACACCCAAATAATTTCTCAGCTGAATTACTATTGGAAAATGTTAAGGTCGCCTTTGTAGTAATTTTTTAGGAGGATTCCAATGGTGACCTTGGATTCGACCTTGGACCTCATTTTTGAGGTTATTTCAAGGTCAACCTCATTTTTTTAAAAGGTAACCCCTATTTTTTATAGCGGAATCTGAAAGAGCGGAAAATTTTACGTCCGGATATGTATTAAGGTATGAGGTTGAGGTTGCCCCCAGAGGTCAAATTGAGGTCAAAGTATGATTTCTTAAAAATTTCGCGAGTTCAGTGGTAAAACAAAACAAATAAAGGTAAGGTTTGGTAAGTTCGAACGAAGACTTGAAAGGTGACCTCTGATTCGACCTTGAACCTCATTTTGAGCCTCATTTTTGAGGTTATTTCGAGGTCAACCTCATTTTTTTAAATGGTAACCCCTATTTTTTTAGCGGAATCGGAAAGAGTGTGAAACTTTACGTCCAAACATGTACTCAGACCATAGTTCAAGAAGGACCTTGACGTTCATTTGAAGGTCATTTAAACTTAATGACGGTCTGATCTTGTGTAAACTTTTTAATTTTTTTAAACAGTCTAACATCTTATTTCAAGTGCTCGAATTATTTTCCATCCACTTTTTGATAGTAACCTAATCGATGATCGAAAACACCAACAGTATTTTTGATCATTTCAGTAGGAATGAGAGCTGATTCATTGTAAAATTTTTTGAAGCGTTTAAATATTGAACATTGTTACTTGTTATTTTTCGTATGGTTAGAGTGACAATAAACTATTATTCATTCCATAACCACCACAGAAAAGGGTTGGTCATCTTTCAAACATATTTTTTGAAAATTAAAAGTTCTTTTTATTTTCAACTCAAAAAGTATTTTTGGATAAGGTCTACTACGAAGAGTAATAAAAATGAGCAAACTCACTGATAGAGAAAGAATAACGATTCTCATGATGAGAGGTTGGGGACACATGCAGCGATCTTATAGGGCCGTAAGAGATATTTTTAATGCTTCATTTAGGGTTGGTGGAACTCCACTATCATTTTCAACAGTTCAAAAACTGTTAGAAGGTTTGAAAATACCGGCACTATCAGCGATTTACCTCGATCAGGCAGACCAATGTCAGCAGGTAACGAAGAGAAATCTTTAGATGTTGTGTTAACATTCACCGAAGATCCGCATACTTCCGTTCGTAGAGCTGCTCAAGTGCACGAAATAAGTAAATCATCTATTCATAACATACTAAAGAGAGAGAAGTTCCATCCATTTAAAGTAACGCTAATACACAAGTTAAATGAAGATGATTTCGATCGTTGCGTTGAATTCTGTGATGATATGATGGCACGCATCGTACAAAATCCAAATTTTCCATCAAATATAGTCTTCTCAGATGAAGCTACATTTCAACTTGACTCAAGCGTAAATAGGCATAACTGTAGATATTGGGCAGTTGAAAACCCTCATTGGGCAAGAGAAGCCAAGTCACAATATCCACAAAAATTAAATGTCTGGGCTGGAATATTAAATAATAGGATTATAGGACCATTTTTTATTGATGGCAATTTAAATGCAGAAAAGTATGAAACTATGTTGCGGAATCAAATTGTTCCTGCTATAAGAGAAATAGCTGGAGAGGACTTTAATAACACAAGGTATCAACAGGACGGTGCAGCAGCTCATTATGCACGAAACGTTCGCACATACGTAGATACAGTATTCATTAATCGATGGATAGGACGAAGAGGTGCAATTGAATGGCCAGCTAGGTCCCCCGATTTAACGCCTCTAGATTATTTCTATTGGGGTTATCTGAAGGATCGTGTATTCAAAACAAAACCCTTAAACTTAGATGAATTACGTGAAAGGATCATTGATGAATCAGCTCTCATTCCTACTGAAATGATTGAAAATGCTGTTGGTGCTTTCTATCATCGATTAGGTTACTGTCAAGAAATGAATGGAGAACAGTTCGAGCACTTGAAATAAGATGTTATACTGTTTAAAAAAATCAAATGTGAGAGGCAAGGGGACTCACGTAAATCAAGCGCCCCATCGTGAGAGGCAAGGGGACTCACGTAAATCAAGCACCCCATCGTGAGAGGCAAGGGGACTCACGTAAATCAAGCGCCCCATCGTGAGAGGCAAGGGGACTCACGTAAATCAAGCACCCCAAAGGGAACAGATTTTACTACGTCCACGTCGTTGTTCCTGGGTAACGCTAAATGTAAAAAAATTGAACTTGACATGACTTTTAAGGACAATGGCAAGGTCACCATTAGATTTCTCGTTGAAAACTACTAAAGAATTAACCTCGCTCAGTGTGATAAAAAGTTTACACAAGATCAGACCGTCATTAAGTTTAAATGACCTTCAAATGAACGTCAAGGTCCTTCTTGAACTATGTTCTGAGTACATGTTTGGACGTAAGGTTTCACACTCTTTCCGATTCCGCTAAAAAAATAGGGGTTACCATTTAAAAAAATGAGGTTGGCCTCGAAATAACCTCAAAAATGAGGCTCAAAATGAAGTTCAAGGTCGTATCAGAGGTCACCTTCAACTCTCCGTTCGAACTTACCAAACCTTACCTTTGTTTGTTTTGTTTTACCACTGAACTCGCGAAATTTTTAAGAAATCATACTTTGACCTCAATTTGACCTCTGGGGGTAACCTCAACCTCATACCTTAATACATATCCGGACGTAAAATTTTCCGCTCTTTCAGATTCCGCTATAAAAAATAGGGCTTACCATTTAAAAAAATGAGGTTGACCTTGAAATAACCTCAAAAATGAGGTCCAAGGTCGAATCCAAGGTCACCATTGGATTCCTCGTAAAAAATTACTACAAAGGCGACCTTAACATTTTCCAATAGTAATTCAGCTGAGAAATTATTTGGGTGTTTCCAGACTTTTTGGACACGCTGTATATATATCATTCAAATATAATTTGAAGATAAACCATACAAATTTCAATACACATATAAGAGTAGATTCCTCGACACTCAAGACTTAACAAAAGAACAATTATAGAAAAAGAATTGTAAGTAAAATTACAACGGCATCGATCTACCAGAAGCCAGGAGATTGTATTGGTAAATAAATTATTGTATTTTATATAATAAACATACATAAAACCAATTACTATTTATTTCCACTTATTTCCGGACTTCACATTGGTTCCGGTACGAATCGAACATTAGTTCACTAGACTGTTTAAAATAAAAGAATAAAAATAATTATTTCTCGGAACGTCACATTGGTTCCGGTACAAATCGAACGTAAGTTCACTAGATTTATACGAAAAATAAGACTGGAATGAGAGAAAACGAATAGTATTTGAAAATTACTAAAAAATATCACTACTAACTGCTTCCGAGCTTCTCGTTTTACAGTAAGAAGTTGAGAGGATTATTGTAGCATAATCGTTTAAACTTCTGAAGAAAAACGTGTACGGCTCGTTGAGTTAATAACAACAAATTTCATAACAAAACTATAAGTGAAATAGCAAGTGTCAAAATAAAAGTACATATTGAAATCAAAAGATATTATACGAAAAAAATCAATAATAAACTATTTAAAAGGAAAAATAATAAAACAAAAGAAAAACATTCCAATATATAAACAAGAATATTAAAAGAACACACAAAGATTATAGGAAAAAGATTAAGAATACTTGCCAAATAAGTTGAAAATATATACGGGAAAAATAAAGAATAGAATAAAGGGTTAAACGTAAGAAAGGAAATTGAATAATAATTTAAAACAAAAATTATTAATTAAATAATCCGTGTATAAATAAATAGTGTATTTTAAATAATAAGATATAAAAGCACTAAGAAAAATAAAGTGAACGGAATATAGAAGAGATGGAGATACAAAAGCAGCAAATAAACAAATTATAAAATCATATAAAACAATTACAAAAAGTTCTCTGATGAGGTAGTCCAATATCTTCTGATAGTAGCCATATACTATGTGAGGATTATCCGTCTTGAGTACCATGAACTCCACTTGATTTCGTGAGATGAGTGATGCCTTTTTGATGTTGATTGAGACCGTTGTTGAGACGACTTGCTGCCAGAGTTACTGAGTCATCCATGAAGGAGTTTCCCAACAGGACAGCTGAAATGCATTGACAGTTGAAACCAAGTGAAACATTGAGTTTAATACCTTGATGATGAGGACAAAACCACAGTGAGTGTATCTTCTGAATCCTTTTGGAGTGGTTGTAACGGTTTTGAGTTGAGCAACCTTCACTTGAGTCAGCAATGATAATGAAATTCCAATTTGAGAATAATGTTGTCCATGGTCTGTTGGCGATGAAATATTATTGATTTCAAGTCCTTTTTTCCCACTTACGTCATATGAAATGCAGCAGGTGGGTTGAGTGTGCATGGAGTGTCATCATTAATGAGTTGTACCAAGTTGAGTTTTTTGTTGAGAATGTTGCGAAGGTAGTTCTCCAATTGAAATAAACCATAATTAAACCGTAATGAAACCATTCGGATGAGTAGCCACTAACCATGTATGGATGAACAGCTAATGACAATGTTGTAAGAGAGCACACAAATACAAATCCAGCACTTGTATGTTTTGGATTCACACCCATTCGATGAGTTGATGAGTGGTTCTGCAAGTTGACCCCAGTTTGAGTGAAGAGTAGTGATGGGGAGGTCCAGCGTCCTGGATCGTTGCCCCCATGAGTTGCTGAGTCCGATGAGTCCAGTACCTAGCACAAGTCACAGAGTCTAGAATAAGTGACTTGGCCGGAACTCTGCTTCCAATAATCCAAATTTCCTGTCTGATGTGTGCAAAGTGAGTTTTCTCGGTGTCACCGAGAGATGTTGTTATGTGAGAATGCCGAATGATCAATGATGAGTTCACTGCACCGTATTAATGTAGCTGGATGTTGAGTGATACTCCAGTTGAGTTTCGTAAAATCGACCTCCTACCCTGATAATTCCTTCTGAGTACATGCAGTCAATCTATTGAGTAGAGAATTCCGTGGGACTTGAGATATTTCAGAATGAGGAGTTCAAGATGGAAATGAACTTGCTGAGTTTTCTTGATCCAGAAGAAATTTTCTTTGCTGATCAGATCAGCTGTGAGTCTCGTCTCTGTTGAATTTTCCCTTTTGCGGACGAGATCCCATGAATTTTCCGAATGGGATGTGGCTGCAGTGAGTGTGCCCTTTGCTTCTTTCTGGAAGGTATTCCTCATTTTCTGAGTCTACTTGAGATGGTCATGTTGATTAATTGCCTTTGGTTGTTGGAATTATTCTTTAAGTGAGTGCAACCCTGGTTCCAACAGATTCCTTCCATCATGAGCCACGTGAGATTATGCGTGTGCATACCATATTCTGATATGTCCATAAATGAACATGAGTCCTTGGCAACTGAACATTGTCCAAACATACCTTCTGAGTAACCTTGCCACTCTGAACTCCAACCTTGATCTGGAGTTCGGGTTGAGTGTTGCCTTCCTTGTTGGTGAGACTAGGAATAATAAGCCACTTGTGAGAAATGTGGTTTATCGTGGGGTGCTGTAGCCGTTGCCTATTGCGAAGCATTCGAAAAGCCATAAGTTTTGAGAACCGAATCCAATTGAGTGAGATCTTCTCGAATTTGCAGCCATTCTTCGCAATTGAGTTAAACTTGTTTGTATCATGAGTACTTGAGTAGCCACAGCTCTTGTAGGAGAATTTGAAATAATAACCACAGATGAGATTGTCCATGCGGGGTCTAATAGTGGTGAGTTTAGAAAGAGAATTATCCAGTTGTGATTATTTCTTGAGTGAGCGGCAATATCATTCAGATGTGAATTTAATTGATAGTGAAATCCGTTATAATTTAAGTAATTTCATGATGCAATCATCAGAATCAACTGCTTCAATTGCTGTTGAATTGTGAGAAATTCCTTGATAACCATCGGCGAGTTGAATTGCAATTTTGCTAATGCAGAGCCGCCCGCCGTGCAGAATCCTGATATCTGCATGGTGCTGTGAATGAATGTGTCCGTTGATGCAACTCCATATGTGAATTTTCTAAACCGAAGTGCTTGAGTTGATCCGGTTCATTTATCTATGATATGCGTTGTAATTACATCGTAAGAATGTCAATTGAGAATAATTCACGCTGGATGCCAATTCGAGTGAGTTTGCCATCCTTTTTAAGGTTAAGTTTGATGATCTAACAATAATCATCAGTGCCAATGAGTATATCCACAAGTTGCGGCTGCCAAAATATGCCCTGAGCCAATAAAGTTTTCTTTCGTATAATTCCAAATATAATGTTAAGATAGTTCCGATGGCACTGTAGATGAGACTTGGCATGTGATGAGCAGTAATCCTAACCTTAAATTCCAATAATTGATAGATGAGCAGTGCCATGAAGCGTTGAGGATTCAAATCATCCTTTCAGATAAGTCACAATTCTAACATTGAATGGATTAATAATCCAAGTTTGTGAGGTGTCACCGGTGTGTTGTAACATTCCAAATGCAGTGGCAATTATTGACGATTAAGTAACTGAGTATTGCAGGTGAGTTGACCTTGAGTGTAAATGATTGCGCCGAAATCCAATTGTTGAGTATTTTTGAATATGATCCATATATAGTGAGAGTTACTTCATCTTGCACCTATAGTTGATATGCAGTATTGCTGCATAAATCCAAAAATCTGAAGGACATTGCAATTGTAAGAAAAGTAAGAAGAGTGTAATTGCATCTCTCCATCTCGATGCAACGTTGATTATTGTGACCGCCACAATATACGAGTGAAGTTACTTCCAATAGGCGCAAGTGTTGTGAGTAATGCATATTCAATGTATCACTTTCGGTTGAGATGTTCTTGTAGACTTCCTGTGAGGCTCCTTTCTGAATTAACTGCTAAGGCAGCTCTGAGTTTGTACGTCCACACAGTGATCCACATGTAGTGAAGAGTTTGTTCGTTAATTCCTTGAGGTTGTCCGTTTGAGAGTTGAGAGTGTCCAAGTCACTGGTGAGAATCGCATCCATGAGTATGTCAATCTCCTTGGCCTCAGCATCCTCACCCATGATCCAATGCATGTAAACAGTTCAGCAATGAGTAAAATGCAATGACTATAATACACACCACAGCATGTTTAATCCGGCTCGAAGGACCAAATGTTTGAGAATTCCATAATTTATAATGAGGACATGCTGCGGGTGTTTACAAAATAAATTGAGCCAAACACTTTGGTAAATTAAACTGTAATATATTCACAATAACTATAAAATATAAATTACTATTACAAATTTGTCGATATAAAAGTTGTTTCAAAAATAAGTATAAAATGTGTGAGATGTTACAATTAAATAGTTGAGTGTATGAATGTTACATAATTCTGAGTGTATGAGTGTTACAAAATTCTGTGAGTATTGGTGAGTTTGCTATTTGAGTGTATGAGTGTTACAATTTCTGTGAGTATTGGTGAGTTTGCTGTTTGAGTGTATGAGTTTTCTGTGTGACGTTGCGAATCACTGATGAGTATACTAACCATACAATAAGCAATACAATAAATTATTATTGAATTAATTGTGGTTGAGTTTTCAATGAGATGACACGATTAGGTATTACTGACCTAATCGTGCCTGAGTATTTCCCGCTGTACAGCTTGGTTATGCTTTCCGTGTAGCAGCGCACCTTCGTATAAAATGCCCGCATGTATTTGAGTTGTAACCTTATCATACGTAGAGGTTATATTAATCCTTACGCTGACGAGTTGGTCCCGTGATGGTGATTCCGCAACGAAGCTGAGCAGTGGAGAAGAACCGTATGTTGAGCATGATAACGAAAGATGAGATAAGCCGGTAAGATGAGTGTGAGGATGCGAAGCAGCCACTGAGAGAAGCCAGTTGAGCAAAGCCGATTGAGAACTGCCAGTGTAATTCTCCTGCTTGAAAAAACCATGCCCATTTCCCGTTGATATTATTGATCACGGTGATCATGAGTTTACTGCCGGGGCTGCATTGGTGAAAGTGCAGGTGTGAGCGAGAATCCGTGCAAAGTTACTGAGTGAGTATATGCCATATGAGGAGAAGCCGCGTGAGAAGCTGCCTTGTGAGACGCACTGCACTATGAATATGCTGTGTGAGATATTGCCTCGTGGCGCGCTCGAAGCATCGAGCGCCGGTGAGAAGATGCCGCTTGAGTATCACCGCCGTGTGAGAAGCCTCCGTGTGAGAGACACTGCTGCGTGAAGACCTGCCGTGCTAGACGACGCCGTATGAGATGTTGCCGAGCAGCAGTCCATGTTGAGAGAGTGAGAAACACTACACTTGAATGTTTCACTTGAGAATCGCCGAATATGCACAGTGAGTTTCTCTACGAGACGAACCGCTACACAGAGTGAGTTGACCGAGAGAGACCTCCGTCACATGAGAATCGCCGGCACGGTAGATTTGCCTCGTGGTAGACCATTACTGAGAGAGACTTTTAGTGAGAGGTTTTGAGTGTATCCACTGAGAGCCAAAGTACCGTGAGTTTTTCCACGAGGCGAACCATTACATGGATACTAACTGAGTGTGAGAATTAAGAGAGCACTTCCGTCTTCTTCCTCGCCTCGTTGTTACGAGGAGTGAGTCAAATCAGCGTCTCTCTCATTTACATGTGTAAGCATGAGAGAGACAGCATGATTTTTGCCATACTCGGCTAATCAGTATAGCGATTCAGCTGTTCCGCAGAGAACAGCTGATGAGTGCTGCCATCGCGCGGCCGCCTGCTGAGTTATCCCTCAGTCGTGCAACCGCGGGAAATTCAAAACTTGATATTTCCCAAACAATATCATAAACAAAGGAGTAATATGTCATGTCAACTAAAGAAGGTACTGAAAATAAGGGAAATAAAGGGATTATAACCAGACAAAAGACCCAAAGCGATCCAAAATTAAAAAAACTAGTAAACGATAATAATAAGCGAACCGATATTTTCAAAGTAAACCAAAAGTTCAAAGATCACCACCAAATAATCAATTGAATATAAATAAACCACATACTTACGTTAACATACTAAATAAATCAGACACAAAAGTAATTAGTGAAAGATTATTTTCCCCATCAACTTCAAAGACAGACCTTAATTTTCCAACGGAAACTGATTCACAGACTATAGTAAATTTAAAACAAACACAGAATATTACAGAACCTTCACAAAAACAAGATGTTTCAAAATTAAACATAAATAATTTATCAATTCCGGAATTAAAACAGGATATTACATCACCAATTAATTTTCACACACCGAATACACCAAGTCAGAGCCCTGCATTTTTTGAGGATTCAATATATTTTGAAAACGGCAGGCAAAACGACTATACGGACATAGAAGGATTACTTAATGAACAAAGTTTGATTTTAGCTAGAGATAATACAAGTAATAACGGACAGCCAGAAATTCAAATAAACAGAGATTTAATAAATCTCGAAACAGAAGTGGCAAACCAAAAGCTTAAACTACCACTCAAAGATGTCGCAAAAATAGTTCCGAAATTTGATGGAAAAAATATGGAACCAGAAGAATATATAGAAAGACTTCAACTGGCAAAAGACATTATTGATAACGCAGATGAAGAAAACTTAGTACGACTTTTGAAAATAAAATTAAAAGGAGAACCATATAAAGCCCTAAAAAAAGCAAATATTACTACTATTGACGTTTTAATTCAATACATACGTAAAATTTATCCGAGTAAGGAGGATATACATACACTTTATGGAAAATTGATTAGAATAAATCAAGAACCGAACGTAACAGTATTGGAATATGCTAACAAGATTACAGAAATAGGTACCAAAATTAAAGAATTAAAAGCATCAAATCCAAATATTACAGAAGTAAATTTACAATTTTTAAAACCCAATTAGAAACAGACATATTAAATTATTTTAAAGACGGTCTAAAAAGTGAAATACGATTTGCATTAGGAGAACACGAAACGATACAGAGTGCAATACAAAGAGCAATAGATCTAGAAGCAAATACAGAAAAAAGAATTATGATGAGAAAAGATAACGCAGATATATTATATAGTTTCGAAAAATCAAATATAAATACCACAAGAGTGGTATATCATTGCCAAATTTGTAAGAATTCTGAACACGAGGCACTATTATGCGACAATGCATTATGTGTATATTGTAAAAATAAAGATCATCTATCATATTTCTGCAATGTCGCAAAAGAGAAAATGGAATTAATTTGTAAATTTTGCAGTTCAAGGGGACATTCGATAGTTACTTGTAAATTAAATCACTTAAAAGGAAGTCATTGTCAATATTGCCAAGAAATGGGTCACACAGTTACAAGTTGCCCACTAATAAAAAAATTTGAACTCTGCTGGAAATGCAAGGAAAGAGGTCACGGTCCAAATGTGTGTGAAAGAAGTGCCAGAGTCGCTGATCTTTGCGAATACTGTGGTAACGCGAGCCACACAATGAAGAACTGCCCGTCGGCAGTATGTCAAAGGTGCAATAAACCCGGACACATAATGAAGTATTGTCAAGTAACAAAGAAAATGATTTGGTGTACGATCTGTGCGCTAGAAGGACACGACACTTCGGATTGCCAGACGGCAGGAGTTATGACTATGCAAGGAAGGCAACATCCATTTGGAAATAAAATAACTTGCCGAATTTGCGAGGCGGTCACACGCATACAGCAGCATATTGCCCAGATCGGAACACAAATTCAAAAATGAATACCAATTACCCAAATATTAACCCAAACTATAGAAACTTGGAGAATAAATACACGTATCATACACAAAGCAATTCAAGAAATACAAACGAATTCAATAAAACCAATCAAATGAGTTTTTTGTCCTTTCAGACTGCTCGCAATTCAACTTTGATAGGTTGTTTATATGTGTAATGAAACACGTGGATCCTTTTGAGCAATTAAGTATTTTATTAATTTACTATCATTCGACGTTTCGGAATCATTGTAGGATTCCCTTTTCCAGAGACTAGAAAACAACGATGTAACTTAATTCGTATGATCTAATTGCGCCATTATAATGACAAACAATACACAGCACAAATCTTACCTAATTAATTAAATTAACTAACAAATACGCACAATTTCATAGCAATGTAGTTGCTCGTGAATACAAAAAGATTGAACACGTAGCTCTCTCAACATTTTCTTTCTAACGCACGTCATATTTGCACTGTAATTAAATCGAAAAAATTATGATTAGAAGGCTGAATGTGAATTTCACATAATCATGAACCGCACGAATTATGAAAAGAACTTACTAAATCAAAAGCGAAACCATGTTCGAAAAATTAAAAACTGACAGGAACTGTGGTACATTGATCCGTTGTCAAGCTACTGGTTTTCCCCGAATGGTAGCCAACAGAGCTATCAAAGAAGGACTGCGGATAGGTGACATCGCAGGGGATTATTTATACCCAAAAATCGAGTGGGGGGGACACGACAGTACAAGCGGTGCGCCGCTCACAGTGTCCGTGGATCGCCCCGCTACTACAAAGCATCCAAGAAACATAGCGAGTCGAGAGGCTCCTGGCGTTCCTCTTCGCCGCACATACATGCGCATACGCAGGAACTAAGTAGTGCAACCTCAACATCGCTCATACCATCGTGCTACCCCGACTTCTCAGAATACGAGAACTCGACCCTCTAGGAACTAACTGTTTTTTTCTATCTTTAATTACGTTATTAATAATATCTATGGAAGCCTTATAATCCTTTTTCAACTTAATAGTATCAGTGATTCTATTCATATTATTTTTTGTATTATAAATATGGATCATTTCTGAAAATTCTCTTTTACCTTTCTTAATTTCTTTATCCAAAACTTTAATCTTTTCAAAATTAATTATGTGACGTGTTTCTGTGGCATGTACGGCTAGTGCAGATTTAGTATCGCTATTTTTTACACTCAATTTATGCACGATAAATATATATTTATACACGAAATTTTCAAATCAATAGATGGTTATGTAGATTGGAGAAAACATGATGAAAAAGACAGGGATTTACACAGTGAACTCGTTAGAACAGTCAATACTTTTGCAAAACGTAAGAATCGCATATCACACACTGACACTGTTATTAAACATAACTTGCTTGCGACTGAAACTTTTATTAAAAATAATAAAGATGTTTTATTCACAAAAGCCGTAAAGGCAATGTAACAATTGCCATTAACATTAAAGATTATAAATCAAAAGTTTTAGATGTTCTGTCTGACACTACATATTATAAAAAACTTGAAAAAGATCCGTACAACAATTTAAAAAATGCGACAAAAAACTCATACAAAAATGGAAAAGCAGAGGTGTGTGTGATATGGATTCCAGTTTTGACATTTTAACTGATAAATTGGATCATTCTGTTCTTTCACGAGCGTACGGCTTGATAAAGATCTTACTAGATATTGCAACTCAGTTTCATAAAAATAATGGATATCCTATGAAATTTATCTCTGAAAATATGAGACATAGGATTTTCCAGTTAAATAATAATTATGATAATTCAAAAAATAATCGTTCACTGACAAAGAATACAGTTGCCAACAACAACAAAATTATAGTTTTACCATTTATTAAAGATTTAAGCTTTAAACTAAAATCTATATTATCTAGTCATGGTTACAGGGTTGTAAACAAACCAATTAACAAGTTATCGAGATTCATCACGTTAGGTAAAGATAGATTAAATAGTTTGCAGCAGAGTAACATTGTTTATGAGATAGGTTGTTCTGATTGTGATCTAACATATGTTGGACAAACTAGCAGAAAACTCAAAATTCGCATGAATGAGCATAAATTGAGTGTAAAAAATAGCGATACTAAATCTGCACTAGCCGTACACGCTACAGAAACACGTCACAGAATTAATTTTGAAAAGATTAAAGTATTGGATAAAGAAATTAAGAAAGGTAAAAGAGAATTTTCAGAAATGATCCACATTTATAATACAAAAAATAATATGAATAGAATCACTGATACCATTAAGTTGAAAAATGATTATAAGGCTTCCATAGATATTATTAATAACGTAATTAAAGATAGAAAAAAACAGTTAGTTCCTAGAGGGTCGAGTTCTCGTATTCTGAGAAGTCGGGGTTGCACGATGGTATGAGCGATGTTGAGGTTGCACTACTTAGTTCCTGCGTATGCGCATGTGAGGCGTTTCGCCTCAACTCTCCCAGCGCTAGCGTCAAATCATGCTATTTTCAAGTCGTGTTTACGATATCAATATGCATTTCAAAAAATTATGTGATAAGCGTTTCCGACGTATTTTTTCCTCAGCTTTCCAGTGGCGTAGGTGGTTTTTCCGAAATTTTCCATTTTCCCCTCCAACAAGTATAAAACATACTATATCTCGAAAAGTATATTTTTAATATTTTTTTTTACCCCCTAGATCGAAAGCTCAGCATTTTGCTTCCTCCTAGAGGAAGCTTTGTGATAGTAAAAAAAAAAGTTTGTGAGATAATGTCTTAGGAATGTTGTATAGAAAATTTGGAATCGAAATACACCATTTTTAGAAAATGTCCGTATGGATGTGTGTGTGTGTGTATGTATGTCCGTATACTCTGATATCTCATGATCTACTCAACCGATTTTAACGAGAGAGTGATCATTTTTTCAGATTTTGCTTCAACAATTGGGGTCAATATTTTGTTTTTGTCAAAATCGATTTTTTTGTTTTTTATCGCCATTTTTAAATTTTCAAAATTTTTATTTTCAATTTTTTTTATATTTAGAACAAATATTATTTATATACGATAAATTCTCTGTATGCAGAATAAAATTTTCTACAATTTAAAAAAAAAAAAAGCCGTTAGCTATATTTCGTCATAAGTTATTCATGAAAACGTCATTTTTAGTAAATAGGTTATATTTCAAAATTAAAAAAGATATTAACATGAATATTTTTTTGGTTATAAAGAATACTGAGTACTATAACTTACTAAATTTTTAGGTTTTTTTATTCATTATTTTTGGAGAAAAAAAATAATTTATAAAAAAAAGTGTTTTTTTTTGTCGTTCAATAATTAGAGTAAAATTGGCTTAATCAGTTTGAAATTTTTTTTAGTGATACATTTTGTATCACAATCGATTGAGTTCTTTGGGCAAAAGGATTGATCCATAAATTTCGGAGATATTTGAGGTTAAAATTTTTTTCACTTTTTTTTTAAATCGTAATTTCTCGAGAACGGCTTTATGTATGTGAATCGGGTGGGCGGCATTCGAAAGAGAATTTCAAGACCTATATTTTCTAAAAAAAATTATTTGTCTAGCTATTACGGTTCTTTTGTTATTAATAAAAACGTAAACATTGAAAAATGAAAAAAATGAGTTTGGTATGTCCAACTATTGCGGGAGTAAAAATTGACTTAAGCGCTTCAAAATTCCTCGTAGAGGTGGATTTTGGATAGTTTTCGGTCGAGTTATTCGGGCAAAATGATTGGTCATTAAATTTCAAAGATATTTAAAAAAATTTCAAGTTAATATTTTCCATAAAATTTTCCCAATTTTTTTTAAAAGTATTGAGGATGGCTCTATGTATCTGAATGTGATGGGTAGCATTTGAAAGAGAATTAAAATATTAATATTTTCTAATACTTATAGCATTGACTCAGAGACTCAATTGCGGCGACACTTTTGGCCTTGCGGCCTTGTCCGTCAGCTCGTGTCCGGGGGCCTTTCTACATAAGTATGTGTGTTCTGTGTGTTCCGTGTGTTCCCGACAAAGACAGATAGGATCTGTTCCGTTTATGTAATACAGAGACAGACATAGAGAGAAGTTGTCTAGAACACTAGAACAGACAGAACACACATATGTAGAAAGGACCCCGTGTGTGTTGTGTAGGTACGCGTATGCCCAAGCGCATGCGCTGCCGCTCGTTTGTCGTCGTAAAGGAATCGAGCCAATGAGGATCATACAAAAAAAATGAGTATAGAGATCTGGCATCAAGCAATTGGCATCCTTTTTTTTTAAATGTATTGAGGATGGCTCTATGTATGAAAGAGTAAAAATAAAGTAGAACCTTCTTATTTTTTTTATATAACTTGATAGGATTTAACTTAACAGAAATATGTTAAATGGGAAAAAGTTTTATGTCAATATTATCGACAACTTTTATATTTAAAATATTTGAGGAGTTATAAATAAAATGGGCGATTTTTGGCTATAACTTGATTGGATTTGATTTTACACGAAAATGTTAAATACAAAAGTTGTGGATAATATTAAAACAAAAAATTTTACTATTTAATATTCTCGTGTAAAATCAACTCCTGACGAGTTGTTAGACTTATAAAAACGATTTTAAGCCGTTTACATCGTACAAAATAAAGTATGAAATTTTAAATATTGGAAGTAAAAATTAATTAAAGGAATCAGTAAATCAAGTTTGAGGAAGCTACGTGCCAATGAATTGGCAGCGGTTTTTTCCGTCGGAAAGGATTTTTTTCAGAATTTGCTCGAATGTTTTCTTAGAGAAACAGAACGCGAAAGAGCAGATGCAGCGTCTCCTTCGCGCGCGGTTTTCGGCGCGCTGTACACCGCGTGGACTAGATGCATTTCGCTCTCTAACAACCACTTAAAATTTTGATTTCCTTAATAATAGCAACAATAAACTAGTATTTATATTAATAATTCTTTTTTTTTAAAGAAGATAATTTTATTTTGTTTTGTTTTACGGGTTTTTTAGGGAAGATTTGATATTCTGAACTCATTGACGTTTTTTTTAGTATTAATGTTGTTTTATTCATTGGAATAACGGCATGGTACTGTAAAGTTCCCGGTATAGATTTAATTTTACTTAACCTTGATTTTAGTTTCAAAACGGCTTTTTCATAGGTCTCTTTAGTGCTGTAAAAAACTTTAGTTTCTTTGCAATTACGTAAAGCCCAGTTGTAAAGGTCTTCTGGTGTTAAAATATGATTCCTCGAAGAGAGTTGAAGACTTGCTCTTTTCGCCCCTCTTTTCAAATTTGCGCCTATACCATCGCACGCACCTTTACCGTGCGCTGTTGCATGAAAATGCCATTCAGCAGGAACTCCAAAATCTTTTTGATGAAACAGAAGATTTTGGAAGGTAGACTAGTTCTTAAAATGCTGACCTGCTCCATCAGTTAAGTAATACATTTTCTTGACTATGAAATTACTTTTTAAATACGATATTATAATTTTTTGATATTCATAAACAGCAACAGTATCGTGATTTAGATTATCAGAAATTATAGCAATGCTTATATGTTTAAGATCTTGATTTTCGTTATAATATACCACTGTTGTAAAAACTGTTGCTTGATTATTGTTCCAGTGGAACGATTGTGTTGAATTTTGCACTATAAACGCATAGTTCTCTGCAAAATCACAACAAACAAGGAATTCTCCTTTTTGAAGGTTTTTTTTCAAATCGCTTAAGAAAAGATATTGTTCTCTCGCAAAGAAGTCATGAGTTTTAAATTTTATTAATTTTTCTCCCAGTATGTTCATGAATTCATAAACATTTACAGTTGTAGATACTACTGTGCAACGATCTGTCTGAAGCCATGACTCATACTGTATTTGAAAAATATAATTTCTCTCAAAACATTCAAGCAAATGTTTCCGTAATACAGGCATATTGGGGCAATCTAAACAGTCTCCCAATTAACATTTCGAACTAGCATTACTACATACGATTGCTTGGATGCAATCGTGGTAGTTTTTAAGAAATAGTCGAGTACCTTCAGTTAAACTCTGTAAATTAATAGCATTTAACATCAGCTTGATATTTTCGTGGTGTACACATACGCATACATTATGCGTACCACTGCTTCCCGCTAGAACACAATGCGGCGGCCTCAATTGAGTAAATTTAGTGAAGCCAATATTAACAGATTCATGCTCTTTTTTAAATAAACAATAAATTTCACGTAAATTACCAAGTAGTAACCTTTTCTGTACATGTTCTCTTTTACCATTATCCTGCTTAACAGATATACAATCTTTTAATCCGGGCATTACACGACTAATATCGTCCCTCTCATAAAAACGTCTAACTGAATCTACACTTTCAACTGGAAATATTTTGCCCCTTTTCTTTTCAGGTTTTGAAAAAATTCCACTTTCAGTTACTAACTTTTTCGCTTCTCGAGCTTCCCACTCAGTACAACCGAACTCTCTGATTAAGTCTCTGTGAGACCAAAAATCAGGAGCAAGCGTGAGTAGCTGAATTTTATCTTCCTTACCCGGTGATTCTAAAAATTTTTTTTTTAATTGGTTGAGAACTGCCACGCCTGCTTTATGATATTCATCAGTACATTCAATTTTAGCTTTTTTGGCATCGCATGAAGGTAAATCTAACTTATGTTTATAAAGTTGACGTTGACAGTTGGAACAAATTTTCGCGTTTTCTGGTACGAGGGGATACGCACTCCTAAATATTGAAGGAAAATTCGACAAATTTTTACGCACAGAGTGATTAATTTTATTAAAAGGATTTATGCATTTCAGCTTCAAAGCTGGATCCATTTCAGTAGCGAGAAAATAAATGCAATAAATAAACCAAAAATAAATTATGATTTAATCAGCAAACACACGAAGAACACAAATATAACGGAAACAGCGTTAAAATTCTTAAACAATTTCAAGGATAACAAAGATCGAAAATTCATCAGACTTATATAATTGGATACAACAAATTACTCTCGGGCAAAAATTTTCTATACGCAAGCCACCTATCGGGTAAAAAGTAAGTGAGAAGCGTTGCGTCTGCTATTTCAAATTGATTGTAATGTTTTTGCTTCCTCAAAGAGGAAGCTTTGTAACGGTGAAAAAAATTTTCGAAAAAAAGTCTTCAAAAAGATGTTTTATGGTGGTATATGTGTATATTATTTGATTTTGATGATTTTTGATTTCGTGGATGTATGTATGTGTGTGTGTGCGTGTGTGTGTGTGTATATTTCAACTCTTAATATCTCCGAAACTAATCAACCGATTTTCATCGGGTAAAGCTTATTCGCTTCGTCTTGCGGCAAAAGGAAAGTACCCTGATGGATTTGGGATTTTATTGATTTTCTTTTGTTTTATAACCAAAAAACGATTTTGAATTTTTATTTTTTTTTATTTTTTCGTATCTTATAGTAATTATTACATAAAATAATATACTTCTCTTAAAAGGTATTCAAATTACCTACATTTTCTTTTTTTTTAAATTTAAAATTTAAAATATCTTCACTCTGTCATTTGTTATTAATGAAAACTTTTTTATATTTAAAAAATTAATATCTCAAAAAATAATTTATTTATCGACTTGAAATTTTAACTGTTACTTATTACACTTGTTGGTGGCAATATTGTGTTGCAATTTTAAGTGATTATCTATATAAATATATATTATACATTTATTTTCGAGAACTATCATTTTAATATTTTTATATAATGTAGTAAATTAAAATATCAAAACGTATTAATAGTGCCATTTTTAGCCCCTTCTTTTATCTCTTTTTAATCTCAATTTTTTTTAAACTTGGTGGTCTGTCAAAGCTTTTTTTAAAATAGGTACGTAATATACTATTTTGCAAGAAACTGGTATAAGACGCATCGGTTCAAAGTATTATTGAAATTCTTTAGCATTCCTTTTTATGAAAAATGTATTTTCAGAATTTCAATTTTTAATTAGGAAACGATGAATTAGTTTGAGGAAGCTAAGTGCCAAAGAATTGGCAGCGGTTTTTTTTTGCGAAATAACCTATGAAAATGTCAATCGTGCATATAAGTGAAATTCGAAGTGCAAAAAGATATTCCATAAAGAATTAAAAATGATAAATAAAAATAATAAGGTTACTAGAGAGCGAAATGCATCTAGTCCACGCGCTGTACAGCGCGCCGCATACCGCGCACGAAGGAGACGCTGCGTCTGCTCTTTCGCGTTCTGTTTCTCTAAGAAAAACATTCGAGCAAATTTTGCAAAAAATCCTTTCCGACGTAAAAAATGCTCAGCTTTCAATCTAGATGATAAAAAAAAATATTAAAAATATACTTTCCGAGATATAGTATGTTTTATACTTTTTGAGGGTGAAAATGGAAAATTTCGGAAAAACCACTTACACCATTGGAAAGCTGAGGACAAAATACGTCGGAAACGCTTATCACATAATTTTTTGAAATTCATATTGATATCGTAAACACGACTTGAAAATAGCATGATTTGACGCTCGCGCGCCGCGCTGGGAGAGTTGAGGCGAAACGCCTCATGTGTGTGCGGCGAAGAGGAGCGCCAGGAGCCTCTCGACTCGCTATGTTTTTTGGATGCTTTGTAGTAGCAGGGCGATCCACGGACACTGTGAGCGGTGCACCGCTTGTACTATCGTGTACCCTCCACTCGATTTTTGGGTATAAATAATCCCCTGCGACGTCACCTATCCGCAGTCCTTCTTTGATAGCTCTGTTGGCTACCATCCGGGGAAAACTAGTAGCTTGACAACGGGTGAATGTACCACAGTTCCTGTCAGTTTTTAATTTTTCAAACATGGTTTCGCTTTTGATTTATTAAGTTCTTTTCATAATTCGTGCGGTTCATGATTATTTGAAATTCACATTCAGCCTTCTAATCATAATTTTTTCGATTTAATTACAGTGCAAATATGACGTGCGTTAGAAAGAAAATGTTGAGAGAGCTACGTGTTCAATCTTTTTGTATTGACGAGCAACTACATTGCTATGAAATTGTGCGTATTTGTTAGTTAATTTAATTAATTAGGTAAGATTTGTGCTGTGTATTGTTTGTCATTATAGTGGCGCAATTAAAAATTTTGAAAATTGAAATCTCGGATTTTTATTCAAAAAAAGGCTCGATTGCTCAGTGAAAAGAAATTGCTTTTTGATCAAGTCAGAAAAATTACAAATTTAAAAAATGCAAAACGTTTAATTAAATTGTTAACAGAAAATACAAAAAACTCTGTGTCTCAATGGCAAAATAAACACAACAAAAAGTTTCACAAGTTGTATTACGAACGGTATAATAGAAAATGCGAATATGTATACACAGAGGCGAGCGCGAAGCCAACGAACTGGAATATACACAAACCACAAAACGACCCATGGTTCATTAACCTCACTGAGGTGACGATCCCAGAAGGGGTACGTAATACAGTTCGTTTAGGAAGAGATTTTAATTTTACATGTTGTTCTTCGAAATTTTCAAATCCACTGATGGTTATGTAGATTGGAGAAAACATGATCAAAAAGACAGGGATTTACACAGTGAACTCATTAGAACAGTCAATACTTTTGCAAAACGTAAGAATCGCATATCAGACACTGACACTGTTATTAAACATAACTTGCTTGCGACTGAAACTTTTATTAAAAATAATAAAGATATTTTAATCACAAAAGCCGATAAAGGCAATGTAACAATTGCCATTAACATTAAAGATTATAAATCAAAAGTTTTAGATGTTCTGTCTGACACTACATATTATAAAAAACTTGAAAAAGATCCGTACAGCAATTTAAAAAATGCGACAAAAAGCTCATACAAAAATGGAAAAGCAGAGGTGTGTGTGATATGGATTCCAGTTTTGACATTTTAACTGATAAATTGGATCATTCTGTTCTTTCACGAGCGTACGGCTTGATAAAGATTCATAAAAAGGATATGCCGGCTAGAATCATTGTATCGGCGATAAACTCTCCAACACATGCTCTGGACAAAGCTATTTGCACATTTTTTACAAAATATTTACCTCGACCTAAATCGTCTTTGAAAAATAGTTCTGAATTAATTGATATTAGCTCAGATATTCATGTCCCGGATAATTACAGATTATGTTCATTTGATGTCGTATCTCTATTTACAAATATAAATATCGATCTTGTTTTAACTGGTATCCGTAACAAATGGAAATATTTAAGAAACAGAACTAATCTGACGATGAACGAATTTTTGGATGGCATTATCTTTTTAATGAATTCTACTTATTTCTCTTTTGACAATAGTTACTATAAACAAACACATGGCGCGCCGATGGGCGGATGCTCTAGTCCGTGGTTTGGGGAACTGGCTTTGGAGTGTCTCGAGAACCATTGCCTCAATGTTATGAAATCGGATATTGTTTTATATGAGAGATATGTCGATGATTGTTTATTGATTGTAAAAGATGATGCAATTGACAGATGACTAAGTACTTTTAATATCTTTAACCATTATTTACAATTTACGATAGAAAATGAAAACCAGGAGAAAAAATCAATTAACTTTTTAGACATGACATTATTTCGCACTGATGAAAACAATATAATTACGAATTGGTATCGTAAAAGTACTTATTCCGGACGATTTATTCATTTCGATTCGCATCATCCTATTCAAAATAAAAGAGCAATTGTTTACAATCTTGTAGATCGTGCTATTAATCTTTCAGATAAAAAATTTCATAGACAAAATCTAGATATTGCAACTCAGTTTCTTAAAAATAATGGATATCCTATGAAATTTATCTCTGAAAATATGAGACATAGGATTTTCCAGTTAAATAATAATTATGATAATTCAAAAAATAATCGTTCACTGACAAAGAATACAGTTGCCAACAACAACAAAATTATAGTTTTACCATTTATTAAAGATTTAAGCTTTAAACTAAAATCTATATTATCTAGTCATGGTTACAGGATTGTAAACAAACCAATTAACAAGTTATCAAGATTCGTCACGTTAGGTAAAGATAGATTAAATAGTTTGCAGCAGAGTAACGTTGTTTATGAGATAGGTTGTTCTGATTGTGATCTAACATATGTTGGACAAACTAGCAGAAAACTCAAAATTCGCATGAATGAGCATAAATTGAGTGTAAAAAATAGCGATACTAAATCTGCACTAGCCGTACACGCCACAGAAACACGCCACAGAATTAATTTTGAAAAGATTAAAGTTTTGGATAAAGAAATTAAGAAAGGTAAAAGAGAATTTTCAGAAATGATCCACATTTATAATACAAAAAATAATATGAATAGAATCACTGATACTATTAAGTTGAAAAAGGATTATAAGGCTTCCATAGATATTATTAATAACGTAATTAAAGATAGAAAAAAACAGTTAGTTCCTAGAGGGTCGAGTTCTCGTATTCTGAGAAGTCGGGGTAGCACGATGGTATGAGCGATGTTGAGGTTGCACTACTTAGTTCCTGCGTATGCGCATGTATGTGCGGCGAAGAGGAACGCCAGGAGCCTCTCGACTCGCTATGTTTCTTGGATGCTTTGTAGTAGCGGGGCGATCCACGGACACTGTGAGCGGCGCACCGCTTGTACTGTCGTGTCCCCTCCACTCGATTTTTGGGTATAAATAATCCCCTGCGATGTCACCTATCCGCAGTCCTTCTTTGATAGCTCTGTTGGCTACCATCCGGGGAAAACTAGTAGCTTGACAACGGATCAATGTACCACAGTTCCTGTCAGTTTTTAATTTTTCAAACGTGGTTTCGCTTTTGATTTAGTAAGTTCTTTTCATAATTCGTGCGGTTCATGATTATTTGAAATTCACATTTAGCCTACTAATCATAATTCTTTCGATTTAATTACAGTGCAAATATGACGTGCGTTAGAAAGAAAATGTTGAGAGAGCTACGTGTTCAATCTTTTTGTATTCACGAGCAACTACATTGCTATGAAATTGTGCGTATTTGTTAGTTAATTTAATTAATTAAGTAAGATTTGTGCTGTGTATTGTTTGTCATTATAGTGGCGCAATTAGATCATATGAATTAAGTTACATCGTTGTTTTCTAGTCTCTGGAAAAGGGAATCCTACAATGATTCCGAAACGTCGACTGATAGTAAATTATTAAAATACTGAATTGCTCAAAAGGATCCACGTGTTTCATTACATATACAAACAACCTATCAAATTTCAATAAAACCCATCAGCAAAATTATCACCCAAGAGATACGAATTTTAACGAACAAATAAATACACGAAACGGGAAAAAACAATACTGCCAATTTTGCAAAATGTCAGGACACGAGATAGTAAATTGTAGGAAATTACAGAAAGCAGAGATGATACCAACCTGTGCGTACTGTAAAAGAAAGGGTCATACAATGGAAAACTGCTTTATATTAAGAGATATAGAAATGTTTTGCAATATTTGCAAAAGCACAACGCATTCTTTAGAGGAATGTTTCAAAAAACCAAACTATGAACAAAAAAATTCGGAAAACTAATAAATTCTTCTGGAAATGAGTGGACTAGAAGGGTTAATAAAAAAACCACTCGAAAATCGCGCAGATATTAAAATAAATACAGTTAATGAGGATAAACTCATAAACATAAATAGCAATAATAGGACGGTTACGGACATCGATTTATTAGTCTCAAAGAATTTAAGTAATACAACTCAAAATATTACAGAAAATCAAACACTTAATAAAGCTGAAAATACAGATGCCATTGAAATAAATTTATTTGATCCTGGTGAATCTGAAATAAGTAACGTTGAAAAAGAGCAAACACAGGGAAAGATAACAGCGACAAAAATTGCTATGTATTTTCTAAAATTGAAAAACTCGTTGCAGTATATTGAAATAGAGAATCCATACACAAGTAAAGTGTGTAATTTACTTGTAGATAGTGGAGCTCAATTAAATATTATAAAAAGAAATCAGATACTTTCTAATATAATTTTAGGAAGCAAGAAAATTCATTTATCGGGTATCACAGATAGGACGATCGGAACATTAGGAGAAATAAAAATAAACATTAATGGACTAAATATTGATTTTCATGTCGCACCACAAAATTTTTGTCTACCTTACGACAGAATTTTAGGAATCAAAATTCTTACTGAACAAAAATTAAGACTGGACGAAGGTTATTTACAAATAAATGATAACAAAATTAAACTCAAACCAGCTCACAAACTAAACCATAATCTTAATATGATAACGGGAAATTCAAAAAAATTGGGTGAAGTAAAGAAATCAACAATAACGATGCAACAAAAAGAAGTTTTAAGGGAAATACTGCAAAATACCGATGAAACAAAAAAATTAAACCATACAATTCATAAAGATAATCAACAAGAAATACAATTATTGAATGAACAAACCGAGAATTTGCAAATTGATGAGGAAGTTGGAAAGTTATCCTGTTCAATATCTTATGAACCCGAGCTAATCAGTAAAAGTGAAGTAGATATAACATCGGAAATAACATTTTACGATGACGTAATAAAAATTTTAAATACAATTCCAATATTAAAGGAAGAAGAAAAGGAAGATGTGCAACAGAAAATGTTAAATGAAATTTTATCAGAAAATATAAATGATTTACATTACGAAAAAATTCTGGAAGACAGCGAAAATAATATTAGATCATTAATAAATAATATTAATATTGCTATTGAAAATAATGATCAGCCAATTGATTTTGAGGAAATCGGATCAATAGACTACAAACAATTTTTGACAATAATTAGTAGGAAGATTGAAGTAGATTTAGAAGAGTATAATAAACTTTATGGAAATGAAAAAGAATATGATTTTATCTCTTACGAAATAGACAATCTACCGGAGGGGTTTCAAATAATAGAGGACTTTAACATAAATGAGAATGAGATTTTAAATATAGGATCAATAAATTTTATAGAGGAAAATGATTCAATACAAGATTTAAAAGGGGTTACTCGAGAAGGAAAATTATTAGAAAAAATATGTTATCAAGAATTGCCTGAAAATATTAAAACAACGATTAGGGACCTAGTTTTGGAAAATAAAGATATATTTTGGTTAGAGGGAGATGGTTTAGGATCATGTAATGTGGAACAACATGAAATAAATTTAACAGACGACAAACCTGTATATGTAAAACAATTTCCTTTACCACACAAATTAAAGGAAATAGCAATAGAGGAAACTCAAAAATTAATAACAAAAATAATCTAGTAAGAAACTCAAAAAGTGCTTTTAACGCTCCAGCATGGATTGTAGCAAAAAAACAACTAACAAACGGACAAAAACAATGGCGTTTAGTTATAGATTATAGGAAACTAAATGAAAAAACAATTCCAGATCCATATTTACTTCCAAATATTATAGAAATATTCGATCAACTAGGAAAAACTGAATTCTATCATGTCATAGATTTAAAATCGGGTTTTCACCAAGTACCTATGAAACCAAGTGATATACATAAAACAGCGTTTAGTATTAATCCTTTAGGACGTTTTGAATTTCGCGTATTGTCTTTCGGATTGAGAAATTCACCGCGTACGTTTCAAAGAGTTCTGAATACGGTTTTAGGCGATTTGATCGGTAAAATATGCTTTGTGTTTATCGACGATATAATCATTTTTGGAAAAACTGTGAAAGAAGCAAACGAAAGATTTAACGCAGTAGAACAAAAATTACGAGAAGCAAATTTAAAATTAGAACCCGAGAAATGTGAATTTTTTAAGGAAGAAGTTTGTTATTTAGGACATATTATAAGCAGAGATGGTATCAAACCTGACCCAAAAAAGGTCGAAGCAGTAAAAAACTTCCCGACACCAAAAAATGTTAAGAATATTCGAGAATTTTTGGGACTCTCAAACTACTATAGAAGGTTTATAAAAAAACTATGCAAAAACAACTAAACCTTTAAATATTTTGCTAGAAAAAGATGAGAAATTCATTTTTTTTCATCAAGAAAAGGCTTTCAACGATGTGAAAGAAACACTCCGTAAAGCCCCAGTTTTGCTGTATCCGCGATTTGACGAACCATTCATTATCACGAGCGATGCTTCGAATTTTGCTTTGGATGCAATTTTATCTCAAGGTGAAATAGGTAAAGATCCGGCAGTAGCTTACACATCAAGAAGTTTACATAAGACGGAACTGAAATATCACACATACGAAAAGGAAGCTTTAGCTATCATGTTCGCAATAAAAACGTTTAGAAACTATATTTACGGAACAAGGTTCACAATAGTTACGGATCATAAACCACTTTTCTGGCTAAAATCAGCTGACAATATACTAGAGTGCAAAAATGGAAACTCAAATTATCAGATTATGAATTTGATGTTATCTACAAACCAGGAAAACAAAATGCAAATGCAGATGCATTATCGCGAAATCCGATAGAAATATTTGTAGTTACAAGAGCACAAAAGAAAAGAGAATCAAATAAAAGTATAGAATTAACGAGTCAAATGAATCATGACGACAAAATCAAGATTTTAAATGATAATCGGATAGAAATGAAAACAAAACGAGGCAGACCAAGGAAACCGAATAAAACACATACCAGAAATAATGGAAAAAGAGACGGAAGTACTACAAATAATATAATTGAGAAACAAAAACGCGACAATGTAGTATATTCAAAAAATTCAATTCAATTCAGAAATGACAACATTGTACATTTAGTAACACAAGATTATGAATCACTAGACGAAAATACTGATTTATTAATAAAAAATAAAAATCTAAAAATAAATACAAGTCTAAAAAAGGGGGAAATTGATATTATTAATATTGGAAATAGGAAATTATTTATTTTATGTCTCGATATATCAATGACATCAAACATCGTTAAGGAAAATTTAGTAAAGTTATTCAGAATATTAAAAGAAATATTAATTAGAAAAAAAATATCTATTTTTAGTATATCAAAAAATATTGAAATTTTAAATATAAGTCAGATAGAGATAGAAGAAATTTTAAAACAAATGTTTAAGGGGGCTAGACACCTTTTTTCTCTGAAATAAGAAGTTACATTTTAATACATAAATGTAAACTAATTATTTCATACTTTTTACGTATAAAATTGGGTATATTTACCTTACCTTAAAACTTTCTCCGATGGGCCTTTTATATGGTCCAGAACCATAGTCATCGATGAAACAAGTTTTTTCACTATCCGTAAGCTTTGAAATTTTCCTGTGGATGGATTGACTTCAGATTTGAACTAAATTACTCCTGAATAGTATAATTCTCATATGAGTGTAGGGATTTTTGATCTAATGAGAAAAAAAAAATTGTGCTGTTTTTCAAGAGTTTTTTTTTAATTTTTTAAAATTTTTTATATTTTTTCATAATTTTTCTGATGTAATAATTTTTTCCGACATTTAATCCTAAATCCCTACACCCATATGAGAATTATACTATTCAGGAGTAATTTAGTTCAAATCTGGAGTCAATCCATCCACAGGAAAATTTCAAAGCTTACGGTTAGTGAAAAAACTTGTTTCATCGATGACTATGGTTCTGGACCATATAAAAGGCCCATCGGAGAAAGTTTTAAGGTAAGGTAAATATACCCACTTTTATATGTAAAAAGGATGAAATAATTAGTTTACATTTATGTATTAAAATGTGACTTCTTATTTCAGAGAAAAAAGGTGTCTAGCCCCCTTAACGATTCGAATATAAAGATAATAATATGATCAAATAACGTCAACTATGTACAAAATACAGATAGAGATAGAATTTTCAATATGTATCACTCTTCTACAGTAGGAGGGCATTCCAGTGTAAATCGAACTTATAACAGAATTAAAGAAGAATATTTTTGGGAAAATTTAAAATCGGATATTCAAAACAGAATAAAGAATTGCGATGACTGTCAAAGAAATGAACTAAAACGGAAAAAAACTAAACAACCTATGATTATAACAGACACACCAATAAAAACATTTGACAAGATTGCTATGGATATAGTAGGACCATTTAATATTACAAAAAATAACAATAAATATATATTATCTATTCAGGATCAATTATCGAAATTCATAATTCTAACATGTTTAAAAGATCGAACGGCAGAATCGGTATCAGATGCCTTTATAAAAAGATTCATATGCATTTTTGGATCACCTAAAATAGTATTACCGGACAGGGGAACACATTTTACTAGCAAAATGATGAAACAAATAGCAAAAAGATTTAAATTTGATAAGATCGAAACAACAGCTTTTTCCCCACAATCTAACGGGTCTCTAGAAAGAGTTCATCACCCATTATGTGAATATCTTAAAAATTTTTCAACAAAAAAATACGAATGGGATGAATTTTTAGAATTCGCACAATTTCATTACAATACGAGCGTACACACTAGCCACAAATTTACACCGTACGAAATAGTTTTTGCTTCTCCTGCTAGAATTCCATCTAGCGAACCAATTAAGAAATCAGAATTATTGCCTACATATAATGGATACTTAGAAAAATTAATTAAAAACATGAGAGAAATTGCTCAAATAGCAAGGGGAAATTTAATAGTTTCAAAGGAAAAATCCAAAAATTATTACGATAAATTTATAAACCCAGTACAGTTTGATAAGGGTGATAAAGTATGGTTAATTAAAGAGCCAAAACCGGGTAAACTTGGAAAAGATCATTACCAGGGCTCTTTTGACATATTAAAAATAAATGAAAATAACAGTATCACTATTAATTATAAAGGAAAAGCAAAAACTGTACACTCAAATAAATTAAGTCTTGTTAACGGCAAAAAAAAATAGTAAAACAACTTTCTGTTTTAGGAAATGTAGAAAATCTTATTAAAAATTTTTATAATTTTGTCACGTCCTAAGACACAACACGACTGGGATTGTTAACTCGATTAAGAGTTACGCTCTTTTTAGGCCGTAGCTGCGTTAGCTAATTAACCTTGGTTGAGCTTTGAGTTGGAAGTACAAGGCGCTTGTAGTAGTGATTTTAGATATTTGTTGGTAGGGAATTTTGGAAAGTTAATCAGGACCAACAGGTACGGCACACTTGTCCCTTAAGAACAATTTTGTTGCACTACGTCCCTTGTATGGATAGGATGTAGGTCACGAGCCCAGGAGTTTAAGGTTTTAGGAAAAAACTAATTTTACCCAATCTCAGGTTATTCTCAGGTTCACCCTTCCCTCTCGAGAGCTGGTGCTCATAAGCCACTGTGTATTAATTTAATTTACAAGATAGAGAGTAAACACTTGGGCTCCGAGTTAATAAACTAGATATCATGAAGAATTTTCTTTAATTTCTTATATATGAATAAATAAATATTTACTTTGTCAAGTCAAATTGCATTAGACTTCTTAAGATGTCTCACTAAATGACTTGTAATTTCGAATAAAGATGTCACTTAAAATCCTTAAGACCAAGGCCAAGCTTTTATTCAAAATCCAAAGTTAATTATAGATTTATTTTTATTAGTGAATTCGATTATAATTTTCAATAAATTTTCTCAATAATTTCTTATATATAAATAAATAAATATTTACTTTGTCAAGTCAAATTGCATTAGACTCCTTAAGATGTCTCACTAAATGACTTGTAATTTCGAATAAAGATGTCACTTAAAATCCTTAAGACCAAGGCCAAGCTTTTATTCAAAATCCAAAGTTAATTATAGATTTATTTTTATTAGTGAATTCGATTATAATTTTCAATAAATTTTCTCAATAATTTCTTATATATAAATAAATAAATATTTACTTTGTCAAGTCAAATTGCATTAGACTCCTTAAGATGTCTCACTAAATGACTTGTAATTTCGAATAAAGATGTCACTTAAAATCCTTAAGACCAAGGCCAAGCTTTTATTCAAAATCCAAAGTTAATTATAGATTTATTTTTATTAGTGAATTCGATTATAATTTTCAATAAATTTTCTCAATAATTTCTTATATATAAATAAATAAATATTTACTTTGTCAAGTCAAATTGCATTAGACTCCTTAAGATGTCTCACTAAATGACTTGTAATTTCGAATAAAGATGTCACTTAAAATCCTTAAGACCAAGGCCAAGCTTTTATTCGAAATCCAAAGTTAATTATAGATTTATTTTTATTTTTATTTTCTTTATCTTATTCACCTTTTTTTCTTTTGGGTTTTTTTTTTTTAAAAGATTTTTGAATAAATGTAAAATTCCGAAATTTTGATTTGAATATATTTTTTTTTATTTTTGAAAATAATTCTCTCAATAAGTGTACAGTATCAATAAAGCTTGTGAATGCTTGTGGTTGTACTGCACGTACAATCAACAAAGCTTGTGAGGCTCTTGCTGACTGCTTGGTCAGTTCAGTAAAGCTTGTGAGGCTTGTGGTGAACTGCACCCTGGACCAGTCAGCAAAGCTTGTGAGGCTTGTAAATCTGACTGACCCTGGACCAGTCAGCAAAGCTTGTGAGGCTTGTAAATCTGACTGACCGGCGAGCAGTGCGCGTTCAGCGTATTTAAATGCGTTGCTCCTCCTCTTCTTTGGCTGGAAAAGCTGCGGTGTCAAATCGGGTAGTTGCGTCATTTTGGTGAACGAATCATACGTGATAAGTTCGGCGGCGAGGGATGCTTTGCATATCTCGTAATGTTGTGGTGTGGAAAAGCGGTGTCCAATGATGTGGGGGCGTCATCCCTTCCAAACGTCGATTTCTGTGATAGTGGGGAAGATCCTATGTTTTAACACAGAGAGCGGTAGAGAGCGGTCCCTTATCCCTTCTCTAGGGTATTTTCCGGCGGCTCGTATCTTCTTTAAAGAGCGAGAGAGAACGCTATATGAGTGACAGAGAAAGAGAGATGAGAGAGACAGAAGATATTCCTATCTCCCTCACTCTTCAATTTTGTCACTCTATTTTTGACAGTTTTCTACAGATTGTGTAGAATCATTACAAATCGCAATTTTACAAATTAGCTATAATTTTAATTCAGTAGATATTTCCGTGACAAGGTATTACAAATTTGAGCGGTGGTTATACGTTGATTAGAAGTGGAGTTATAGTGAATATAAAAAATCGAAAAATATAACTTTAGTTTTACAGAAAAATAATTAATATAATTTTACAATAATATGAAGTTTCATAAGAAATGGTAAAACTAGACAGTCAAGCTAAATATTATAAACATGGTTACAAAATTGTCGTAAATATCGCTATTATTTATTTAATTATAATGTTTTACTTAATATTAACGCAGTGACATAAATGATTCTCTTAGGGGTTACATAGAATGTGTTTTTAGATTATTTCCAATCATAAAATTTATTATTTTTATATTTATTCATCGATTAATTAAGTAATCAGTCTTTCAAGCTTTGGGTGTAAATGTTTGTAATTGCTAGAAAATGAAATTATTATAAGAATATAAAACTACTAAGTTTCCACAAGAAAAATAATAATAAATCATTGAAATTATGAACAAACAGTTATTTTTAAAGTGTTGTTTGGAGATGGACTTTATATAAAAATGTAAGAAAAATTATTGCAGCTGAATTGTCTTGTTAGAAATTAAAAATGTAAAATAGTTAAGTAAATATAAGTCTTATAAGTTTCAAGATTGGAAAATAATATTTGTCGCAGGGTAAAGAAACGCAAGGTTTTCTTGAGAAAAAATTGTACTTTCGCTGTTTGTATATGCTACGCAGCATCTTAGGGGAAGATAAGAGTTTCCAGATGTGCGAGACTTCCTGTGTAGGACCTTAGTAATGGTTTTCACATAAAATGTATTATTTTATTCAACTAATGAAATTTCCTATGCAGACTTTATAAAATATTAATTTGTTCATTCTAATTAGAACTCCAATAATTTCGTTAAATTATTTTACTGGTTTTATACCCTTTTGTGGACTTTTTATTCATTTGAAATATTTGAATTTTAACCAATTACTTATTGTAATGTTACATGAAAAAAAAAATAATAAACATGTTACTGTTTATTTAGAATATTTCTATATATATATTTTATAAGGTTTGCATGAACAAAATAGAAATTCTTCATTAATAATATATATATATATATATATATAATACATATAGGTTATAGTATAATTTTAACCTTGTTATAATTTCATTATTTGATTCCAAAAGAGAGTTTTAGTTACACTAACGAGGTAATCATTACATAATACAAACAAGAGTAGTGTTTATTAATTTTCATCTTTATTCTAAATCTATCGTTCGCTATAAAATAATTTTCCTACTTATAATTATTGAGGTATTCAAAGTTATTTTAAAATGATTTCCTCGTGCTATTGTATGTTGAGGCCCGAAAAGTCGTTGGAAAATGCGTCTCCACGAGAAAGTTGGGGTGAGCTATTTTTAGTATGGGCCATGTGTACTGTAGCATCGAGATAGCGCATCCGCTCGGAAAAGTGTCCCTTAAAGCTAATTCACTCTGTGAAAGAGTATTTTCAATTTTGTGTATAGTAATTTTAAACTGAAAAGCATTCATTTATTTATTTATTATGTTGTTAAAAATTTATTTATAACACGAAAAAATTTTTAATAGTGGCCGAATGCCTTGCTATTTAGTGGGCTTTCTTTTATAGAGGTACAAAGACAAAGATTGAAATGAGTTTTATTACTCGGGTAGAGAAAATAATCCTTCTGGAGTGTGGCTTAAAGTATTACTTATAAACTTAAATCTATTTTACAACGTTATATTTTATACACTTTTCATCCCACGCCTGAACGGTTGTTAGTTAATATGTATTGTACTTATTTAACTTAACTTATATATAAAAATACAAAATATTAAGTCAACGTATAAAAGTAAAATTATAATTAACAACTCATACTTAAGCTATTATTTAACATATCTTTGTAGGAAATTTACCATAGTTTATAACTAGCGCGTTAATACAACTGAGGTGGTTTTAATAAAAATCATAATGCTGAATTATTGTAATTTTAACTAAGGGTACTATTACTTATGTAAATATCATTTTCTTATTCGGATTGTTTCATAATTATGTTATGTTAATAATTAATTAGTGATGAACAGTTCTCTAGAGTGATTTACTTATTTTGTAATATTTTTCGATAAATGATTTAATACTATATTTTATTACACTCGTGGTCGTAGCTATAGTTGATTACAATATTTTATTTATTGGAAATAATGTTTGTTCTTCATCAAGAAGAAAAGAAAGTTTACAGTCCGTTTAATATAAAGTCTAAATATAGCCTTTTAAGGAAAAGGAAATTACAAGATTAAAAATTCAGAAATTTTAAAGCATGCGCCGCGTCGGTGTTTTATGACAGCTTGAGACTCCGAGAAGCGCAGGTTACATCTACAACCCTTGGTGCAATAGTGTCGGTAGGGTAATAGGTGTTCAGGGTTATGACTATGGTTCATCGCATAAAAATATATACAAAAAAAAATTTTCCCATCGTAGACGGTTCCGTTACAATTTTAACCTTCATCAAATATAATAAAGCCATAATTGGATTCAACTGCGGCTCTGCTGATCCAGCAGTAAAAACATACTCCTTAGTGGATACCGGGGAATGCGATTTCCATGAAGAAGATTTGCAAGTATCTAATACAACCATAGAATGATTTCAATTAGCGGAATTCAAAACAAGTTATGTAATTCAATGTAAAATAGAAATAAGACGAACAATATATCACTGCGGAATGTTCAGTCATTTAGGTCCAGTTGAAAACGGTTTACAAGAATATTTATACGACATTGGCGCGGAGCAATGTAAATTTATTCATAATACAGGAATATTTAAATATGACAATTCTCACACAATAGCGAATATTAAAATAAATGAGACTAAAACAGTAGGAATCGATCTATCAGGAAAAATCGAAGGGAAATCTTATTCAGGAGGCACCTACGCGGATGATTATGGAAGTTGGGATAATGTTCTTGTTCAAGGCCTCATAAAAATTACGCTCATGGAAGAATGTGCAAAAGTAAACTTAAACAATAATAAATTACATTTAAACTCGGGAACAACATGCAAATTCTCGGACGAACGTTGCATAGACGCGCAAGCCGGTTATGCATTTTGGTCGCATGTTCCAAACGAAAATTGTTTTGACAACAAATACGATGTTTTATTTAAAGGCACCGTAACAAAAACATTATCACCAAATCAGGAAGTAATGTATACAATAAATACTTATGATATATCTTTTTCTTTAAACGGTGTAGAAAATATTAAGTTTTGCGACAGAATTATAACGAAAACAGAACATCCTAAATTATTTATTTACGAAAAAAGTAATGTAAACATTTTATTCGATAATGATGTGAGTCAACCGCGAGATCTAATTAATATAGATATTTTTGCGTATACAAATGCGAAATTTGTACATGTAGAAAAACATTATCGGGCGCAATTTAGAAGTTTATATTTAAATATTTTAACAAAAATGTGCGAGTTAGAGAGAAAAGAAATCCAAAATTCCTTATCCCTCACATCAAATTTCCCAAATGAATTTGCTTATAATGTTATGCAGAAGCCAGGATACATTGCTAGACTTGCAGGAGAGGTGGTACACATAATAAAATGTACCCCGATTAACGTAAAAATTCACCATACTAAGGAGTGTTACGAGGAACTTCCCGTAATATCAGGAAACACTACTTGGTTTCTGACGCCAAAAACATATATTTTGATCAGAACAGGAATACAGATCGAGTGTGAGTCAATAATTCCACCCTATTATAAGGTAGACAATATTATAAGGTAGACAATAACTGGATAAGTTTGACGCCTACGCCGAGGAAAATAGAGAAAAATATCACTGTTTTCAAGCCTAAAATTATCAAAAACTGGATACCGAAAAAACTGAATTCCTTAGCAACAAGTGGAATATACACACAACAAGATCTGGAAAAATTCGAGAAAAGATTACTCTTTCCAATGGAAAAGAAATCCATCGTAAATACCATAGCAAAATTCACACAAAGTGCAAATTCTGCAAAAGATGACTTGATGAGAAATTTTCTAACAGAAAAAACACTCACTCATATTGCTGAAAGCACTTGGAATAAAATAATAGAAAAATATGAAGAATATGGAACAATAAGCTCAGGAATCATTATGACATTAATAATAATGCAGTTAACGAAGATGATAGTAGATCTGATAATAAGAGGATATACACTCCAAAAATGGATGTTCCAGACATTTATTTGGATCAATATTCACATCTGTAACACACTTATTAGTAGTGTTGAACAAGATAAATGATACGGAAGGACAGCATTTTAGAAATAGAAGAGATATGGCGAGCGAACTTCAGGAAATAGTAGTAACGAAACCTACCATAACTATGCCATTAAAAGAAAACCATTCTACAAAAATAGAAGAACACGAATTACAAGAGTTTAAACCAAGAAGAGTTGTAAATCTAAGACCCTTGCCACCCCTCCCACCACGTTCCATTGTAACTAACTCTACAAATTCCACATCCACATCCCAGAAAAAACCCGAAGGAGAACTTTTCGGAATTTAACTGATACAAACGATAAAAATATAAAATATTTTTTTTTTATTATTACAAAGAGCCCTTAAATGTCGGTCTACGTCGCAAGAATTATTCACCGTTCTAAAGGGGGAGGTGTTACGTCCGTGACGTATCCCTAAATTACATTTAATATTCATATTCTCATCAGTAATTTCTTGATCCACAAAATTATGTGATTGCAAATTTATTGACACCCACGTATCAACTAGCATAGAGAAAAAAATTTCAACACAGGGAAATTGTAAACATTCTTGTACGAAATGAACCACAATTTTAAACGAACCATATTGAAATTATTTAAAAATTTCTCAAAACATTTTATGAAAGACGTTGTTGTATTTATAGTTAACTTTCCATCTTATAATTGTAATTTGAAATTATTGTAACAGAAAATTACTGATATCTAACTATTATTATACTTGTTGAGTCTCTACGATATTCAACATTCTAAGGGGGGGAAGTGTTACGTCTGTGACGTATCTCTAAAATCAAATTAACAATGCATATTTATCGCCAGTAATTTTCTGACATACAAATGTCGTATATGGGAGCGTCCAGCAGAAACGGGCCACCGAGCGCGTGCGGTGCCTTTTTTCACGTAAAAGGCGCTCTGTTTAACTCGCTCATAATCGTATGCTGCGTCTTTGAAAAAAAAACCAAGGACCTATATCGATAGATTTTTTTCTGCTCTTTCCAGTTACGCCATTGTTTTTATTGCGAAACGCGTTCTTCCGGACGAAAACTCGAGTTGAATATTGAAAGCCATTTTTCTCAAAGTATATCATGTTTTTTTTCAAAATAAACTACACCATTGGAAAGTACAACTCTTAAGCTTCAAAATCCTATCTTGGAGAAGTTGAAGAAATAAAGGGTTTAAAAGTAACAACATGAAAAAGACAGCGCCGAGGGTCCGCGCGAGCCCCTCGCGCCCGTGCGTACGGCACGTTTAAGTGTACGCTCTATTCAATTCGCTAATAATCGTGTACCAAGTCTCTGAAAAAAGAACTAAGGACATATATCGATAGATTTTTTCCTGCTCTTTCCAATGGTGCTATTATTTTTATTCCGAAATGCTTCCTTCTAGTTGAAAATTCCATTTGAATGTTTAAACTCTATTTTTTCAATAAAATATCAGTCTTTTCTTCAAAATGAATTATATTCTTCAAAAGTACAAGTCTTAAACTATAAAATATTATATTTTTAAGTTGAAACATGAAAAGTTCAAAAATAGTAAGATCAAAAAGAGAGCGGCTGCCTGAACTTTTTACGCTATGCTCAAGGGCGGATTAATACACGCGATGTGCTATTTCGCCCTTTCTTTTTTGTAAATATAAAATGTTTTGTAACTTACAATGCCAATGCGTGGACATAATTTTGTGGATCTAGTTGTAACAGGTAGTATAATATTACAATGAACTTTGTTCATTTATATAACAAAATTTGAAAAACATAATATATTAAACATAAAAATATCCATGAACGCACTGAAAGCAGTGAAATTCGGAATAAAAATAATAGCACCATTGGAAAGAGCAGGAAAAAATCTATCGATATATGTCCTTAGTTCTTTTTTCAGAGACTTGGTACACGATTATTAGTGAATTGAATAGAGCGTGCACTTAAACGTGCCGTACGCACGGGCGCGAGGGGCTCGCGCGGATCCTCGGTGCTGTCTTTTTCATGTTGTTACTTTTAAACCCTTTATTTCTCCAACTTCTCCAAGATAGGGGTTTGAAGCTTAAGAGTTGTACTTTCCAATGGTGTAGTTTATTTTGAAAAAAAACATGATATACTTTGAGAAAAATGGCTTTCAATATTCAACTCGAGTTTTCGTCCGGAAGAAAGCGTTTCGCAATAAAAACAATGGCGCAACTGGAAAGAGCAGAAAAAAATCTATCGATATAGGTCCTTGGTTTTTTTTTCAAAGACGCAGCATACGATTATGAACGAGTTAAACAGAGCACCTTTTACGCGAAAAAAGGCACCGCGCGCGCTCGGTGGCCCGTTTCTGCTGGACGCTCCCATATGCGAATTTCGACAACTATGCACTTTTAACTGTACAGCCTCGCGACACTCCAAGTCAATGAGCTCTTCAAAAACAGCAATTTTTATGTTCCAGCAAGAATAATTTACGCTAAATACAACTGTCAATTTAAATAATGCGCACCAAAGTAATTAACAATTTAGATACTTAAAATTCTAATAAGTGTAAACCATTAGTGAAAACCATTAAAATACCTTGATTATATTTTAAAAATTAACTTCGATACAAATTTATGCGACGCAGCATTTCGTTTGTGCGAAATCATGACGGAGTGAGTCACCGACCTCAAACAATCAAGTTAAATGATGACTAAACCTGAAAACACCAGTGCCAGTGCCAGCAGATAGGGGAAGGCTACAATCAAGAACTTACATTCTGCCATCAAATTCCCCATAAGAACCGAGATAGGGGGCTCAGAAAGGAAAATTAGTAGATCAAATCAACATTCGAGCAGCCAACCTCAAAAGTACTAAAAGGGGGCAGTTGAAAACTTAAACTTGATAACCATGAATTTAAAATAACCAATGGTCATGATTTTGTAAATCAAAGTATTAATTGTTTAAACCATAATTTATGAGGAATTCATGTCGATCCAAGACTGACGAGTATTATTATTATTATTATAATTATTATTACTAATATTACTATTACTATTATAAATCGTATTTTATTTTTATCATTAAATCAAATTCTGTAACAGAAAATCTCTGATACATTTGTTGAATCTCTACGACATTCAACAGTCTAAGGGGGGAGGTGTTACGTCCGGAGACGTATTCTCATTTTAAAGAAAAACCATAATTAGTATCAGATATTTCCTGACACATAAAAGCGAGAATGCAACTTAATACTACGCAGCGTTCTGCTTATGCGACCTTGTGACGTATAGAGTCACCCACTCAGGAAGACAACGCATGCAGTTTTTAACATACGGTCGAGCTAGAATACAAGCCACCGAACTCCGCGGCAGTCGAAAGGCCACACTTTGCAATGCTCAGCATTTCGCAAGTACGACGACCCAGAAAACTTGTAATACATAAGTTGTCAAAAGATGAATTCGATACGTCACAGGGCCCATCTTTAACCTAATTATTTTGTATTATAAAAGAAGTGATGTGTGTCACGCGAATCAGTCACAGCGTACAAGAAACCTGGAGAGCTCCGTGAAACTCAGACGACATTCGAGTCAAGTTGAAATCGTAAGCCTTACTCATCTAGCAAGCAGATTTATAAATTATTGAAATTGTAATCGTAAGCCTTACTCGTCTAGTAAGCAGATCTTATAAGTTATTTATAGTAAATTTATAGAAGCAAGTGTAAATTCTAAACGTAAAGAACAATTATAGAAAAAGAATTGTAAGTAAAATTACAATGCATCGATCTACCAGAAGCCAGCAGATTGTATTGGTAAATAAATTATTGTATTTTATATAATCAACATACTTAAAACCAATTACTATTTATTTCCACGTATTTCCGGACTTCACAATTCATATTTTTTAAGAAAAAAAGAAATTTATAGCTATCATTGTTCTTTTGTTATTAACAAAAACGTGTTTTTTGAAAAAATTTCATAACTCACAAATAAATTATAATAATGCAGAATATAATGCATTCATAATGCATAATTCATAATTATAATAGATTATAATAGATATAATTTTTAAACATTTTAATTTATTTTGTTGGTTGGTTTTTTAAAAATGAAAAAAAATATCATCGAATGCCTACTCAATGACGTTTCCTCATTCCACACCACCTAGCGGTAGATATCACTGCGCGTTTTTTAAAAATAAAATATAAATCTTTTTGAATTTAGACATTAAATTAATTTTTGTAACACATGAATGATTTTCGGCGTTTTCCTGCATAAAAATATGTTCTAAAAAGTTACTTTTTTTTCCTATCGTGTAAAGAAATTCATTCTCTCCCTCTGCTCTAAAATTATGTAAAATCGCGAAAATGAATTTAGCCTTGCTTTTTAGGTTCAAAAACGCATAAAATCAATACAAAAAAAAATAATTAAAACCTTGAATTTAATGTTATCCCCATTTGTATAATATAATATTGAATTTTTTTTTTTTGTTTTGCCGAGGTACTAGGTGAATCTTCTTCAAGAATTCAATCTTAAAAATTCAAACATATTACATTTTGACGCCAATACTATATACTTTTATAATATACTGATGATAACATCATTAGAGTTATGAGTTTAAAAAAAAAAACACGTTTTTGTTTTTGATGATAATTAAAGAACCGTGATAGATAGAAAATTAATTTTTTTTAGAAAATATAGGTATTTTAATTCTCTTTCGAATGCCACCCACCCATTCAGATACATAGAGCCGTTCTCGAGAAATTACGATTTTAAAAGAAGTCAAAAAATTTTTAACCTCAAATATCTCTGAAATTTATGGACCATTCATTTTGCCCAAAGAACTCGACCGAGAACTTTTCTCGGCTAGATTTTGAGTAAAAAATTGAAAAATGAAAAAAATTAGTTTTGTATGTCCCACGATTACAAGAGTAAAATTGACTTAAAGGCTTCAAAATTCCTTTTAGAGGTAGATTTTTTATATTCAGATACATAGAGCCGTTCTCGAGAAATTACGATTTTAAAAAAAGTCAAAAAATTTTTAACCTCAAATATCTCTGAAATGAATGGTCCATAAATTTCAGAGATATTTGAGGTTAAAAATTTGTTGACTTTTTTTAAAATCGTAATTTCTTGAGAACGGCTCTATGTATCTGAATATAAAAAATCTACCTCTAAAAGGAATTTTGAAGCCATTAAGTCAATTTTACTCTTGTAATCGTTGGACATACAAAACTAATTTTTTTCATTTTTCAATTTTTTACTCAAAATCTAGCCTACAGAATGTATTCAAATTTTAACAGATTTTAGCTTTTTTATTCTTTATTATCATGATTTTTCTCAAAAAAATTGACCGTTAAGTTTAGGAGCTATAAGCTTCTAAATAAAAACACGTTTTTGTTAATAACAAAAGAACCGTTATAGCGAGAAACTTTTTTTTTTTTTTTAGAAAATATAGGTATTTTAATTCTCTTTCGAACGCTACCCATCAGATTCGAATAACTCGATCCTATCATTAAAAAAAATCAAGAAACAGTTTTGAGAAAATCGAAAATTTGAAAAAAAAACAAAAAAGCATCGCTCCAATCAAAAAATGGATTTTTGACCCGCCATCACGCAAAAAAACCAAAAAAAATGAGACCTGTCCGGTCAAAATCGACCGAGTAGAAGCTGAGATCCAGGCGTGTACGTACACACACACACACACACACACACACGCACACACACACACACACACACACACACACACACACACACACATCATACATCCATACAGACATTTTTCAAAAACCATGTATTTTGATTCCTAACACCTCGGAACACAATTATAACATATTTTTACAACAACTCAAAAATTTACTATCACAAAGCTTCCTCTAGGAGGAAGCAATACGATAGTAAAATAATTTCAATTAGTACGGAAATATTCGAAGTTATGTTTACAAAATTAAATGAAGATAAAAAATTTATTTGCAAACAACTTATAAAAAATATAAATAAAATAAATTTTATAGACAGTCCTGGAGGCTCGGGTAAAACATTTTTATATAAAACTTTAATTTATTATTTTCTATCAAAAGGAAAAAATATTATATCAATGGCTTGGAGTGGTATAGCGTCTATTCTATTACCCAAAGCAATGACTACTCATAGAACCTTTAGATTACCATTAGATTTAAATAGTATTGAAAATTCTTTTTTAAAATTAGAATCAGATAAAAAGAAATTAAGAGAAACAGAAGTCATAATTTGGGATGAAGCATCTATGATACCCAAAAAAGCTTTAAAAATTTTGACAGAGCTTTAAGAGATTTATGTACAAACGATTTACCTTTTAGGGGAAAATTAATGATTTTAGGAGGTGATTTTAATTGAACTGCTATAATTGAAGACACTATTAAATATTCTGAACTTTGGCATTTATTTAAAATTTTCAAATTAAAACTCAATATTCGTTCTCAGAATAATGAATTCTCAAAATTATTATTAAAAATTGGAGACGGTAATATAAATCCTTTTATAATACCTAATAATTGGAGAACTAACGATGGTTGCTTACAAATTTATAAAAATATTAATAAAATAAATGATTATGATCGTGTTATTTTAGCACCTCATAATGAAGACATTAAATTTTTGAATAAAAAAATTTTAATGTTATTAAATGGTGATAAGAAGACTTATTATAGTACAGATTATGCGACTCATAAAGGTGTTGATCAAAGTGATGACAACATTCATCTACTTTTTCCAATAGAAACATTAAACAATATTTATGAAGGTTTGCCACCTCATAAATTAGATTTAAAAGTTAATGCTATTGTTATGTTAATTAGAAATTTGAGTATACACGAAGGTTTGTGTAACGGTACTTGACTTAAAATAACCAAATTATTTAGATATAATATTGAAGTAGAAATATTAACAGGAGAAAAAGTAGGTAATAGAGTTTTTATTCCAAGAATTACATTAAATACAGGAGAATCTTCTTCATTATCGTTTATTTTTTATAGAAAACAAGTAGATGAGCTATGGGGATTCGGGACCACGTGAGGATTCGGGACCATGTGGGGATTCGGGACCACGTGGGGATTCGGGCTCACGTGGGGATTCGAGCTCATGGATTGGAGTGAGGATTCAGGATAAGTGAGGATCTAGTGAGTGTATGTGGATGTGTGTGCTGGTGAATAATTTTATTTCACGTTTAAATATATAGTCGCCCTGAAGAGGGCGGATTGATAATAACAAAATTAAAATAGTTGTCGGGCAACTTGTGCGACCTGGCTCCTACAGCGAGTAATATATAGGATTTCGACCTCGGGTGATGACTCAGCTGAGTCGATCAAGATAACCTCAGGTGACCGCTGCTGGTCTAGTAGCCGCTGTTGCTGCTGCGGATGTTGTTGCTGTTGCTGCGGGTGTTGTTCTAACTGCTGCAGCTGCGGGCGCTGCGGGTGCTGTGGTGGTTGCGCAGTCCACGACTCCTCAAGGTACCGCCCAGCCTCGACATCATATACTAACATATGGTCCAGAGAATCCGGACTATGTGTTAGTATAGATATCGAGGCTCGCACCTATGATGATGGTGATGCACTTGAGGGTTAGGGAGACGCCATCTCAGTCGACACTTCTTCAGCCAACGCAGTAGATGCAACTTCGCACAGCAAATCCAACGAACTCGTCTTAGCGAATGTACGGAACTCCCGAATGCGCCTAGTTTTATACACGAAGCACGGACCTGCACGCCGCTGAGCGAGAGCAGCCGCCACCGCCTCCGCTCGAGCAAACCCCGTGATTGGTGCGGAGCAGCTCTTCGCCGCCGCCGCTCAGCATTGGCGCAGAACAGATGCGGCCGCACGCCGATTGTTGCGGAATAGCTCTACGCCGCTACAACGACCGTTCATCATAATTCGCGAGAACTTCGACGATCCCTATATATGAGACGCGCCCGGCGAATGCGATGGAAAATGCTCTCTCTCTCTCTCTCTCTCTCTCTCTCTCTCTCTCTCTCTCTCTCTCTCTCTCTCTCTCTCTCTCTCTCATTATTTCACCGTTGCAAATCGCAGTTAGGTGTTTTAACCGACTGCATATTTGGATGTGTGAAATGCGACTCGCTTAGATCTCTCTGCGTGCATGTTAACGTTTCCTCACTCGCGTTTTCAAACAGCAGTTAGATGTTTTAACCGGCTGCTTGTTTGCGAATGTGAGACTCTTCTCGCGTACGTCTTTTACTCGCCGCGTGCATGTTTTTCTCACTTGTATTTTCAATCGCAGTTAGGTGTATAACCGGCTGCTCATTTGAGAATACGAGGCTCTTCTCGCGTACGTCTTTTACTCGCCGCGTGCATGTTTTTCTCACTTGTATTTTCATTCGCAGTTAGGTGTATAACCGGCTACTCATTTGAGAATACGAGACTCTTTTCGCGTACGTCTTTTACTCGCCGCGTGCATGTTTTTCTCACTTGTATTTTCATTCGCAGTGAGGTGTATAACCGGCTGTATGTTTGAGAATACGAGATTCTTTTCGCGTACGTCTTTTACTCGCTTATGTTTTCAAATCACAGTTTGGTGTTATGACCGATCGCGTATTTGGAAAAAAAAATAAAACACTGAGAGAATCAATCTTTTCATGAACCTTTATGTTTTGTAGATCCTGTCTTGTGGTTTTTACTCATAAATGTTTGTAACCTTAAATAGGTTCTTTTCAGAACCAATACATTTTAACAACAAACTATTATTATTTCAAGCTAATGAGATAAAAATTCGTATACAACGATTTTCACAAAGTTGTTTAAACGTAGTATTTATATGAAATCGTTTTATTTTAAAAATAAATATCAATGAAAGTATTGCTATGAAACGCTATTTTCTTACTGATACCCCTGTTCTATAAAGTATCTCTCTATGTTGTAACATCTTTTTTTATTAATCGTGATATTTTAGGTATAAATTTGTTATAAAATGTCTGGTTGTAATTTGTAGCGATTTCATAACAAAGTTTAACTATTTTAATTCAATACGTCATGAATAAACCTATTTGATATCTATTTCTATACAAATATATCGAGGGGTAATCTATATTAGTAGCTTATATGTATAGTATTGGTATGTATAGTATTGATTTGCAGGTTTATTTACAAATGCACAAATAATTTAAAGTTTAGTTAAAAGCAAAAATAATTTAAAAATTTATATATTTAAACTATATTGTAAATGAGATTCAAAATAAAAACTCTTTTATACTGTTTGATAATAGGGGCATGCAGTTCGTTTGCATACATATAGTGAAATAGTTAATAAAAAGTAGTAATGAAATCGGTGAATTAGTATATAATCGAAATGTATGCCTATATTCAAAATTGATTAAACATTTGAAAAATATTGCACACAGAACAGTTTCGGTTCAAATGGCAATCGATTTGTATGTCAATAGATTTCTGGCCCGTGGAGGACCCAGTTGATGGTCAGCTGGGAAGTGTCTTCACTATAATTAGAAATAGTTTGCTCAGCTTATTTATATTTGGTCGCCCTGAAAAGGGCGGATTGTTACTCTAAATATATATTATCTGGTGGAAACGCGACAGCGCACCACGTTCAGGCTCTTCGAAGGTTCTTCATCATCAATAATCAGCACATTGATTTTATCACTTTTAAGCTCAGCGATCGGTATCTCATAATAAAGTTCTTCTTCCGGGTTGTAGAACATCACATAGCCTGGTGAAACTGGCGGCAGCTGAGTTGATGATGTAGGAGACTCAACACTACTCTCACGCTCCGGAGGTGAACATACCGGTGGCGAGAGTAGTGGAGGTGAAGGTTGTGGCGGCGAAGAAGACTCGTGAGCCAACTTCTGCAATGGTTGAGATGGTGAGGACGGCGGTGACTCCGAAAATAATGAAGAAGTTTCATCAGCCTCTTCCACATTTGCGAGATTAGCTACGAATTCTTTGTAGAGTTGCTTCCAACGCTTCTCGCATATCTTGACGAGTGTGCCGATACCATGAAAGCACCTTTCTTTTATACTCTTTCAAGCCGTTCTACCCCTTCCAGTGCTGCTTGGTCCGGATTGGTGCACAGAAATGTATAAAATAACGGGTATACATTTGCAAAGCATCATTTTCCAACTAGGCGATGGAGCGGAAGAAGTCACAACTTTGAATATATTAAAGGAGCGTAAAGTTATACTCCAGCGATAATCTTTAACAACCAATTTTCAGCCAAACATCGTCTGAACTCTTCTAGAGCGAGAGTCGCGACTAACACTAACTAGCACTTTCAGGGCTACTACATGAAAGTAGAACAAAATTATTCAAATAAACATTAAATATAAAAAGAATATAATAGTATATTGTAATGTAGTGCATAGTTATTTAAGTTATTCACTTAAATATATTAGCTATAAAGTCAAATTTAGAATCAAAACGGCAATATTCAATTAACTGGAGTAGAACAAATTTAAAAACCCTTACTAATTTACAGCGATTCTCAAAGCGATACATTAAAAATAACTTTAAACCTATTTTAATATATAAATGTATAGTTTTCAATATAAGTTGTCCTATTACATTTGATTCAGGATACAAATTATATAATATTAACCGTTCCTTTTAACAGACTAATTATTTACCATAGTATTTCTTGGACTTCTTTGTTAAAATTTGAAATTAATGTAATTTTATTTTTTTTTTTAAAGAAATAGGTCTGATGGTTGTAGCTTGACCAATTATACTTATGATTACTACTTACTAATAATAAACATTTATTCAGATAAAAAAAAACTATCTTGCACATTTATACTACTTTGGTTAAATGGTGAATATTGATATTTCAAATTACATAGTCGGTTTATAACTACCTTAATACATCAATAAATTTTAGCTCAATAATTATTTGTTCTCTTTTTCTCTACAAGAAAAAAAACACCAAACCAGAGAGCTATCTCTTGAGAAAAAAAAATAGTTTTAACCACGTTTTAAAAATATGAGCGCCCTGAAAAGGGCGGATTGATAAATAACTAAAATAGACGACGACGACAACGACAACGATGAGTTGCATTCAAATTCTGATAGCGGCGACGACGTCGATACCTTTCGCAAGGAGTTACTTGAGCATCCCCCGAGCTTGGAGGCAAATACCTCGGCGGAGATAAACGCGGGGGCGATGGTGACGGTGGGGACAACGGATGCAAAGGCGGAGATGGAAGTGGTGGTGACTCAGAAGCCGAGGCTGATGCCGGTGTTGGTTGAATCGCTGATTCTTGATATACAAACGACTGCGGAGATGGTGAGAGCGGTGGCTCTGGCTGAAAGTAACCACTCGCTAACCACTCATGATATGAGCATATTGAAGGCGGCGCTGGCAGTGGTGACGAAATATCATCCAAGGCCCGTAGCCGTCGCATCATATCATCACGCATTTTTGCCAACTTTCCATTCAGTTCATCATCGCTATCGGACGAGGAAATTGCTCCGACTCAATGCCCATGTCCTCTTCCAAGGCCTGCAGATAGCGATTAGTCTCATCGTGAACTTGTTCGTCGTTCCACATCTTGACGAGTGTGCTGAACTCACGAAAGCGCTCCAGTTTTATACACAAAGCGCGGACTTGCTCGCCGCTGCGCAAGTGCCACCGCTTGAGCAAACGTGCTGATTGGAGCGGAGCAGCTCTTTACCGCCGTCATCGCTCATGTAACGCGTTGATTGGAGCGGAGCAGATGCGATCGCATTCTGATTGGAGCAGATATTCACGGCCCACTGCTACCCCACCGCTTACGCAGCATATAAATATAACGTCGCGTTGCAATTTAACACATTCGGCAGAATAATGGAGTCGATGTCTGATCACTCAATTCTCGAAATTATTGAGAGAGAGGCTTCTAATCTATACCAGCTAGTACTCAATGGCATGATGGAGCTGGAGATGATGGCCAGCGTCTCACCTTCGATGGTTTTTCATGAGGAACTGGAGCTACCTCAGTTGATGCCCGATTTGCCTCCATACCTAACGCCGCCTTTCAGGGCCTATTCACCATCATCATCAATACACCTAGAGATGGAACGATCGTCGTTGAGTGTATCGTCCTATACATCACCATCGATGACAACTTCACCTCTCCCGATATTGACAAATAAAGTTTATGATGTCGCGGAGAAACGGTACATAGAGGTACCGAAGAGGATCCAGTCACCTCCAGAGTACATCACCGTGTATGATGCGGCGGATAAGAAGTACTATAAAATAATAAAATTTGTTGATGAAGAGGAGACACCTCGAAAGAGAATATGTCTCCATAATGTTCGCCGTTGTTTATTTAAATTTTAAGTAAATTACAATTATTATTTTTATACTTCTAATTTTTTTGAATTTTATGTATTATATTTTTTTTATAATTAAACATCAATCTGTCCTTTTAAGGGCAAAAAAAATATTTAAACGTTGGAATCAATGTTACATTATATAAAACCATCCTTTTAAGGGCGAATAATATTTGACCAAGGAATAAACATTCTATTAATAATTTTGTTTACAGACAAAAGGAGTTTTATCATATACATACATCAACGTCTCCTTTTCGCGCATGCATCCTGTTTAAACTTGGATGTCATAGACTTTTTATGTTATGGAATAACAGTTTTTAACTTTTTGTTAGGGTGTAGTAACTCTTTTTTAATTTTGTCATGACACCTTTTTATAGAGTAACGCCTTTTTATAGAGTGACACCTTTTTATAGAGTAACACCTTTTTTATGTCACAGAGTGACATGTTTTTTATATCATAGAGTAACACCTTTTTTATGTCATAGAGTAACAACTTTTTATAGAGTAACACTTTTTTTATGTCATAGAGTAACACCTGTTTTATGTCATAGAGTGACATGTTTTTTATGTCATAGAGTAACATCTTTTTATAGAGTAACACCTTTTTTACAGAGTGACACCTTTTTTATGTCATAGAGTAACACCTTTTTTTATGTCATAGAGTAACAACTTTTTATAGGGTAACATCTTTTTATGTCATAGAGTAACACTTTTTTTATGTTATAGAGTAGCACCTTTTATAGACTAACACCTTTTTTATGTCAGTCACACCCTTTTTATATCATCGAGTGACATGTCATAGAGTGATATGTTTTTTTATGTCACCTTTTTTACATTATTTTAATAATTTTATAAATAAAAAGGTTTATCACATCATACATCAACTATATTGAATTAGAATAGTCTATACTTATTATTCATTAACTACCATTAATTAGAATAGCTTTACTTATTAGTTCTATACATTATTTCTTACTATGAGGTCCATAAAGTAATACGTAAGATATGTTTAAGTTATTAACTTTAGTCTTTATTTATTCATTATATGTGCATTGGAATATAATAACTTATACTTTTACTAATTTCTTAATAGTTTTTAATTACATACAAATAGTACATATAGATATATCCAAATGATGCGTTCGTATCTAAATATAAGTTCAAATACTCCACTTATTTCTATATACATTTGTTCTTGATGCGCATTTCATTAGTATTACATGACAATATGATTGAGATATTCAATTTTCATTATACACTAACTATCCAATAGTCGCACTTTACTAATCTCTAAAACTTTAACTTATATAAATAATACATATACCTCTCTTAAAGCTGTATACTTAAAATATTCGTTAACTATAGTTGAATGTAGGTGCTTGTCCCAATCCTCGAAATCATGCGATAGGAAGAGATCCGCAAGTAGTAATTTTCATTCGTATTCTAGGAACTTTTAAATTTCTTGTTGGGTGAATTGCTGTTTGTTTCGGATGTTCTTTTAAGCGATTCATCATCTTCGAACAGCTGTATAAGAGTAATCAGTTGTTGTTGCATATTACTGATATACTTCTGTGTTGTAGACTGTTTGACTGCTGCAGCCGTCAGTTGGTTATCTTCTTCAGGCTTAACGTCGAACTTATCCTCTTCATGTAAAGATGATGCTGCAATATGCGGAAGCTCAACTACTTCATCAGCTGACACTTTGTAATGACCCCATGGGAGAGTGCCTGTTTGGTCAGGCAGCAGATGGCGTTTGTCAGCACGGGCACTGAGAGCGATCTTCCTTTCCTTTTCAGTGTGCAACACATGATGACGTGATCTAATGTTTCGGTGCTCTCGAGTTATTATTATATTTTCCCGTAAGCATTGCATGTAGTCTTCAAAGTTAATGGTAGCCTTTATCACCGAACTTATAACACCTTTAGCTTTTTTAATGGGTTTTTGACCTTGAATCCGAACACTATACATTTTACTTCTTAAACCTACAAATTCCAACATTATTTCACCATTACATTCATCCTTCATTAGACCTACAAGCTTTTTGTTTACACGAGGCACATTGAAGGGATTGGTTTCTGGATAATCAGATGTATCAAATTCGTGAATGTCCTGGTGCATGATCTCATAAATGTTCTGTATCAGTGTATAGAATTTTACAGTTGTCACGCACACGGGTTTTCATGTATTCATAATGGAATCTATACACAAGTGTTTTTGATAAATCCAAAACACTGAGTCCTACATAAATAGGTTTTCTGATAGATATTTCAGTGCGTAGAAGTTGTATAGCCACAAGGTTCTTGTCAAACACGTCGCAGCTATGAAAATTAGGTTTTGCGATGTATGCTTCAGCTCCAGTTTTCTCTCGTTTTCCATAGTTTTTCTGTAAACGGCATTGTTAAAAAGTTTGAATAACATTTTTTCAAACTCATTTTTTGCTTCTTTTCTTTTAGCACTGTTTAAGTCTATATACTTTTTAAGCCATGGACGTTGATTAAACTTTATGGCCCGATGAAGTTTAGTCAATATTAAACCATGTTTCAACGCCTGTTTCAGTGCTCTGTAGTGAAGCACATAACGTTCTTTGTCGTAAAGCGTCGTCATAAGTTTCTTCTGCTTCGAACCAGGAGGCGCCATGTGCTCAGCACAGAATGGCAGGTCTTTGTGAGCATCATGGAGTGTTTCGGGGTACTTCAAGTCCACTTCAATAAAGTATCCAAAGCCACAGTCGTCGGGGATGTCAAAGAAGTTTGGCTCATTTACATTCTTGACCCATTCAAAGCCTCCATAGGGTAAGGATTCAGTCATTGCCCATCCATATAAATTGTTGACATCATCATAATACATGAGATATTTTTCTTCCTCGTCAACATTATAACCTTCGCTCATGTATGGATTATTCGCTTTGACGTAGCGATTACAGCATTGACTAATTCCTCCCCGTATACCACGTTCGATGAATATCAGCATGCCAATATCTGTGAGAAGCTCTAGTTGTACCTATTAAAATATACAAATATATAAATAAATAAAACATATGAGTATACATATATATGCAATCCATACCTCAGTGTACTTTAGCATTGCGTCCTACGTTAATCCAGGTGTCGTATAGTAATGAGCGGGATCCAAACCATAAGCCTGAAGACAGTTCTTTCTGAAATTCGGAAACTTCAGCCAATAGTATTACATCGGTCTTCATATATAAGTCAGAATATTGTCCAAGATCTTCAATGTTGAACATCTGCCATACTTTTTCGGCATGTTTATAATCATCGTCGCTGACATGACTTTGATACAAGCTACTGAAAAAATCGTCTTTTGAAGGGAGATTGGTTTCTTTGAGTTTTTCGAATGATGAAACGTAATCATATGGGAAAGCTCCTTTCCTTTTCAGTAACATAATATGTTTAATAGAGAATCCGTCATCTTGTTGAAATGATTTTTCAAGAATAGGAAGATTCTCTAAGTATGACGCTAACTTGTCCAAGGACAAAGCCATAAACCTGAATGAATCGTCACATCTTTCATAGGCTTTGGATACTTGTACATTTCTTCTAATTTTAGAGCCAGAGAGTGAAGGCTCATCACGAACCACTTAGCCGGAGATTCGTCTTCTTCTTTTTCTCGCCTATAGCATTTATATTCCGACAAGCTGTCATCATAGCTACATTTTACAAAGAATCCTACACTAAACGGCTCATGGTGCTGATAAGCACGTTCGTGATCATGGGCTTCCTTCAGTAAACACTCAAAATCTGCGTAAATAATCATTGGTACTTGATTCTTATTGGAAAAGTTCTTAAACTATAATATATTATCCTTTTGTGAAGGAAGTAAAATATTACATTCATTTATTTCTGAACAGTCAATTGTTTATGAGAAGATATCTGACTTCCTACGAGTCTTGATAAATCTTTTATCCATACATAATGATTTTTAAATACTATATCAATGTCGTCAAGAGGCTCGTCATCTTCCTCCTCGTCTACATAATGACTTTCCACAAGAAGTAAATTAATATGCTTTTCTTTCTTATAAGATGTCAAGTGTCGTGGTAAGACGTCAAAAATGTTTCCCTTTTTCTTCAAGTAATAGACATTTACCGAAACATCATTCTGTTTTTCAAATTTGTTAATTTGTTTAGGATCTACTGGAAATTCAATCCCATCGAAGTTGAGCTTATCTTTGTATGAACCGTAACATGACACACGATCTGTATGTTTACTAACGGGATGTAATGCTGATAGAATAGCCCATTTAAAACATTCGTTATCATCGTTTTTAACGTTAATGCAAGCCTCTTTTTTCTTGATAAATGAAGGTAAATCTATATAAGTGCTTCCCCTCATTAGATTAAACTTACAAATATTTATCGTTAAGTTTAAAATAGATTTAAGTGACCAGCCTGATTCTCGTTCTTGGAATTCTTCCATGTGTGCGTCGATAGGGTGCTGCACATTCACGACGAACCACTCATTTAAGTGAGTTGTTAAATATATCGGCGTTGTCTTTGTATTAAAGTACATGATGTCCGTAGTTTCTTCGTCATTTTTAATCAATCCATATTCAGCTGCCAAAACTGTGTTAACTTTTAGAGCAGAATGTTTCTCAAGAACTTCATTTACTTTAAGAATAACCAGTTGTTTTGCTTCTAGCATGAAAGTTAATAAGTCAAGATGTCTTAAGTTGCTTATCACACCCATTCTTATTCTATTTTCAAAAACGGAATGAATATCATCCCACACAACATTATTTTCTTGTAACTCGCGGTCTACTCGACGATCGCATAACAAGTGCCGAACAGTGTTAATGAGAGCAATAGCGGCTTGAAGTTTTTGTTTGTCAGATATTTTTAAATTATTTGTAGTACTTAATGAATATTGAGTTGATTGTATAGCATTATAACAGTACTTCAACCAAGTATCAATGTCGTTTTCATCGACGTCACCAGTCAACGATGCTTGATATAACTTCCATAGCTTATTAGCAGCCTCTCTTAAGTGCTCAGCCATTTTCAACTGCTTCGGATCACTCCAAGACACGAAATGAGTTTTGCAAGTCTCAGTACCTCCTTTTGAAGAGAAGATATCGATGTTGGCGAGAGGTGGCGTCACACGATATGTTTTTGAACTAGAATATTCGACTGCTGTGAGAAGTAAACTAATTCTTTTTTCTTTCAAGAACAACTTCTTTATTTGTGAGTAGTAACGTGACGGCTGGTAATATGGTGAAAGAAACCACTCATGTAAACTTTACGATGTTGCTTCGACTGCTCGGAGCACCAAACTGACTTTTTCTCTCAAATGCATCTCCTTTTATATTAAAATTATGGGGGGGGGGGGGGGGAGAAATCAATCGTGATTGGTTGTGAGCAGCACGACGGGGATGACTTAACAGAATATAAAAAGGTGAACGAAGCTCTAAGCCTCATTCGCTTCTCCGCTCTCGTTCGAGAACCATCACAGCAGTTGCAGCGGTCGCAGTAGTTGCAGCGGTCGCAGCAGCAATCTTTGAACCTCAAAGGCTTAACAAATCATCGTTGACAGACGCAGCGCAGATTGGTTTTACGCAAAATATGTTTGATTGAGTACAAATATGGAATCGCATAACGCGTGAAAATCTTAACATAGATAGTATAGAAAGAGCTCATAATCAACCAACGGGAAAGATTTGCTGAGAAAGTAAACATATACAAACAGTTAAATGTATGTAACATTGCTCAGAAATGCTTTTATTCATGCTTACATGTAGACATATGAGAATAAGATATTTTGAGGCAATTAAACAATAAATTAAAAATAACATAAACATATATTACTGGCAAATAGCTTCTCTCATCAAATAATTTATCTGCCTATGAATTTAACACAAGTTATACAATTTATTAGTATATTGAGAAAACAGTAATGGTTACTGAGCTGACTGAATATTATTAATTACTATAAACTTCAATGATTAACAAATCAAGATAGAAAACTTTATATGTTAGTAAGCGAAATATTGTTTAGACGTGTGCGGAAGCATAATACATATGCGCTTCAAAGCATAATACATTTGTATGTATTCAAGCATATTACATGTATATGCATATTTTAACTGCTCCGAAAGAGAGAGAGAGATTTTCTTTACTGACAGCGATGATATGGTGCGAGTGATAACGGGGAGGCACTCTCGTGAAATGACGAAGGCTAGCGCACGCTCGTTATATTTATATAACTTCAATCGCTCTGCCCTCCCCTCCCTCCCCCGCGAATTTTCGTTCAATCAGAGTGCGAGCGGCAACGCCTGCACGCGAACAGATCGTATAAAAGTACGGAGCGTCCGCGACTTCAGCAAAGTCTGCAAAGACAATTACTCCAGTATGGGAAAGACTTCCATAAGCAACGAGGAGCTGATCCAACGTCATTTGGCGGCGTTGGAGGATTGGGATGTTGCGGAGGAGATTGACCTTAATGGTTGGTCTCCTTCCTATTCCTCAGGACAACACCACCAACACCGGAGCTTGTACCGGCTTCATCATCGGCATGGTTGGGTGCCGGGACGTTATCACCGGAGCCATCGCAAACACCATCGAGCTCCCCGCTCAAATTTGATGCGTGGCTTATGAGTTTGGAATCGCCTAACAGCGTAACATCAACCTTCGCCCGCTCATCACCGCAGCCGTCGCCAACACCATCACCTCTTTCTTCGCCCAAGGCATCGCCACCTCCACCACCAGCCTCACCTGACTTTATACTGATCTACGACCCTGTAGAGCAGTTTTATTATGAAGTACCGGCGATAGATCTTCGGTTGGCTGATGGCGTAGTACCAGTGGACATCAATGTTGGCGAAATCGAGGTGATGGACGCTGAGGCTATTGTGCTAGAGTCATCGCCTGACATATAAATGGAGACGTCTATTTAAAAAAAAAAACAATCGGCCCTTTTCAGGGCCACAAATATTTCAAACGTTGAATAATTATTTTCTTTGATTGATATTAGTTTCATCAACATAAATTAAATACATGAACTTGATATAGTTAAATGAAAGGAATATAAATTAAAAAAAAATTGTTTCTTTAATAGCGTTTGAAATAATTTTATTTAATACTACCTGAAACAGATTTCTTTCGATTACTTGATGATTGGGCATTTTAGTTAACTAGTGAGAACATACTTTTTTTTAGAATATGATTAAAACATGCACTCGTTTATAGTTAATAAAATACAAGTACTATATACTATATTTAATGTGACAAAACGCGAAATTAGTAAAAAAAAGTAGATTTCATCGATTATAAACTCGCTATTTTTCGTATTAATTTAAACTAATATCCCTTTGGTTCTAAAGTGAAATACCAGAAATATCGCTCAGTATTTTGCAATGTATAAAATAATTTTTGGACAGTTGCGATTGCTGGTCAACAAAGCGAGTTCGTTTTGTCAAGTAGATGTAAGAACTCGACTTCGTATCTGAAAACAATCAAGCGCCGTCAACAATGAGAGAGACGTGCGCACCAGTAGTATGAGCCTCATGTAAACACGCGCGGTGAGAGAGGCACGCGCCAGCGAGGAGAGAGGGATACGCGCACCAGCGGCGAGAGAAGGGTGACTAGAGAGGGGCTCAGGTGTCCGCGGCGTGAGGGAAGGGGGTATTCGCCAGCAACGAGACGGGCGCGCGCGAAAAACGCGACGTATGAAAGAAATAGAGAGAGAGAGAGAGAATTTGATTGTTTATGTTAGCCCTGAAAAGGGCTGATTTGACGGTAGCTTACTACCTTTCGCGGGACCTCCCCGCTCGCCACTCGCGAAGCCGTTCCTTCATCTTCATCTCCACCACCTGCCTCAGCGCCATCCGGGCCATGCGTACCCGCTCCTCTGGCCTTATAGGGGCGAGGAAGGCCCGAAGCTCAGCGCTGAGTCGTGATGGTGGCTGAGGTGGTGTAGGTGGTGGAGAAGGTTGAGGTTGTGGAGAAGGTTTCGGTGGAGGTGAAGCAGGAAGAGGAGGTGAGGGAGGAAGAGGCGAAAGAAGAGGAGGTACTGAAGGAAATGTAGGTGGAGAGGTGGAGAAGCGTAAGGGTTGCGGTGGAGGTGATGCTGCAACAGGCGGTTGAGGAGGAGGAGGAGGAGGAGGTCGGCCCGCTTCTGACATCATGTGTCTCATGTCGCGTTGATTAATCCCTAGGATTCGCGGCCGATCCTTTCGCCGGCGGTTGCGACGAAGGCTACTTGACTCTGACATGCCGTGGCGTTTCCTCGGGTCCATTCTGCTAGAGAGAATGAGCGCGAGTCGAGAGCGTGAGCGTTTTTATAACCTAAAGCGCGCACGCAGCGCCACATACATGCAGCGCCGCAGCTCGTACCCGGAGTAGGGAGGGGGGGGGGGTGGTCTACACAGCGGTCTAGAGCGAGAGAAAGAAAAAGTAAACAGTGGCTCGATGGGCTCATGTTTTGAATAGATACGTCGTGTCGACGAAAACAAAATATGACCTAATACAACCACTGAATGCGTATAAAGAAAAAAACATGTGTATTATATACGTGTTTATTATGTACCGCGTACTGGCGTGGAATTTTCGGACTAAGCTATAAAGACATAAGTGATTTGAAACGTTTAAACTTTAAATAAGGACAAAATATATTTACATTCATGTGCTACTTTTTTTTTACATATGCATTAATAAATAAATGATTTTTTTGTGTATAAAATGCTAAAAAATTTGTTTTGTCTCGCCGTTTCGAAGCTCTTATAATACATCGATTGCCCTTTGAACCGAACCTGTTCCTGTTTGCATTTATAGTCATTTTTCAAATGTTTATATACATCTAATATTATATACTAATTCACTGATTTCATTACTACTTTTTATTAGCTGTTTCACTGTATGTATACAACGAATTGCAGGTCTCTATTACGAAACAGTATAAAAGAGCTTTTATTTCTAATCTCATTTACAATGCAGTTTAAATATATAAATTTTTAAATTATTTGTGCTTTTAAACTTTATATCATTTGTACATAAACCTGTAAATCGTGTCTAAACCTACCAATACTGTACATCAGAGCTACTAATATAGATTAAACGGCTATATCTGTGGTGTCAAGGAAGAAGGGAATAAGTCCAATTTTTATGAAAATCGAGTTAAGGTCATTTTTTACTTTTTTGAGGTTCAATACGCTTTTTTATTAAGGTTTTATTTTAAAAAAGTTTTTATTTTTCAGTTGCAATGTAATTTAAAAAGGGAATAAGTCCACTTTTATATAGAAACTGTCTTTAAGCGTTAGTATTTAAATCGCAATATCTCGAAAACTTTCTGAAGTGACTTATTCCCTTCTTCCTTGGCACCACAGATATATTTGCATAGAAATAAATATAAAATAGGTTTATTTATGATGTTTTTAAATTAAAATAGTTAGACGCAATCGACGCACATTACAACCACGCATGTTTAAGTACTTATGAAAAAATTCATATCTGTTTCAGATTTTCTTCATAGTTTTCAAATAATTTTATACTGAAATTACCGCTAATAAAGAAAAAATTTTTCATAATAGGGAAGCGTGTTATGGGCGAGTGTAAGAAAATAGCGTTTCATAATAAGACTTTCATCACTATTTCTTTCTATATAAACGATTGCATATAATAAATTTGTCGAAAATCGAAAGGCTCTTTACGCTTGAAATAATAAATAAGTTTGTTGTTGAAATTTTCAGGTCCTGAAAAGGACCGATATACATAAAACCATTTCATATAATAAATTTTGTCGAAAATAACAGGGTCCTTGAAATAATGAATAAGTTTGTTTGTTGAGATTTGTAGGTCCTGAGAAGAACCGATTGAGTTGGTCCTGAGAAAGGTATAAACATTTGTGAGTAAAACGAGAGAGATTGTAAAGATTCATGAAAAAGGTTGAGTCTTCCAGCGTTTTGACGCATGCAATTCTCAAATATGCTGTCGGTTAATACACCTAACTGTTATTTGAAAACGTCGAAATTACATGTACGCGAAGGTTACGAAAACGCGCGCGAAAGAGTCTCGCATTCTCAAAACATGCAGTCGGTTACTACACCTAACTGCTATTTGAAAGCGCGAAAACGTCGAAACTACATGTACACGAAGGTTGTAAAGACGCGCACGAAAAGAGTTTTGCGTTCACAAATATGCAGTCGGTTAGAACACCTAACTGCTATTTGTAAACATTGAAATAACATGCACGCGAAGGTTACGAAGACGCGCGCGCGAAAAGAGTTTTGCGTTCGCAAATATGTAGTCGGTCAGAACACCTAACTGCTATTTGTAAACATTAAAATAGTATACACGCGAAGGTTGTAAAGACGTGCGTGAAAGCGTGAAAAGAGTTTTGCGTTCACAAATATGCAGTCGGTTAGAACACCTAACTGCTGTTTGAAAACGTTGAAATAGTATGCGGAGAGGATTTACGCGAGTAAAAGACGCGCGCGAGAAGAGCCTCGTTTTCCCTCGCATTCCCAAATATGCAGTCGGTTAAAACACCTAACTGCTATTTGAAGAGTAGCGAGGGCTCGCGCAGCGACCCGCACTCGGGCACTCGCGCGAGAGAAGTGTTGTTGCTGCCGGGCGCGTCTCATTTATAAGGATAGTCGTAGCTGCTCCGCCGCGAGTCAATGAGCGGCGGCGGCGGCGGTCGCGGCGTAGAGCTATTCCGCATCAATCGGCGCGCGACCACATCTTCTCCGCTCCAATGCCGAGCGGCGGCGGTGAAGAGCTGCTCCGCACCAATCACAGCGTTTGCTCGAGCGGCGGCGGTGCGGCGGCGAAGAGCTGCTCCGCACCAATCACAGCGTTTGCTCGAGCGGCGGCAGTGGCGGCGGCCTCAGCGGCGTGCAGGTCCGCGATTCGTGTATAAAACTAGGCGCATTCGGGAGTTCCGTACATTCGCTAAGATGAGTCCGTTGGATTTGCTGTGCGAAGTTGCATCCGCTGCGTTGGCTGAAGAAGTGTCGACTGAGATGGCGTCTCCCCAACCCTCAAGTGCATCACCATCATCATAGGTGCGAGCCTCGATATCTATACTAACACATAGTCCGGATTCTCCGGACCATATGTTATGATGTCGAGGCTGGGCGGTACCTTGAGGAGCCGCCGACTGCGCAACCACCACAGCACCCGCAGCGCCCGCAGCCGCAGCAGTTAGAACAACACCCGCAGCAGCGGTCACCTGAGGTGATCTTGATCGACTCGGCTGAGTCATCACCCGATGTCGAAATCCTAAGTATTAGTCGCTGTAGGAGCCAGGTCGCACAAGTTGCCCGACAACTATTTTAATTTTGTTATTATCAATCCGCCCTTTTAAGGGCGACTATATATTTAAACGTGAAATAAAATTATTCACCCGCACACACACCCACATACACTCACTAGATCCTCACTTATCCTGAATCCTCACTCCAATCCATGAGCTCGAATCCCCACGTGAGCCCGAATCCCCACATGGTCCCGAATCCCCACGTGGTCCCGAATCCCCATAGCTCATCTACTAAAACAGTTTCCATTAACATTAGCATTTTGCATGACCATTAATAGATCTCAGGGACAAAGTTTTGATAATGTAGGGTTATACATTAAAAGGCAATTATTCTTACACGGTCAATTATATGTTGCTTTATCACGATGTAAAAATCCAGATAACATATATATATACAAAATAATTTAGAAAATTCATTAGAAATTGAAAATATTGTTTGGGAAGAAATTCTTGATAATTAAAAAAAACAATTAGTTATATAAGTAAATATGTATATATATTTATTGCATGTATTTATTAAAAAATATGTTCATATATATTCAAAAACCAAATTTCTCAATATAAAATATACGCAATAAAAGTATAAAATGAAGGAGAAATTATTTGAATGATAAGAGATTTTAATAATTAGCTAAATGAAAATCGTATATAAAATTTAATTGAGTTTCGATTTGATCCATATAAAAATCAAAGAAAAGATTTTTATATCAAAATTTTTAAAGTGATTATGCTCTTATATTTTCAAAAAACAAATTTCACAATATAAAATATGCGAAATAATAGTATAAAATAAATGAGAAATTGTTTAAACGATATTACAAGAGATCTAAATCAATAGCTAAATAAAATCGGTATACGAAATTTATTTAAGTTTCAGTTTATACATAAAATAATAAAAATAAAATACAACAAAAGATTTTTAAATCAAAATTGATAGCGTAAATGTACTCTTATATATTAAAAAAAATCACTACTTTGAAAATAAATAGGTTCAAAGTCTTCAAGGTCTTATTTTTCAAAGTTGGGGGGTTGAGGAGCGGAGCGAGTAGGGGGCGCAGCCCCCCTAGAATATATATATATATATATATATATATATATATATATATGGGTAACTTCACGTCATCTGTGACAGGTCGAAATTTTAAAATGTCTAAAAATGGGGTTTCCTAGTTCTAAATTAGCCCCAAAATACAACCCTAGTGTTTAAGAGCGAAATATTCAATGGTTAAAAAGTTAGAATCAATTGAAAATTGGAAAATTTTGATTTTTTTTCAAAAAACAGCAATTTTCATCATTTTTTTACTAAAAATCTTGAAACTTTTTGTATAGCACATTAAATGGGAAAAAGTTTACAAATTGTAAGTAGAATTGCTCAGAATTTTTCCAGATTGATGCCAATTATATTGTTAATTTATACGTAAGAAAATACCATACAAAATATGCTTAAGGCAGCTGTGACATGATTAATATCCCTCGACAGAGGCTAAAAATTTTGTACAAAATGTTACTTTTAAAACGAGACCTTGATGAAAGTGGAATGCAAACTCAGAAATAAGTAACATACAATTGAAACTGTATGTATCTATATACATATACATACATACATATATATATATATATATATATATATATATATATATATATATATATATATATATATATATATATATATATATATATATATATATATATATATATATATATATATATATATATATATATATATATATATATATATATATATATATATATATATATGTTTTATGTTAGTTTCCAGGACATTCCAGATGTTTAACGTTGGTTTCGGGGACATTTGTTAGTTTTGGAGACAGTCCCTGAATCTACATATGTTTAACGTCAGTTTTGAGGACATCGGCCCCCATAAGAGACATTATTTCTTTAGTCACGTATAGGTATACAGTAACATGGGGTCCTGGGAACTAACGTTATACAAGTTTATATATATATTTATATATATATATAGATATATATATATATACCGGGTTCCCAAACTAAGACGTACACGAGATTTTCTCTCAGCCAAATTGATAAATTCGTCAAAATCTGGGGGCCCTAGGGGTTTTCGGACCCAAGGAATCGAATGGCGCTGTCAAAAAATTCATAAAATGCCAAACACAAAAAGTAAAAAAATTATTTTTTCGAAAAATATTTGCGGTACGGCTTTTATGATAGTTTCTTGTAGTTTGTTCAATTTGGAGGGTATACCACCTTTACCCGATAGCATTTCATGTAATAATATTTATTTAACGCATTTTTGAAAATTGTATATTTTACTTTGGCTTGGACCGCAAACTCGCGTTCGAGAAAGCGGAATTGAGGAACTCGGAAAACGCCAGACTTTCCAAACTGTAACTCTAGCAAAGAAGCGGCAACTTCAACACGCAACATCTCATATCTGAGCACAACTAAATTAAGCCAACAAACTATCTTAATCATTGGTACAACATAATAGCATGATATTCATGATGTTTTCATCAATAGCTATTGTTTCCAAGTACATATTATTACTGTAGCGTACAACGTAATACATAATTTGTAGGCTAGAGAGCAATGTTTACAAATGGTGAACATCTGCGACGGCGTCCAGAGATGGCACCAGTGCGATTTACGTTGCAACGTATGAACGCAGCGCGCGGAGTCACGGCCGTAAATGAGCTCGTGGTGTCGTGCGTATATGCGTATCTCTGCAGTACTTATTTTCAAAGAAACTAAGCTAAAGAATCATAGTTTTGTTACTGAAAAGTAATAATACCCAATTTGTCTTGCGCTTCCTTACTTCCTGTTAACACGAGATATGTTCTTGTTTACACGAGATATGGACTGTCCAAGTTTTTCCCTCCCTAGGTGCGTAATATACTATTTATGAAAAAAGTAACGAAGCTTTCCAAATCAGACATACTTTTATACTGTTACGAGTGAGAAATCGCAAATAAATTAATAAATAATACACAAAATCATATTTATCCATATAACATCAGACAGTAACGTTACTATTCATAGTGATTAATAATTAATTTATTGTTATTCTTAGAATTGATTAGTCATAACTTTTTCTTGAAATTACTATTACTATGAGTTTATAATTTTTTCGTAATTATTTATTCATAGTGTTAAATAATTAAACATAAACCTCCCAGCGTGATAAAAGTTACTAAGGTCTAAATATTTCACATAGTATTAGCCAAGTATGGGCAAAATGTGGCCTATAAGAAACAATATATGGGCGAAATACTGGCTTTATAATGTCACAGCGCCGGAGCCACATACTGTCTATCTTTAGATATATCTTGGGCAGCTATTGCCCATATATTGCTTATACAAATCAAATGTTTCGAAGAAATCCTAACTCGTAAAATCGAACATATACCCCGACAGTTTTTTCAGAGCTTCTTCCAAATTATTAAGCAAACCTAGAAAAATATTACGAGCAAACTTTTACTGGGTGATAGAATGTTCAAAACTGCAGCGAAGTATTCTCTTGATTTTTTGTGATTTTATGTATTTTATTTTTAATAAGCTTGAAACTCTACCAATTGCTTGGTCGGTAATGTTAGAACTATGCCACCCCGTTAAGGTATGGCTGAAAGTATGGGCTAAAGAATTGCTGGTAGTATGGCTGGAAGTATAATGGTTAAAAGTATGGCTTAAAGAAGGTCGAAAATATTGGCAATATATTGAGTATATATTGGCAATATATTGGGAATATATTGGCAACAAATTGGCAACAAATTGGCAATCTCACAATCGTTACATACAAAATTATACACAGTTTGTACAAAGTTCAAATTTAAATAAAGCTTAAACAAAGTTTAGACCAAGTTCAGAGCAAGGTTATAGAATGTCTCCAAGTCTTAATGAAAATCTCGCTTAAAGTGTCGCATACAACGTTTATATGAAGTTTAAACAAAGTTCAGGAAAAGTTCAGGCAAAGTTTGTACAGAGTGTATATAAAGTTTAGATAAAGTTTAGATAAAGTTTATACAGAGTTTAGACCAAGTTTATACATACAACGGTTATAGAGTATAGCTGAAGTCTAGATAAAGTTTGAACAAAGTTTATACCCCGTTTAGATCAAGTTTATAGAATGTCTCGCTCGAAGTCTCGCTTGAGGTCTCGCTTGAAGTCTGGTTAAAAGTCTCGTTCGAAGTCTCACTAAAAGTCTGGCTAAAAGTCCCGCACGAAGTCTCACTCGAAGTCTCGCTAAAATTCTCTCTAAAATTCTCTCTCGAAGTCTCGCTAAAAGTCTGGCTAAAAGTCCCGCTCGAAGTCTCGCTAAAAGTCTGATTAAAAGTCTCGCTCGAAGTCTCGCCAAAAGTCTCGCTAAAAGTCCCGCACGAAGTCTCGCTCGAAGTCTCGCTCGAAGTCTCGCTCGAAATCTCGCTAAAAGTCTCTCTCAAAGTCTCGCTAAAAGTCCCGTTCGAAGTCTCGCTAAAAGTCTCGCTCGAAGTCTCACTAAAAGTCTGGTTAAAAGTCTCGCTGAAAGTCTGGCTGAAAGTCTCGTCAAAAGTCTCGCTCGAAGTCTCGCTAAAAGTCTGGTTAAAAGTCTTGCTCCAAGTCTTGCTCGAAGTCTCGCCAAAAGTCTCGCTCAAATTCTCGCCAAAAGTCTCGCTCTAAGTCTCGCTAAAAGTCTTGCTCGAAGTCTCGCCAAAAGTCTCGCTCAAAGTCTCGCCAAAAGTCTCGCTCTAAGTCTCGCTAAAAGTCTTGCTCGAAGTCCGGCTCAAACTTTGGCTTGAAGACTTTGAGACTTTCTATCAACTTCGTCAAAACATGTTGTAAACTATGTTTGAACTTTATCCAAACTATATCTCAACTTTATGTAAACTGTGTATAAACTTTGAATGCAACGCTTTAAGCGAAACTTTCTATAAATTTTGTCTAAACTTGCTCTAAACTTTACCCAAACTTTATCTAAATTATATCTAAACCTAATTTAAACTCTGTATAAACTCGGTCTAAACTCTGTATAAACTTTATCTAAACTTTATCTAAACTTTATCTACACTCTGTACAAACTTTGCCTGAACTTTTCCTGAACTTTGTTTAAACTTCATATAAACGTTGTATGCGACACTTTAAGCGAGATTTTCATTAAGACTTTGAGACTTTCTATAACCTTGCTCTGAACTTGGTCTAAACTTTGTTTAAACTTTATCTAAATTTGAACTTTGTACACATTGTGTATAATTTTGTATGTAACGATTGTGAGATTGCCAATTTGTTGCCAATTTGTTGCCAATATATTCCCAATATATTGCCAATATATACTCAATATATTGCCAATATTTTCGACCTTCTTTAAGCCATACTTTTAACCATTATACTTCCAGCCATACTACCAGCAATTCTTTAGCCCACACTTTCAGCCATACCTTAACGGGGTGGCATAGTCCTACCATTACCGACCAAGCAATTGGCAGAGTTTCAAGCTTATTAAAAATAAAATACATAAAATCACAAAAAATCAAGAGAACACTTCGCTGCAGTTCATTCATATACACAGTACATATACACAGTGCATATACACAGTAAATGAAAATAGGATGAAAATATATTGATATTAAGTTATTTTTTGTCTCAAAGTTACCATTTATTCTTGCGTGAACGATTGTAATAGAAAATAATATAATTTTCCTTTAAAAGGTAAAAGAAAAGAAAAATTTAAATAAGACCTTGCTTGTGTGTATTTTTCTACGCGTATCGGCAGTTAAGACAATGCTTGTATTAATTTTACTTGAAAGTAAGAAATCTTATATCAGGTTTGGAAAAAATTTTTAAAAAGAAATACATGCTTAACTTAAGCCATGAAATGTATGTTAATTACTAGTCCAGAAAGGCAGTAGTATTAGAACATGTTTCAGTATGCGGTTAATTTCAATGGGAACATTACTGAAGTAAGGAAGCGCAAAACAAATTGGATATTATTACTTTTCAGTAACGAAACTATGATTCTTTAGTTTAGTTTCTTTGAAAATAAGTACTGCAGAGATACGCATATACGCGCGACACCACGAGCTCATTTACGTCCGTGACTCTGCGCGCTGCGTTCATACGGTGCGACGTAAGTCGTACTGGCGCCATCTCTGGACGCCGTCGCAAATGTTCACCATTTGTAAACATTGCTCGTTAGCCTATAAATTACGTATTACGTTGTGCGCTACAGTAATAATATGTACTTGGAATAAATAGCTATTGATGAAAACATTATGAATATCATGCTATTGTGTTGTATCAATGATTAGATAGTTTGTTTACTTTATTTAGTTGTGCTCAGCTATTGCGAGTTGAAGTTGACGCTTCTTTGCTAGAGTCACAGTTTGAAAAGTCTGGCGTTTTCCGAGTTCAGCAATTCCGCTTTCTCGAACGCGAGTTTGCGGTCCGAGCCAAAGTAAAATACACAATTTTCAAAACTGCGTTAAATAAATATTATTACATGAAATGCTATCGGGTAAAGGTGGTATAGCCTCCAAATTGAACAAACTACAAGAAACTATCATAAAATATATATATATATATATCATAACTATGGGAATTGGTATATTTGAAGAGATATCAACGTATAGATCGGTACTTTTGAAGAGATGTCGGCATTTTGAAGAGACTCCTCAAATTTCTCAAATCAAGAATTGCGACTTTTGAGGAGAAATCTATACCCCCTTTTTCCAGAGTCGGTAACCTGAGGGTCATTATTTCTTTAGTCACATTGTCCGAACTCTGAACGAAAGGTTCACATCTCCTCAAAAGTACCAATTTACAAACATATCATATATATATATATATATATATATATCCCTATCTCCCTATATTATATAGATGTTTCAAAATTCTTACCATTCAGCCCCATCTTGCTCCCGCCTCGCCCCCGCCTCGCACCGCCTCGCTCCCGCCTCGCCCCGCCTCGCTCCCGCCTCCCACCGCCTCGCTCCCGCCTCGCTCCCACCTCAGCTCCCTCTCAAAATAACGAAAAAATACGATTATTTATACCTGTTAAGCGCCTCTCCATCGCTCCCTTAGCTCCCGCCTCACACCGCCTCGCTCCCGCCTCGCACCGCCTCGCTCCCGCCTCGATCCCACCTCAGCTCCCGCCTCAGCTCCCACCTCACCCCCGCCTCAAAATAATGTCATTATTTGAATAGTTTTTGACACCACTCTAGGGGTACTATTTCAAGTTGTATCATTCGCCAGTAGCCCTAGGGTGGTGTCAAAAACTATTAACTTAACAGGTATAAATAACCGTATTTTTTCGTTATTTTGAGAGGGAGCGTATCATTCGCCAGTAGCCTTACAACCACTTTTTATAAATTTTCAAAAAAATTCCGTGAAAAGGCTTTTAATAACAGTCAACGTAACTTTTACTATATGCTAACAAATGAAACGCAAAAAAAACGGTTCTGAATAACTCTACATAACTTCTAGAAATTTATAAAATGAAAGAACAGTTTTCCACGTCACCCTAGGGGTACTGTTCATAAACGCGTTGGATTTTTATTTTAAGTGGTATCCTTCGCCAATAGCCCTATATAACCACTATTACTATTTTTATTATTCATACAGTTTTTCGCGTCACTGTTAACTTTAAGAAGATTATTGAATACATTAGGGTTATAAAAAAATTATAATACGGAAAGTGGTTAGAAAGAAAGGAAAAGTTGAGGAATTGCAAATTCCTATTTTAAGGAGGAGCTACAAAATTAAGGAAAGGATAAAATAAAGATAATGTATTATACTTACATGTACAAGATCCTAGTAATATGAAAGTTATGGCTACTTCTATAACTCTTTTGAAAAACTTTTTAAAAGGATATAAGTAGAAGATAATAAGGATAAAGAAAGAGCTGAAAGATAGGAATTTGAATCTTATTTTAAGAAGGAACTAGAAAATTAAGCAGTATACAATGACAGCGGTCAAAGTTTTTTTTTTATAAATTAATGCTTAAAAGAAGCTTTCAACTCAGAAAATTAACTCTACAAGTTTTAGTATTATTAGTATTATTAATTTTATTATTATAGTACCTAATTTGATAATCTCTAAAACAATATAGATTTTTCAATACAAAAATTAATATGGACGAAATATCTATAACTCATTTAAAAGATATACATAAAGTAGAAGGTACAATAAGTATACAATACAATTAAAGAGGATATGGAAAAGAAAAGCTGAGGAATTGGAATTTCCTATCTTAAGAAGGAACTACAAAATTAAGCAGGGACTATACAGTGTTCATATCATCATTTGGTATTCATACCAAAGACAAAGCTATATATAATTTAAAAATTCAAGGTCAAATTTGTCACAAAACACCAAATACATTGTTACCTAATAATAACGAAGAACCATCCTGTGGTCAATTATATATTTATGATAATCTAACTTCAGTTAATAAAAGATTAAAAAATAATGAAAAATTAATTAAAGAACATATGATTCTTCTAACTACAATATTAAGTGATAATCCATATGCTAAAAATTATAAACATTTAAATCAATTATCTAATATTCAAAATATACCCAATTATAAATTATATTTTATTCGTAAAAACGACAAACAAAAACATCGTTATAATAAACCATTAACTTCTGAATGTGGAGCAATTATTGTGTCAAATACGGGTATTCCAGACAATTATGATATGTGTGTATGTCCAAAAAATACTTCTGAGAATGAGATTACTCATACATACTTAAATAAATTATCTCATCACGTAGATCCAATGGTATTCCCATTATTTTTTCCTTTAGGAGACTTAGGTTGGGGTATTGGTTACTCTAAAAGTCCTAGTACAAAAAAAGATGATATTAAAAGTCTTAGTGTAAAAATAGACAATACTAAAAGTACAGATGCAAACAAAAATAAGAAAATTTTGACTACGCTACAATATTACATATATAGATTATCATATAGATCAAATGAAGCTAATTTTAGCCCCTTATTACTTGGCGGTAGATTAACACAGCAGTATTTTTTACATGCTTATATAATGGTTGAAAATAATAGAATGAATTATTTTAAAAATCATCAAAAAGAATTACGTATCGAATGTTATCAAGGTTTATTAGATCACGTAAAATGTAGTGCCTCAAATATTTCTTCAAATTTTGAAAAGAAGGGAAGATTAGGAAATCTATTTATTTTACCATCAACATACATTGGTAGTCCAAGATATATGCAACAATATTATCAAGATGCTATGGCTATAATGAGACATACAGGAAAACCTGATTTATTTATAACAATGACGTGTAATCCAAAATGGAAAGAACTTAAGGAAGTTTTAAAAAATTTTCCAGAAGGAACAACCCCCAATGATATACCTAACATTACTGTTCGTTTATTTTATGCAAAGTTTAAAATGTTAATGTATGATGTAGAACATAATAATCTTTTCGGAACTGTTTTATCATATGTATATTCGATTGAATTTTAAAAACGAGATACCACATGCCCATATTATTATTACATTACATCCAGACGATAAATTATTTTCTCCAGAAGCAATAGATAAACATATTTCTGCTGAAATTCCTTCAGATAATTTAAAATTACAAAAACTGGTTATAAAACATATGTTACATGGATCACACACAGAGAAATCTCCTTGTTTGAATAAAAATAAAAATTTATGCAAAAAAAATTTCCAAAACCATTTCAGGATCAAACATTATTTAAAAAAAATAAATATCCCGAATATAAAAGAAGAAATAATATTTCAGATAATTATATATATCATTTTACAAGAAGTAATAAAGTTATTCCCGTTGATAATTCTATGGTAGTTCCTTATAATTGTTTTTTATTGATGAAATATAAGTGTCATATAAATATTGAATATTGTGCTTCAGTACAAAGTATTAAATATATTTTTGACTATATTCATAAAGGTGGAGATAGAGCTCGTTGTAAAATTAAAAAAAAAAACGAGAGAATGAAGTTAAAGAAGAAAATGAAGTATATGATGAAATAAATCACTATATAGATGGTAGATATTTAAGTCCAATGAAAGCAGCATGGCGATTACAGCAATTTCCATTATGCGGTAGGAGTCATACAGTAAAGCTGTTCATACAGAAAATCAACAAAGACTTATTTTTGATGAAAATAATGTGGAAAATGCATTAAATAACTGGAAAACTACGTTAACAGCATGGTTTGATTTAAATCACAAAGATGATTTTGCTAAAAAAATTAAATATGTTAATTTACCACAATATTATAACTTTAAAAATAAATGTTGGATAAAAAGAAAAAAAATACGAAAATGTAAAGCAATTGGTAGATTAAATGTTGTATCACCAAAAGATAGTGAACGATTTTTCCTCAAATTAATTCTTAATCGAGTAAAAGGTGTAACATCATTTAAAGATTTACGAACTTATGAAAATCAAACATATAATACATACAGAGAAACAGCTATTGTTATGGGTTTAATAGAACATGAAACACAACTTTATAATATATTTGAACAAGCTTGTCAAATAATGCTTCCAGTACAATTACGAAAATTTTTTGCAACTTTTCTTTTATGTGAAAACATTGAAGGTTATATAATATGGCAAAAATATAAAAACTTTTTTACAGAAGATTTTACTGAAAATAAAGAAGATAAAGCACTTGCACATATTAATCAAATTTTAATTACTGAAGATATCTCATGTAAAAATTTTGGATTACCTGAACCAAATGAAAACAATATAAAAAATATAGATGAATATGACTTAAAATTTATAACTTTTTGTAAACAAGAGTATGAAAGTATGTATGTTAAATTAAACAACGACCAGAAATTTATTTTCAACAAAATAATACGTGATGATAATATTAAAATACATTTTATAGATGGTCCTGGTGGATCTGGTAAAACATTTTTATATAAAACATTAATATATTATTTTATTTCATTAAAAAAAAAATTTTATCTATGGCTTGGACAGGAATAGCTTCTATTTTATTATCGAAGGGTATGACTAGTCATCGTACATTTCGATTACCTTTAGATTTAAGTAATATTGAAAGTACATTTGTAAAATTAGATTCTGATAAAAAAAATTGAGAGAAGCAGACATTATAATTTGGGACGAAGCTTCAATGATTCCGAAAAAAGCGTTAGAAATTGTTGATAACACTTTAAGAGATGTCACTTACAAGGATGAACCTTTTGGAGGAAAGTTAATTGTTTTAGGTGGAGATTTTAGACAAATTTTACCAGTAGTTAAAAATAGATTTAGAAATACTATTATAGAAGAAACTGTCAAAAATTCGTACCTTTGGCCATTATTTAATATTTCTAATTTAAAAGTAAATATTCGTACACAAAATGATGATTTTGCGTCATTTTTATTGGATATTGGAGAAGGTATAATTAATCAATTTTTGATTCCTGATAAATGGATTACAAATGACGTTTGCAATGAAATTTATAAAAACATTAACGAAAATTATCATTTTTCACAAAGTGTAATTTTAAGTTCGCATAATGAAGAAGTTAATATATTAAACAATAAAATATTAAATTTAATTAATAGTGAAGCAATAACATATTATAGTATAGATCATGCAACACATAAAGGAGTAGATCAATCAGATGAAAATATACATTTAAATTATCCAATAGAAATGTTAAATAATATACGTGAGGGTTTACCTCCACATAAGATAATATTAAAAGTAAATGCTATTATTATGTTAATTCGTAATCTTAGTATAGTTGATGGTTTATGTAACGGAACACGTCTGAAAGTGACAAAATTATAGAAATACAATATAGAGGCAGAAATTATTACTGGAGAAAACATAGGAAATAGAGTATTTATACCTCGTATAACATTAAATACTTGTGAATCATCATCTTTACCATTCATTCTATACAGAAAACAATTTCCTATTATTTTAGCTTTCGCAATAACAATTAATAAATCTCCAGGTCAAAGTTTTGATAACATAGGAATATATTTAAAAAAATCTTTATTTACACATGGACAATTATATGTAGCTCTTTCGAGATGTAAAAATCCAAATAATATATATATACAAAATGAATCTGAAAATAAAAAAGAAATAACAAACATTGTTTGGAAAGAAATTTTAAATAATTAATTTTTAAGTAAAATAACGATATCATAACAAAATTAATAATAATTAATTTTTTTAATAAAATAAATAATAAATAAATTATTAATAATTAAATTATTTTACAATAGTGTAAGATATTTATAAAAGTAACTTTGGATATGCATTATTATAATTATAATTTAAAATTTATTATTTGATCTAATAATATATATTTTAATAAGACAGTATGATTGGTGGACAAGGTGATTCAACTCCAGGTCCATTGAGATGGGACCCACAGAAAAATATGTATATAACAGTCAATAGTATTCAACATGCTAGACAATTGGATGAAGTAAACAATCAAATACAAGAACATATTAATGAACAAGATGAATATGAAAGCTATTTAATTAGTCAACTTAATGACTATAATATTGAAACCAGTATACCTACTATTTGGGATCCAGAACAAAAAAAATGTTTTGAAATAGAAAATTTAGAAGATGCTGTAAAACTAGATACATTAAACGATATTATTGAAAGTCATGAAAAAGAAGAAAGTAAGTATAATCAATATTGTGAAGTGTTAGTTCAAGAATATGATTTGAATTACTTAAAAAATTTAATTGAAAAATTTAATGAAAAAACACAAATTATAAATAATTAAAACATAATGAACATAAAATTGATTAAGTTATAAACGTATATACATATACATATATACGGAAATAATATCTTAAAGAAAATAATTTTATCACTAATTTTTCGTTTTAATATAGAACATTGAAAATTTTACGAAAATGATATTAAGATTAGAAACTTATATATTATTAAATACATATTTCTTTTATGTATTCTACAATAATGTTTATACAATTCTATATAAGCTAAAATACATATACCAAGAACAATAACCATAAATAAGTTCCAAAATATGAAAAGCTTAAGAATAAAACATTAGAGAATATGTTAAAGAAAATTTTTTTATCGAACACTTATAAATGATATCATATATTATACATAAATATTTTCGTAAAATTTAAATAAAATTTAAGTTTTATACATAGTCTTAAACATATTACACCCACTTTAAATATCTACATGGAAGGTAATATATATATATATATATATATATGTATTTTTAATACCAATATATATATATATATATAACATTATTAATACCAATTAATAAATTCAACATTTTAGATAAAAAGTGGTTACGTAGGGCTATTGGCGAGGGATACCACTTAAAAAACAATCCAACGCGCTAACTATTAAAATCCATATTATTTTTCATATTTATGAAGTTAATTATATGGTAATTAAATAGTTGAACAGTACCTCCAGGGTGGCGTGGAAAACTGTTAATGATTTAAAACGACATAATTACGATTTTTAGAAAATATATTTATTATAAAGACTTGTCGATATATTTAAATTTTATATATAAAAATCAATACATTGTTCTGAATGGGGGGTTGGCGAGCGGAGCGAGCAGGGGGACGAAGCCCCACTAGTATATATATATATATATATATATATATATATATATATATATATATATATATATATATATATATATATATATATATATATATATATATATATATATATAAATTTATGAAACGCTAGTTATGCAGACACTTTCTGGAACTTAAATAGACTTATGCAGACAGAGACCGACTTATGCAGATGTTTGCATAAATAGAGGGATTATTTCTTTAGTCACGCACAACTTATGCAGACACGTGTATAAACGGTATTACACTTATGCAGACAGATCACGCGGTCTTATATATTGCTGTCAGTATAAGTCTATGTTCATATGATTATATTGTAACGCGACAGAACGCACGTTACAGGAGATATCGAAGGAAGTACACGGCGGCCGCGGCAAGCTACGCATCGACACACGAGCACACACATGCGCGCGCCCGTCCCTCTCCGTTGCCTTCTTCACGCACTATTCCCTCCCCGTATCCAGCAGGCCAGGAGATGGAGGAACCAGCAGCAGCTACAGCGAGGACAAGCTGTAGCTAGAGCATGAGCGAGCTCGCTCTCCCAGGCCGCTGACAGGAGCAGCCGACGCACAGTGGTCCCAAAACGCGAAAAAGTGGTCAAAATTGTTGCGTTACTATTTAATCATGAAAAAAAAAAATATATTTTCGTATAGCTTAATATCTAAGGTATCAATATCCGTGGTATGCCAAGCTGTATTATATGTTTTAAATTAAAAAAAAATCGAAAAAATCCGAAAATAGAGATTTTACGAGTTTTAACGCCTTTAAACGCATTAATTTTGAATTTTGTGTCTATTTTAAGGTATTGGAAAATTAATTTTAGAAAAGGTCGTAAATTTCTACAGTACCATACTTGCAAACATTGAAAAAAATCGAAATATATCGAGATTTTGCACCTAATCACAATTAAAAATCGAAAAACGTTTATAAATTATTAATTAATTATTTGATTGATTGTATTGTCTTGTAATATATATTATATTATTATAATAAATTAGTGTTTCTCTTTTCTTTTTGAATAAATTCATTTATCATTTGAGTTTACAGTAATAAAGCTAAGTAATAAATTAAGTTTACAGTAATAAAAGAGATTTTGTAGATGTAGATAAATATGTACAGATTAGCGCACACATGTACACACACATACGCTCACATACACACACACACGCGCGCGCGCGCGCGCGTAGATAATATTTATTCATTTGTTTCAGCTAAAAGAAATTCCATTTCATCATCATTCTCTTTAACTTCCTCTTCATTATCAGAGTTATTATAATCAAATTCATCTTCTATCATATTATCTTCTTTGCCTTCAGATTCGAAAATAATTAATTTTTTCATTTCCTCGGTTAATGGTTCGTTTTTTTCTTTTTTTTAAACTTTTTTGAGAGTGAAATCATGGGGTCGGAACATAATAACAGTCTGTTGGACATGTCCTCATTCGTTGCAATCCTAAGTATTTAAATATATACAGATTTAAGTATTCATTAATTTGGAAGTTAACTTTTATAATAAAAATATTTAAAAATACCTATTTATTTTTCGCGAAAATTTCTCACGAAATTGCTTTATTTTTTTATGATTACTCTCTTGTGCCTCTTCAGAGAGCATACCCATGGGTAAAGGCATTTCTTCAATAATTCTGTATCCATGAATTAATATCACATGCATTGACGGAGCCTTGTAATACCACGGGTATATTTCAACGAAAAGCCTAGCAATTTCCATGCAATATTCTTTAAACTCCTGCACATTCGTCTTTTTTTGAGCATTGATGATTACCAAAATTACTTTAAATCTATATAACAAATCCATACTGAACCCTGTTTAATTAAAACAATTCATTCAGAAAATTTTATATTAAAAATGACAATAATGCATGGATAGATCCATAATGTAATATAAAATACTAAATGTCTGATCGACATTCCTAAACCCATGCATAGGCTACTTCCAAAGTGAGTTATCCATGTCACATACATCTTTAATTTTTAATTTTTTTTTAATATGACGAATCTCTCCATGCGTTTCCTAATACGTATAAATAGAATTTTACCTGTTACTTCTGCAACAATATCCAAATCGTTAAAAAATCTTCTTGCGGTATTACCATCATCTGTGTTTCCACTGCCCTGAGTTGGCATATCCACAAGAAGACCTAACTTACTTCTAAGATTGTTCTGGATTTGCTGCTTTCTATTTTTCAGAATCTGCTGCTGCTCTGAACCTGATACCTTAACACGAAAACAGAAAATATTAATTACAAAATGCATTAATACATTTTGAAAACTGAATTACAATTTTGTTTTTACAATTACAATACTTACTCTCCATTTCTTCAAATCTAGACGATATGAGACCTGCAGTACGAGCTCCATGAACCTGATATACGAATGTGATACCGGGAATCCATATTGTAAATTATTCTCATTTATAGGCAAGCTCAATAAATAATCCACAGAATTGAATTTGCTTATTGTTGCATTGCAAAGGTGACATTTTTGAGAAGACACGTCAGACAGAATATCACAAACCTGTATTTTGTAAGTAAATGATATGCATTAAAAATAAGTTTCCTTTACAAATATTAAGAGTCAAACTTAAATTAGCACATTTTCATGTATGAGTATATAAAATCGTTAACAACCTTGCCATCTAGCATACATAATGCGAATTCTGAAACTACAGTAAAACCTTCAAAACTAACATTCTCAATATTGCTGATTTGTGTATTGATATTCTTTTCTTCATTCAAACAAAGTTCAAGGTTTTCTTTTTGAAATGCAATTTTTAATGGCCGACAGAATCTTGTAGAATTGGGCCTTGGGTTTACCCAAATAACTTTGTTACTTTCTTTATCACTCAATTGTAATGGCACCAAGGACGAAGAAAAAATCCCACAGTAAAAAGTCTATCATCTTGAGCTTTCTGGTTATAAATTGCTACGTTTGAACCATCAAATCCGAGCTTATAAATAAGTTTCATGTACCGAAAGTCATCCCAAGAATTGTTCATTTTTAAATATTTGATCTAACGCGATGCAGTATGATTTACCAGATTTTGAAGAGAAAAAGTTCACACGTCATTTCTGAAATGACAATTCTACATGGGTATGCATCTTTCTTTGCATCTAAAACCTGTGAATAAGTAAATTTTTAAAATATTTTCTTGTTGTCATGCATGAATACATTATGAAGATTAAAAAAAAAATTATTTTCGTTAAATTAAGAAACCTGATCACTCAGTCACTCACGATATGCACTTGCATTCAACATACGATAGAATAATCGAATTACCTGTTGGTAAGATGGATATATATCATGACCGACATTGAGCGTAGATTCTCTTATCGTTTTATATGCTGTTTTGCTCAGGTTAGCATTAATAACACAGGCACACAAAAAAAAAGTGGTCTGTTACTGAGACTTGACATACCCCCTCTTATGCATTTTGACGCGCTGAATCCGAATCCGAAGCCAGAATTGCGCCATCACCCCTCAGTTTTTTCTAAATCGTGTAAAACCACCCCTAAATCGAAAAATCCGGGATATTCCGCTTTTAACGTTGGGAAAATTTTTATAAACTGCCTAAAAATTACTGCACATCTAAAGCTATACACATTTTGAGGCGCTGAATCCGAATCCAAAGGCAGATTTGTGCCATCACCCCTCAGTTCTTTTTAAATCGTGGAAAACCACCCCTAAATCGAAAAATCCGGTATATTCCGCTTTTAACGTTGGGAAAATTTGTGAAAACTGCCTAAAAATTACTGCAGATCTAAAGCTATACACATTTTGAGGCGCTGAATCCGAATCCAAATGTAGATTTGTGCCATCACCCCTCAGTGTTTTTTAAATCGTGGAAAACCACCCCTAAATTGAAAAATCCGGAATATTCCGCTTTTAACATTGGGCAAATTAGTACAAACTGCCTAAAAATGACTGCAGATCTACTGCTATACATACTTAGAGGCACTGAATCCGAATTCGAAACGAGATTTACTACATTCCCTCTACTTTTTTTCAATCACGGAAAATCACCCCTACATCGAAAAATTCGACAAATTCAGCTTTTGACCCTTTCAACCCCTAAACCCTGAACCCTTGAACTTATAACTCTTAAACCCTAAACCTTGAAGCCCTCAACGCTAAAACCCTTTAATCCTGAACCCTTTAACCCTGAATCCATTAATCCCCAACTCTAGAATCCTTAAACATTGAACCCATAGCCCTTTAATCCTCAACCTTTTAAACTCTTAACTGTTGAACCCTCAACTCTTAAACCCTTAAACCCTCAGATCCTGATCCCTTAAGCCCTCAACCCTTAAGGGGACAAGCCATGGTTAGGGGGTCGAAAAATCGATTTTTTTTTATGTACTATTTTGATAGCAAATTTTCCGCTGAATACTATGCTTCCAACCGCATTTCCAAATTCGATTTCGTTTAGAAAATACAGCTAAAACCGTGAAGTCACTTTTTTGCATATTTAGTGATTTTTCTTAAATTATCCATTTTAGATATACTATTGTTAATCTTATATTATTTTATGCTTCACAGCATACAATACTGAATTTAGAACGTAAATGTACATTGACATAGTAGGCAAACTTAACTCGAGGTATAAACCTCGTGTATTTTACTTTTACTCTACTTATACAAAAGTATATACGTACAATACATATAGATGGTTTAAAATCTCATCTGTTTACGTTCTGTCAGCGCCATAGTCATTGGAATTTAAACTAAAAGTGTTTTGAATATAATTGAATCTGCATTTTTCAATGCAATTTATTCAGTATTGACAAAAAATTTTTTTGTAAATAAAGTGCTGTGTAGAACTCTTTTAACTGAGAGTGTAGAAGACAGCGATTTTAGGTTAACTGCACTGTGCAAAGTGTTGTTAATATTTTTAATTTAGTGAGTTCAGTGAGTGACTTTTATTTGTGTTTTTTAATAACTAACATTATAGAGGATTAGATATTAGCCACTATGGATTCTGACAAGAGAAATAGAACATCAGGAGCTCCAGGAAAGAAGAGAAAATTTGGAAGAAAAAAAAAAACATAAAGGATTTAACAAAAATTCAAAGAATGTTCAACAAAAAATCACGAACAAAAGGAAAAGAAGTACAACTTCAGGGAAAATAAAAGATATATCTGTAGAAGCGTCACAAACAAGAAACAGAATAATAGATATAAACATTCTATTCTTACAGCTGGAGAAATTTCTTGTATGTGCAACATGTAAAGGACAAGTTAAAATTATAGAAGAAGATATTCGAGGACTTGGCTCCAAATTTAACATTATGTGCAAAAATTGTTCAGAGAGAAGAATTATAAGCACGAGAAAGTTGGAGCTCAAAGCAAGTTGGAGCTCAAAGCAATGCTTATGAAACCAACAGACGCAGTCTTCAAGGAATTTCAAGTTTGATTGGCTTGCGTTCTCAACAAGTTCTTGACATATTTATCAAGAACAGTTTTTGTAAAGCATGTTTAAAGTGGGAAAATAGAAAAGGCACAGAAGAATATGAAGACTGGTTCAGTGATCATCAAGATAAATGTGCAGCAAACCATGAAGGAAGTGCTGGAAAGATGGAAGTCGATGGAGTTGTGGAAATGTTTAGAAGATCTCAAGAAAAGTATAATGTAAAATACCATCATTACATTGGAGATGGAGATTCGAAAGTGTACAGTGCTTTGTGCCAGGCCAAACCGTATGGAGATGAAGTTAAAGTTGAGAAGAAGGAGTGTGTGGGACACGTCCAGAAACGAATGGGAACCAGACTCAGGAATTTAAAGAAAAATTTTGGAAAAAAGTTATTAGACGATGGAAAAACCATTGGAGGCCAAGGACGATTAACAGCAAAAGTAATTGATCAGTTCACCACATATTATGGTAATGCCATCAGAAACAACACGGACTCTGTAGAAAAAATGCTGAATGCTATATGGGCTACGTACTACCACAAGATTTCCACAGACCAGAATCCTCAACATCATTTATGCCCACCAGGACAGAGCAGTTGGTGCAAGTGGCAAAAAGCGAAGGCTAAAAAAAACTAAAAGATTTTCATCATAAAGACAGTATTCCTGCAGTGATTATGGAGTAGTTGAAACCAATTTACAAAGATCTCTCTGAACAGGAGCTGCTTCACAGATGTTTAGGCGGTTACACCCAAAATAGTAATGAGAGTTTTAATAATTCAGTTTGGAAGATTGTAACCAAGACCTCCTTCAGTGGTGTACATGTGCTCACAGCAGGTGCTTGTATTGCTGTCACTTGCTTCAACGATGGAAGAGTTGGTTTTCTGAATATTATGGAAGCCTTTGATGTGAAACCTGGAGTAGCTGCAATTGAGTGGGCACAGAAAAGCAATGACATCAGATTATTTCATGCTGAGAGGAATGCCGAAGAAAACACTTTAGAAAATAGGAGAAAACGAAGGAGACTGCAATTGAATTTACCTGAAGAGTCATATGCACCAAGTTCTTACTAGAGTAGGTAAAAAGTTATTTTTATGCGATAATAGCTAATATAATATTTATTAATTTTTTATTTTTACAGGTGTGTTATTGGCTCTGATAAAAGGATTAATTTATTTTGAGGTTATTTTTACTGTCAATAACATTTATGACTAACAATGTTTTCAGCCTAGTACGAAAAAAAAAATAAGTACAACATTTATGTATTAATCTAAAAAATTTTAAAATATTGTTGAATTAATGAAATTCTTTTTTATAGGTTTATTCAACAGTTAAAATGATTTAGCCAGGACTACTTTCATCTAATTGGCATCTGTTTCATTTTTCCACTAAAGTATATCATACAGAATGAAAAAAAAATTTTTGGTAAGTAGTTTTGAAACTTATATAAAGTTATAGAAAAACAAAACTTTGAATTGAATTTCTGAATAACTTGTTTTTTGTATTTACAGGGACTTTGCCGCAGGATTTCTTTTAAATAAATCAAGCTAGAGGTTTGGAAATTTAGGAGTATCTTTAAAATTGTGTTGGTTATAGAAAATGTGAGGTACTTTTTTGAAAAAGGCTTTAGAAAAAAAATTATAAAATAAAATTACAAAAAATATTGAAATTTTAATAAAAAAAACATAAAAAAATTAGATTTTTCATTAAAAAACAATTTTAAAAATTTTTTTAAAAAAAAGTAGCTCACATTTTCTATAACTGGTATAACTACAAAGGTACTTCTAAGTAACCAGACCCCTGTCTTGCTTTGTTCAAAAAATTTCCTGCGGCAATGACATGCCAGTTTCTAATTCAGAAGGGTTTCTTAATCTAATGGACTGCAAGACCAAAATCTTAAACACCTGGATGATGTAGTCTTAAATTATAGGTAATTGTATAACTTAATAATAAAAAAAAGTTTGAACTCTTAAAATTATATATTGGCTTTGTTATTAAAGAATTAATACAATAGCTTTTTTTCAGGTTCAACCATGGCTTGTCCCCTTAAACGCTGAACCCTTAAACCCTTAAACGATGAACCATTAAACTCTGAACCCTTAAAGCATCAACCCTCAAACCATGAACTGTCCCTTAAAACCCTTAGAAAGTGAAAACTGAAACCCTCAGCTCTTAAATCCTCAACCATTAAACCTTGCGTCTTTAAAAAACTAATTCAATTTTCTCTTTTTCGCTTATAGCGGGTTCTTTTATCCTCAAATGACCTGTGTAAAGGATTTCTGGATCTTTTTGTATCACTTGGGTTAGTTTCTCTTTCCAACATCTTGCAGTAGTCAGCCATCATATTAATACCTCAAGTGCCTTGATATCGCCTCTCCAATTCTATAAGGTCTTCGTGAAATCGCTCACCTTGCTCTTCGCTGTAGTCACCTATGTTTTCAGGAAAGTATTGCAAATGGGCGTGCAAAAAATGTAATTTCACACTCATCAAACAACCTAAACGTTCGTAGTTATCGAATAAATCTGAAACAATTTGTTCATATTCCTGACTTTTCTGATTACCTAAAAAATTTTCAGCAATACTTTGAAAACTGAGCCATGCTAATTTTTCTGTTTCGTTCATTGTGTTGATGAAATTAGGATCTCGAAACATTCTTCGAATTTGAGGGCCGTCAAAAATTCCTGCTTTTATTTTAGCGTTACTGCGACCTGGAAAATGATCTGACAAGTATTGGAAACATGCCCCTTCTTTATCTAATGCTTTAGTAAACTGCTTCATTAGACCAAGTTTAATGTGCCGTGGAGGAAGAAGGATTTTTAATGAATCGAGCAATGGTTCTTGAAGCACGTTGTAAGTACCTGGATTAAGCGCATTTCTTTTTGGCCATTCTCTCTTCCTGTAATGATTTATGCGATCTCCGCTGTCCCATAAACATAGAAAGCACGGGAACTTTGTAAAACCTTACTGTTGTCCTAATATGATGTATATGATTTATTTTCTCTAGGACATACTTCATATTTTCATAACTTTCTTTTAGTTTCGTGGAATGAGCTATTGGGATGCTTGCGTATTTATTTCCATTATGCAGCAAAACTGCCTTTAGACTTTGCTTTGAAGAGTCTATAAAGAGTCGCCATCCACTGGACTTGTAAATATTAGGTTTTAATTCATTAATCAGACTCTTTACATCTGTGCAATAAACTAATGTTTTATCCTCATCTACAGTGAAATATTTTGTAAACTCTTGTTCCTGTTTTCTATAAACTGAAGATTTAGTTCCAGGTTCTACTAATTCCCGCCTTTTAAATTCCGCTGTCATGAATTCTGCAACATCTTTCGATACGCCAGTATTGCGAAAAAAGTCATTTAAATCTTTTTGATTAAGTGGTTTAGGATTGCATAACATAACAGAATATGGAACATACTTGTCTTTACTTTCATCTATTTCACATTCACTAATCTCCATTAATTCACTTTCACTGTCATCTTTATTTTTTCTTATGACGTCTTCTTCAATATCTTCTTCCATAAAATCTTCTTCTACATTCATAAGTTCACCAGCATCACAAATAGTTTCCTCTCTTTCAAATCCATTGGATATATGAATATCTGATTTCGTAATGGGTTTTATTTTTGAAGAGATATTAGCGTATTTTATTTTAGATTTATTTCTCGAGTTAAAGCCGCTTGTAATAGTTTTGCAAAAATAGCAGTCATCGCATGACTGTGGTTTCTGCCATATAGTTGGCGTGGTAAATTGTAAAACTTCCTTTCCATTGCTTTTTTTTCATCGATTCAACATCGTTAGACAAGTCATCCACCTGTGAAGAGCTGCGGTGGTATGATGACGACGGCTGCGGGCCCGCTTGCTCACCTTGACCAGTCGCCCTGGGTTTCTGAAGCACTGGATCGTGAATATATATCACTTATATCTGCACCCAGGGCACCTCCCCGTGGTGACGGTGGGCAACGGATAAATTTTTTGCTGGTTTTTTATTTCACTTCGGTTTTTTGTATAAATTTTTTGTATATTCTGGCAAAGTTCCTGGAAAAGGGCGTTTCGCCGTCATGGCAGATATAAGTAATATATCTATTACGATGCAGGGCTTCGGAAACCCAGTATCGACGACTGGTCAGGATGAGCAAGCGGGCCCGCAGTTATCGTCATCATAGACTGCAGCTCTTCACAGGTGGATAACTTGGCCAGTGTTGAGTATAATTCCACAAGAAACCCCTCAAATAACCACGATTGCCTTGGAGAACCAAATCGGTTTTGCTACATATGTGGTAAATTTGAGGTAGCAAAGTACCGCAGACCTATTACAGATTTAAATAGAAAAATTTTTCTTGACAGCTTCAAAATGCAGATATCTGTTGAAAATACATGGAGGGTTCCTCAAGTGATGTGCTGTACTTGTCTAACGATGTTGAATCGATGGAAGAAAAGCAAAGGAAAAAAAGTGTTACTATTTACCACGCCAACTATATGGCAGAAACCACAGTCATGCGATTACTGCTATTTTTGCAAAACTATTACAAATGGCTTCAACTCAAAAAATAAATCTAAAATAAAATATGCTAATGTCTCTTCAGTGATAAAACCCATCATGGAATCAGATATTCAAACATCCAATGATTTTGAAAGAGAGGAAACTATTTGTGATGCTGGTGAACTTATGAATGTAGAAGAAGATTTTATGGAAAAAGATATTGAATAAGACGACATAAGAAAAAATGAAGATGACAGTGAGAGCGAATCAATGGGAATTAGTGAAAGTGAAATGGATGAAAGTGAAGACGAGTATGTTCCACATTCTGTTAAGCCATGGAACCCTAAACCATTTAACCAAAAAGATTTAAACGATTTTATTCGAAATAGTGGCATCTCTAAAGATGTTGCAGAATTCATGGCAGCGGAATTTAAGAGGCGGGAATTAGTAGAATCTGAAACTAAATCTTCTGTTTATAGAAAACGGGAACAAGAGTTTACAAAATATTTCACTGTAGATGAGGATAAAACATTAGTTTATTGCACAGATGTAAAGAGTCTGATTAATGAATTAAAACCTAATATTTACAAGTCCAGTGAATGGCGACTCATCATAGACTCTTCAAAGCAAAGTCTAAAGGCAGTTTTGCTGCATAATGGAAATAAATACGCAAGCATCCCAATAGCTCATTCCACGAAACTAAAAGAAAGTTATGAAAATATGAAGTATGTCCTAGAGAAAATAAAATATGAAGAACACAAGTGGCAAGTTTGTGGAGACTTGAAAATCATATCCATCATATTAGGGCAACAGTCAGGTTTCACAAAGTTTCCATGCTTTCTATGTTTATGGGACAGCAGAGATCGCATAAATCATTACAGGAAGAGAGAATGGCCAAAAAGAAATGCGCTTAATCCAGGTACTTACAACGTGCTTCAAGAACCATTGCTCGATCCATTAAAAATCCTTCTTCCTCCACTGCACATTAAACTTGGTTTAATGAAGCAGTTTACTAAAGCATTAGATAAAGAAGGGGCATGTTTCCAATACTTGTCAGATCATTTTCCAGGTCGCAGTAACGCTAAAATAAAAGCAGGAATTTTTTACGGCCCTCAAATTCGAAGAATGTTTCGAGATCCTAATTTCATTAACACAATGAACGAAACAGAAAAGTTAGCATGGCTCAGTTTTCAAAGTATTGCTGAAAATTTTTTAGGTAATCAGAAAAGTCAGGAATATGAACAAATTGTTTCAGATTTATTCGATAACTACGAACGTTTAGGTTGTTTGATGAGTGTGAAATTACATTTTTTGCACTCACATTTGCAATATTTTCCTGAGAACTTAGGTGACTACAGCGAAGAGCAAGGTGAGCGGTTTCACCAAGACCTAAAAGAAATGGAGAGGAGATATCAAGGCACTTGGGGTGTTAATATGATGGCTGACTACTGCTGGATGTTGAAAAGAGAAATTAATCAAAGTGATAAAAAAAGATCCAGATATCCTTTACACAGGTCATTTGAGGATAAGAGAATCCACTATAAGCGAAAAAGAGAGAATTGAATTAGTTTTTTAAAGACGCAAGGTTTAATGGTTGAGGGTTTAAGAGCTGAGGGTTTCAGTTTTCACTTCTTAAGGGTTTTGAGGGACAGTCAAACCATTAGGTTTCAAGGTTGATGTTTTAAGGGTTCAGAGTTTAGTGGTTCATCGTATAAGGGTTGAGGGCTTAAGGGTTCAGGTTCTAAGGGTTTAAGGGTTTAAGAGTTCAGGGTTCAACGGTTAAGGGTTAAAGGGTTGTGGGTTCAATGTTTAAGGATTTTAGGGTTGGGGATTAAAGGATTCAGGGTTAAAGGGTTCAGGATTTAAAAGTTCAGGTTTAAGGGGTTCAGGATTTATGGGGTATGGGTTTAAAGGTTCCAGGTTAAAATTGTTAAGGGTTTTAAGGTTTCGGGTTTGAAGGTTATAAGTTTAAGGGTTCAGGGTTTAAAGGTTAAAAGGGTAAAAGCTGAATTTTTCGAATTTTTCGATGTTGGGAGTGGTTTTCCGTGATTGAAAAAAAGGAGAGGGAATGTCGTAAATCTCGTTTGGAATTCGGATTCAGTGCCTCAAAATATGTATAACATTAGATCTGCAGTCATTTTTAGGCAGTTTATACAAATTTGCCTAATGTTAAAAGCGGAATATTCCAGATATTTCGATTAAGGGGTGGTTTTCCACGATTTAAAAAGAACTAAGGGGTGATGGCATAAATCTGCCTTTGGATTCGGATAGGATTGAGCGCATTTCTTGTTGACCATATAAGGGTTCGGAGTTTAGTGGTTCATCGTTCATGGGTTGACGGCTTAAGGGTTCAGGATCTAAGATTTTAAGGGTTCAAGAGTTCAGAGTTCAACGGTTAAGGGTTTAAACGATTGAGGGTTAAAGGGTTGTGGGTTTAATGTTTAAGGATTTTAGAGTTTGGAATTAAAGGATTCAGGGTTAAGGAGTTCAGGATTTAATGGTTCAGGTTTAAGGGATTCAGGATTTATGGGTTCAGGATTTAAGGGTTCAGTTTAAGCGTTGAAGGTTTTAAGGTTTAGGGTTTAAGGGTTATAAGTTCAAGGGTTCCGGGTTTGAGAAAGGGTCAAAAGCTGAATTTTTCGAATTTTTCTATGTTAGGGGTGGTTTTCCGTGATTGAAAAAAAAGTGAGGGAATGTCGTAAATCTCGTTTCGAATTCGGATTCAGTGCCTCAAAATATGTATAGCAGTAGATTTGCAGTCATTTTTAGGCAGTTTATACCAATTTGCCCAATGTTAAAAGCGGAATATTCCGGCTTTTTCAATTTAGGGGTGATTTTCCACGATTTAAAAAGAGCTGAGGGGTGATGGCACAAATCTGCCTTTGGATTCGGATTTAGCGCCACAAAATGTGTATAGCTCCAGCCTGCAGTCATTTTTAGGCAGTTTATACCAATTTGCCCAACGTTAAAAGCGGAATATTCCGGATTTTTCAATTTAGGGGTGGTTTTCCACGATTTAAAAAGAGCTGAGGGGTGATGGCACAAATCTGCATTTGGATTCGGATTTAGCGCCTCAAAATGTGTATAGCTCCAGATCTGCAGTCATTTTTAGGCAGTTTATTCAAATTTTCCTAATGTTAAAAGCGGAATTTCTGGATTTTTCGATTTAGGGGTGGTTTTCCACGATTTAAAAAGAACTGAGGGGTAATGGCACGAATCTGCCTTTGGATTCGGATTCAGCGCCTCAAAATGTGTGTAGCTTTAGGTCTGCAGTAATTTTTAGGCAGTTTTCACAAATTTTCCCAACGTTAAAAGCGGAATATACCGGATTTTTCGATTTAGGGGTGGTTTTACACGATTTAAAAAAAACTGAGGGGTGATGGCTTAATTCTGGCTTCGGATTCGGATTCAGCGCGTCAAAATGCATAAGAGGGGGTATGTCAAGTCTCAGTAACAGACCACTTTTTTTTTTGTCTGCCTGTGTAATCAGTGAAATTGCTTCGCAAGGATTGAGTTGTCTCTTGCATTCACTAATTTTTTGTATTATTTCATCGGCAAGATCAACTATTTTAACTAATAACTTTCTTCCACTATTATTATGCTCTTTTCTAAGAATTTTTTTCATTAGCTCAAAACACTCTTCTCGAGTTATGGTATTCTGAATATCAAGGAGTTTTCTTCTTTTACTTCTATCTGATGATGCTTCATAGGATTTTTCAGGTCGCCCAATTTGTGAAACTACTTATAATTATAATATTAACACACGATAAATACGCATGAATGGAAAAATTCGTCAAGTGTGTGTTCGTCAAGTGTGCCTAAGTGACTGTGTTAGTTTATTTGAATGTACAAGCTTTTATGTCTTTCCTTATTGTATAAAAAAATTACTTTAGCAGATTGATTTAAAAGAAAATGCAAATATTTTGATTATGCAAACGATCAGACATTACTCCGGTAAAACCCTGGTGAAAAAAATTTGTGTGTAAAAATGTGTAAAAATGTTCAAAAGTGTTGTAAAAAGTTTTAAAAGATGTAAATCTGTGTAATTTTGTGTATTTATGTTATATTTCGTCACACATTTTTACTCGTTTTTAAACATTTTTAAACAAAAATAAATAATTCTAAAAAGAAATTTTGTTAGAAATATTTATAACAAAAACACTTTTAAACATTTTTGCACAGAAATAAACATTTTTACACAAAAATAAATGTCTATACACAAAAATAAACATTTATACACATAAATAAACATTTATACACAGAAATAAATCTTTTTACACAAAAATAAATCTTTTTACACAAAAAGAAACATTTTTACACAAAAATAAACATTTTTACACGAAAATAAACATTTTTACACAAAAATAAACTTTTTCACACAAAAATGAACCTTTTTACACAAAAATAAACATTTTGACACAAAAATAAACATTTTTACACAAAAATAAACTTTTTTACACAAAAATGAACCTTTTTACACAAAAATAAACATTTTCACACAAAAATAAACATTTTTACACAAAAATAAGCATTTTAAAATAATTTTGTTATATATCTTTTAAACATTTTTAAACTTTTCTCGGGACTCCAATTTGGACTACAAATGGAAATATTTATTCTCGTTTAAAAATGTGTACAAATGTTAATTTTTGTGCAAAAATGTGTATAAATGTTTATTTTTATTTAGAAGTGTTTAAAAATGTTCAAAAAATTTATTTTTAGATACAGTAACAAAAATAAACAATTTTAAACATTTTTAAACATTTTAAAACTTTTTTTGGGACTCCAATTTGGACTACAAAAATGGAAATATTTATTTTTGTGTAAAAATATTTAAAAACGGTTATTTTTGTTGCAAAATATTCAAAAATATTATTTCTATATATGCAAATGTTTATTTCTATGTAAAAATGTTGACAAATGTTAATTTTTGTGCAAAAATGTTTATAAATGTTTATTTTTGGTTAAAAATGTTCAAAACATTATTTTTTACATACAGTAACAAAAATAAATATTTTTAAACATTTTTTTCTGACACCAATTTGGACTACAAATGGAAATGTTTATTTTTGTGTAAATATGTTTAAAAATGTGTGTCGAAATATAACATTTTTACACACTTATAAACATTTCTGAACATCTCTGAACATTTTTGCAGAAAAATTATTTACACCAGGGAAGTACAGTAAGTACAGAGTTTAAATGACACAAAGCTCAAAGTTCCAGTTCGACTTACAAGCATTAAATATAAGCTTTTGAGTAGTACAATAATGACTACAATAATGACTAATGATTAATTTAGATTCATTGTAAGTTGAACAAAAACTTTGGGCTTGGTGTCGTTTAAACTCCGTACTTACTGTAATTGTATTGGAGTAATACCTCCTCGTTTGTATACAGTTACAGACTATGACAATTGTTTTTGCAAATTAAAATATTTGTAAGACTGTTTATGATACCGCATAAGACCTTTCTGTTTAAGTGAAATATTTTAAATATTTATATTATTTTTTAAAAATAATACTTTGTTATTTAGGCTAGCTTGATAATGACTGCTACAATGAAGTCGAAATAAATAAAACTTTTTGACAGTATTGTTCGTATACTTATTCCACCAATAAAAACACTAAAAACTGACTGTGGAGTCAAGATATATATGAAAATAAGGTACCTATCCCCACTCTCGATCGTAGCTTGAGCACTATGATCAGCAATGTTGAAAATAAAATCACTATCCAGCCATGTTTTGTACTTTTCCACAAAATTTTCAACATTTCTAGCACACTTTGGCAACTTATCCCATCGCTGTTTGTAATTATTGAAAAAGTTGCATCTGAGGGAATCTTTTATAGCTTTTTTTGTATCTTCATTGTCTGATAAATTAAATCTGCATAGCAAATTATTTAACACTAGCTCTTATTTCTCCATTTCGTTTTTTATATTTTTTACAAGACAATGTATATCTCGTTTTTTTATTGAACACTCCATTGTACAAAATAAGAAATTATTATTTAAAAACAGAATTTTTTTAATTTGCTCAAAATACTTTTCTTGAGTAATATTATTATAAATCTCAGGAATTTTTCTTTTTTACTTCTCAGGCAGCTCAACTTATTTCTCAGGCAGCTGAATTGGAGAAAATACTTATAATTATAATATTTACGTATCAGCTTTTCGGTACAACAATAATGACTAATGATCAAGTAAGTTGAACTAGAACTATGAGCTTCGTGTCATTTAAAGTCCTTACTTACTGTACTTGTACACGGAAAGAAAGTTGGCGTTACTACAACTCCGAGATTTTCGGAGGTAATAGAATACGAAAACTGGAAATGTATAAGCTCTAGTTTACTCGGTGTTTATACAGTATGAGCCAATACATTATGTAACTCCGCGTTAGAAAGCATAGACTTCTTAGTTGTACAGGCGTAGCCTCCAAGTTGTGCATACATAACCTCCGAGATTCTCGGATATATTTAAGGGAGTATGGGACCAACTGTTGTACTCAATACACGAACGCCCTCGTGCTTGACTAGTATAGTAGTTGATGTGGCAACGCTATACGATACTGTTGAAGCCCACTATTTGAATTTGACCATTTTAATATTTAGTACAAAGACCTAATTATTACTTTTTCTATTAATAAAACTTGTTACCGTTAATATGTATTATTAAAAAAACAATAGAAATTTAATTTAATATGAAAGTGATTAAGAACAAGATTTTTAGAGGGTACTTAAATTAAAATCAAATTTAGTTATATTTATGAAAATAAATAGTAATTTATTGTTTAATTTTTAAGAATATAAAATTCTTTCGTAATAATTTCACATGTAAATACATATATGAAACTTTTTTTTTAAATATTTAATATAACAACTTGAAATGAGTTATAATTGCTGCTTCATTGGTGCCATTGTTATTGCCCTTACTAATTTAGGATAATCAAAGTCACAATTATGCGCAGTTACAATGCATTTTCTTCCAAATGAACATAAAAACTCATAAAATGCAACTAAAGCTTCTTCCAGACTTAGTGCTATCACATTTGTTTCTTTATATTGCAAATTGCCATTAATATATTTTAACTTATTTACTAAATTGTCATTAATATATTTTAACTTATTTACTAAATTGTCATTAATATATTTTAACTTATTTACTAAATTGTCATTAATATATTTTAACTTATTTACTAAAGTTATAATATATAATTTTGATAGTAGTTAAGATTCTAACGACAGCTGCATATTACTTGAGTAATGAATAATTGGCTTTGACGGTCCTGCTGTCCAAAGGAAGGGTAAGTCAAGGATGACGAAATGACAACCCACGATGATATATTAATCGTCGACGTTTCGAGTTTTTATTTAAACTCCTTCTCAAGACACTAGTACAAATTTAAATAATAATAAAATACACATTAATGAAAGTTATAAACTAAACAATAGTAATCGCATCTAAGATTAACGAACAAGATTTACTTACAAAGTCTAGGCAGTCTCTTAAAGTTACGTAGGTGATCACTTCAGTATCACCAGTCAATTGTTACAATAATGAACATTCGGGCTTTATATATTACATAGAATGCATGTGTGCGTTACACATATATGTAAATACCATTTGATCAAACGCGCGGGGTGGTTCTAAGTGTTACGCGGTCTCGCAAGTATTAGGCGAATATATATAAAAGAGCCCAGGTGGGGGGTGGGCTAATACTACTCGTTATTCAAAAGTGGCAAATGGGCGTGGTCATATCTTTACTTTCATACTTTCCTAATACTGTACAATGATATTGATCGTGCTTTCATGAGAATTTCTATTGTAAGAAGTGATTTTTATTTATAAATGTCTTATATTCAAATCTAAGTGTCTTTGTATCTTGCTGATTATTAATATATTGTGGTTGTGCATGTATAAACAACATTTCGGCTAATTTGCGCTTCCCTAATAACTGTTCCGTATGTAATACTTTTACATTATTGAAATTAAAATTATGCTCAGTTTCTTCCATATGAGTGTAAATTGCCAAACCTCGATCTTTGTTTTCGCATTTTTTCTTATGTTCCTTAACTCTAATACATAATCGTCTTTCTGTTTGACCTACGTATGTAGCCGCACACTCATTACATTCTATCCGATAAACGACATTGGTTTTCTCATCTTTAGAACTCACGTCTTTACCCAATTTTATAAAACAGTTCCATTTATTTACAGTATTATTTAACACTTCAGTATTATATTTAAAAAAAAAAAAAAAAAAAAAATTTTGAGATAATCGGATTTAATTCATTTATGTAAGGGATCACTATGTGTAATTTTTTCTCACGCTGTATTCTTTTTTCATTAGTGTAATTCATGCTTCTAAGTCTTAATTTTATGTATTTGTTTATCAAATATATTGGATAATCATTTTTGATTAGGAACTGTTTTATCAAATTTAAGTTTACATTATGAAACGAAGTATGTGAAAGTTTAATTGCTCTGTCAACTAGTGAGTAAATAATCGCAATTTTGTTTTTTTGTGGGTGTTGTGCGTTGTAATTCAATAACCTACCGGAAAATGTTGGTTTTCTGTACCAGTTTGTTATTATGTTCTTGTTATTAACAATAATTTCTATATCAAGAAAACTAATTTTATTATAAATCGACTTTTCGGTTGTGAACTGTAAATTTTCATCATAACTATTGAAAACTTCTCGTGTATAATTTATTAAATTCTTTGGTACACATAATAATATATCATCAACATATCTAAAATAAAAGGTACTATCAAAACAAAGTTTACTTAGGGCGTACGTTTCTAAATCTTGCATTACAATATCCGCTAAAATTGGGCTGATAGGATTTCCCATAGCAGAACCAAATTTTTGTCTATAAAATTGATCATTAAACTGGAAAAAATTATTTTGTAGAATAAATTTTATAGATTCTATGAATTCACTGCAAGATAAATATGTATGATTAAAAAGTTGAGTCCAACGTTTCTCAATAGCCGCGTAAATCAAATATTCCGGTACGTTTGTGAATAAACTAATCACATCTAAGCTAATAATTTCAAACCCATCAGGAATTATGGTACCTTCTATTTTTTCTTTTAATTGAAGACTATTATTAATGTGTGAAAACGGTTTTTTCAGATGTTCGTAAAGGAATTTGGATAAACTCTTAGCCAAGTTATAAGTAGGCGAATTTATTGCGGAGATAATCGGACGGACTGGATTGTTTTCTTTATGTATTTTGACTAGGCCGTAACCTTTTGACACATTACATTTTTGTGCTACTCGTGGAATTTTTTTACCATTCATCAGAAAATTCATATCATTTAAATTGTTAATATGTAATCTAGTTTTTCTCTCTAATGTTGCTAACGGATTCTTTTTTATTTTCTCATAATACTTTTCATCATTAAATAACATAGTCATTTTTTCCAAATATACGGATTTTTTAATAATAACCGTTGCATTACCCTTGTCGGCCTTAGTAATAAGAAGGTCTTTATTATTTTTAATGAATGTTTTTGTTAATTGTATGTCGATCTTAAGTTGTTTTTCAAAGGTTGAATTATTGGACAGGATTCTATTTTGGAATTTGCTTATAATTGAGAGAAAGTGATTACGTATTTTATTTGATTGTTTAAAGTCAGTATGTTTGTTTAAGTATAATTCTAAATTTTTAATCATTTCGAGGATAATCTTATTGTCTACCTTATCATTGAAGTTAAATTTTTCGCCTAGCTTTAACACATTAATTACATATTTCGGTAGTATAACATCAGAAAGGTTAACGATCCATCTATTCTCTACGTTCGAGAGTTCATCGCACCGTGTGTTATTGTCAAGTATATTGACCTGTGCTGTGTCTTGGTTAGTCATACTATTATTCTTTCTTTTATTCTCTATTATGTATGTATTTTTGATTAACGGTTTCATATATTTGTTTAAATATAGCATGTCTAATTTTTTATCCAAATTTTTTTCGTATGAATTTATGATTAGTTTTAACTTATCAAAATAGTAGGATTCAAATAGAGCTGTCAGTTTTTGATATCCAGCCGTAATCAGTTTATTTTTCAATCTATCTAGTTCAAATTTTATGTGTTGAATATGATTATTGATATCTAAAATTTCTAAATTTAATATTTTCTTCTTTGCCTTTTGTAAATTATTTTTTAGTTTGTTATAACCAGATCCAGAAAACATATGAATATTTTCAATACTCTTGAAATTATTTTGAATATGTATCGGAATCAGATTGTAAAACCTGCAGTTAATCAAAAATTTGCATTGCAATCTATACTTTTTTTCGTCGTACAACAGATTTGAAAACCTTTGACACATTGTGCTAACACAAAAACCTAGCGACTTTGAAATAAACACTATAACTTTCATTAAGTTCGTATCTTTACGTTCACTTAGAATATTATATAAATAATTCACCGAGTTTTCCGTCATGATGATACTTCCTCGGGATCAGAGTGCTGCAAAGATGTATGGAGCTGCACAGCAACGTTTTTTGTTAGACCCAACGTTGTAAGCTTGATAGTAGTTAAGATTCTAACGACAGCTGCATATTACTTGAGTAATGAATAATTGGCTTTGACGGTCCTGCTGTCCAAAGGAAGGGTAAGTCAAGGATGACGAAATGGCAACCCACGATGATATATTAATCGTCGACGTTTCGAGTTTTTATTTAAACTCCTTCTCAAGACACTAGTACAAATTTAAATAATAAAATACACATTAATGAAAGTTATAAACTAAACAATAGTAATCGCATCTAAGATTAACGAACAAGATTTACTTACAAAGTCTAGGCAGTCTCTTAAAGTTACGTAGGTGATCGCTTCAGTATCACCAGTCAATTGTTACAATAATGAACATTCGGGCTTTATATATTACATAGAATGCATGTGTGCGTTACACATATATGTAAATACCATTTGATCAAACGCGCGGGGTGGTTCTAAGTGTTACGCGGTCTCGCAAGTATTAGGCGAATATATGTAAAAGAGCCCAGGTGGGGGTGGGCTAATACTACTCGTTATTCAAAAGTGGCAAATGGGCGTGGTCATATCTTTACTTTCATACTTTCCTAATACTGTACAATGATATTGATCGTGCTTTCATGAGAATTTCTATTGTAAGAAGTGATTTTTATTTATAAATGTCTTATATTCAAATCTAAGTGTCTTTGTATCTTGCTGATTATTAATATATTGTGGTTGTGCATGTATAAACAACATTTCGGCTAATTTGCGCTTCCCTAATAACTGTTCCGTATGTAATACTTTTACATTATTGAAATTAAAATTATGCTCAGTTTCTTCCATATGAGTGTAAATTGCCGAACCTCGATCTTTGTTTTCGCATTTTTTCTTATGTTCCTTAACTCTAATACATAATCGTCTTTCTGTTTGACCTACGTATGTAGCCGCACACTCATTACATTCTATCCGATAAACGACATTGGTTTTCTCATCTTTAGAACTCACGTCTTTACCCAATTTTATAAAACAGTTCCATTTATTTACAGTATTATTTAACACTTCAGTATTATATTTAAAAAAAAAAAAAAAAAAAAATTTTGAGATAATCGGATTTAATTCATTTATGTAAGGGATCACTATGTGTAATTTTTTCTCACGCTGTATGCTTTTTTCATTAGTGTAATTCATGCTTCTAAGTCTTAATTTTATGTATTTGTTTATCAAATATATTGGATAATCATTTTTGATTAGGAACTGTTTTATCAAATTTAAGTTTACATTATGAAACGAAGTATGTGAAAGTTTAATTGCTCTGTCAACTAGTGAGTAAATAATCGCAATTTTGTTTTTTTGTGTCGTGTATAATTGTTATTATAATAATTATAATAATTATAAATATATAATAATACTATATATTCTACACAATATTACTGTACATGTAGTTGTAGTGGAGTAATCCTCGAGGTATTACTCCACTACAATAACAGTAAGTACGAAGTTTAAATGACACCGAGCTCATGATTCTCTAGTTCAACTTACAGTGTATAAAAACTAATCATTAAGTCATTATTGCAATCATTATTGTAGTACTGAAAAGCTTATAGGTAATTATTATAAGTATAAGTATTTTCTCGAATTGAGCGACCTGAAAAATCATATGAAATATCCTCAGATACAAGTAAAAAAGGAAAATCCTTGAGATTGATAATAATATAACTCAAGAAGAGTGTTTTGAGCTAATAAAAAAAATTCTTTTAGTAAATAATTATTCCTTATTTGTTTGCACTATGGAGTATTCAATAAAAAATGAGATATACATTGTCTTTTAAAGAATATAAAAAATGAAACAAATTTAGTGAAGAAAAAAGAGATAGTGCTTAATAATTTGCTATGTTAATTAAATTTAATAGACTTAAATTTAATTTAGTTTTATTAAATAAAATATAGTTTGAATTCAAAATTAATGCGTTTAAAGGCGTTATAACTCGAAAAATCTCTATTTTCGGGGTTTTCGATTTTTTTTTTAATTTAAAACATATAATACAGCTTGGCATACCACGGATATTGATACCTTAGATATTAAGTTATACGAAAATATATTTTTTTTTTCATGATTAAATAGTAAAGCAACAATTTTGACCACTTTTTCGCGTTTTGGGACCATTGTGCGACGCGCGGGAGCAGAAAGAGAGAGAGAGAGAGAGGCACTGTGCCGTAGCGTCGTCGGCCGTCCATGGGAGACACCGCGCGCGAGCAGCAGGAGTCATGTGGACTGCTCGCTCGCGCCGCGGTGAAGAAGACGGCCGATCGGCGAACTGGAGCGGCAGAGCAACGTGCGCGCACCGGCCGGCATCCACTCTGTCGCCTACCGCCGTGCCGCGTGCTCGCGATAGTTGTTCCCGCTGACGAATCTCGTGTGCGTGCCTGTGCGTCCTGCCGACACCTCGCCACCGTCCGGAGGGGCAGCGTCGTAGAGAGGGAGAGAGAGAGAGAGAGAACGAGAGAGCGAGAGGAAACCAGCAGCAGCAGCGTCCTGGCCAAGGTTTGCCCTCTTTATATTCCCGTCCCCGGTTTCCAAGTGTGTGTGTGTGCACGTCCGAATCGGGAGCCACGAGACTCCGAATTCGCTTAGAGTAGGGTTTCTGCTCCCGGCGGAGCTAGCCGGCGAAGGTTTAGAGAACGGTGCAAGTGACGCTTGCACCTGGCGCCCAGTACCTATTATATTAAGTAACATCTAGTTAGTAGAAATAAAGTACTTAGAGTTTTACCCGGTTGTTTCTGTGTAATTGTAATTACCCGCGAACCTCTGCCCTGATCCCCGGCAGAGTGTTACAAGTGGCGCAGCCAACGTGGGGCCACGGTAAAGATCGTGGCAAAGTTAAGGGATCTGCGTCGTGATTTCGCCATCGCGGCGCGCACACACAACGGGAAACCGCGCAGGAGAAGCGTTCTGGCAGCCATTTTGCGTTCGGATTACTTACCGCGTGCAAGCCTTTATAGACGCCGTAGTTAATTTGAATTTGGCCAAGCGTTTCAATTTAATCATTGAGCAGTTGGAATAATAACTAAAATTTATTTTTTTTTGGAGAAATTTTATTGCGATTTGCGTGTGTTTTTGCGAGAGAGTTTATGAGGAACTCGCAAATTCACTTCTTGCTACAGCTTTAGCCACGCGGCATAAAGAATTTTTGCAACGCGTTCAGGGAGTGTTTAAGATTAAGAGTAACTTCCTGAACACGCGCGCACGACAGAATCAATTTTCCCTTATAAGTTTTGTGGGAATTTGTTTTTTAAGCTTTGAGTTTTTTTTTCTGTTTCTTTTTTGAAGGATTGCTCGCTTATGCTTCTTTCCGCATAACCTTTCAGAAAACTTTCCCACGGCTCCGTTATAAGATTTTTAATAGAAACGGGAGGGAAAATTTTCTGGGGGATTTCAGTTCGCGTTGCGAGGAGCAAGTGCGTAATTGTCGCACTTTACCTTCTCATTTCAACTCGGTTGAGTGACTTGATTTCTTTCTTTGGGTTTTCTTTGCTTTGCTTGCTTGAAAACAGTTTTTGGTCTCATTAGCATTAAAGTAAAAATTAATTCGGTAAAGTTAGAATTAAAGAGAAAATCAACGGAGCTATTCGACCGAGGCTAACTGAGACAGTATTCAAGATGGAGAATTTTGATGGGAGTTGGGCCTCGCTTGGTGTCGCCGAGAATGATTTAATGTGCGTCGACCCGATAGCTGCAGCAGAAGCGCTGAAGCGATCGATTAATAAATTAACCGACGAGGAAGTCGCGATGACTGCTCAGCGGTTCGGGCTGAATATTCGCTCGAACGCGATCATTTTGCGTAATAGGTTGGAGAGGCACGAGATGCGACGCCATTTTGGGATAGACGCCGCGCCATGGGACCCGGCCAGAGACGAGCCGGCGGACGAGTCCACTTCTGCGCATAGTCCTTCGTCGTCGAGTAGGCATTCTGTTGCCCGTTTTTCGCCATCTAGGGTTCCAGTGCAGCCGGTGGTCGCTCCAGAGTATTCAGAAGCAGCGCCGCTCTCCATAGGCCAATTGATAGGTAGATTTCGCGATCCAATTTCGATGGAGGAGCCGTCGCAGACTTTTACGTCGAGGCTGCACATCGAAGTGAGTGAGCCGCGGCGTGCGGCCGGGCAGCCTACAGCTGGCAGCCATGTTACTCCAGCAATGCAGAGTTCGGACGCGCAGAGGCGTGTTAGCATCGCCGCACCGGAAGTGTTTCATATGACACGAGGAAGTCAGCAAGAACAACCGAAGATTGAAGTTGTTTCTCCTAAAGGGAAATTTGAGAACATGCAGCGACGGAAAATGCGAGAGTCATGTTTCTGCTGCGGCCAAGCCGGACATTGGAGACGTGAGTGTATGAACGCTGCAGTCTGCCTAATGTGTGGACAGCCTAATACCACGGCGCGTCGATGCACCAAGTCCAATTCGACTACGGCGGCGGGAAACGAGTAAGAGGGGAAGTTAGAGGAGTCAACTCACCTCCTCCTACTCCAGACTCGACTCCTTCCACCTCTGATTCGATTGCGCTTATTCCAGAAAACAGTTCAGCTGCAGCTATGAGCGAGGGAGACAACCCTCAAGTTCTAGCTCCAGAATCACTGATAATGAGAAGCGCTATCAGCAACGAGCCAAGGTTATTTTTCAACATAGAATTGAATGGAAGAAAAATCTTAGGCATGCTCGATGATGGCTCCTTTCACTCGTATCTCGGCAAAGGCGTCAGCAAGAAATTTGCCCAGAAATTGGAACAGGAAGCAGCTTCAGTACGCGTAGCTGATGGAGGTGCAGTGAAGCTACAAGGAGTATTGAATATGACAGTGGGCATCAATAATACAAAGTTATCTATGCCCTTCCGTGTAGCGGATGAGCTTCAGTACGACTGCATTCTCGGAATCGACTTCAAAAGATTGTTTAAGATGAAGATCGACTACGAGAACGATACATGGTGGACACCGAAGGGAGTAGTGCACCAGTTTTACCCTTATGGTCAAGATCCAACCTGTTTCCCAGCTCTAGCCAGCATAGGAGGACTGACTCGTGCTACAGCTGATCAGCAGTTGATTATTGAAGAAATCAAACAGAAATTGATTCGACCTACCCCGGACAAACTAGGGTTAGCAAAGGTCACGCCACATTTCATTGACATTCAAGGAAATGAATCCATTCGCCAAGCTCCTCGGAAGTATACTCCGAAGATGCTGCAGACGGCTTGGGCTGAAGTCGATAGGATGTTGGAAGAGGGAATTATCGAACCATCTGATAGCCCCTGGCGGAGCTGCCCTGTGTTAGTCCCGAAATTGTTTGATTTGTTTCGATTTTGCATAGACTATAGGCAAGTTAATAAGCATACTAAGTCTATCGCGTATCCATTGCGAAACATGGATGATATACTTGATAAGTTAAGCTCAGCCAAGTATATTTCTAAGTTAGATTTAAGCCAGGCATACCACCAGATTCCGTTGAATCCGAAGTGCAGAGAGGTCACCGCATTTTCAGTGCCAGGGCGAGGACTTTTCCACTTCATCCGGTTACCATATGGGCTAACAAATGCTCCAGCTGTTTTCCAGCGCATCATGGACAACCTCATCAAGGCTGCCTGGGAACCGTATGTGTTCGCCTATTTAGACGATGTCATTATCGTCTCGCCGACATTTGAAGAGCACACCAAGTGGTTAGAGATCGTGCTAACGGCTTTAAAAGACGCAAACCTACAGATTAACCTCAAAAAGTCTGAGTTTTGTTGCGCGGAGGTTAAGTACCTAGGTTATATCGTTAACGAGGACGGACTGAAGACTGATGAAGATAAAGTGAAGCCTATCCTCGAGTACCCAGCGCCCATCAACATCCGGCAATTAAGAAGATTTCTCGGCATGATTGGCTGGTACTCCAGAGCTGCTGAGAAAGGATGTTCGGTGGCAGTGGTACGAGGAGCAGCAACAGCAAGCGTTTGAGAAGCTGAAGCTCGCATTGACGCAAGCTCCTGTGCTTGCAAGGCCAGATCTGTCGCTACCCTTCACTCTGCAAACAGATGCGAGTGATTATGCTATAGCTGGAGTACTGACGCAAGTATTTGATGGCGAGGAGCACCCTATCTATTTCGTGAGTAGGACGCTGTCGAAGGCAGAGAGAAATTATACAGTCACTGAGAAGGAGTGCTTCGCCGTCTTATGGTCCGTCGAGAGGCTGCGAGGTTATTTGCTAGGTGAGAAATTTACTGTCATCACCGACCACCACATCCTGTTGTGGTTAAATAACCTCAAAGACCCAGCGGGTCGATTAGCCAGATGGAATACGGCTCTGCAAATGTACAACATTGAATTTGTACACCGTAACGGAGCGCTGCACAAAGTTCCGGACGCGCCCTCGCGGGCTTGGGAAGGAAATTATGAGCTTGCAGCTATCGCCACTGCTACAGTTGAAGATCCATGGTATGAAGGGAGAATCAGCAATATCGAGAAAAATCCAAGGAAGTACCCGGATTGGAAAATAGTGCATGGCTTACTGTACGCGCACCGTCCGAATAAGACCGTAGATCCGTTGCTGCCGGACATGGATGCGTGGAAGCTCGTACTCCCTGAAGTAGATCGAGAAAAAGCTCTAGCTGAAGCTCATAACACCCCACAAGCAGGTCACTTAGGCGTGGAGAAGACTTTTGCGAGAGTGGCGACATATTATTATTGGCCAGGCTATTATTGAGACGTGTGTTGGTACGTAGCTGCCTGCCAAGTATGTCAAGCTCACAAAAGCTCTCAGCAAGCTCCAGCTGGGCTGATGACGGAGAGAAACCTGGACGGTCCATGGGTAGTTGTAGCTTCCGATGTAATGGGCCCAAAACCTCCCTCGCGTACTGGTAATAGGTACATCATTGTTTTCGAGGACCTGTTTACTAGATACATTGAGCTGAAGGCGTTGAGGAAAGCAGATGCTAAATCAGTGCTAAAAGCCTTTGAGGAATTGATCGTAAATCGTTGGGGTTATCCTCGGGTTTTGCTTACGGATAATGGCACAGAATTCTCTAACCGAATGGTTACGGAGAGGTTAGATGAGTATGGAATTCTACAATCCACGATTCCGCCCTACTATGCACAAGCAAACCCGGTGGAAAGAGTCATCCGTAATTTACGACCAATGATCAATAGCTTTTTAGCCGATGATCACCGAGTTTGGAACTTGCACTTAAACGAATTGTGTTTCGCGTTGAATAGTGCTGTGCACGCGGCGTTAGGGGTTTCTCCCGCGTTTCTTAATTTGGGGCGTAATCCTGTTCCCTCCACCTTACTCCGGAATCACATGGAAAATCCTGTTCCTACCTCTCCTCCTGATGTGGGTAAATGGAAGACACGAGTCAGCCGATTGCCTGCCTTGCGTGATTTGGTACGTAGACACATGGATAAAGCTGTAGCAAGGCAAACGCGGAATTACAACAAAAATCAACGAGAGGTTCTCTACCTGGTCGGAGACCTCGTAAGGCGCCGAAACCATGTGCTATTGTCCGCCGAGGACCGATTTGCAGCGAAGCAAGCTCCTAGGTTTGTTGAACCGGCTAAGGTGGTAGAAGTCTACTCTCCAGTAGTGTACTTGGTGGAGGATCTTGACCCGCAGAGGCGGACGAAAGTATTCGTCAATGATCTAAAAAAGTATACGTTGCCGAGAGGTACGCAACAGCTGGAAGCTCAAGCTACAGCCCAAAACCCTGTTGTTGGAAATAATGGACTCGTCGGACGAAAGGCGGATGCCATTACTGGCCATCGGCCGCGCCGCACAGCTCATGCGATAACCAGTCCAAATGCCGCGCCAGGTCGGCCGAGGACGAGAGCGAGGTCGTCCGCCAAGGCTCCCGCTCCTGCTAGGGCTGGATGCGCTCCTACCGGGTCCGGCTCCGTTCCAGTCATGCGCCGAGGTCGAGGACGACCACGGAAGGCCCCTCCTGCGTAGCCTCGGTAGAGATTTTCTGCCGCACGCGCCAGGTTTTCTGGCCCTCGCTGAGCCCGGCCGTGGCTCCTTTAGTTTTTATTTATCTTATCCGTTCCATGTGATTTCCTAAAGAGAGAGCATTGTCTCACCAGCAAGCCTTAAGCAAATCGCAATAAGATAAATCAGAGAGAGAAATTTATGAAGCGTTTGGCTAAATTTGATTATTCGCGATAAAGTCAGCATGTTATTTTAGGTTGCCAGAACGTGGCTCAAAAAGAGCATTAGTCCAAGGGATCGGCCAGGTAAGATGCTGCTACAGCAGTTTTCCATTTTTTGTTATTATTGTTCAAAGTCATGAGTGAGTGGAAATGTTAGAGTGCTGTGTGAAAGTCGCGATGTCGTTCGGTATCCGAGTAAATGGAGGAATGTTCCGAATGATCGGCGCCAGGTTGCTATAGTTAGGTCACACACTCACCGGTTATACTTTACACAGATTTACACGTAAGCCTAGCTGCAGAAGAAGAAGCTAACGATTAGCGTAAAGTAAGTTATCTAGAGCAAAGAAGCTGCAATCAGATGTAATAATTAGAGCAGTGAGAAACGTGCGAAGGTAGTCCACGGACTACTTCGAGTTTAGGAGGGGGGAGTTGTAACACGACAGAACGCACGTTACAGGAGAAATAGAAGGAAGTGCACGGCGGCCGCGGCGAGCTAGGCCTCGACACACGAGCACACACATGCGCGCGCCCGTCCCTTCCCGCTGCCTTCTCCGCGCACTAGTCCCTCCCCTCCCGTATCCAGCAGGCCAGGAGACGGAGGAACCAGCAGCAGCTACAGCGAGGACAAGCCGTAGCTAGAGCATGAGCGAGCTCGCTCTCCCAGGCCGCCGACCGGAGCAGCCGACGCGCAGGAGCAGAGAGAGAGAGAGAGAGGGAGGCACTGTGCCGTAGCGCTGTCGGCCGTCCATGGGAGACACCGCGCGCGAGCAGCAGGAGTCATGTGGACTGCTCTCTCGCGTCGCGGTAAAGAAGACGACCGATCGGCGAACTGGAGCGGCAGAGCAACGTGCGCGCACCGGCCGGCATCCATTCTGTCGCCTACCGCCGTGCCGCCTACTCGCGATAGTTGTTCTCGCTGACGAATCTCGTGTGCGTGCCTGTACGTCCTGCCGACCCATCGCCGTCCGGAGAGGCAGCGTCGTAGAGAGGGAGAGAGGGAGAGAGAGAGAGAGAACGAGAGAGCGAGAGGAAGCCAGCAGCAGCAGCGTCCTGGCCAAGGTTTGCCCTCTTTATATTCCCGTCCCCGGTTTTCAAGTGTATGTGCGTGTGTGCGTCCGAATCGGGAGCCACGAGACTCCGAATTCGCGCCAGCGGCAGCACGTGCTGTAGCTGTAGCTTAGAGTAGGGTTTGTGCTCCCGGCGGAGCTAGCCGGCGAAGGTTTAGAGAACGGTGCAAGTGACGCGTGCACCTGGCGCCCAATACCTATTGTATTAAGTAACACGTAGTTAGTAGGTATAAAGTACTTAGAGTTTTACCCGGTTGTTTCTGTGTAATTGTAATTACCCGCGAACCTCTGCCCTGACCCCCGGCAGAGTGTTACAATATACATACATATATATACATATATATATATATATATACATATATAAAGTTTCAATTGTCTGTTACTTATTTCTGAGTTTGCATTCCACTTTCACCAAGGTCTCGTTTTATAAGTAACATTTTGTATCAAATTTTTAGCCTCTGTCGAGGGATATTAATGATGTCACAGCCGCCTTAAGCATATTTTGTATGGTATTTTCTTACGTATAAATTAACAATATAATTAGCATCAATCTGAAAAATTCTGAGCAATTTTACTTACAATTTGTAAACTTTTTCCCATTTAATATGCTATACAAAAAGTTTCAAGATTTTTAGTAAAAAAATCATGAATATTGCTGTTTTTTGAAAAAAATCAAAATTTTCAAATTTTCAATTGATTCTGACTTTTTAACCATTGAATATTTCGCTCTTAAACACTAGGGTTGTATTTTGGGGCTAATTTAGAACTAAAAAATCCCATTTTAAGCCATTTTAAAATTTCGGCCTGTCACACTTGACGTGAAGTTATCCATATATACGTATATGTATATATATATATATATATATATATATATATATATATATATATATATACTAGAGGGGCTGCGCCCGCTACTCGCTCCACTCCTCAACCCCCCAACTTTGAAAAATAAGACCTTGAAGACTTTGAACCTATTTATTTGCAAGGTAGTGATTTTTGTGAATATATAAGAGTACATATACGCTATCAATTTTGATTTAAAAATCTTTTGTTGTATTTTATTTTTATTATTTTATGTATAAACTGAAACTTAAATAAATGTCGTATACCGATTTCATTTAGCTATTGATTTAGAACGCTTATAATATCGTTTAAACAATTGCTCATTTATTTTATACTATTAATGCGTATATTTTATATTGTGAAATTTGTTTTTTGAAAATATAAGAGGATAATCACTTTAAAAAGTTTGATTTAAAAATTTTTTCTTTGATTTTATTTGTATTTTTATATGGATCAAATCGAAACTTAATTAAATTTTATATACAATTTTCATTTAGCTAATTATTAAAATCTCTTATCATTCAAATAATTTCTCCTTTATTTTATACTTTTATTGTGTATATTTTATATTGAGAAATTTGGTTTTTGAATATATATGAACATATTTTTTAATAAATATATGTAATATATATATATATACAAATTTACTTATATAACTAATTGTTTTTTTTAATTATCAAGAATTTCTTCCCAAACAATATTTTCAATTTCTAATGAATTTTCTAAATTATTTTGTATATATGCGACGTCAAATCAATCAAGGCTCTCGCCAAAATGTGGGGACACCTACAAAACTGATTTTTTGCTGAAAAAATTTGTCTTTCCAAGTACTTTAAGATGCTATATGGCAGAATGCATAAATCCAATATGGCGGCCCAATATGGCGCCTGGAAGTGTAAAAAAATCAAGATTCATCCAATACACTACCGCCATTGAACATATTATTGATGAATCCCCCTCCAAATGACCTTAATAGGGCTTTCGAGATCGCTGTTCATAAATCTTGTTATTTTCAGACGATTCAAGATTTTTATATAACTGCTTAGTAAACCATAAATCACAAAATTTTTATGCAAACAAAGATCAATGGTCGATTTTACAGACAAAACAAGTTAGGGTAGGCATTTCGTATGTTTTTAAAGCCAATTAATCATAAATTTAAGTCAGTTCGACAGTATCGTATCACTTTGTGATTCTAACCTCAAAAGATATTGAGAAATCAGGACTTATATTCATATCGCGAATTAAATCTACTTACGATAAGACTACTTATTTCTCATATTTTTGGGATTGCTAAGTCGTAATTTAAAGTAGGTTCGATAGTAACTTGCCACGTTCTGATACTAACCTCAAAAAGATTTTTTTAATCCTCGTAATGCTCGACATTCTTAATGGTTGGACTGCGCACTGATTAAATCAAGCTGTTAAATTGTTACACGATTTAGTAGGAAAAATAGCTACTGTCAAGTCTTTTTGGTGTTTGGGTTAATAATGTCGAGCATTACGAGCATTAAAAAAATCTTTTTGAGGTTAGTATCAGAACGTGGCCTGTTACTATCGAACCTACGGGGGGGGGGGCTCCAGAGTTTCGACGATTCACTATAAAATTGAAGTCAACTATAGATGTTTTTCAGTTCCACAAATGATAATGCAGATTGTTCTTAATTTCGAAATTCTAAATTACGAAAATCATATTTACAAATGTAACACTTCACCTACTGTCCAAAACATCGAATTTCATTAATACGACCTCAAAGCAAATATAAGCTGTTTCTAATGATTTATTTCGAAGTATGTATATTGTACCCCTATTAAAATTCTATTAATGAAATTCGATGTTTTGGACAGTAGGTGAAGTGTTACATTTGTAAATATGATTTTCGTAATTTAGAATTTCGAAATTAAGAACAATCTGCATTATCGTTTGTGGAACTGAAAAGCATCTATAGTTGACTTCAATTTTATAGTGAATCGTCGAAACTCTGGACCCCCCCCCCCCCCCCTGAACCTACTTTAAATTACGATTTAGCAGTCCCAAAAATATGAGAAATAAGTAGTCTCTAATGATTTAATTCGCGATATGAATATAAAGTCCTGATTTCTCAATATCTTTTGAGGTTAGGATCACAAAGTGATACGATACTATCGAACTGACTAAAATTTATGATTAATTGACTTTAAAAACATACAAAATGACTACCCTAACTTGTTTTGTCTGTAAAATCGACCATTGATCTTTGTTTGCATAAAAATTTTGTGATTTATGGTTTACTAAGCAGTTATACAAAAATCTTGAATCGTCTGAAAATAACAAGATTTATGAACAGCGATCTCGAAAGCTCTATTAAGGTCATTTGGAGGGGGATTCATCAATAATATGTTCACTGGCGGTAGTTTATTGGATGAATCTTGATTTTTTTTACACTTCCAGGCGCCATATTGGGCCGCCATATTGGATTTATGAATTCTGCCATATAACATCTTAAAGCACTTGGAAAGACAAATTTTTTCAGCAAAAAATCAGTTTTGTAAGTGTCCCCAAATTTTGGCGAGAGCCTTGATCGATTTGACGTGAAACGTCCCCTATATATGTTATCTGGATTTCTACATCGTGATAAAACAACATATAATTGACCGTGTGAGAATAATTGCCTTTTGATGTATAACCCTACATAATCAAAACTTTGTTCCTGAGATTTATTAATGGTCATGCAAAATGCTAATGTTAATGGAAACTGTTTTCTATAAAGAATAGACGGTAATGAAGAAGATTCTCCTATATTTAATGTAATTCTTGGAATAAAAAATCTATTACCTACTTTTTCTCCTGTTAATATTTCTGCTTCAATATTATATCTAAATAATTTGGTTATTTTAAGTCTAGTACCGTTACACAAACCTTCGTGTATACTCAAATTTCTAATTAACATAACAATAGCATTAACTTTTCAATGTAATTTATGAGGTGGCAAACCTTCATAAATATTGTTTAATATTTCTATTGGAAAAAGTAGATGAATGTTGTCATCACTTAGATCAACACCTTTATGAGTCGCATAATCTGTACTATAATAAGTCTTCTTATCATCATTTAATAATATTAAAATTTTTTATTCAAAAATTTAATGACTTCATTATGAGGTGCTAAAATAACACGATCATAATCATTTATTTTATTAATATTTTTATAAATTTGTAAGAAAACATCGTTAGTTCTCCAATTATTAGGTATTATAAAAGGATTTATATTACCGTCTCCAATTTGTAATACATTCATTATTCTGAGAACGAATATTGTGTTTTAATTTGAAAATTTTAAATAAATGCCAAAGTTCAGAATATTTAATAGTGTCTTCAATTATAGCACTTCTAAATCCGTTTTTCATTACTGAGAGTATTCGTCGAAAATCACCTCCTAAAATTATTAATTTTCCTCCAAAAGGTAAATCGTTTGTACATAAATCTCTTAAAGCTCTGTCAATAATTTCTAAAGCTTTTTTGGGTATCATAGATGCTTGATCCCAGATTATGACTTCTGTTTCTTTTAATTTCTTTTTATCTGATTCTAATTTTAAACAAGGATTTTCAATACTATTTAAATCTAATGGTAATCTAAAGGTTCTATGAGTAGTCATTCCTTTGGGTAATAGAATAGACGCTATACCAGTCCAAGCCATTGATATAATATTTTTTCCTTTTGATAGAAAATAATAAATTAACGTTTTATATAAAAATGTTTTACCCGAACCTCCAGGACCGTCTATAAAATTTATTTTATTTATATTTTTTATAAGTTGTTTGAAAATAAATTTTTGATCTTCATATAATTTTGTAAACATATCTTCGAATATTTCCTTACTAATTGAAATTATTTTACTATCGTATTTTATATCATTTATGATGGGATCAGGTTCAGGTAATCCAAAATCTGTACAAGATAAATCTTCCAACAATAATAATTTATTTATATGATCTAAAGCTAAGTTATCTTTATTTTCATCAAAATCGTCACTAAAGTATTTTTTAAAATTTTCCCAAATAATATTGGCTTGAATATTTTCTATTAGTAGAAACGAAGTAAAAAATTTACGTAATTGAAAAGGTAACATGCTACGACATGCTTCTTAAAAAATTTTTTAAATTTGGAAATCGTTTTCTATTTTGCAGTCGCAGCTTCTTTATGAGTATTATACGCTACATTTTTATATGTACGTAAATCTTTAAAGAGAGTAGCGTCTTTTATACGACTTAATATTAATTTTAAAGCGAATCTTTCAGAATCTTTTGGAGATACTATATTTAAACGTTCAATAGCATAATGTTTTTGTTCACGTTCACGTTTTACCCAAACTTTTTTTGCGTTAAATATATAATAATCCGGTATATTAACGTATTTTATATTATTTGCAAATTTATCATTTTTATTCAAGTCAAACCACGCTGTTAAAGATGTTTTCCAATTATCAAGAGCATCTATTTTATAATTTTCATCAAATCAATTTTTTGTTGATTTTCTGTATGAACTGCTAAACGGATAACAGTATGACTCCTTTCACATAAGGGAAATTTTTGTAACCGCCATTCTGCTTCCATTGGGTTCAAGTACCGGCCATCAATATATTCAGTAATTTCATCATATATTCCATTTCTTTTGTCATCATTTTTTTTTAATGTACAAAAAGCTCTATTACTACCTTTATGTATATAATCAAAAATACATTTGATGCTTTGAATTGAAGCACAATATTCAACATTAATATGACATTTATATTTTTCTAAAATAAATTTATTGTAAGGAACTACCATTGAATTATCTACTGGAATAATTTTTTTACTTCTTTTAAGTCGATATGTGTAATTACCAGAAGAATTATTTGTTCGTTTATATTGAGGATAACCATTTTTTTTAAATGTTGTTGACGATTGAAAAGGTTTAGGAAATTTTTTTTACAAACGTCTTTACATTTATCGTAACACGGAGAATTTTCACTATGTGGTCCATGTAACATATGTTTTATAACTAATTGTGTAATTTTTTATCATTATTAGAAGGTATCTCAGCAGAAATGTGTTTATTAATAGCTTCTGGTGTCATTAATTTATTTGTATGATCTAATGTTACTACAAGATGTGCATACGGTAATCCTCTTTTCTGAAATTCAATAGTATACACATAAGATAAAGCATTTCCAAAAATTTGATGGTTTTCTATATCATTAAGTAAACACTTAAATTTTGTATAAAATAATCTAATTATAATATTTGGTATATCATTGGGCGTAGTTCCGATAGGAAATGTCGTTAATACATTTTTTAATTCTTTCCACTTAGGATTACACGTCATAGTTATAAATAAATCAGATCGACCAATATTTCTTACTATTGCAATTGCATCTTGATAATGTTGCTGCATATATCTAGGACTACCTATATAAGTTGCTGGTAGTATAAAAATATTTCCTAGTCTTTCTTTTTTTCAAAATTTTCTGATATATTTAATGCACTATTTATAACATGATCCCTCAAACCTTGATTACATTAAGTACGTAATTTTTTTTGTTTCTGCCTAGAATAATTCATTCTATTGTTTTCTATCATAATATAGGTATGTAAAAAGAATTGTTGGGTTAGTCTCCCTCCAAATAAAAGTGGATTGAAATTTTCTGAATTTGGTCTGTAAGCTAATCTATAAGAATAGTGCTGTAATATTGTTATAAGGTTTTCTTTTGAATCATATGTTTTTTTAGTATAACCAATACTCCAGCCTAAATCTCCTAAAGGAAAAAATAATGGAAATACCATTGGGTCAACATGATGTGATAATTTACTAAAATATGTGTATTCTTTTTCATTAGAACTATTTTTCGGATAAACGCATAGATCATAATTATGAGTGATTCCTGATTTGGAAATAATTATAGCTGCACATTCCGACTTTAATGGTTTAGTATAATTATGTTTTTGATTATTATTCTTACGAACAAAATATAATTTATAATTTGAAAGTTTCTCTGTATTAGTTATTTCGTGTAAATATTTATACTGTTTAGCATAAGGATTACTATTTAAAACTTCAGTCAATAATTTTAAATGTTCTTGAGTTAAATCTTTATGACTCTTTATTTTCATTTCAATTGCAGTATTGTCATCATTTATATATAATTGACCACACGAAAGTTCTGCATTTTTTTTGGTAATAAAGTATTTGGCGTTACATGACAAACTTGTCTTTGAATTTTTAAATTATAAATAGCTTTTTTCTTTTCGTATTTTACGTTTGCACTAAATATAGCAAAGCAAAATAAGTTATTATAATATCTGATTAAAGTTCGAAAATTGTTATCATATAATAATAGATTCTATAGTGTTTTATTATATATACTTAGCGGAGACAAAATTATTTTACCCTTACTACAACAAATTGATTTATTATTTTCTTCTTTCCAATATACTGCCGAACAAAATTTACAACCATAACTCATATTACCAAAATATGATTTATACTCTAAATTTTTATTTTTACTACATTTCTGTTTATTTATTTTTAACGTAGGAAAGGATGATGACGCGAGATGTTCGAGGACGAGCTCGGCAACGCTTCTCCTACACTGTACACACGATGACCCATTTTAATCGCCGCACCCGGATTTCTCGGAACCTAAGCCAGATCGAGAAAAATAGTTCAGACAAAAGTTATAGGGGACAAAGGGGTCCACATAACGGCGCTAACGTCTTTGACCTTGAACTTGACCTTTGAGGTTCTTTCAAGGTCAAAGTGGTTTTTTCATATGGAAACACCTAGTTTTGACCCCGGATTCGGAAAGAGCGGGAAATTTTACGTTCAAAATCATATTGAGAAATTTTTTCCAAGGTCATTTCAAGGTCAAATTTAGGTCAAACACAGATAAGTTCGTTTAAAATCGTTTTTTTCCATGAATCACAGGCTAAACTGATTCAAATTGATCGTAGGCTTAATAGAGGAACCCACACACCCCAAATCCAAACTTACACATCCTAGTAAACAAAACTGAAACTCGCACATCCTAACCCCATACACTTCATGCCCTCACATGCTGAACGGTTACACCCCGGTCCCACAACCATACCTTACACCCCCCAGTCCCACATCTGCCTACCCCACGCATGCTAATCCCACACATCCTGAACCCTGAAAAATTTTTCTCAAAGGCAAAATGATTTTTTAACGGAAACTTTAAGATCGTTGAAGCTTCTGTTATAAATGTATTAATCTTACTTTTTGCGCTACCTAGAAACAACGACGTAGACGTAGTAAGGATTGTTTCCTTTGGGGTGCTTAATTAAAGTGAGTCCCCTTGCCTCTCACTGTTCGGGGTGCTTGATTAAAGTGAGTTCCCTTGCCTCTCACTGTTCGGGTGGTTGATTATAGTGAGTCCCCTTGCCTCTCACTGTTCGGGGTGCTTGATTATAGTGAGTCCCCTGGCCTCTCACTATTGTAAATTTGTAAATAAATTTTTATTTAATCTCGAAGCAAGTGTTCAAAATTACGAACTTTTGCTTCAAGACACATTGTCAAACGCCTTTGAAAATGGCGAACTGTGTTCTGCAAAGTTTGTCTCGGAATGGCAGCGCATGCTCGACGAATCCTATCCTGCATATCTGCTCTTGTAGTGGGTTGTTGCTCAAAAATAGCATTTTTCAAATACCCCCATAAACAAAAGTCTGATGGTGAAGTATGGGATGAAGAAGCAAGCCATTTCACCGGACCTCCTCAACCAATCCATCTAATACTAAAGTGTTTATTAAAAAATGCTGTTATTATGAGCGTGAAATGTGGTGCTCCACTATCCTGCTAGAACCTGAAAAATAAATTTAAAAGAACCATTGACGGAACCTATTTTCTTCGTAGATGCGTTTTTAATGATTACATTATCAAAATTATTATTTCTGAAATTCTAACGCTACTAATTCACATAAAACAAAAAAATAAAAAGAAGTTTTAGTTTTATTTGCAATTAAAATAAGAAATAATGCTTTATTGAATTGAATACCTTTAATGTTTTAACGATTATTTTATTTTATAATTTTAAATTAAAAAAGTGTGACAAACGAAGTATTTATGGCAATTACAGTTAGCTAATTAAGGGGGCTAGACACCTTTTTTCTCTGAAATAAGATGTCACATTTGAATACATAAATGTAAACTAATTATTTTATACTTTTTACATATAAAAGTGGGTATATTTACCTTACCTTAAAACTTTCTCCGATGGGCCTTTTATATGGTCCAGAACCATAGTCATTGATGAAACAAGTTTTTTCACTATCCGTAAGCTTTGGAATTTTCCTGTGGATGGATTGACTTCAGATTTGAACTAAATTACTCCTGAATAGTATAATTCTCATATGAGTGTAGGGATTTTTGATCTAATGAGAAAAAAAAAATTGTGCTGTTTTTGAGAATTATACTATTCAGGAGTAATTTAGTTCAAATCTGGAGTCAATCCATCCACAGGAAAATTTCAAAGCTTACGGTTAGTGAAAAAACTTGTTTCATCGATGACTATGGTTCTGGACCATATAAAAGGCCCATCGGAGAAAGTTTTAAGGTAAGGTAAATATACCCACTTTTATATGTAAAAAGTATGAAATAATTAGTTTACATTTATGTATTAAAATGTGACTTCTTATTTCAGGGAAAAAAGGTGTCTAGCCCCCTTAAAGTTACCGTAATTTTCCAACGTTTTTCCTTTCTAGACGCGACCGTATACGGGCGAGCCTTATAATTATTAATATTTTTGATACCATTTTACTATTTAAATTTAATAGTAATTAATAGCTGGCTCTGAAATGGCTGACTATCCGCCCAACGAGATCGTTGATATGATTTTGGTTTTAGGAGCAAGCCAAAATAATTATCGTGGTACGGCAAGATTTTATGCTGAACGCTATCCTGACAGACGACATCCTGACGATAGAGCTATCAGACGTTTAACTCAAAGATCTCGTGGTGGACAAATGGTTCGCCAACGTAGGCGCCATGAGTATGATGAAAATGATAATCGAGTTGTAACTATCCTTGCAATAATTCATCTTGACCCACACATTAGCGCTGGTCGAGTCGAAAGGGAAATTGGTATTCCAAGAAATACTTTTTTAAGAATTATGAAGGTGCTTCAACATCACGCGTATCATATTACTTTGGTTCAAGAGCTACAGTTTCAGCATTTCCAACAGCATATTGTGTTTTGCCAATGGGCTTTACAAATGATAGAAAATGATCCAGACTTTTTTAACTTTGTTCTTTTTTCTGATGAGGCACAATTTCAAAGTGATGGGCAACTGAATAGGTATAATTGCCATTATTGGTCTGATGTGAATCCTCATTGGGTCAGAACTGTAAACCATTAAAGACGTTGGAGTATTATGGTATGGTGCGGGATTATCAATGGATATTTGATTGACCCTTATTTTTTTTAAGCAAATGTAAATCAACAGATGAACTACCTGGATTGATGGAAGATGTTGATTTAGAAACGCGACGAAGAATGTGGCTCCAGCAGGACGGCGCAGCACCACATTTCGCTCGAATTGTAAGGGCTTTTTTGAATGAGCACTATGGTAACAGATGGATTGGTCGAGGAGGTCCGGTTAACTAGCCTGCTTGCTCACCCGATCTTATATCACCAGATTTCTATTTATGGGGGTATTTTAAAAATGCTGTTTTTGAGCAACAACCCACTGCAAGAGCAGTTATGCAGGATAGGATTCGTCGAGCATGCGCAGTCATTCCGAGACAAACTTTGCAGAACACAGTTCGCCATTTCCAAAGGCGTTTGACTATGTGCCTTGAAGCAAATGGTCGTCATTTCGAAAACTTGCTTCGAGGTTAAATAAAAATTTATTTACATTAGTGAGAGGCGAGGGGCTCACTATAATCATGCACCCCGAACAGTGAGAGGCAAGGGGACTCACTATAATCAAGCACCCCGACCAGTGAGAGGCAAGGGGACTCACTTTAATTAAGCACCCTAAAGGAAACAATCCTTACTACGTCCGCGTTGTTGTTTCTGGGTAGCGCAAAAAGTAAGGTTAATACATTTATAACAGAAGCTTCAACGATCTTAAAGTTTCTGTTAAAAAATCATTTTGCCCTTGAGAAAAATTTTTCAAGGTTCACGATGTGTGGGTTTGGGGTGTATGGGATTAGCATGCGTGGAGTGGGGATGTGTGGGACTGGCGGGTGTGGGGTATGGTTGTGGGACCTGGGTGTAACAATTCAGCATGTGAGGGCATGAAGTGTATGGGGATAGGATGTGCGAGTTTGAGTTTTGTTTACTAGGATGTGTAAGTTTTGGGTGTGTGGGTTCCTCTATTAAGCCTACGATCAATTTGAACCAGCTTAGCTCGTGGTTCATGGAAAAAAACGATTTTAAACGGACTTTTCTGAGTTTGACCTAGATTTGACCTTGGAATGACCTTGGAAAAATTTTCTCAATATGATTTTGAACGTAAAATTTCCCGCTCTTTCCGAATCAGGGGTCAAAACTATGTGTTTCCATATGAAGAAACCACTTTGACCTTGAAATAATCTGAAACGTCAAGTTCAAGGCCAAAAACGTTAGCGCCATTATGTGGCCCCCTTTGTCCCCTATAACTTTTGTCTGAACCATTTTTCTCTATCTGGCTTAGGTTTCGAGAAATCCGGGTGCGGCTATTAAAATGGGTCACCGTGTGTGTGTGTGTGTGTGTGTGTGTGTGTGTGTGTGTGTGTGTGTGTGTGTGTGTGTGTGTGTGTGTGTGTGTGTGTGTGTGTGTGTGTGTGTGTATATATATATATATATATATATATATATATATATATAAGAGAAAGAGAGCGAAGAAGAGAGTGATAGAGAAAGGGGGAGAGAAAGAACTAACGAATGCACTCAATCCGTCTGTCGCCGTTTTCTCATGCTCTTTTTGCAGTTGCTGCACTTCTTTTTGGGAAGAAATAATACGGACAGCGTTCGACTTGTAATTGAACTGTCAAATGAATGCGCATACGCCGCGCTGCGCTCGCGTGAGTTTGGCGTTATCCTTGATTTGAATAATTAAGAAGTTTCCTTTCAAAAAGTTGCTCTGTAATTAATTGGTCTCGTTAATTGCGGAGAAAAGGCGCGCATTATAATAAATGCGCGAACGCGCTTCTTGCGCTGATGGCAGGAGTGTGGCATAGTTTGTTTTCAGAAAGCAGCCTGTTATTTGTGTATCGAGGTGAGGAACTGACAACGGAGCGGTGCAAAAGTTGTCGACAGAAGTATCTTCTGCATCACAGATAGTTGTCATTAGAGGGACAATGCCGAGGGACAATGCGGAGTGACAATGCGGAGGGACGCGGAGGGACGCGGAGGGATGCGGAGGGACAGGACCCTTTTTGCGGAAGGACGCGGTGGGACGTGGAGGGATGCGGAGGGACGCGGAGGGACGCGGAGGGACATGCGGAGGGACAATGCAGGCCCCAAATAACGCAAAAAAATAGTGAATTTTACGTTATTTTGTGGACGGCACTTTGTGGTGGGACGCGGAGGGACGCGGAGGGACGCGGAGGGTTAACGACTCAATTCAGCTTACAACTATATAGTATAGTAAGATATGTTGCATATAAAAGTAGATATTATAACGATTATTCTACTGCATGAATACTTAACTGGCGGAGGAAGGAAATAGGTTCGGAGTTGTCTTTGCAGAGAGTATTTATTTTTAAATACTTTCTGTAATGGTTGAGGAAAGGAGAAACAACTCCCGTGGTTTAGTAGGGCTACAGGTGACGGACTCCACGGATTCATCTCTCTAAAGTGTATATTTTATTATTCAACTAATTCAATAATTTTATCATGTCATAGAATTCTGAACTAGTAAAAGAAATATTTTCATATATTTCATGAGAGTGAATTAAAAAAAAGTCCAACGTGCTAATAGCAGTACCTCAATGGTAGCGTGGAAACTGCTAATAAATTAAATACCTATAAAAATCCATATTTATATGTACAATTTTCATGTTAATTTTCAGTATGCACTCACACAAAAATTTCCAATGCTTACATACAAGCGCTCCGATTATATTGACTTGTCTCTACATCACGTTTCCGAATCATCTGATGATTTTCACAAAAAAAAGTAGCAGAATTGTTTTTTATGGTGCACCTTCAATTTTGAGTAATATTTTAAATCCATAATATTTTGAAAACTTAAAAATAAATTCGAACAAATTACCAAACTCTGTATTACATATATTCGTTTATGACACATATGAATGTTTATTATAAAGTCACCAATCAAGTCAATCAGTCAAGAGACTTTCAAATAACGATTATTCTATTCCATGAATACTTAACTGGCGGAGGAAGGAAATAGTTTCGGAGTTGTCTTTGCAGAGAGTATTTATTTTAAATACTTTCTGTAATGGTTGAGGAAAGGAGGAACAACTCCCGTGGTTTAGTAGGGCTACAGGCGACGAACTCCACGGATTCATCTCTCTAAAGTGCATATTTTATTATTCAACTAATTCAATAATTTTATCATGTCATAGAATTCTGAACTAGTAAAAGAAATATTTTCATGTATTTCATGAGAATGAATTAAAAAAAGTCCAACGCGCTAATAGCAATATCTCAATGGTAGCGTGGAAAATGCTAATAAATTAAATAACTATAAAAATCCATATTTATATGTTCAATACAATTTTCATGTTAATTTTCAGTATGCAGTCATACAAAAATTTCCGATGCTTTCGTACATACAAGCGCTCCGATTATATTGATTTGTCTCTACATCACGTTTCCGAATCATCTGATGATTTTCACAAAAAAAAGTAGCAGAATTGTTTTTTATGGTGCACCTTCAATTTTGAGTAATATTTTAAATCCATAATATTTTGAAAACTTAAAAATAAATTCGAACAAATTACCAAACTCTGTATTACATATATTCGTTGATTACACATATGAATGTTTATTATAAAGTCACCAATCAAGTCAATCAGTCAAGAGACTTTCCAAAAAGGTTACAACAAAAATACTGTCATATTCCGCAAGTAAAATGCAAAATTTTTCCCAATCAATGTTCTATACAAAAAATTTCGATATTTTGAGTAAAAAATAAAGATCATCTTTTGAAATTTCAACCAAATATATTCTTCAATGAGTATAATAAGTGGTTGAAACTTGATCGCGCTGTAAATTACCCTCAATAAAAAACAAAAGCAAGTGAACAACACGCACGCATAGCACGTGTTATTTCCATTTTCTAGTATAGATATATCCAAAATTCTTTTACTCTAAAACGTGTATAATAAATAATATACACTCTACATCTCCGCCAAATTAAAAAAAAAATTAAAACAAGTTTTCTCTAGTTATCAGACGACAAATAAAATAATTTTGTAAAATAGGAAAATTTTGAATATCAAAAAGTAATCTTACGATCTTGATGAAAATTCACATACATAATATCTATATCATATACAAAATTGTCTAGAAATCTGTAGCTGGTTCATAGAGCCGTTCTCGTGACATTACGATCTAAAAAAAGTTTAAAAACATTTAACCTCAAATATCTCTGAAATTTATGGACCAATTATTTTGCCCAAAGAACTCGACCAAGAGCTATCCAAAATCTACCTCCACAAGGAATTTTGAAGAAATTACGACAATTTTCCCTCCGGAATCGTTGGACATACAAAACTCATTTTTCTCATTTTTTTCATTTTTTATGTTTTACGTTTTTGTTAATAACCAAAGAACCGTGATAGCTAGAATTTTTTTTTTTTTAGAAAATATAGGTATTTTAATTCTCTTTTAAATGCTACCTATCCCATTCTGATACATACAGCCGTTCTCGAGAAATTACGATTCGAAAAAGAGGTTACAAAAATTTTAACCTCAAAAATCTCTGAAATTTATGAACCAATCATCTATCCGAAAGAAAGGTGCAGGTGGCAACCAAAAATCTACCTCTACAAGGAATTTTGGAGCGATTAACACAATTTTACTCCCGTAAATTGTCGCCACCTAAAACATGTTTTTTTCATTTTTTAATTTTTTTCTCAAAAACTAACCAACAGAATGGATTCAATTTTATACATATTATAGCTATTCATAATCTCCATTATCATGATTTTTCTCAAAAAAATTGACCATTTAGTTTGGGAGTTATAAGCATTTAAAAAAAACATGTTTTTGTTAATAACAAAATAACCGTGATAGCTAGAAAATTTTTTTTTTGTTTTTTAAATATAGGTTTTTTCTGCTCTTTCGAATGCTACCCATCCGATTATAAAATTTAAATCCAATCATTAAAAAAAATCAAAAATAAATTTTTCGAAAATGAAAAATTCGACATAAAACAAAAACGAATCAGTTAGTCGTACAAAATTATTTTTTTCCTGAATTCGGAATCAAAAAACAAAAAAAATGAGACCCGTCCGGTTAAAATCGACCGCGTAGATCCGAAAATAAAGCGGTACACACACACACACACACACACACACACACACACACACACACACACACACACACACACACACACACACACACACACACACACACACACACACACACACACACACACACACACACACACACACACACACACACACACACACACACACACACACACACACATACAGACATTTTCTAAAATCATGTGATACAAACTTCTAACACCTTTATTCATGTTTCTAGAGCAATTTAAAGAAAATTAAAATTTTACTATTACAAAGCTTCCTCTATGAGGTAGCAAAAATGATGTAAGTGGTGAGACAGATATTGACGGTCTCGATTTATTTAACGAACTTCGTGCATTGAAGCTGCATTTTTCGTTAATTAAATCAAAAGAGCCACATAATATTTTACAATATTTGTATTCAAACAATTTGTTATCTACATTTCCAAACACAGCAATAGTATTAAGAATTTTGTTAACATTGCCGATATCTGTCGCATCTGCAGAACGATCTTTTTCTAAGTTAAAAATTATAAAAAATTATTTGAGGTCAACAACAATTCAAGAAAGGCTAACTAATTTATCTATTGTTGCCATAGAGCATGACATTTTAGATCAATTAGATATAAGTAAAATAATTCAAGAATTTGCGAATATGAAAGCACGCAAAATATAATTTTTGTAATAGAATTGTAATTGGATTTATTTATTTATTAAATCAAAAATGTGATAAATATTTTCATAAAATAATTATTTTTTTTATTTATGAATCCTAATAACTACAGTATAATATAAATTCATAATTTGAGAAAAAATTAAAAAAGATTTGATATTAGGACAAGGGGTGGCGGCAAATTCTTGATTGCACACGGGCGCACATTGGTCAAACCGCGGCCCTGCTCAAATGTGTATATAATATATAAGATCCCATAGATTCTAAAAATGTGACAAAAGCTGTTAGGAAGCAACACCTACTTATGATGTTTTAGACAGTATTGTATTGATATTAAATAACGTATTGATCTGCCCGATACAAACATATTATTGTTGTATATTATTAGAAAGTGACATCTAATCAGTGTTTTATATAATAAATAAAATATAGTGGGCTTTTATGGCAGTGAAATATACTGCATTTTGTGTATTTTGATAGAAGTGTTGTAAAGTGATAAGAATAAATGAATAAAATAAAAGGAGTGTGGTAAGATAATTCGAGAAATTTATTTATAAATATGTTGACTGTGATCTATATGAATGTAGGGTCTATATGCAATTAAATCCTGGAACACGATTCTATTGATTGATGGTTCAGTAATTTGAGAAAACAACGGCCAAACATATTAGTAAACTGCTTGAACTATCTTATTTTCACAGACAACTATTATTAGTGATTAAATGACTCTAGTGATAGCCATAGATTAATTTGGATAATAAGACTCGGGTGGTAATACTATCAACTTATTTATTCACTAAAATAAATAACGACGTTTCGGCCCGTACAGAACGACGTACGTTACAAGGCCATCACCAGGTTCCAATTTCTAAAAGTTAAGATACATGTAAATTCAAACAAATGTTAAACAAAAATCACGTATTATTACAAACTTACAGTTATTTCTACAAAAACAACTTTCGGCAACACGCTAAATGGTAGAGCGGTGAATACAAGCTTCACTGTCGCGTTATATTCTTATATATGTTTTGTTACATACGAGTGTGTATGTGAATAAACACAATACTTGTATCTGTCTCGCCTTACGAGTAAAGCATAGTAGTTCGTTAATTGTATACGTAAGGCGAGACAGATACAAGTATTGTGTTTATTCACATACACACTCGTATGTAACAAAACATATATAAGAATATAACGCGAAAGTGAAGCTTGTATTCACCGCTCTACCATCTAGCGTGTTGCCGAAAGTTGTTTTTGTAGAAATAACTGTAAATTTGTAATAATACGTGATTTTTGTTTAACATTTGTTTGAATTTACATGTATCTTAACTTTTAGAAATTGGAACCTGATGAGGGCCTTGTAACGTACGTCGTTCTGTACGGGCCGAAACGTCGTTATTTATTTTAGTGAATAAATAAGTTGATAGTATCACCACCCGAGTCTTATTATCCAAACTATTATTAGTGTGATAAAAAGTTAGATTGTTCTGATAAGTGTTAAATGAATTATTATTATTTTTTATTTTGTAATAGAATAAATGGATAAATAAGTAAATTTAAAAAATGCATTTAAAAATATGTTTATTATGTTGGTGATCTATGGACCCAAGGTCTTATGTGAGTGAACCTTATTGGAACACGAGTTTGTTACTTAATTGTGTGAAACAATTATTTAAAATAAACAACGAAAATTAGTATAGAGAAATAAACATTTGGCATTTGTGAAATAACTTGTTATTTGTAATATAAAATCATGATGCTTTCCAGTGAAATGCATTTGTGAGATCTTATGTCAGTGAAATATACATTATTTTGTATATTTTCATGAAAGTTTTGTAAAGTGAAAAGGATAAATGATGAAAATAGAAGATGTAAATTAATAAGTGAATTTAAAAAATGCTTTTAAAAGTATGTTTATTATGTTGGTGATCTATGAATCCAAGGTCTTACATGAGTGAATCTTGGAACACTTGTTTGTTACTTATTTGTGTATGTGAAAAATTTTTTCACATACACAATTTATTTGAAATAAATAATTTATTTGAAATAAACAACAAAAATTAGTACAGAGAAATAAACATTTGACATTTGTGAAATAACTTGTTATGTGCAATATAAAATCATGATGCTTTCCAGTGAAATGAATTTGTGAGTTCTTATGTCAGTGAAATGTTCATTATTTTCTGTATTTTGATAAAAGTTTTGTAAAGTGAAAAGAAAAAATTAATAAAATAAAAGGAGTGAATATTTTATAATATAAAAACATGATGCTTCCGATTGAAATACATTTGTAGGCTTTTATGTCAGTGAAATATACATTATTTTATGTATTTTGATGAAAGTTTTGTAAAGAGAAAAGGATAAATGATGAAAATAGTAGATGTGACCCTGGCGAAAAAATCACGTGATTAATCATATGATTTATCACTTGATTTTTCACGCGATTTCTCACGTGATTTTTCACGTGATTTCTCACGTGACGGTATGGCGCGATTAACCACGTCAAAAATCACGTGACAATACAAACATAAAAAAATAATATATAACGATTATTCGTTAATGAAACTTATTTCCTTAATGGATAGCAAATACATTATCGCAGAAAAAAACGATACATAAAATTTCCAACGCAACCAAGAATCGAACTCACGAACTTTGGGTTTCTGCGCAGACACGCCATCCATTACGCTATCACTTGCCTGAAAGATTGTGGTCATTTTCACCTACATAAGGTGCATTCTCCATATTTATTGCTATTTCAAATTGATTATTTATGTAAAATATCAATGGTTTGTAAAAATTATTTATACACTATGTTAATAACATACGTAACTTACATTAAAACATTAATTAATTAAATTCGAATAACTTAAAAATGTAGTGCTTGTAAAGTAGAAATCAGGTACCTACAAAACTATTTTTTTTTTTAAACAAAATACCGAATTATTTTTGTAAAATGTTTTGAATGTAAAATTGTAAATAATGATCATTACGTTTTTAAAAATTTTTATTACTTTTGAAAAAGTTATTCGAATTTAATTAATTAATATTTTGATGTAATAGTTACTCATTTTCTTTAAATAGTGTATAAATAAATAATAATTAGAAATTTTTGATATTTTAGATAAATGTTCGTCCTTAATATTTATTTAATTGCTGTTTAATTTTGATTATTCAATTTGCTATTTAATTTTGATCATTTTGAAAATAAGTAATTTATATTGAGATATTAAATAATTAAATTCGAATAACTTTTTCAAAAGTAATAAAAATTTTTAAAAATGTAATGATCGTTATTTACAATTTTATATACACAACATTTTATAAAAGTAATTCGGTATTTTGTTTAAAAAAAAAAACTTAATTTTGTACTGTAACGGGATGGCTAGTGGGGGAAAATCCCAACAAGCCACAGGCCAGCGATACCATAGAACACGGTGCCGTGGGTGTCAGACTAAAATGACTTGCCCGGGGATCTGCTCCTGGAATCCTGAAAACAACGCGAAGATCGCACACGAACTTCTCTTTCCAACTAATTGGATCGCTGAGGGAAAAGCGCGCGCTCGAAGAGTAAAGCGCGCGGCCGCTATGCTCAGATATAAAAACGACCGGCGGAGTCGTTTTCCCGCGGATGCGGCGGTATTCGGGAGAAGGACAGGTTGTAATGAACAACGCGACGAGTAACTAGATATCACAGTATATTAAAACCAATAACAATTACATGCACAACGCACGTGCTTATTAAAACAAACTGTTAGTTCGCGCGCGACCGTTAATATTCAAACACGCAAACAAAACGGCGCGCGACGAAGCTGCTAATCTCGCGCGCGGTGTTAAAGTACGGCGGGCTGACATACACCCGCACGTACATGGCACAGAAAGCTTGCACGGGGCGATTTCCGTGCCAGCCTTTACAATAAACCCGCGAGAGGAGAGTAGAAAACTTACGCTAGGGAGGAGCAACCGGTGCACTCGGCTCTCTCTCGCTCTCTGTCGCTCGCACAGTAGATGCGCGCTATGTCTCTCTCTCTCTCTCTTACTCGCTGTGTCGGGTCGGCAGGCGGGCTGGCTGCCGGCTCCGCGCTCGCTGTCTCGTGTGGATCACGCGGCTCGGGATGGCTCTCTCTCTGTCTCTCTTTCACAAGTCTACACTATCTCGGCGCCTCCACTACACTCGGGGTAACTCTAAAAAGATAGGACGGCGCGGACGAGGTAACTTACGAGAGACACGCTGGAGAGAAGTTCACGGCACGACGGCAGACACGAAGATGGCTGCCGTGACTCGCATAAAGCCGTAGCAGCTTCGCGGGTAAGCGACGGGCATATTACGCGTCGCGAGACCGTTTTAATCCGGTCAGAATGCTCGCGCGCTCGCGCCCCCAGTGAGCATACCTGCTCGGCGCGGGTAATTCGAATCTCGAATTACTTAGCTCGCGCACGCGTTACACCCCCCCGCCAGACGCTGCTTCGGGGACCTGTGAGCAGCTCTGCCATCCATGGCCGTCGTCATACCTATACGTAGGGTGGTAAGGCTTTAGTAGAAGGAGGTTCTAAAAGGGAATTAGGAAGAATTGGAGTCACTGGATTTTCTTTTTTTTTTAATTTTTATTAAAAAAAACAAAAAAAACTCTTCGGGGCTTAGCCCTCTTCAGCTGGCCCGGGAGTAAGTCCGGCGCCCCTTGTGGCGAGCTTGGTTGGGGCAGTGCTTCGACTTCTTTACCCCAAGCTCACCACACATGAAACACCGGAAGAGCGCCTACGCGTCTAATGCCTCCCGGGCAGCCTTCGCCTTTCGGAGGCGCTCGTCTTCTTCCTGGGGACGGCGCTGGGCCTCTTCTTTGGCCCGGCGCGCCGTCCCCTCCGCCTCTTCTCTGGCTCGCCTGGCTTCTTCCATGCGCTCCTGCGCACGAGCCAGACGAGCCTCCTCCTCCCTAAGTAAGGCGGCGCGGCGGCCGCGAGCTCTTCTCGCCGGCCTTGGGCCATTCCGACCCATTTGCCGGCTTGCCGCCGGCCTTACCGTGGCACTGGAGAAAATCCTCCAGTGCGGCCAGGGCAGCGTCCTCCGCTGCGCGCGAGGACTTGCTGAGGCGCCGCGCCTCCTCAAAAGCCTGCTTCACCGGAACCCAGGTGGCACCGATTTCATCGGTCGGTGCTTCATTTGGGGCCTGGGTCGGAACATCTTCCTTTTTTCCTTTTACGGCCCGAGCCGCGCCGGCGTCAACTTCCGGCGCACCATGATGGGCTCGGGCCGCCTCCTCTTCGAGGATTCGGCCAGCACCAGTCGGCTCGGCTGGTGCTTCTTCTTGAGGCCGGGTCCCACTCTCCTCCCGCTGCTCCTTTGGGGGATGAGGTCGCCGGAGCGGGGACGGACCGGCGCCTGTGTCGACCGGCCTTGAAGGTCCCCTTCTGGGCTCCGGTGCCTCTATCTCCTCAATCACTAGGGTGGAGGGTTCTTCCACTGGTGGAGGTTTTAGCGTCACCGCATCTATCCGCTCCACCATCTGCTCCAGGAAGTCGATGACGGCGGGGTCAGGTTGACACTGGATTAATCCAGCGATCACCCGCTTCGCCGTCCCCGCTACCTTTGGAGTCAGGCCTGACATGTCTTGCAACAGGAAAATTGATCACGGAAAGAGGTGAGTATGAGGATCGGAAAACAAGAACGAACACGTGTACGGACGGCACAATTCTTGGACGGTACAGTTAGCGCTTTTTGGACGCTCGGGTTCGACGGGGGCTAATTGGCCCGACAGCAGTAGGTGCAGGCTGCTTCTTCGAGCCCTTTGGCCTCCCCGGGCCTCGCTTGGACTCTGTTGGACCGACCACACGTGTAGGTCGGCCGTCGCTCGCACGCTTTCCTGGCCTAACTAATAGCGCGGTCTTATGAGGTGGACCGCGCCTCTTATCCGTCGCCCGAGGCTGTACATTCCCCTGGCTAACTCTGTTGCCCGCTGGCACGTTACGTTCGGCTGAAGAGTCCCTCGGTGGTAGCGACTGGGCTACTTCTTGACTACTTTTGTCCAAGTAGTCCTTGGGCTCTTCTGCGGAGACGTATCGCTTGAGTTGCTGCGCATGGATGGGACGTATCGTTCGACCATCCTCACCTTGGATCTCATAGGTGTTTTCGCCTAGAATATTCACAATCCTGCAGGGCCCCGCTTACTTCGGGGCTAATTTGGCAGAAATCCCCTCAGCTGCTGAGGATAGTACCTTATTCTCTCTCCATACACGATCGCCTAGACAGAATTCTGGAGGTCGACGATGAGCGTCATAATATTTAGCTTGTCTCGTCTGCTCCGCCGGCGTGTCGGCCGCCGCCCGAACGTGCAATTCGCGGAGTTTGTCCATGCGCGCCACCCAATTATTTATCGCCTCTTGCTGCCCTTGCTCTTCGGCTAACCTGTCTTCCTCCCGCCTTAGTGTCTTCGGTGGGTCAGGCTGTCGGCCGTAAATGATCATGGCAGGACTTATTTTGGTGGAGCTGTGTTCGGCCGTATTTTACGCGAACGCCAGCTCGTTCAGATGCTCATCCCAGGACCGGTGATTCTCCTCAGCGTAATACATGATCATGGTCTTCACCGTTCGGTTCACACGCTCGACGGGATTGGCTTGAGGGTGATATGGTGGTGTAAACGTGTGATGCACGTTTCTCTCCTTTAAGAATGCCTCTAAGGGTGCATTCTTAAATTCAGTCCCATTATTGGAGAGGAACACCTTGGGGACTCCGAACCGCAGACATACTCGTTCGTTGAGCCCTTTTATCACCTATTTGCCATCTGCCCTTTTTATCGGAATTACTTCGATCCAGCGTGTGAACAGGTCCTGGAAGATGAGATTGTATTCGTGGCCGTGCTTGGTTTTAGGGAGGGGTCCCATAATGTCGCGGGCCACGATTTGCCACGGACGCTGTGTTATACGACATCCCATGAATCCTGCTGGAGCGCGCTGTTCGACTTTGCACTGCTGGCAAATTTGGCACTGTTTCATGTATCTGGCTACATCTCGAGACATGTGTGGCCAATAATACTTCCACCTTAATCTCTCTAGAGTTTTCTCGTGGCCCAAATGCCCAGCAATTGGAAAGTCATGGCATTCTCTCAGTACTTCGCGTCGCTTTTCGTGAGGGACTTCTAACTTCCATTCATCGTCGCCGCCGAGAGATTCGTCTATGACTTCATTCGGGTTGTACTTGTACAGTCTCCCCCCCGCCAGATTAAACGTGGGGAAGTCTCGCGGCTTCTATTGAACCTCTCTCACGATCCTGAGGTACCAGTGGTCGTCTGTATCGCGCTCGAGCTCCAACGCGGCTACCGCTGGCTCTTCTTCCTCGAACATCCGTGAAAGGGCATCTGGGACATTATTCAACGAGCCCTTTCGATGTTCGACCGTGAAACTGTGGTTCTGAAGCTCCAAAGCCCACCTAGTTAACTTGCCGGTGGGGTTTTGGAGGTCACGGAGCCACTTCAAGCTGCTATGGTCCGTGATAACCTTGAAGTCGTAGGCCTCTATATACGGGCGGAACTTTTTAATTGCACAGAGAATTGCTAGACATTCTCGTTCCGTCACGCTATAATTCCTCTCGGCTGCGCTCAGAGTTCGACTCGCGAACTCTAGGACTCTTTCATTGCCGTCAATTATTTGGTATAGCACCGCTCCCAGACCCGTATCGCTCGCGTCAGTTTGCACCACGAACTGCACGTTAGGTACCGGTCTGTGTAGAATCGGTGCAGAAGCTACTAGCGCTTTTAGCTTTTGGAAGGCTTCTGCTTATGCTGTTGACCACTCATATTTCCGATCCTTTTTCGTTAATTCGGTCAGTGGTTCAGCAATTGTGGCGGAGTTCGATAAAAACTTTCTATACCACGAGGCCATTCCTAAGAAGCGTCTCAGCTGACGGAGGTTTTTCGGTACCGGATACTCCATAATGGGCTTTATTTTCTCGGGGTCTGGCTTAAAACCATCTCTATTTACTATGACCCCGAGATATTGGACCTCATCGCGACAGAAGACGCTCTTCTCGCGATTTATTGTGAGGCTCGCGTCCTGTATCCTGTCCAGAACTCTTTTTAGAACCTCTTTATGCTCCTCGAATGTCTATGTGACTATTATTATATCATCGAGATACGAGTAAGCAAAACGTTCAGTTCGGGGCCGATGATTTTGTCAATCAGACTCTGGAAGGACGCTCCGGCATACGAAAGACCGTAGGGCATTCTCGTAAATTGGAAAAGCCCTTTGCCTGGCACAGTGAAGGCCGTAGTCTCTTTGGACTCCGGACTAAGTGGTATCTGGTGGTACGCACTCCTTAAATCCAACGTGAAGATGTATCGCGCTTGCTGCAGTTTGCGCAAGATACTTTCCATGTATGGTAACGGGTACGCGTCTGGCCTTGACGCTGCGTTCACTTTTCTGAAGTCCACGCAGAAACGGAACTTCCCGTTGGACTTGCGTGCCATTACCACTGGACTTGACCAGCCACTTGTCGAGGGTTCTATTATTCCCGCGACTAGCATTTCCTCCACCTGTTTGTGCATCTCTTCCTCGAGTTTCTGAGATACAGGGTAGTACTTCTGTTTAATGGATCTTGTAGATCCGACGTCTATTGCATGCTCGATCCACGAAGTACACCCTAGTGGTGCCAGGCTGTTACCGATCAGCTCAGCTACTAAAGCTTCTACCTCTTTGCGCTGTTCTTCTGTCGGGTCTGCCAACTCTATAGCTGATACGGACACGGTGTTGTTTGCGGTTATTGGGTTATTGGGTTATTGGGGCCATGACGCGCTGCTGATGTCCCCTGTTCCCGCCATACATGTGCGTTATGGCCTCTACGAAATCTGGCCACGATCGCCACGTGTGGCGGTTACTCCGGTACCAGGTGGCTGCTACCCCAATTAGGAGCGCAAACAAAACGGCGCTCGGCGAAGCTGCTAATCTCGCGCGCGGTGTTAAAGTGCGGCGGGCTGACACACACCCGCACGTACACGGTACAGAAAGCTTGCACGTGGCGATTTCCGTGCTAGCCTTTACAATAAACCCGCGAGAGGAGAGTAGAAAACTTGCTTTAGGAAGGAGCAACCGGTGCACTCGGCTCTCTCTCGCTCTCTGTCGCTCGCACAGTAGATGCGCGCTATGTCTCTCTTTCTCTCTCTCTCTCTCTCTCTCTTACTCGCTGTGTCGGGTCGGCAGGCGATGGCTGCCGGCTCCGCGGTCGCTGTGTCGTGTGGCTCACGCGGCTCGGGATCGCTCTCTCTCTGTCTCTCTTTCACAAGTCTACACTATCTCGGCGCCTCCACTTCACTCGCGGTAACTCTAAAAAGATAGGACGGCGCGGACATGGTAACTTATGAGAGACACGCTGGAGAGAAGTTCACGGCACGATGGCAGACATGAAGATGGCTGCCGTGACTCGCATAAAGCCGTAGCAGCTTCGCGCGTAAGCGGCGGGCATATTACGCGTCGCGAGACCGTTCTAATCCGGTCAGAATGCTCGCGTGCTCGCGCCCCCAGTGAGCATGCCTGCTCGGCGCGGGTAATTCGAATCTCGAATTACCTAACTCGCGCACGCGTTACAGTACTTACCTGATTTCTACTTTACCGGCCCTACATTCTTAAGATATTCGAATTAAATTAATTAATGTTTTAATATAAGTTACGCATTTTATTAAAATAGTGTATAAATAAATAATTTTTACCAACCATTGATATTTTACATAAATAATCAAATTGAAATAGCAATAGATATGGAAAATGCAGCTCATGTAGGTTAAAATGACCACAATCTTTCAGTCGAGTGATAGCGTAATTGATAGCGTGCCTGCGCAGGAACCCAAAGTTCGTGAGTTCGATTCTCGGTTGGGTCGGAAATTTCATGTATCTTTTTTTCTGAAATAACGAATAAGCTTCTTTCATTAACGAATAAGCGTTATATATTATTTTTTTATGTTTGTATTGTCACATGATTTTTCACGCGATTAATCACGTAAGAAATCGCACCAAATCGACACGTGAGAAATCACGTGAAAAATCATGTGAGAAATCCAGTGAGAAATCAAGTGATAAATCATGTGAGAAATCCAGTGAGAAATCAAGTGATAAATCATATGATTAATCACGTGATTTTTTTCGTCAGGGCTATACTTGCCTTCGGAGCGCTCCCGCGCTCCTTGATATCTTCCGTGTAACACGATCATTTTCTTTTACTCGTAACTAAATAAAAAAAAACCTTATTTTAACCTTTTGTTTACGGCTAATTATATATATAGAAGTACGTGGATCTTGGAAATAAAAGCGGTTATTCGAAACCTGCAGCAATGGCAACCCGAATTATGCTCAAACTGTGCATAGCTGCAGTGTGCATCGCGGTGTCGAGCCAATTCGATATTTTGCCCTACTACCATCCCATATAGGCCAACCCTGGTTTGGTTTTTGCCAAAGCCAAAGCGGTCGTCTTCGTCAAGGTGAGATGGAGTGTGATGACTTCTATAGATATCGCCTTCATCAAGTTGGCAGCGAACGAGAGTAGAACTAATCTAGAGGTATTAGAAAGCACATATACTGTTATAGGCAGGCCGAACGACACAGTAGTGCAATGTATAAGCACGTTAAAAATCGAGTTAGATAGTTTGGAGTCGTTAACAAAAAACCTCAGAAAAAGCGAGTTGTTTTACGACCTAGTAGTAATTCCGAGAGGGGAGGACTATCGTGTGCCCCCCACTAGTTATGTATTGCAAAATCACTTAGAGATTAGTCGTTCAATGGAAAAATTGCGCGAGAATAAGCTTGACATTATGCCCGGGGAAAAAGAGAGAACGTGTCTTATCGAAAACGATTGCGCGGTCGAGAGCGCAGCCATTCATCGGGAAATGCGACTAATTAAAAGAGAAATTAACGAAATGAAAGGGGGAAGATTTAAGGTCGAAGTTAGCTTAAAATTGATAATAAACAAATTGTTTCTGCTAATGAGGGTTGTGTCCAGAACTAAGCAACTTACGCTCAATTTATGTGATTTATTAAGTTATTAAAAAGTATTGTTTACATCAGCCGCATTAAACAAACATCTGCTTTCGATTAGAGACGAGAAAAAATTAGCCTTGTCCTTTTACATATCAAATTTTGGATCTATTTGATTGTTAAAGCGCATATAGTGTTTGATGGGCATGAATTACTCATTGAAATAGTAGTACCATTCACGGACCCGAATCTGTTATTGTTGTATGAAATGCACTTGTTCCCGGCTTTCCAGTCTCATTTCGAAGATAAGACCTTAGCAGCATTTATTAAACCACGAGCGGATTTTATAGCGGCAAGCGAAAACACCGATAGATATCTATTTCTTAACAAATCCGATTTGCAAAAATGTGAGCAAAAATGTGTGTTTTTCCTGTGCGAAATGAGTTCTATTTCGAAAATTTCATCACGTGTGAGAAAAGGCTTTTATCGAGACCGAATTACGGCGATTTACCGCTGTGCGATATTGAATTTTCGCAGGGAAAAGAGTATTATTTCCAAAGAATGTCGAATAAGAGATTATGATTAGCTTCCACAGTAAATAAAACCAGGCTTGAAGTTTTTTGTTCGGGAAAATATTATAAGCTACCCATCTCAGGTAGTCAAATAATAGAGCTGCTGGGAAACTGTAAAATGCGGGTAGATGAGCAAGAAGTTTATGGGTTCGACGGAACATATGTAGAAGGAGACATTGTCGTACCGAAAATGAAACTTAATCTGCATAAACAATTGTTGTATAGACAAAGAAGCGAAACGCTATTTAAAAATAATCATATTGAAAATCGGGGAGTTTATCGCGTTTTATTCATTTTTAACCTTGGTAATTATCGCTTTCTTGGGGGCGTTTACTTATTTAGGTTTTCGTTTCCTTGAGGTTAAAAAACGAACAGCCCCTAAGAAGGAGAACATGTATGTACCCATACGAGCGCTGGACCCCAATTTTAGATTTAATTTTGTAGATGCATCGCATTACGAAGAGCTGCGATCACCCCTGGTGCCATTAAGTAACGGCGAACCAAGTACTTCGGTCACTACTGTTTAAATCGCATAGGATATTTCAGATATATCGAAAAATTTAGAATTAGAGTAAAATCGTGAAAGCTTTTAATAAAAAAATATAGTATATACAAAGGAAAGGTGCATTTCCCCTCCCATATTTCCCTTTCCCACCAAAAATTTCCTCGTCAGGCCAAGGGCTGGAGAGAGGACTCACAACTGGCCGCTCGCTGGTCAACAAGGGATATCGCACGCAGCAGTCGTCACTCGCACTCCGTCGTCCACTCTGTCACCAATCACCAGCTCAGTTGCAGGCACCCGAACAGGACACCTAGCAGACACGCACAATTTAGGAGACGAGCTCGCTAGCGAGGTGCCAACGCTCAAGGAATTGACACTACGAGTGTACGCAAGAGGCCACGCGACAAGCAGCCTACCGAGGAGCCGCTTCACCGCACTCGTATACTTTCAAGTATATGCCAGGTGCAGTGTATGGTTTGACGAGTTAGCGTACCATGAGGAGCAAAGTCCAAGCAAAAATGTGGAGAACAGAGGAGACCAGCAGCGGGTGGCCGAATGGATTTACAAACAGTTCGAAGGAGTGGACAAGTGGAACTTCTTTCACCAGTCCAGGCACCTTATAGCAGTCCACCGGGAGAGGTGGTACACTTGTTGGCAAAAATCAGCACGGGCGCAGTGTCGGGTGGAGAGTATTGCCCTACTGAAAAAACTCACGTGAGATCTCAGGTGAGAACTCCAAAATCTTATCTGAAATTCTGGACCGCGAGCTGCTAAAATTTCTTCAATGATAAATCAGTTTCTGGGAAATAAGAGTCGCCTATTAGGTTACGCCACCCCCCAGATAAGTTCAAAAATCGACGTTTTGAAGCGTTTTAGCCATTTTTTACATTTTTAGAAATTTTACACGAGATCACACGTGAGATCTCACGTAAGATCTCACGTGGAATCTCATGTTTCAAATTTCTCACGTGAAATCTCAGGTTTCTAATTTCTCACGTGAAATCTCACGTGAGACCTCACGTGAGATCTCATGTGTAAAATTTCTAAAAATGTAAAAAATGACTAAATCGCTTCAAAACATAGATTTTTGAACTTATCTGGGGAGTGGCGTAACCTAGTAGGCGAGTCCTAATTACCAGAAACTGATTTTTTATCAGTCAAGAGATTTTAACAGCTTGCGGACCAGAATTTCAGATGAGATTTTGGCGTGAGATCTCACGGGAGATCTCATGTGAGTTCTCACGTGAGATCTCACGTGAGATTTTTCAGTAGGGTGGACCTTGAAAGAGAGGGGGGCGGTGTAGGGGCGGAGCCTTTCCGGGGCTTTACTTTCGCCAACCGCCTACATTTACCCTATGGTGGCGACGGATTTGGCAACCATATAGTTTATGGCAATTGCGTCGAATGTGGTCAGGGCATACCGACCTGTCGGAATTGCGATGAATGCATTTTTTTGGCAACAGACCACGTTGTTTGGACCGCTGCCTGAGTTGCAACGTTCCCACGCACATATGTGCCTTGGAAGAGGAACACTGCTATCAGTGCAGCGGGTCGCCGACTAGACCAGCCTTGCAAGGACCCAACCCAGAGGACGAGCGGTGGGATTAAACACCTATTTAGTTTAAGAAATCAGAATATTCACAAACTTGTTAGCCTCGACATGTATTAATATATAAATGTATAAATAATAATAATATATGTATAATTGTAAAAAAAAAACACAATAAAAAGAACAAAAAGAGAGAGAAAAAAAAAATATATAATAATGATAAAAAAAAAGAGAACTATGCTGTTGGGGCCTAGCTCATGGCTAGCCCCCGCCCCAAGGCAACAGGTGGGCGGGGAGGGCGTGCAAGCGAACGCTGCCCTGCAGCGTATGTCTTTAGGGGGGGGGGGGGCGGGGGCCGTGTCACGTCGTGTACGACTGAATGTCACCACTCATATAGTTAGTGGAACTTCCACGCACCTCTAGCTTTTTTCCTTGTTCTTGTGCAGTACAGCGCCGACAGTCGGTAAGTTACCTACCGACAGTAACAGCTTGAACAATAACTAGCATCATAGAGTAACTTAGCACTCGTATCGATCGCTCACCAGCCCAGGCCTTTGACCTCACCCTTGCACGTGCCTCAACATTTTAGTTCCTGAAACCTCTCCCACATACCCCCATGCCCTCAATATTATAGTTCCTTGAAACCCCTCCCACTTGCACCCCATACCAATATTGATTTGCTAATGAAAACCGCTCCTTTTTTGGTATTGTCCTAATTAAGAGCGCGGATATAAAAGCAACCGCACGCCTCCACTCGGGGCAGAAGCTTTCCTTCATTTTCTTTTTTGCAGGGCCAAGCCCTTGTCTGACGAATAATCAAATTGCTCTTTTGAACTTAGAATAATTTCGACAAATTTGTATTGTATTTGCACTTAGAATATTTTCGACTCTTGTAAATTCTGACTTAGAATATTTTCGAGCAGAATTAACTTAGAAACTTTTATTATAAGCTTCTCTGATTGTAGTCTCGCGAATAATTTGTATCTCCACTACAATCAGTATTTAACTAGTTGTAACGTAGCTTCAATTTATTTAATAAATATTATTAAATTACACTTGGATTATTATTTCCCGCTGCCGTAGGACCGTGCAGCCACTTACTGGAGTTGTCTAAGAGAAAGAGCTAAGCGCATCGCCCGCAAAGTAAGTAAATTACAAGGTTACTGTCCTTCTCCTATCTGTCTTAATTGCTGCTGCCGCTTATCGCTTAATAGTTATCGCGATAATCTGCATTATCATTTAAAGTCCGAACTGCTACTTTCGCGTTCCTACTCCCGTGGTTATTACGTGTAGGCGTAGACCGAAACAGGAACATTTATCGCATCGACTTTATCGTTGTCGCGACATTATAACACGGACGTTACACTTTTCTCACTTCATCTCACCCCTTCTCACAATTCGATCACCTCCTCTTAGGGCCTTTGCACGCTAAAAGCATAACGCAAAGGAATAAGGAATAAGAGGGCATAAGGTGGACATAAGGTACTTATGCTCCGCTTATTCCTCTTATGCCCGTGTTGTGTACGCAACGGATCGTGTATAACCGCTAAATTGCTTGTTTTGGAGTAAGTTTTTTAATAATAAATTGCAAGTAAACATTTACCTCTTCATCCATTATTCAAATGTCTACACTATAAATTATTATAAAAATAATCACTAAATGATTAAGAAGAAAACTTTTCTCACTTCTGTACGTTGAAATGATAAAATACAAAAGCCCCTCAAGTTTTATTATTTTGTCAACTTTTTACATTGTAACCAATTAGAGTCAATTAATAATTACAGTAAGCTATTTCATTTCGAAAACTTTACTCCAAAAAAATCAACGTTTCGTTGCGTACACAACACGGGTATAAGAGGAATAAGCGGAGCATAAGTACCTTATGTCCACCTTATGCCCTCTTATTCCTTATTCCTTCGCGTTATGCTTTTAGCGCGCAAAGGCCCTTACGAGGAAAAACTAAAAACATTCGGTTGCGCATGCGCATTTGTGCTCGTTTGTCACTTCTCACCCGTGTCAAAGTTAGAGAATAAGGATCCTGACGCTGCGTCTACAATCGGACGGAAACTTCTCGAGCAAATATGTGCGTTAGTAATTTCTAGAGAAAATTTAGGGATATCTGGTAATTAAGGTTCAAAATGACCAGATATCCCTAAATTTTCCCTAGAAATTTTTAACGCACATATTTGCGCGAGCAGGTTCCGTCCGATTGTAGACGCAGAGTGATGGCTAGTATGGACTAGAGTGCGGAAGCGTTCACATCAGTGCCAACCAAAAGGACCAAAGAAGAAGAAGAAGACGGATTGCTGGCAAAGGTGGTTCCGTTTCTGTACGCCTATGAGATGGCACCCTTAGAAACGTGGAACTAGCATAATGTTTTCGACGTGCTGTGTTTGTTTATTTAAGTACTCCTTACTTAGTTGCCAATTTAGATACTGAATTTAGATACTGTAGCTGTTACTTGAACAAGGAAAAAAGATATCTATTATTACTGTAACAAGACAAGATAAAACATGTACTTACATTATTATTTTTCATGATTTATCATTGATCATGCTTCATTATCCTAGAAACTTCAAAAAGCTCAAAAGTAGGATTTTTGGAATTTACTTTATAATTAAGTTGTGAATGGATACAATGTATATAAATATTACATGTAGTGGAATTCTGTTAATTGCTTTATAACTGAGTATAACTGAACAATTTTCATGACTGAAGAATTCTACTTTATTTTATGTTAATTCAACATGAATTTGAATATGTATAACCTAAATTTGAAGTTTGCAATTGGGTCATTTGCGCATTAAAAGAAAGATTGGTAGAGAAAAAGAGTGAGAGAGAAATGCATACAACCTTCGTTATGGAGACGAAATTGAACATCAATTGTAGTAATAATGATGAAATGTCTAATTCCTCAAATTATGCAAGTATGATACATAGCAAAAAAGTTGTTAAACATGCTCTTAGACAACAAGTAAAACGACGCAGAAAAAACACAACAATCGCTGCAGGAAATTCTCGTTGTTTACCTAGAATAATTCATGGATTATCATCTGCGACAACAGATATATCTTTATCTGGCCTTCACAATCAACAAAATCAAAATGGTAATATATATTCTATAAAAATAAATATTTTGTATTAATTAGATTTGACATTTTTATAAGTTTTAAATGCTTTATTGGATAACATTCCATAATTTGTATAAAAAATATATATATCTACTTTATACATTTCTTAATCTTGGCCGTTCACTCTCTTTGGCCTTTTACTTCCTTGTCTGTGCCAGTGTCGGTGTTTGTGTTTGTGTATTGTGTTCCCATGCAAACCAAAATTAAACATAATCTCAAAAATTAAGCACAAAACAAAAGAAATAACAATATAATTCAATTTTCTAAGCTGTTTGACATTTTTATAATATAAGTAAAATAAATATTTAAATATTAGTTTTTACTTTTAAATTTGATATTTTTTTCAATGTTTATCATTATTTTTATTTAATAATGGAAACTAAGTTTATCATTCTCTCTGAGACAAGTTTGTTAAAGAAACATTAGTTTCTTTGATTTTGGCAATCTTGGCCTTATTAGAAGATGCAATCTATTTTTTTAAATGTCAAAAAAATGTTGGATGCTTTCCTCACAAGCATTAGCTGTTACATTTTTTGTACATAGATATTGCTTAAGAGGAGGATACTGGGATCAATCTTTGTGAATATTGGGTCAGTTGTCATGCAAATTTTGAATGGGTCTGAAAGTTGCAACGTTGGAGTGCAACGAAATAAAAAAAATAATTGATTTTAGTTCATGTTTGTACTAATTAATATTAATCTTGCATGTGGATTTAGTATTTTATAGAATAAAATCACTTTATAACAGAGATTTAGATAACATTTCCATTGTTTAATAATTTTAGTTAATTGATAAAAATTATTTCGTTGCACTCCAACGATGCAAACTTCAGACCCATAATTTTGAGTGCTATCTTTCTTTTTAATTAGTTGCTTTTAAAGCTGGAATATAGCATCTTGGAAACTACTTTTATTTTCATTTTGTTCTTTATAAAGTACTAGCTACATTCAAAGTGCTTCACGTGTTTTTTTTTTTGTGATTATGAGTATGATCAAGTTAGTTCAAATCTTAAAAATTTAAACATATTAGATGTTGGTGCCTATTCTATATAGACCAATTAAATGACTCAACAACTAATCAAAACAGTTTTGTTGTGATGACAGATTTTATCCCCTTTTTAATGGGGTTCCATGGTCCTACCATTACCGACCGAGCAATTCACACAGTTTCAAGCTGATTAAAAATAAAATACCTCGAATCACAAAAAATCAAGAGAACGCTCTTCTGTGTTTTTTAACGTACTCTCATCCAGTCAAAGTTTGGAGTCGAAATATCAAGCGGTTTTTTCAAAAACTTCGAACAAAATTAAATTTCGCTTTGTTCAAAGTTTTTGCAAAAATGACTTGATATTTCGACTCCAACCTTTGACTGGATGATAGAACGTTAAAAAACACAGACTTTTTGTGATTCGACGTATTTTGTTTTTAATCAGCTTGAAACTGTGTGAATTGCTTGGTAGTAATGGTACGAGTATGGCACCCCCTTAAAGAGAATATTAAAATTGTCAGATTCAAAATCATGATTGGATTTATGTATGTCTGTCTCTTCAAGGGATAAGGCCAATAATAAATCATTCGAGTGTTATATTATTTCTTTAGTATCTTTATTTGAAATATATTTGTTATAAAATGATAAGTAATTATAGTTAATTGAATGACTTGTAAAGTTTCGTAAATATTCGTAAAATTTTAATTTTGTTTAAAAAAAGGCTGTTTGTTAAACATCCGACAGATAGAAAAATAGGTTCAAGTCGTGAAAAATAAAAAAAATACATAAATATTAAAGAAAATGTCGTTATAGTGAAACAGTTACATTGGAACTGACGAAACGTAAGTAAAATAAGTAATACAGGGATAATTTGATTAAATTATCGACGAATCTGCTATAAGAATCGCAATTTTTCGTAAAATTGTAAATTAGCGTGTAATAAACCAGGGGGGGGGGGGGTAAACTGGAATTTGTTATATTTTCATGTGCATATTATTTGCTTCTATAGAAAATACGAATTTTGCAGAGAAATCTGATGGGCGTTTAACACCTCTGTTATAAAAACTTAAAAATTATAGTGAAATTTTTATATGAATAGTATTGAAAAAATTGAAGAAAATATTGAAGATTTTTTAAGAATATTTGTGTATAGAAATTCCCAGTTATTTACAAAAATTTCAACTATATCTATTAATTAATAGCATATTTATATTATTGGGAATTGGGAATATAAATTCATTGAACAAAATAAATAAGCCTAGTTCCATTTTATCATTTTATACAAAACTATTAAATCGCAGATGCATAACATACACATAGTATGAAGTTACAAAAACTAAAGGCAAAAATAAAGTATACAAATTCAATAATGTTTAACCTTTAGGCTGCGGGGAAATTTCAGTACAAATTGACCTCTCAGAATATGTAAAATGTATAAGTAATATCACTGGATATCTCAGATAGAGTCGCTGACCTGACTGCTGGTCCATATATCGACCAGCCCCGCAGGCAACGTAAAGTACAATGTAAAAAAACTTGACCTTGAAAATCACCATTTGAAGGTCAAATTTCATTCCTACTATAAGTCAAGTTTTTAGACGGTTTTCGTACGTAGTTTGATGTGCTGAATACGTAAAAAATAATAAAAAAATTCCTGTTGATAATCCTGACCTTGAAAATTTCTATTTCAAGGTCAAATAGTATTTCTCGTATAAGCCGAGTTTTGAAAAGGCAATCGTACGGATTTTGATCTAAAAACTTCAAATATTCTTGTCTCTAGAGTGGTCCATATATCGACCACCCCCGCAGCTAAAAGGTTAATACATGATGCCGTAAGGTGGCGCAAGTGGGAGGGCAGCTTAAAAATGTCTCTTATAAAATACTTTTGTTTATTGATAATTTATATAAGTAGTAATATCATTTAAAGTGTTTTTGCTAATTTTAAAATATTGAAGTGGCAACATAAAATCTTAGGCTCTTGCTAAATGACCGTCAGATTTCATGAGAGCGCATATACCTATATATTGGTAAAACCTAACCTTCAATTTTCTGTGGTTGAAGAATTGACGCTTGAATAAAGAAAAGAATAGACAAGGATTGAGGTTTGACTAAAGAAATAATAGTCCCTTCCAGGTCAGACTCTCAAAACAACGGTTTTTACGTGTTTTTAAATGTGTTGTAGGTTATTTGTCCGTCAGATCTGACGGTCGTTTAGCAGAGGCGAAAATCTTATCAGCAGTATCAGCTCCAGATTTACACGCTATTTCTGTGTTTACCTCGACAGTCCCCGAATTGATGTTTACAGGACAATGATGTCTCAATTCTTAAAGAGAACCAGAGGAAAGGCTCGCAGTCAATACCCGACCAAAGATCACTGCTTAGCATGCAGTAAAAAAGTAATGGACCCTGTAAGATGTCTAGGTTGTTAACAATCATACCATCCAAAATGTGCGGAGCAATGTGGGTTCACTGTTCTGAAAGTGGTGAGGAAATGCTGTGACCAGCGTTCTCATAAAAAGCAGTCGCCCGGCGCGAAATTCAAATCGGCCAAAAAATATAAAAAATCAAAGTAAAAAAAAATTATTTTTATACATTAATAAATACAATAAGATAAAAATGAACAAAGATACAATAAAACACTTAATTATTTTAATTTATTTAATTAATTATGAGTATTTTAAAATTTATAATCCTGACACGAATTAAAATTTTTTTTTCGCGCAATGTCAATGAAAACACGTTCGAAATAACAGACTGTTATATAAAATAAATTATTTTATTGATTTTCAACATGAATAGTTAAAAAACACGTTAGAAAAGTTGATTTCTTAAATTGATAAAAATTTTTATTAGTCGGCCGTCCTGTTTTACCATGCCAGTCGTGCGGCGCTGAGCAAACTATAGCTTCTGTTTGAGGATCACTGACTGCGCGGCAAGAGCGTAAGAAATGAATGAATGAATTTGGCTTTTATAATTTGAACAAGTACGAATTATATGACCTTTCAATATAACCTTTATATGCAGCGAATATACAAATACATTATAAATTATACCTGATGGCATATACTTCACAAATGCACAAAACGCAACGAATCTAAAAACCATTTTTAATTCTCGTTCTGCAATTATATAGTTACATCAACTACTTTATTTTGGTTGAATATAAATTTTTTAATGTAATACTTTTTAATCTTCATAAATGAATTTAATTATAATTATGACATAAATTTTTTCAAAAATTATAAATTTTGTTATTAAAAATTCATTAAAGGAATCAACAAATTAGGTTTGAGGAAGCTACGGGCCAATGAATTGGCAGCGGTTTTTTTAATGTAACGGTTAGATTAGTAGTTTTAATGATTTGAAATAGTTATGTAACTGTTTTATTGGGACATTGAGTAACATAGATTGGTTATTTTAAGTACTTGAAAATAGTTAGCGGAACTACTACTTGTTAGTAAAACTAATTATCCTTCTTATTTGTACCCTTTCGAAGTAACTAATTGCTTAGGGAAACCAATTTTTTCCGTGTATCTTCTTTCTTAAATTGAGCGAAGAAATAATTCTGTTTAAAACAAGTTGATTTCTGTATAAAGAAAAGCATTCTCACAGAATTTAATTTTTTTCGTGATAACAAATATAAATTTCTATTACAGAATCCTATTACCAACTATCAGAATGCTCAATCATGCATCGATTGGTTCGATGAGGAATACGTAACGCAGAAAAGAGAAGAAGTGAAGGCCTTGATTAATATAAAATCACATTATTTTATGATGTATTTGAAAAAATAGTAAAAATTAAATATTATTTTCAACGGATACGTTGAAAGTAATACGTAAAATTTTTTTAATTTGTTGTTACAGATCATTATTTCTGAATATGCGTAGATAAAAGCTATCCCAAATGTGACGAAGACCTTCACTGATACTTCGTAAAAACCTTTTGTAATAGTTAACATAATGAGAATTAAATTAAACAGTGAATGTTAAAATCGTTGCAAATTAGTTATGATACATTAAAAAAGCGGAGAGAAAATGACTTCAGGGCGAATATACGTATAATTTTTTTAATAGATGTTAAGTATTTCCTATATTAATTAATAAACGAAATCGATTATAAACAATAACAAATAGAAAAGTGAAACTTTCCCAGAAAACTTCCTTAAATCAGAGCGAATATATCAAGGAGCGCGGGAGCGCTCCGAAGGCAAGTAACAGTCAAACAATGCAGAAGAGGCCTAAGGAGTGATCTAGTACAACTTGAAATGCGAAAAACAATGTTTTTAAAATAAAAAATTAAAATTATAACGCGCAATAAATTTTAAAGCCGGTCGCTAAACTTTTTAAGAAAAATGAATTTTTTACCATACCCGGGCCGAAAGTGCCATTTTTGCTCCCGGCTCAAAAACGCGAATGTGGTATTTTTGGCCCGGGTATGGTGAAAAATAGTATACGCTCCACGGGAGGAAATTGTACACGCCACATCTAATGTTTGCCACCCTCGCCGTCGGATCGGATAACTTTAGCCGCGGAAAGAAAATATTATAGCGGCAAGAAAAACGCTATCAATAAATACCTGTAACCGAGTAGGCTAAGGTAGGAAGGACGTCCGACTATCCAAAATGTGACGAAAACCTTCAGAGATACTTCGTTATATCTTGAATTTTATTATAGAATTATACATATAATAAATAATTATAATTAACACAAACACTTATTACTTGATGGTAGCATGTAATTTAAAACGTTTGTTGAATAAATGGTTTTTAGTTTTTTAGTTGGGTTTAATTGATGTAAATGAGTACACACATTTAATATTAAATGTGTGTACTCATTTACATCAATTAAACCCAACTAAAATATTAGATATGAGTGATAGAGACAGAACGGGAATTAAAAATGGTTTTTAGATTCGTTGCGTTTTGTGCATTTGTGAAGTATATGCCATCAGGTATAATTTATAATGTATTTGTATATTCGCTGCATATAAAGGTTATATTGAAAGGTCATATAATTCGTACTTGTTCAAATTATAAAAGCCAAATTCATTCATTCATTTCTTACGCTCTTGCCGCGCAGTCAGTGATCCTCAAACAGAAGCTATATAGTTTGCTCAGCGCCGCACGACTGGCATGGTAAAACAGGACGGCCGACTAATAAAAATTTTTATCAATTTAAGAAATCAACTTTTCTAACGTGTTTTTTAACTATTCATGTTGAAAATCAATAAAATAATTTATTTTATATAACAGTCTGTTATTTCGAACGTGTTTTCATTGACATTGCGCGAAAAAAAAATTTTAATTCGTGTCAGGATTATAAATTTTAAAATACTCATAATTAATTAAATAAATTAAAATAATTAAGTGTTTTATTGTATCTTTGTTCATTTTTATCTTATTGTATTTATTAATGTATAAAAATAATTTTTTTTTTACTTTGATTTTTTATATTTTTTGGCCGATTTGAATTTCGCGCCGGGCGACTGCTTTTTATGAGAACGCTGGCTGTGACCCCACATATGCTAAGCAGAACAGTCATCACAGTAAAATGGGTTTGAAGTTTGCAACGTTGCGATCCAATGAAAATTCGATTTTCGAAAAACCACTTTTTTCCACATGGATGACAATGTACTACAAATAATGGAAGAATACATCAAAATTGATTAAAATAAATCAATTCCAAACTACCCCCCACCCCTAACACGGAATTCGTAAGATGACCTAAGAGAAAAAAATCATCTCATTGCGGCGTTTGGTATTTCCAAACTTTTTTCGCTGGAATTATTTTTTGAGGATACAAAATACCCGATAAAAATTAGGAACCAAATCGACTCCCCGGAGCACCCCCAAAAAGCTGATTATATAGGGGTAGTAACGGAAAAAAAATTTTCTCTCGCGACGTTTGGTATTTCGAAACTTTATATTGCTGGAATTATTTTCTGAAGATACAAAATACCCGAAAAAAAATTAGGAACCAAATAGAGTCCCCGGAACACCCCCAAAAAGCTGATTATATAGTGGTAGTAACGGAAAAATAATTCTTTCTCCGCGGCGTTTGGTATTTCCAAACTTTTTATTGCTGGAATTATTTTCTGAGGATACAAAATACCCGAAAAAAAATTGGGAACCAAATCGACTCCCCGGAACGCCCCCAAAAAGCTGATTATATAGGGGTAGTAACGGAAAAAAAATTCCGCGGCGTTTGGTATTTACAAACTTTTTACTCATGGAATTATTTTTTGAGGATACAAAATACCCGAAAAAAAAATTAGGAACCAAATCGACTCCCCGGAACACCCCCAAAAAGCTGATTATATAGGGGTAGTAACGGAAAAATAATTCTCTCTCCGCGGCGTTTGGTATTTCCAAACATTTTATTGCTAGAATTATTTTCTGAGGATACAAAATACCCGAAAAATAATTGGGAACCAAATCGGTTCCCCGGAACACCCCCAAAAAGCTTATTATATAGGGTAACAGAAAAATAATTCTCTCTTCGCGGCGTTTGGTATTTCCAAACTTTTTATTGCTGGAATTATTTTCTGAGGATACAAAATACCCGAAAAAAATTAGGAACTCAATCGACTCCTCGGAACACCCAACCGGAACACACCCAAAAAGCTGATTATATAGGGGTAGTAACGGAAAAAAAATTCTCCCTCCGCGGCGTTTGGTATTTCCAAACTTTTTATTGCCGGAATTATTTTCTAAGGATACAAAATACCGGAAAGAAAATTAGGAACCAAATCGACTCCCCGGAATACCCCCAAAAAGCTGATATTATATAGGGGTAGTAACGGAAAAATAATTCTCTCTCCGCGGCGTTTGGTATTTCCAAACATTTTATTGCTGGAATTATCTTCTGAGAATACAAAATACCCGAAAAAAAATTAGGAACCTAATCGACTGCCCGGAACACCCTCAAAAAGCTGATTATATAGGGGTAGTAACGGAAAAAAAATTCTCTCTCCGCGGCGTTTGGTATTTCCAACCTTTTTATTGCTGGAATTATTTTTTGAGGATACAAAATACCCGAAAAAAAAATTAGGAACCAAATCGACTCCCCGGAACAGCCCCAAAAAGCTGATTATATAGGTGTAGTAACGGAAAATAATTCTCTCTCCGCGGCGTTTGGTATTTCACATTTTTATGCTGGAATTATTTTCTGAGGATACGAAATACCCGAAAAAAAATTAGGAACCAAATCGACTCCCCGGAACACCCCCAAAAAGCTGATTATATAGGGGTAGTAACGGAAAAAAAATTCTCTCTCCGCGGCGTTTGGTATTTTCAAACTTTTTACTCGTAGAGGTCTTTTATGAGGATACAAAATACCCGAAAAAAAATTAGAATCAAAATCGACTCTCCGGAACACCTCCAAAACGCTGATTATATAGGGGTAGTAACGGAAAAATAATTCTCTCTCCGCGGCGTTTGGTATTTCCAAACATTTTATTACTGCAATTATTTTCTGAGGATACAAAATACCCGAAAAAAAATTGGGTACCAAATCGGTTCCCCGGAACACCCCCAAAAAGCTTATTATATAGGGTAACAGAAAAATAATTCTCTCTTCGCGGCGTTTGGTATTTCCAAACTTTTTATTGCTGGAATTATTTTCTGAGGGTACAAAATACCCGAAAAAAAAATTAGGAACTCAATCGACTCCTCGGAACACCCAACCGGAACACACCCAAAAAGCTGATTATATAGGGGTAGTAACGGAAAAAAAATTCTCCCTCCGCGGCGTTTGGTATTTCCAAACTTTTTATTGCCGGAATTATTTTCTGAGGATACAAAATACCGGAAAGAAAATTAGGAACAAATCGACTGCCCGGAATACCCCCAAAAAGCTGATATTATATAGGGGTAGTAACGGAAAAATAATTCTCTCTCCGCGGCGTTTGGTATTTCCAAACTTTTTATTGCTAGAATTATCTTCTGAGAATACAAAATACCCGAAAAAAAATTAGGAACCTAATCGACTGCCCGGAACACCCTCAAAAAGCTGATTATATGGGGGTAGTAACGGAAAAAAAATTCTCTCTCCGCGGCGTTTGGTATTTACAAATATTTTATTGCTGGAATTATTTTCTGAGGATACGAAATACCCGAAAAAAAATTAGGAACCAAATCGACTCCCCGGAACACCCTCAAAAAGCTGATTATATAGGGGTAGTAACGGAAAAAAAATTCTCTCTCCGCGGCGTTTGGTATTTCCAACCTTTTTATTGCTGGAATTATTTTGTGAGGATACAAAATACCCGAAAAAAAAATTAGGAACCAAATCGACTCCCCGGAACAGCCCCAAAAAGCTGATTATATAGGTGTAGTAACGGAAAATAATTCTCTCTCCGCGGCGTTGGGTATTTCACATTTTTATGCTGGAATTATTTTCTGAGGATACGAAATACCCGAAAAAAAATTAGGAACCAAATCGACTCTCCGGAACACCCCCAAAAAGCTGATTATATAGGGGTAGTAACGGAAAAAAAATTCTCTCTCCGCGGCGTTTGGTATTTTCAAACTTTTTACTTGTAGAGGTCTTTTATGAGGATACAAAATACCCGAAAAAAAATTAGAATCAAAATCGACTCTCCGAAACACCTCCAAAACGCTGATTATATAGGGGTATTAACGGAAAAATAATTCTCTCTCCGCGGCGTTTGGTATTTCCAAACATTTTATTGCTGGAATTATTTTCTGAGGATACAAAATACCCGAAAAAAAATTGGGAACCAAATCGGTTCCCCGGAACACCCCCAAAAAGCTTATTATATAGGGTAACAGAAAAATAATTCTCTCTTCGCGGCGTTTGGTATTTCCAAACTTTTTATTGCTGGAATTATTTTCTAAGGATACAAAATACCCGAAAAAAATTAGGAACTCAATCGACTCCTCGGAACACACCCAAAAAGCTGATTATATAGGGGTAGTAACGGAAAAAAAATTCTCCCTCCGCGGCGTTTGGTATTTCCAAACTTTTTATTGCTGGAATTATTTTCCGACGATACAAACTATCCGAAAAAAAATTGGGTACCAAATCGGTTCCCCGGAACACCCCCAAAAAGCTTATTATATAGGGTAACAGAAAAATAATTCTCTCTTCGCGGCGTTTGGTATTTCCAAACTTTTTATTGCTGGAATTATTTTCTGAGGGTACAAAATACCCGAAAAAAAAATTAGGAACTCAATCGACTCCTCGGAACACCCAACCGGAACACACCCAAAAAGCTGATTATATAGGGGTAGTAACGGAAAAAAAATTCTCCCTCCGCGGCGTTTGGTATTTCCAAACTTTTTATTGCCGGAATTATTTTCTGAGGATACAAAATACCGGAAAGAAAATTAGGAACAAATCGACTGCCCGGAATACCCCCAAAAAGCTGATATTATATAGGGGTAGTAACGGAAAAATAATTCTCTCTCCGCGGCGTTTGGTATTTCCAAACTTTTTATTGCTGGAATTATCTTCTGAGAATACAAAATACCCGAAAAAAAATTAGGAACCTAATCGACTGCCCGGAACACCCTCAAAAAGCTGATTATATGGGGGTAGTAACGGAAAAAAAATTCTCTCCGCGGCGTTTGGTATTTACAAATATTTTATTGCTGGAATTATTTTCTGAGGATACGAAATACCCGAAAAAAAATTAGGAACCAAATCGACTCCCCGGAACACCCTCAAAAAGCTGATTATATAGGGGTAGTAACGGAAAAAAAATTCTCTCTCCGCGGCGTTTGGTATTTCCAACCTTTTTATTGCTGGAATTATTTTGTGAGGATACAAAATACCCGAAAAAAAAATTAGGAACCAAATCGACTCCCCGGAACAGCCCCAAAAAGCTGATTATATAGGTGTAGTAACGGAAAATAATTCTCTCTCCGCGGCGTTTGGTATTTCACATTTTTATGCTGGAATTATTTTCTGAGGATACGAAATACCCGAAAAAAAATTAGGAACCAAATCGACTCTCCGGAACACCCCCAAAAAGCTGATTATATAGGGGTAGTAACGGAAAAAAAATTCTCTCTCCGCGGCGTTTGGTATTTTCAAACTTTTTACTTGTAGAGGTCTTTTATGAGGATACAAAATACCCGAAAAAAAATTAGAATCAAAATCGACTCTCCGGAACACCTCCAAAACGCTGATTATATAGGGGTATTAACGGAAAAATAATTCTCTCTCCGCGGCGTTTGGTATTTCCAAACATTTTATTGCTGGAATTATTTTCTGAGGATACAAAATACCCGAAAAAAAATTGGGAACCAAATCGGTTCCCCGGAACACCCCCAAAAAGCTTATTATATAGGGTAACAGAAAAATAATTCTCTCTTCGCGGCGTTTGGTATTTCCAAACTTTTTATTGCTGGAATTATTTTCTAAGGATACAAAATACCCGAAAAAAATTAGGAACTCAATCGACTCCTCGGAACACACCCAAAAAGCTGATTATATAGGGGTAGTAACGGAAAAAAAATTCTCCCTCCGCGGCGTTTGGTATTTCCAAACTTTTTATTGCTGGAATTATTTTCCGACGATACAAACTATCCGAAAAAAAATTAGGATCAAATCGACTACCCGGAACACCCCCAAAAAGCTGATTATATAGGGGTAGTAACAGAAAAAAAATTCTCCCTCGGCAGCGTTTGGTATTTCCAATCTTTTTATTGCTGGAATTATTTTCTGAGGATAGAAAATACCCGAAAAAAATTAGGAACAAAATTGACTCCCCGGAACACCCCCAAAAAGCTGATTATATAGGGGTAGTAACGGAAAAATATATATGTGTTTGAAGTTTGCAACGTTGGGATCCAACGAAAAATCGATTTTTGAAAAATCGCTTTTTTCCAATTGGACGGAGTTTATTATCATAAAAAATGATAAAATACATGTAAAAAACCAAAAACCATTAAGAAAACAAGCCACCCCCACCCTCCAAAGCACCCTTTACGTAGACCAATCCACAGAAAAAATCCTATTTTCGTTTCTTTTAGGTTTTTCCCCGATTTTATAATTGGATATGCATTCTGGCCATAAAACTGTACCAAAAAAAAATTGGCGACCAAATTGAATCCCCGGAACACCCTTAAAAAGTCGATTATATAGGGGTGGAAGTGGAAAAAAAATTCTATTTTCGTTTCTTTTAGTTTTTTCCCCGATTTTATAATTGGTTACGCATTCTGGCCATAAAACAATACCAGAAAAAAATTGGCGACCAAATTGAATCCCCGGAACACCCTTAAACAGTCGATTATATAGGGGTAGAAGTGGAAAAAAAATTCTATTTTCGTTTCTTTTAGGTTTTTCCCCGATTTTATAATTAGATATGCATTCTGGCCATAAAACTGTACCAAAAAAAAATTGGCGACCAAATTGAATCCCCGGAACACCCTTAAAAAGTCGATTATATAGGGGTGGAAGTGGAAAAAAAATTCTATTTTCGTTTCTTTTAGTTTTTTCCCCGATTTTATAATTGGTTACGCATTCTGGCCATAAAACAATACCAGAGAAAAATTGGCGACCAAATTGAATCCCCGGAACACCCTTAAACAGTCGATTATATAGGGGTAGAAGTGGAAAAAAAATTCTATTTTCGTTTCTTTTAGGTTTTTCCCCGATTTTATAATTGGATATGCATTCTGGCCATAAAACTGTACCAAAAAAAATTGGGGACCAAATTGAATCCCCGGAACACCCTTAAAAATTCGATTATATAGGGGTGGAAGTGGAAAAAAAATTCTATTTTCGTTTCTTTTAGTTTTTTCCCCGATTTTATAATTGGTTACGCATTCTGGCCATAAAACAATACCAGAAAAAAATTCGCGACCAAATTGAATCCCCGGAACACCCTTAAACAGTCGATTATATAGGGGTGGAAGTGGAAAAAAAATTCTATTTTCGTTTCTTTTAGTTTTTTCCCCGATTTTATAATTGGTTACGCATTCTGGCCATAAAACAATACCAAACAAAAATTCGCGACCAAATTGAATCCCCGGAACACCCTTAAACAGTCGATTATATAGGGGTAGAAGTGGAAAAAAAATTCTATTTTCGTTTCTTTTAGGTTTTTTCCCGATTTTATAATTGGATATGCATTCTGGCCATAAAACTGTACCAAAAAAAAATTGGCGACCAAATTGAATCCCCGGAACACCCTTAAAAAGTCGATTATATAGGGGTGGAAGTGGAAAAAAAATTCTATTTTCGTTTCTTTTAGTTTTTTCCCCGATTTTATAATTATAACCGAACGAAAATATATCGACGGCTGAGCGGTAAAAGATCCAATCACGGCGCGTACATAATAATTAACAACGTATATCGGAAAGTATTTTTTTTTTTGAAATTTTGTAGTGGGAACCCTGCGCGGTCTCCTGTGTACCGCGGTTAGAGTCATCTATACAAACTCCAAGCCCAGTATGTTGACAGTTTCTTATGTATAGACAACGTTCGCCACGATGCAGACTCGAGCACGCAGGTCTGCGACTATAAAATTTCCAGACAAAAAAAAACCAAAAGCAACGAAAATAGAATTTTTGTTTCCACTTGCACCAGTATATAATCGACTATTTGGGGGTGTCTCGGGGATTCAATTCGGTCGCCAATTTTTTTCTAGTACAGTTTTATCGCCAGAATCCATAAGCAACAATAAAATCGGGGAAAGACCCAAAAGCAACGAAAATAGAATTTTTTTTCCACTTCCACCCATATATAATCGACTATTTGGGTGTTCCGGGGATTCAATTCGGTCGCCAATTTTTTTCTTGTACAGTTTTATAGCTAGAATCGATAAGCAACAATAAAATCGGGGAAAAACCCAAAAGCAACGAAAATAAAATTTTTTTTTCCTCTTCCACCTCTATATAATCGACTATTTGGGGGTGTTCCGGGGATTCAATTCAGTCGCCAATTTTTTTTTGGAACAGTTTTATCGCCAGAATCGATAAGCAACAAGAAAATCTGGGAAAAACCCAAAAGAAACAAAAATAGATTTTTTTTCGTCTTCCACCCCTATATAATCGACAGTTTAAGGGTGTTCCGGGGATTCAATTTGGTCACCAATTTTTTTCCTGTATAGTTTTATGGCCAGAATGCGTAACCAATTATAAAATCGGGGAAAAAACTAAAAGAAACGAAAATAGAATTTTTTTTCCACTTCCACCCCTATATAATCGACTTTTTAAGGGTGTTCCGGGGATTCAATTTGGTCGCCAATTTTTTTTTGGTACAGTTTTATGGCCAGAATGCATATCCAATTATAAAATCGGGGAAAAACCTAAAAGAAACGAAAATAGAATTTTTTTTCCACTTCTACCCCTATATAATCGACTGTTTAAGGGTGTTCCGGGGATTCAATTTGGTCGCCAATTTTATTTTTGGTACAGTTTTATGGCCAGAATGCATATCCAATTATAAAATCGGGGAAAAACCTAAAAGAAACGAAAATAGAATTTTTTTTCCACTTCTACCCCTATATAATCGACTGTTTAAGGGTGTTCCGGGGATTCAATTTGGTCGCCGATTTATTTCTGGTATTGTTTTATGGCCAGAATGCGTAACCAATTATAAAATCGGGGAAAAAACTAAAAGAAACGAAAATAGAATTTTTTCTCCACTTCCACCCCTATATAATCGACTTTTTAAGGGTGTTCCGGGGATTCAATTTGGTCGCCAATTTTTTTTTGGTACAGTTTTATGGCCAGAATGCATATCCAATTATAAAATCGGGGAAAAACCTAAAAGAAACGAAAATAGAATTTTTTTTCCACTTCTACCCCTATATAATCGACTTTTTAATGGTGTTCCGGGGATTCAATTTGGTCGCCAATTTTTTTTTGGTACAGTTTTATGGCCAGAATGCATATCCAATTATAAAATCGGGGAAAAACCTAAAAGAAACGAAAATAGAATTTTTTTTCCACTTCTACCCCTATATAATCGACTGTTTAAGGGTGTTCCGGGGATTCAATTTGGTCGCCAATTTTTTTCTGGTATTGTTTTATGGCCAGAATGCGTAACCAATTATAAAATCGGGGAAAAAACTAAGAGAAACGAAAATAGAATTTTTTTTCCACTTCCACCCCTATATAATCGACTTTTTAAGGGTGTTCCGGGGATTCAATTTGGTCGCAAATTTTTTTTTGGTACAGTTTTATGGCCAGAATGTATATCCAATTATAAAATCGGGGAAAAACCTAAAAGAAACGAAAATAGAATTTTTTTTCCACTTCTACCCCTATATAATCGACTGTTTAAGGGTGTTCCGGGGATTCAATTTGGTCGCCAATTTCTTTTTGGTACAGTTTTATGGCCAGAATGTATATCCAATTATAAAATCGGGGAAAAACCTAAAAGAAACGAAAATAGAATTTTTTCTCCACTTCCACCCCTATATAATCGACTTTTTAAGGGTGTTCCGGGGATTCAATTTGGTCGCCAATTTTTTTTTGGTACAGTTTTATGGCCAGAATGCGTAACCAATTATAAAATCGGGGAAAAAACTAAAAGAAACGAAAATAGAATTTTTTTTCCACTTCCACCCCTATATAATCGACTTTTTAAGGGTGTTCCGGGGATTCAATTTGGTCGCCAATTTTTTTTTGGTACAGTTTTATGGCCAGAATGTATATCCAATTATAAAATCGGGGAAAAACCTAAAAGAAACGAAAATAGAATTTTTTTTCCACTTCTACCCCTATATAATCGACTGTTTAAGGGTGTTCCGGGGATTCAATTTGGTCGCCAATTTTTTTCTGGTATTGTTTTATGGCCAGAATGCGTAACCAATTATAAAATCGGGGAAAAAACTAAAAGAAACGAAAATAGAATTTTTTTTCCACTTCCACCCCTATATAATCGAATTTTTAAGGGTGTTCCGGGGATTCAATTTGGTCCCCAATTTTTTTTTGGTACAGTTTTATGGCCAGAATGCATATCCAATTATAAAATCGGGGAAAAACCTAAAAGAAACGAAAATAGAATTTTTTTTCCACTTCTACCCCTATATAATCGACTGTTTAAGGGTGTTCCGGGGATTCAATTTGGTCGCCAATTTTTCTCTGGTATTGTTTTATGGCCAGAATGCGTAACCAATTATAAAATCGGGGAAAAAACTAAAAGAAACGAAAATAGAATTTTTTTTCCACTTCCACCCCTATATAATCGACTTTTTAAGGGTGTTCCGGGGATTCAATTTGGTCGCCAATTTTTTCTTGGTACAGTTTTATGGCCAGAATGCATATCCAATTATAAAATCGGGGAAAAACCTAAAAGAAACGAAAATAGAATTTTTTTTCCACTTCTACCCCTATATAATCGACTGTTTAAGGGTGTTCCGGGGATTCAATTTGGTCGCCAATTTTTTTGGTACAGTTTTATGGCCAGAATGCATATCCAATTATAAAATCGGGGAAAACCCTAAAAGAATCGAAAATAGAATTTTTTTTCCACTTCTACCCCTATATAATCGACTGTTTAAGGGTGTTCCGGGGATTCAATTTGGTCGCCAATTTTTTTCTGGTATTGTTTTATGGCCAGAATGCGTAACCAATTATAAAATCGGGGAATAAACTAAAAGAAACGAAAATTGAATTTTTTTTCCACTTCCACCCCTATATAATCGACTTCTTAAGGGTGTTCCGGGGATTCAAATTGGTCGCCAATTTTTTTTTGGTACAGTTTTATGGCCAGAATGCATATCCAATTATAAAATCGGGGAAAAACCTAAAAGAAACGAAAATAGAATTTTTTTTCCACTTCTACCCCTATATAATCGACTGTTTAAGGGTGTTCCGGGGATTCAATTTGGTCGCCAATTTTATTTTTGGTACAGTTTTATGGCCAGAATGCATATCCAATTATAAAATCGGGGAAAAACCTAAAAGAAACGAAAATAGAATTTTTTTTCCACTTCTACCCCTATATAATCGACTGTTTAAGGGTGTTCCGGGGATTCAATTTGGTCGCCGATTTATTTCTGGTATTGTTTTATGGCCAGAATGCGTAACCAATTATAAAATCGGGGAAAAATCTAAAAGAAACGAAAATAGAATTTTTTCTCCACTTCCACCCCTATATAATCGACTTTTTAAGGGTGTTCCGGGGATTCAATTTGGTCGCCAATTTTTTTTTGGTACAGTTTTATGGCCAGAATGCATATCCAATTATAAAATCGGGGAAAAACCTAAAAGAAACGAAAATAGAATTTTTTTTCCACTTCTACCCCTATATAATCGACTGTTTAAGGGTGTTCCGGGGATTCAATTTGGTCGCCAATTTTTTCTGGTATTGTTTTATGGCCAGAATGCGTAACCAATTATAAAATCGGGGAAAAAACTAAAAGAAACGAAAATAGAATTTTTTTCCACTTCCCCCACTATATAATCGAATTTTTAAGGGTGTTCCGGGGATTCAATTTGGTCCCCAATTTTTTTTTGGTACAGTTTTATGGCCAGAATGCATATCCAATTATAAAATCGGGGAAAAACCTAAAAGAAACGAAAATAGAATTTTTTTCCACTTCTACCCCTATATAATCGACTGTTTAAGGGTGTTCCGGGGATTCAATTTGGTCGCCAATTTTTTCTGGTATTGTTTTATGGCCAAAATGCGTAACCAATTATAAAATCGGGGAAAAAACTAAAAGAAACGAAAATAGATTTTTTTTTCCACTTCCACCCCTATATAATCGACTTTTTAAGGGTGTTCCGCGGATTCAATTTGGTCGCCAATTTTTTTTTGGTACAGTTTTATGGCCAGAATGCATATCCAATTATAAAATCGGGGAAAAACCTAAAAGAAACGAAAATAGAATTTTTTTTCCACTTCTACCCCTATATAATCGACTGTTTAAGGGTGTTCCGGGGATTCAATTTGGTCGCCAATTTCTTTTTGGTACAGTTTTATGGCCAGAATGTATATCCAATTATAAAATCGGGGAAAAACCTAAAAGAAACGAAAATAGAATTTTTTCTCCACTTCCACCCCTATATAATCGACTTTTTAAGGGTGTTCCGGGGATTCAATTTGGTCGCCAATTTTTTTTTGGTACAGTTTTATGGCCAGAATGCATATCCAATTATAAAATCGGGGAAAAACCTAAAAGAAACGAAAATAGAATTTTTTTTCCACTTCTACCCCTATATAATCGACTTTTTAATGGTGTTCCGGGGATTCAATTTGGTCGCCAATTTTTTTTTGGTACAGTTTTATGGCCAGAATGCATATCCAATTATAAAATCGGGGAAAAACCTAAAAGAAACGAAAATAGAATTTTTTTTCCACTTCTACCCCTATATAATCGACTGTTTAAGGGTGTTCCGGGGATTCAATTTGGTCGCCAATTTTTTTTTGGTACAGTTTTATGGCCAGAATGCATATCCAATTATAAAATCGGGGAAAAACCTAAAAGAAACGAAAATAGAATTTTTTTTCCACTTCTACCCCTATATAATCGACTTTTTAATGGTGTTCCGGGGATTCAATTTGGTCGCCAATTTTTTTTTGGTACAGTTTTATGGCCAGAATGCATATCCAATTATAAAATCGGGGAAAAACATAAAACAAATGAAAATAGAATTTTTTTCCACTTCTACCCCTATATAATCGACTGTTTAAGGGTGTTCCGGGGATTCAATTTGGTCGCCAATTTTTTTCTGGTATTGTTTTATGGCCAGAATGCGTAACCAATTATAAAATCGGGGAAAAAACTAAGAGAAACGAAAATAGAATTTTTTTTCCACTTCCACCCCTATATAATCGACTTTTTAAGGGTGTTCCGGGGATTCAATTTGGTCGCCAATTTTTTTCTGGTATTGTTTTATGGCCAGAATGCGTAACCAATTATAAAATCGGGGAAAAAACTAAAAGAAACGAAAATTGAATTTTTTTTCCACTTCCACCCCTATATAATCGACTTCTTAAGGGTGTTCCGGGGATTCAAATTGGTCGCCAATTTTTTTTTGGTACAGTTTTATGGCCAGAATGCATATCCAATTATAAAATCGGGGAAAAACCTAAAAGAAACGAAAATAGAATTTTTTTTCCACTTCTACCCCTATATAATCGACTGTTTAAGGGTGTTCCGGGGATTCAATTTGGTCGCCAATTTTTTTTTGGTACAGTTTTATGGCCAGAATGTATATCCAATTATAAAATCGGGGAAAAACCTAAAAGAAACGAAAATAGAATTTTTTTTCCACTTCTACCCCTATATAATCGACTGTTTAAGGGTGTTCCGGGGATTCAATTTGGTCGCCAATTTTTTTCTGGTATTGTTTTATGGCCAGAATGCGTAACCAATTATAAAATCGGGGAAAAAACTAAAAGAAACGAAAATAGAATTTTTTTTTCCACTTCCACCCCTATATAATCGAATTTTTAAGGGTGTTCCGGGGATTCAATTTGGTCCCCAATTTTTTTTTGGTACAGTTTTATGGCCAGAATGCATATCCAATTATAAAATCGGGGAAAAACCTAAAAGAAACGAAAATAGAATTTTTTTTCCACTTCTACCCCTATATAATCGACTGTTTAAGGGTGTTCCGGGGATTCAATTTGGTCGCCAATTTTTCTCTGGTATTGTTTTATGGCCAGAATGCGTAACCAATTATAAAATCGGGGAAAAAACTAAAAGAAACGAAAATAGAATTTTTTTTCCACTTCCACCCCTATATAATCGACTTTTTAAGGGTGTTCCGGGGATTCAATTTGGTCGCCAATTTTTTCTTGGTACAGTTTTATGGCCAGAATGCATATCCAATTATAAAATCGGGGAAAAACCTAAAAGAAACGAAAATAGAATTTTTTTTCCACTTCTACCCCTATATAATCGACTGTTTAAGGGTGTTCCGGGGATTCAATTTGGTCGCCAATTTTTTTTTGGTACAGTTTTATGGCCAGAATGCATATCCAATTATAAAATCGGGGAAAACCCTAAAAGAATCGAAAATAGAATTTTTTTTCCACTTCTACCCCTATATAATCGACTGTTTAAGGGTGTTCCGGGGATTCAATTTGGTCGCCAATTTTTTTCTGGTATTGTTTTATGGCCAGAATGCGTAACCAATTATAAAATCGGGGAATAAACTAAAAGAAACGAAAATTGAATTTTTTTTCCACTTCCACCCCTATATAATCGACTTCTTAAGGGTGTTCCGGGGATTCAAATTGGTCGCCAATTTTTTTTTGGTACAGTTTTATGGCCAGAATGCATATCCAATTATAAAATCGGGGAAAAACCTAAAAGAAACGAAAATAGAATTTTTTTTCCACTTCTACCCCTATATAATCGACTGTTTAAGGGTGTTCCGGGGATTCAATTTGGTCGCCAATTTTATTTTTGGTACAGTTTTATGGCCAGAATGCATATCCAATTATAAAATCGGGGAAAAACCTAAAAGAAACGAAAATAGAATTTTTTTTCCACTTCTACCCCTATATAATCGACTGATTAAGGGTGTTCCGGGGATTCAATTTGGTCGCCGATTTATTTCTGGTATTGTTTTATGGCCAGAATGCGTAACCAATTATAAAATCGGGGAAAAATCTAAAAGAAACGAAAATAGAATTTTTTCTCCACTTCCACCCCTATATAATCGACTTTTTAAGGGTGTTCCGGGGATTCAATTTGGTCGCCAATTTTTTTTTGGTACAGTTTTATGGCCAGAATGCATATCCAATTATAAAATCGGGGAAAAACCTAAAAGAAACGAAAATAGAATTTTTTTTCCACTTCTACCCCTATATAATCGACTGTTTAAGGGTGTTCCGGGGATTCAATTTGGTCGCCAATTTTTTTCTGGTATTGTTTTATGGCCAGAATGCGTAACCAATTATAAAATCGGGGAAAAAACTAAAAGAAACGAAAATAGAATTTTTTTTCCACTTCCACCCCTATATAATCGAATTTTTAAGGGTGTTCCGGGGATTCAATTTGGTCCCCAATTTTTTTTTGGTACAGTTTTATGGCCAGAATGCATATCCAATTATAAAATCGGGGAAAAACCTAAAAGAAACGAAAATAGAATTTTTTTTCCACTTCTACCCCTATATAATCGACTGTTTAAGGGTGTTCCGGGGATTCAATTTGGTCGCCAATTTTTTTCTGGTATTGTTTTATGGCCAAAATGCGTAACCAATTATAAAATCGGGGAAAAAACTAAAAGAAACGAAAATAGATTTTTTTTTCCACTTCCACCCCTATATAATCGACTTTTTAAGGGTGTTCCGCGGATTCAATTTGGTCGCCAATTTTTTTTTGGTACAGTTTTATGGCCAGAATGCATATCCAATTATAAAATCGGGGAAAAACCTAAAAGAAACGAAAATAGAATTTTTTTTCCACTTCTACCCCTATATAATCGACTGTTTAAGGGTGTTCCGGGGATTCAATTTGGTCGCCAATTTCTTTTTGGTACAGTTTTATGGCCAGAATGTATATCCAATTATAAAATCGGGGAAAAACCTAAAAGAAACGAAAATAGAATTTTTTCTCCACTTCCACCCCTATATAATCGACTTTTTAAGGGTGTTCCGGGGATTCAATTTGGTCGCCAATTTTTTTTTGGTACAGTTTTATGGCCAGAATGCATATCCAATTATAAAATCGGGGAAAAACCTAAAAGAAACGAAAATAGAATTTTTTTTCCACTTCTACCCCTATATAATCGACTTTTTAATGGTGTTCCGGGGCTTCAATTTGGTCGCCAATTTTTTTTGGTACAGTTTTATGGCCAGAATGCATATCCAATTATAAAATCGGGGAAAAACCTAAAAGAAACGAAAATAGAATTTTTTTCCACTTCTACCCCTATATAATCGACTGTTTAAGGGTGTTCCGGGGATTCAATTTGGTCGCCAATTTTTTTCTGGTATTGTTTTATGGCCAGAATGCGTAACCAATTATAAAATCGGGGAAAAAACTAAAAGAAACGAAAATAGAATTTTTTTTCCACTTCCACCCCTATATAATCGACTTTTTAAGGGTGTTCCGGGGATTCAATTTGGTCGCCAATTTTTTTTTGGTACAGTTTTATGGCCAGAATGCATATCCAATTATAAAATCGGGGAAAAACCTAAAAGAAACGAAAATAGAATTTTTTTTCCACTTCTACCCCTATATAATCGACTGTTTAAGGGTGTTCCGGGGATTCAATTTGGTCGCCAATTTTTTTCTGGTATTGTTTTATGGCTAGAATGCGTAACCAATTATAAAATCGGGGAAAAAACTAAAAGAAACGAAAATAGAATTTTTTTTCCACTTCCACCCCTATATAATCGACTTTTTAAGGGTGTTCCGGGGATTCAATTTGGTCGCCAATTTTTTTTTGGTACAGTTTTATGGCCAGAATGTATATCCAATTATAAAATCGGGGAAAAACCTAAAAGAAACGAAAATAGAATTTTTTTTCCACTTCTACCCCTATATAATCGACTGTTTAAGGGTGTTCCGGGGATTCAATTTGGTCGCCAATTTTTGTCTGGTATTGTTTTATGGCCAGAATGCGTAACCAATTATAAAATCGGGGAAAAAACTAAAAGAAACGAAAATAGAATTTTTTTTTCCACTTCCACCCCTATATAATCGAATTTTTAAGGGTGTTCCGGGGATTCAATTTGGTCCCCAATTTTTTTTTGGTACAGTTTTATGGCCAGAATGCATATCCAATTATAAAATCGGGCAAAAACCTAAAAGCAACGAAAATAGAATTTTTTTCCACTTCTACCCCTATATAATCGACTGTTTAAGGGTGTTCCGGGGATTCAATTTGGTCGCCAATTTTTTTCTGGTATTGTTTTATGGCCAAAATGCGTAACCAATTATAAAATCGGGGAAAAAACTAAAAGAAACGAAAATAGATTTTTTTTTCCACTTCCACTCCTATATAATCGACTTTTTAAGGGTGTTCCGCGGATTCAATTTGGTCGCCAATTTTTTTTTGGTACAGTTTTATGGCCAGAATGCATATCCAATTATAAAATCGGGGAAAAACCTAAAAGAAACGAAAATAGAATTCTTTTTCCACTTCTACCCCTATATAATCGACTGTTTAAGGGTGTTCCGGGGATTCAATTTGGTCGCCAATTTTTCTCTGGTATTGTTTTATGGCCAGAATGCGTAACCAATTATAAAATCGGGGAAAAAACTAAAAGAAACGAAAATAGAATTTTTTTTCCACTTCCACCCCTATATAATCGACTTTTTAAGGGTGTTCCGGGGATTCAATTTGGTCGCCAATTTTTTCTTGGTACAGTTTTATGGCCAGAATGCATATCCAATTATAAAATCGGGGAAAAACCTAAAAGAAACGAAAATAGAATTTTTTTTCCACTTCTACCCCTATATAATCGACTGTTTAAGGGTGTTCCGGGGATTCAATTTGGTCGCCAATTTTTTTTTGGTACAGTTTTATGGCCAGAATGCATATCCAATTATAAAATCGGGGAAAACCCTAAAAGAATCGAAAATAGAATTTTTTTTCCACTTCTACCCCTATATAATCGACTGTTTAAGGGTGTTCCGGGGATTCAATTTGGTCGCCAATTTTTTTCTGGTATTGTTTTATGGCCAGAATGCGTAACCAATTATAAAATCGGGGAAAAAACTAAAAGAAACGAAAATTGAATTTTTTTTCCACTTCCACCCCTATATAATCGACTTCTTAAGGGTGTTCCGGGGATTCAAATTGGTCGCCAATTTTTTTTTGGTACAGTTTTATGGCCAGAATGCATATCCAATTATAAAATCGGGGAAAAACCTAAAAGAAACGAAAATAGAATTTTTTTTCCACTTCTACCCCTATATAATCGACTGTTTAAGGGTGTTCCGGGGATTCAATTTGGTCGCCAATTTTTTTCTGGTATTGTTTTATGGCTAGAATGCGTAACCAATTATAAAATCGGGGAAAAAACTAAAAGAAACGAAAATAGAATTTTTTTTCCACTTCCACCCCTATATAATCGACTTTTTAAGGGTGTTCCGGGGATTCAATTTGGTCGCCAATTTTTTTTTTGGTACAGTTTTATGGCCAGAATGCATATCCAATTATAAAATCGGGGAAAAACCTAAAAGAAACGAAAATAGAATTTTTTTTCCACTTCTACCCCTATATAATCGACTGTTTAAGGGTGTTCCGGGGATTCAATTTGGTCGCCAATTTTTTCTGGTATTGTTTTATGGCCAGAATGCGTAACCAATTATAAAATCGGGGAAAAAACTAAAAGAAACGAAAATAGAATTTTTTTTCCACTTCCACCCCTATATAATCGAATTTTTAAGGGTGTTCCGGGGATTCAATTTGGTCCCCAATTTTTTTTTGGTACAGTTTTATGGCCAGAATGCATATCCAATTATAAAATCGGGGAAAAACCTAAAAGAAACGAAAATAGAATTTTTTTTCCACTTCTACCCCTATATAATCGATTGTTTAAGGGTGTTCCGGGGATTCAATTTGGTCGCCAATTTTTTTCTGGTATTGTTTTATGGCCAAAATGCGTAACCAATTATAAAATCGGGGAAAAAACTAAAAGAAACGAAAATAGATTTTTTTTTCCACTTCCACCCCTATATAATCGACTTTTTAAGGGTGTTCCGCGGATTCAATTTGGTCGCCAATTTTTTTTTGGTACAGTTTTATGGCCAGAATGCATATCCAATTATAAAATCGGGGAAAAACCTAAAAGAAACGAAAATAGAATTTTTTTTCCACTTCTACCCCTATATAATCGACTGTTTAAGGGTGTTCCGGGGATTCAATTTGGTCGCCAATTTTTCTCTGGTATTGTTTTATGGCCAGAATGCGTAACCAATTATAAAATCGGGGAAAAACCTAAAAGAAACGAAAATAGAATTTTTTTTCCACTTCCACCCCTATATAATCGACCTTTTAAGGGTGTTCCGTGGATTCAATTTGGTCGCCAATTTTTTCTTGGTACAGTTTTATGGCCAGAATGCATATCCAATTATAAAATCGGGGAAAAACCTAAAAGAAACGAAAATAGAATTTTTTTTCCACTTCTACCCCTATATAATCGACTGTTTAAGGGTGTTCCGGGGATTCAATTTGGTCGCCAATTTTTTTTTGGTACAGTTTTATGGCCAGAATGCATATCCAATTATAAAATCGGGGAAAAACCTAAAAGAAACGAAAATAGAATTTTTTTTCCCCTTCCTACCCTATATAATCGACTTTTTAAGGGTGTTCCGGGGATTCAATTTGGTCGCCAATTTTTTTTTGGTACAGTTTTATGGCCAGAATGCATATCCAATTATAAAATCGGGGAAAACCCTAAAAGAATCGAAAATAGAATTTTTTTTCCACTTCTACCCCTATATAATCGACTGTTTAAGGGTGTTCCGGGGATTCAATTTGGTCGCCAATTTTTTTCTGGTATTGTTTTATGGCCAGAATGCGTAACCAATTATAAAATCGGGGAAAAAACTAAAAGAAACGAAAATTGAATTTTTTTTCCACTTCCACCCCTATATAATCGACTTCTTAAGGGTGTTCCGGGGATTCAAATTGGTCGCCAATTTTTTTTTGGTACAGTTTTATGGCCAGAATGCATATCCAATTATAAAATCGGGGAAAAACCTAAAAGAAACGAAAATAGAATTTTTTTTCCACTTCTATCCCTATATAATCGACTGTTTAAGGGTGTTCCGGGGATTCAATTTGGTCGCCAATTTTTTTCTGGTATTGTTTTATGGCCAGAATGCGTAACCAATTATAAAATCGGGGGAAAACCTAAAAGAAACGAAAATAGAATTTTTTTTCCACTTCTACCCCTATATAATCGACTGTTTAAGGGTGTTCCGGGGATTCAATTTGGTCGCCAATTTTTTTCTGGTATTGTTTTATGGCCAGAATGCGTAACCAATTATAAAATCGGGGAAAAAACTAAAAGAAACGAAAATAGAATTTTTTTTCCACTTCCACCCCTATATAATCGAATTTTTAAGGGTGTTCCGGGGATTCAATTTGGTCCCCAATTTTTTTTTGGTACAGTTTTATGGCCAGAATGCATATCCAATTATAAAATCGGGGAAAAACCTAAAAGAAACGAAAATAGAATTTTTTTTCCACTTCTACCCCTATATAATCGATTGTTTAAGGGTGTTCCGGGGATTCAATTTGGTCCCCAATTTTTTTTTGGTACAGTTTTATGGCCAGAATGCATATCCAATTATAAAATCGGGGAAAAACCTAAAAGAAACGAAAATAGAATTTTTTTTCCACTTCTACCCCTATATAATCGATTGTTTAAGGGTGTTCCGGGGATTCAATTTGGTCGCCAATTTTTTTCTGGTATTGTTTTATGGCCAAAATGCGTAACCAATTATAAAATCGGGGAAAAAACTAAAAGAAACGAAAATAGATTTTTTTTTCCACTTCCACCCCTATATAATCGACTTTTTAAGGGTGTTCCGCGGATTCAATTTGGTCGCCAATTTTTTTTTGGTACAGTTTTATGGCCAGAATGCATATCCAATTATAAAATCGGGGAAAAACCTAAAAGAAACGAAAATAGAATTTTTTTTCCACTTCTACCCCTATATAATCGACTGTTTAAGGGTGTTCCGGGGATTCAATTTGGTCGCCAATTTTTCTCTGGTATTGTTTTATGGCCAGAATGCGTAACCAATTATAAAATCGGGGAAAAACCTAAAAGAAACGAAAATAGAATTTTTTTTCCACTTCCACCCCTATATAATCGACCTTTTAAGGGTGTTCCGGGGATTCAATTTGGTCGCCAATTTTTTCTTGGTACAGTTTTATGGCCAGAATGCATATCCAATTATAAAATCGGGGAAAAACCTAAAAGAAACGAAAATAGAATTTTTTTTCCACTTCTACCCCTATATAATCGACTGGTTAAGGGTGTTCCGGGGATTCAATTTGGTCGCCAATTTTTTTTTGGTACAGTTTTATGGCCAGAATGCATATCCAATTATAAAATCGGGGAAAAACCTAAAAGAAACGAAAATAGAATTTTTTTTCCCCTTCCTACCCTATATAATCGACTTTTTAAGGGTGTTCCGGGGATTCAATTTGGTCGCCAATTTTTTTTTGGTACAGTTTTATGGCCAGAATGCATATCCAATTATAAAATCGGGGAAAACCCTAAAAGAATCGAAAATAGAATTTTTTTTCCACTTCTACCCCTATATAATCGCCTGTTTAAGGGTGTTCCGGGGATTCAATTTGGTCGCCAATTTTTTCTGGTATTGTTTTATGGCCAGAATGCGTAACCAATTATAAAATCGGGGAAAAAACTAAAAGAAACGAAAATTGAATTTTTTTCCACTTCCACCCCTATATAATCGACTTCTTAAGGGTGTTCCGGGGATTCAAATTGGTCGCCAATTTTTTTTGGTACAGTTTTATGGCCAGAATGCATATCCAATTATAAAATCGGGGAAAAACCTAAAAGAAACGAAAATAGAATTTTTTTCCACTTCTATCCCTATATAATCGACTGTTTAAGGGTGTTCCGGGGATTCAATTTGGTCGCCAATTTTTTTCTGGTATTGTTTTATGGCCAGAATGCGTAACCAATTATAAAATCGGGGAAAAACTAAAAGAAACGAAAATAGAATTTTTTTCCACTTCCACCCCTATATAATCGACTTTTTAAGGGTGTTCCGGGGATTCAATTTGGTTGCCAATTTTTTTTGGTACAGTTTTATGGCCAGAATGCATATCCAATTATAAAATCGGGGAAAAACCTAAAAGAAACGAAAATAGAATTTTTTTTCCACTTCTACCCCTATATAATCGACTGTTTAAGGGTGTTCCGGGGATTCAATTTGGTCGCCAATTTTTTTCTGGTACTGTTTTATGGCCAGAATGCGTAACCAATTACAAAATCGGGGAAAAAACTAAAAGAAACGAAAATAGAATTTTTTTTCCACTTCCACCCCTATATAATCGACTTTTTAAGGGTGTTCCGGGGATTCAATTTGGTCGCCAATTTTTTTTTGGTACAGTTTTATGGCCAGAATGCATATCCAATTATAAAATCGGGGAAAAACCTAAAAGAAACGAAAATAGAATTTTTTTTCCCCTTCCTACCCTATATAATCGACTTTTTAAGGGTGTTCCGGGGATTCAATTTGGTCGCCAATTTTTTTTTGGTACAGTTTTATGGCCAGAATGCATATCCAATTATAAAATCGGGGAAAACCCTAAAAGAATCGAAAATAGAATTTTTTTTCCACTTCTACCCCTATATAATCGACTGTTTAAGGGTGTTCCGGGGATTCAATTTGGTCGCCAATTTTTCTCTGGTATTGTTTTATGGCCAGAATGCGTAACCAATTATAAAATCGGGGAAAAAACTAAAAGAAACGAAAATTGAATTTTTTTTCCACTTCCACCCCTATATAATCGACTTCTTAAGGGTGTTCCGGGGATTCAAATTGGTCGCCAATTTTTTTGGTACAGTTTTATGGCCAGAATGCATATCCAATTATAAAATCGGGGAAAAACCTAAAAGAAACGAAAATAGAATTTTTTTCCACTTCTATCCCTATATAATCGACTGTTTAAGGGTGTTCCGGGGATTCAATTTGGTCGCCAATTTTTTTCTGGTATTGTTTTATGGCCAGAATGCGTAACCAATTATAAAATCGGGGAAAAAACTAAAAGAAACGAAAATAGAATTTTTTTCCACTTCCACCCCTATATAATCGACTGTTTAAGGGTGTTCCGGTGATTCAATTTGGTCGCCAATTTTTTTTTGGTACAGTTTTATGGCCACAATGGATATCCAAATATAAAATCGGAGAAAAACCTAAAAGAAACGGAAAGAGAATTTTTTTCCTCTTCTACCCCTATATAATCGACTGTTTAAGGGTGTTCCGGGGATTCAATTTGGTCGCCAATTTTTTTCTGGTATTGTTTTATGGCCAGAATGCGTAACCAATTATAAAATCGGGGAAAAAACTAAAAGAAACGAAAATAGATTTTTTTTTCCACTTCCACCCCTATATAATCGACTTTTTAAGGGTGTTCCGCGGATTCAATTTGGTCGCCAATTTTTTTTTGGTACAGTTTTATGGCCAGAATGCATATCCAATTATAAAATCGGGGAAAAACCTAAAAGAAACGAAAATAGAATTTTTTTTCCACTTCTACCCCTATATAATCGACTGTTTAAGGGTGTTCCGGGGATTCAATTTGGTCGCCAATTTTTTTCTGGTATTGTTTTATGGCCAAAATGCGTAACCAATTATAAAATCGGGGAAAAAACTAAAAGAAACGAAAATAGATTTTTTTTCCACTTCCACCCCTATATAAGCGACTTTTTAAGGGTGTTCCGCGGATTCAATTTGGTCGCCAATTTTTTTTTGGTACAGTTTTATGGCCAGAATGCATATCCAATTATAAAATCGGGGAAAAACCTAAAAGAAACGAAAATAGAATTTTTTTTCCACTTCTACCCCTATATAATCGACTGTTTAAGGGTGTTCCGGGGATTCAATTTGGTCGCCAATTTTTCTCTGGTATTGTTTTATGGCCAGAATGCGTAACCAATTATAAAATCGGGGAAAAACCTAAAAGAAACGAAAATAGAATTTTTTTTCCACTTCTACCCCTATATAATCGACTGTTTAAGGGTGTTCCGGGGATTCAATTTGGTCGCCAATTTTTTTCTGGTACTGTTTTATGGCCAGAATGCGTAACCAATTACAAAATCGGGGAAAAAACTAAAAGAAACGAAAATAGAATTTTTTTTCCACTTCCACCCCTATATAATCGACTTTTTAAGGGTGTTCCGGGGATTCAATTTGGTCGCCAATTTTTTTTTGGTACAGTTTTATGGCCAGAATGCATATCCAATTATAAAATCGGGGAAAAACCTAAAAGAAACGAAAATAGAATTTTTTTTCCCCTTCCTACCCTATATAATCGACTTTTTAAGGGTGTTCCGGGGATTCAATTTGGTCGCCAATTTTTTTTTGGTACAGTTTTATGGCCAGAATGCATATCCAATTATAAAATCGGGGAAAACCCTAAAAGAATCGAAAATAGAATTTTTTTTCCACTTCTACCCCTATATAATCGACTGTTTAAGGGTGTTCCGGGGATTCAATTTGGTCGCCAATTTTTCTCTGGTATTGTTTTATGGCCAGAATGCGTAACCAATTATAAAATCGGGGAAAAAACTAAAAGAAACGAAAATTGAATTTTTTTTCCACTTCCACCCCTATATAATCGACTTCTTAAGGGTGTTCCGGGGATTCAAATTGGTCGCCAATTTTTTTTTGGTACAGTTTTATGGCCAGAATGCATATCCAATTATAAAATCGGGGAAAAACCTAAAAGAAACGAAAATAGAATTTTTTTTCCACTTCTATCCCTATATAATCGACTGTTTAAGGGTGTTCCGGGGATTCAATTTGGTCGCCAATTTTTTTCTGGTATTGTTTTATGGCCAGAATGCGTAACCAATTATAAAATCGGGGGAAAAACTAAAAGAAACGAAAATAGAAATTTTTTTTCACTTCCACCCCTATATAAACGACTTTTTAAGGGTGTTCCGGGGATTCAATTTGGTCGCCAATTTTTTTTGGTACAGTTTTATGGCCAGAATGCATATCCAATTATAAAATCGGGAAAAACCTAAAAGAAACGAAAATAGAATTTTTTTCCACTTCTACCCCTATATAATCGACTGTTTAAGGGTGTTCCGGGGATTCAATTTGGTCGCCAATTTTTTTCTGGTACTGTTTTATGGCCAGAATGCGTAACCAATTACAAAATCGGGGAAAAAACTAAAAGAAACGAAAATAGAATTTTTTTCCACTTCCACCCCTATATAATCGACTTTTAAGGGTGTTCCGGGGATTCAATTTGGTCGCCAATTTTTTTTTTGGTACAGTTTTATGGCCAGAATGCATATCCAATTATAAAATCGGGGAAAAACCTAAAAGAAACGAAAATAGAATTTTTTTCCACTTCTACCCCTATATAATCGACTGTTTAAGGGTGTTCCGGGGATTCAATTTGGTCGCCAATTTTTTCTGGTATTGTTTTATGGCCAGAATGCGTAACCAATTATAAAATCGGGGAAAAAACTAAAAGAAACGAAAATAGATTTTTTTTCCACTTCCACCCCTATATAATCGACTTTTTAAGGGTGTTCCGCGGATTCAATTTGGTCGCCAATTTTTTTTGGTACAGTTTTATGGCCAGAATGCATATCCAATTATAAAATCGGGGAAAAACCTAAAAGAAACGAAAATAGAATTTTTTTCCACTTCTACCCCTATATAATCGACTGTTTAAGGGTGTTCCGGGGATTCAATTTGGTCGCCAATTTTTTCTGGTATTGTTTTATGGCCAAAATGCGTAACCAATTATAAAATCGGGGAAAAAACTAAAAGAAACGAAAATAGATTTTTTTTCCACTTCCACCCCTATATAAGCGACTTTTTAAGGGTGTTCCGCGGATTCAATTTGGTCGCCAATTTTTTTTTGGTACAGTTTTATGGCCAGAATGCATATCCAATTATAAAATCGGGGAAAAACCTAAAAGAAACGAAAATAGAATTTTTTTTCCACTTCTACCCCTATATAATCGACTGTTTAAGGGTGTTCCGGGGATTCAATTTGGTCGCCAATTTTTCTCTGGTATTGTTTTATGGCCAGAATGCGTAACCAATTATAAAATCGGGAAAAAACTAAAAGAAACGAAAATAGAATTTTTTTTCCACTTCCACCCCTATATAATCGACTTTTTAAGGGTGTTCCGGGGATTCAATTTGGTCGCCAATTTTTTCTTGGTACAGTTTTATGGCCAGAATGCATATCCAATTATAAAATCGGGGAAAAACCTAAAAGAAACGAAAATAGAATTTTTTTTCCACTTCTACCCCTATATAATCGACTGTTTAAGGGTGTTCCGGGGATTCAATTTGGTCGCCAATTTTTTTTTGGTACAGTTTTATGGCCAGAATGCATATCCAATTATAAAATCGGGGAAAAACCTAAAAGAAACGAAAATAGAATTTTTTTTCCACTTCCACCCCTATATAATCGACTTTTTAAGGGTGTTCCGGGGATTCAATTTGGTCGCCAATTTTTTTTGGTACAGTTTTATGGCCAGAATGCATATCCAATTATAAAATCGGGGAAAACCCTAAAAGAATCGAAAATAGAATTTTTTTTCCACTTCTACCCCTATATAATCGACTGTTTAAGGGTGTTCCGGGGATTCAATTTGGTCGCCAATTTTTTCTGGTATTGTTTTATGGCCAGAATGCGTAACCAATTATAAAATCGGGGAAAAAACTAAAAGAAACGAAAATTGAATTTTTTTCCACTTCCACCCCTATATAATCGACTTCTTAAGGGTGTTCCGGGGATTCAAATTGGTCGCCAATTTTTTTTGGTACAGTTTTATGGCCAGAATGCATATCCAATTATAAAATCTGGGAAAAACCTAAAAGAAACGAAAATAGAATTTTTTTTCCACTTCTATCCCTATATAATCGACTGTTTAAGGGTGTTCCGGGGATTCAATTTGGTCGCCAATTTTTTTCTGGTATTGTTTTATGGCCAGAATGCGTAACCAATTATAAAATCGGGGAAAAAACTAAAAGAAACGAAAATAGAATTTTTTTTCCACTTCCACCCCTATATAATCGACTTTTTAAGGGTGTTCCGGGGATTCAATTTGGTCGCCAATTTTTTTTTGGTACAGTTTTATGGCCAGAATGCATATCCAATTATAAAATCGGGGAAAAACCTAAAAGAAACGAAAATAGAATTTTTTTTCCACTTCTACCCCTATATAATCGACTGTTTAAGGGTGTTCCAGGGATTCAATTTGGTCGCCAATTTTTTTCTGGTACTGTTTTATGGCCAGAATGCGTAACCAATTATAAAATCGGGGAAAAAACTAAAAGAAACGAAAATAGAATTTTTTTTCCACTTCCACCCCTATATAATCGACTTTTTAAGGGTGTTCCGGGGATTCAATTTGGTGGCCAATTTTTTTTTGGTACAGTTTTATGGCCAGAATGCATATCCAATTATAAAATCGGGGAAAAACCTAAAGAAACGAAATTAGGATTTTTTCTGTGGATTGGTCTACGTAAAGGGTGCTTTGGAGGGTGGGGGTGGCTTGTTTTCTTAATGGTTTTTGGTTTTTTACATGTATTTTATCATTTTTTATGATAATAAACTCCGTCCAATTGGAAAAAAGCGATTTTTCAAAAATCGATTTTTCGTTGGATCCCAACGTTGCAAACTTCAAACACATAAATAATTATCTCTTCGAGGCGTTTGGTATTTCCAAACTTTTTATTGCTGGAATTTTTTTCTGAGGATACAAAATACTCGAAAAAAATTAGGAACCAAATCGACTCCCCGGAGCACCCCCAAAAAGCTGATTATATAGGGGTAGTAACGGAAAAAAAATTCGCTCTCCGCGACGTTTGGTATTTCGAAACTTTTTATTGCTGGAATTATTTTCTGAAGATACAAAATACCCGAAAAAAAATTAGGAACCAAATCGAGTCCCCGGAACACCCCCAAAAAGCTGATTATATAGTGGTAGTAACGGAAAAATAATTCTTTCTCCGCGGCGTTTGGTATTTCCAAACTGTTTATTTCTGGAATTATTTTCTGAGGGTACAAAATACCCGAAAAAAATTAGGAACTAAATCGACTCCCCGGAACACCCCCAAAAAGCTGATTATATAGGGTAGTAACGGAAAAATAATTTTCTCTCAGCGGCGTTTGGTATTTCCAAACATTATTGCTGGAGTTATTTTCTGAGGATACAAAATACCCGAAAAAAAATTGGGAACCAAATCGACTCCCCGGAACGCCCCCAAAAAGCTAATTATATAGGGGTAGTAACGGAAAAAAAATTCAGCGGCGTTTGGTATTTACAAACTTTTTACTCATGGAATTATTTTATGAGGATACAAAGTACCCGAAAAAAAAATTAGGAACCAAATCGACTCCCCGAAACACCCCCAAAAAGCTGATTATATAGGGGTAGTAATGGAAAAATAATTCTCTCTCCGCGGCGTTTGGTATTTCCAAACTTTTTATTGCTGGAATTATTTTCTGAGGATACACAATACCAGAAAAAAAATTAGGAACCAAATCGACTACCCGGAACACCCCCAAAAAGCTGATCATATAGGAGTAGTAACGGAAAAAAATTCTCTCTGCGGCTTTTGGTATTTCCAAACTTTTTATTGCTAGAATTATTTTCTGAGGATACACAATACCAGAAAAAAAATTAGGAACCAAATCGACTACCCGGAACACTCCCAAAAAGCTGATTATATAGGAGTAGTAACGGAAAAAAATTCTCTCTGCGGCGTTTGGTATTTCCAAACTTTTTATTGCTGGAATTATTTTCTGAGGATACAAAATACCCGAAAAAAATTAGGAACTCAATTGACTCCTCGGAACACACCCAAAAAGCTGATTATATAGGGGTAGTAACGGAAAAAAAATTCTCCCTCTGCGGCGTTTGGTATTTCCAAACTTTTTATTGCCGGAATTATTTTCTGAGGATACAAAATACCGGAAAGAAAATTAGGAACCAAATCGACTCCCCGGAATACCCTCAAAAAGTTGATATTATATAGGGGTAGTAACGGAAAAATAATTCTCTCTCGGCGGCGTTTGGTATTTCCAAACTTTTTATTGCTGGAATTATCTTCTGAGAATACAAAATACCCGAAAAAAAATTAGGAACCTAATCGACTGCCCGGAACACCCTCAAAAAGCTGATTATATAGGGGTAGTAACGGAAAAAAAATTCTCTCTCCGCGGCGTTTGGTATTTCCAAATATTTTATTGCTGGGATTATTTTCTGAGGATACGAAATACCCGAAAAAAAATTAGGAACCAAATCGACTCCCCGGAACACCCTCAAAAAGCTGATTATATAGGGGTAGTAACGGAAAAATAATTATCTCTTCGAGGCGTTTGGTCTTTCCAAACTTTTTATTGCTGGAATTTTTTTCTGAGGATACAAAATACCCGAAAAAAATTAGGAGTAGTGACGGAAAACATTCCCTATCGGTAGGAATAAATTAAAATTCTCTGCAGTAAAATAAAAAGTGGCACCACACCCTAAACGTGTGATTATAAAAGGGTGATAAGAGAAAAACTTTATTATTTTTTGAGGATACAAAATACCCGATAACAATTAGGAACCAAATCGACTCCCCGGAGCACCCCCAAAAAGCTGATTATATAAGGGTAGTAACGGAAAAAAAATTCTCTCTCCGCGACGTTTGGTATTTCGAAACTTTTTATTGCTGGAATTATTTTCTGAAGATACAAAATACCCGAAAAAAAATTAGGAACCAAATCGAGTCCCCGGAACACCCCCAAAAAGCTGATTATACAGTGGTAGTAACGGAAAAATAATTCTTTCTCCGCGGCGTTTGGTATTTCCAAACTGTTTATTGCTGGAATTATTTTCTGAGGATACAAAATACCCCTATATAATCAGCTTTTTGGGGTTGTTCCGGGGAGTCGATTTTGTTCCTAATTTTTTTCGGGTATTTTCTATCCTCAGAAAATAATTCCAGCAATAAAAAGATTGGAAATACCAAACGCTGCCGAGGGAGAATTTTTTTTCTGTTACTAGCACTATATAATCAGCTTTTTGGGGGTGGCGATTTGGTTCCTAATGTTTTTTCGGGTAATTTGTATCCTCAGAAAATAATTCCAGCAATAAAAAGTTTGGAAATACCAAACGCCGCGGAAAAAAAATTTCTTTTCCCTTACTACCCCTATATAATCAGCTATTTGTGGGTGTTCCGGGGAGTCGGTTTTGTTCCTAATTTTTTTTTCGGGTATTTTCTATCCTCATAAAAGAATTCCTTGGGTAATAAGTTTGGAAATACCAAACGCCGCGGACAGAGAATTTTTTTTCTTTACTACTCTTATATAATCAGCTTTTTGGGGGTTTTCCGGGGAGTCGATTTGGTTCCTAATTTTTTTCGGGTAATTTGTATCCTCAGGAAAGAATTCCAGCAATAAAAAGTATGGAAATACCAAACGACGCGGAGAGAATTATTTTTCCGTTACTACCCCTATATAATCAGCTTTTTGTGGGTGTTCCGACTGTCGATTTGGTTCCTATTTTTTTTCGGGTATTCATTATCCTCAGAAAATTATTCCAGCAATAAAAAGATTGGAAATACCAAACGCCGCGGAGGGAAAATTTTTTTTCCATTACTACCTCTATTTAATCAGCTTTTTGGGGGTGTTCCGGGGAGTCGATTTGGTTCCTAATTTTTTTTCGGATAGTTTGTATCCTCGGAAAATAATTCCAGCAATAAAAAGTTTGGAAATACCAAACGCCGGGGAGAGAGAATTTTTTCCGTTACTACTCCTATACAATCATCTTTTTGGGGGTGTTCCAGGCAGTCGATTTGGTTCCAATTTTTTTGCGGGTATTTTATATCCTCAGAAAATAAATCCAGCAATAAAAAGTTTGGAAATACCAAACGCCTCGAAGAGATAATTATTTTTCCGTTACTACCCCTATATAATCAGCTTTTTGGGGGTGTTCCGGGCTGTCTATTTGGTTCCTATTTTTTTTCGGGTATTCATTATCCTCAGAAAATTATTCCAGCAATAAAAAGATTGGAAATACCAAACGCCGCGGAGGGAAAATTTTTTTCCGTTACTACCTCTATTTAATCAGCTTTTTGGTGGTGTTCCGGGGAGTCGATTTGGTTCCTAATTTTTTTTCGGATAGTTTGTATCCTCGGAAAACAATTCCAGCAATAAAAAGTTTGGAAATACCAAACGCCGGGGAGAGAGAATTTTTTCCGTTACTACCCCTATACAATCATCTTTTTGGGGGTGTTCCGGGCAGTCGATTTGGTTCCCAATTTTTTTTGGGTATTTTCTATCCTCAGAAAATAATTCCAGCAATAAAAAGATTGGAAATACCAAACGCTGCTGAGGGAGAATTTTTTTTCCGTTACTACCCCTATATAATCAGCTTTCTGGGGGTGGCGATTTGGTTTCTAATTTTGTTTCGGGTAATTTGTATCCTCAGATACTAATTCCAGCAATAAAAAGTTTGGAGATACCAAACGTCGCGGAGAGAATTATTTTTCCGTTACTACCCCTATGTAATAAGCTTTTTGGGGGTGTTCCGGGCTGTCGATTTGGTTCCTTTTTTTTTCGGGTATTTTGTATCCTCAGAAAATTATTCCAGCAATAAAAAGATTGGAAATACTAAACGCCGCGGAGGGAAAATTTTTTTTCCGTTACTACCTCTATATAATCAGCTTTTTGGGGGTGTTCCGGGGAGTCGATTTTGTTCCTAATTTCTTTCGGGTATTTTCTAGCCTCAGAAAATAATTCCAGCAATAAAAAGATTGGAAATACCAAACGCTGCCGAGGGAGAATTTTTTTTCCGTTACTAGGCCTATATAATCAGCTTTTTGGGGGTGGCGATTTGGTTCCTAATGTTTTTTCGGGTAATTTGTATCCTCAGAAAATAATTCCAGCAATAAAAAGTTTGGAAATACCAAACGCCGCGGAAAAGAAATTTTTTTTCCCTTACTACCCCTATATAATCAGCTATTTGTGGGTGTTCCGGGGAGTCAGTTGTGTTCCTAATTTTTTTTTCGGGTATTTTCTATCCTCATAAAATAATTCCTTGAGTAATAAGTTTGGAAATACCAAACGCCGCGGACAGAGAATTTTTTTTCTTTACTACTCTTATATAATCAGCTTTTTGGGGGTTTTCCGGGGAGTCGATTTGGTTCCTAATTTTTTTTCGGATAGTTTGTATCCTCGGAAAATAATTCCAGCAAAAAATAGTTTGGAAATACCAAACGCCGGGGAGAGAGAATTTTTTCCGTTACTACCCCTATACAATCATCTTTTTGGGGGTGTTCCGGGCAGTCGATTTGGTTTCCAATTTTTTTTGGGTATTTTCTATCCTCAGAAAATAATTCCAGCAATAAAAAGATTGGAAATACCAAACGCTGCTGAGGGAGAATTTTTTTTCCGTTACTACCCCTATATAATCAGCTTTCTGGGGGTGGCGATTTGGTTCCTAATTTTTTTTCGGGTAATTTGTATCCTCAGAAACTAATTCCAGCAATAAAAAGTTTGGAAATACCAAACGTCGCGGAGAGAATTATTTTTCCGTTACTACCCCTATGTAATAAGCTTTTTGGGGGTGTTCCGGGCTGTCGATTTGGTTCCTTTTTTTTCGGGTATTTTGTATCCTCAGAAAATAATTCCAGCAATAAAAAGTTTGGAAATACTAAACGCCGCGGAGGAAGAATTTTTTTTTCCCTTACTACCCCTATATAATCAACTTTTTGGGGGTGTTCCGGGGAGTCGATTGGTTCCTAATTTTGTTTTCGGGTATTTTGTATCCTCATAAAATAATTCCATGAGTAAAAAGTCTGGAAATATCAAACGCCTCGGGGAGAGAAATTTTTTTCCGTTACTACTCCTGTATAATCAGCTTTTTGGGGATGTTCCGGTGAGTCGATTTGGATCCTAATTTTTGTCCCGTATTTTGTATTCTCAGAAAATAATTACAGCAATAAAAAGTTTGGAAATACCAAACGCCGCGGAGGGAGAATTTTTTTCCGTTACTACTCCTATATAATCAGCTTTTTGGGGGTGTTCCGGGCTGTCGATTTGGTTCCTATTTTTTTTCGGGTATTTTGTATCCTCAGAAAATTATTCCAGCAATAAAAAGATTGGAAATACCATACGCCGCGGAGGGAAAATTTTTTTTCCGTTACTACCTCTATATAATCAGCTTTTTGGGGGTGTTCCGGGGAGTCGATTTGGTTCCTAATTTTTTTCGGGTGTTTTGTGTCCTCAGAAAATAATTCCAGCAATAAAAAGTTTGGAAATACTAAACGCCGCGGAGTAAGAATTTTTTTTTTCCGTTACTACCCCTATGTAATCAACTTTTCGGGGGTGTTTCGGGGAGTTGATTTGGTTCCTAATTTTTTTTCGGGTATTTTGTATCCTCATAAAATAATTCCATGAGTAAAAAGTCTCGAAATACCAAACGCCGCGGAGAGAAAAATTTTTTTCCGTTACTACTCCTGTATAATCAGCTTTTTGGGGATGTTCCGGTGAGTCGATTTGGATCCTAATTTTTTTTCCGGTATTTTGTATTCTCAGAAAATAATTACAGCAATAAAAAGTTTGGAAATACCAAACGCCGCGGAGGGAGAGAATTTTTTCCGTTACTACCCCTATATAATCAGCTTTTTGCGGGTGGCGATCTGGTTCCTAATTTTTTTTCGGGTATTTTGTATCCTCAGAAAATAATTCCAGCAATAAAAGGTTGGAAATACCAAATGCCGCAATGAGATAATTTTTTTCTCTTAGGTCATCTTACGAATTCCATGTTAGTGGTGGAGGGTATTTTGGAATCGATTTATTTTAATCAATTTTGATGTATTCTTCCATTATTTGTAATACATTATGTTATCCATGTGGAAAAAAGTGGTTTTTCGAAAATCGAATTTTCGTGGAAACTTCAAACCCATACAGTAAAAGTGTAAATAAATCGCAACGTTCCAAACTTCAAACCCATACAGTAAAAGTGTAAATAATGAAAAGGATAGTCTTCTATGTAATCAATTTCATAATGTTGTGGATAATGCCATGTACGCAGAAAAAAAATTACATTTTCCATATCTGAGGTTAGGTGTGTTGTTTTTGCTTGGTGGTACTCATGTAAACCCAACTGTGGGTTTAAGTAAAATCTACTGGGGAGTTCAGTAAATAACGTCCCATGGCCATAACCTCCAACCGTATACCACTCTAACGTCAAAATCATAATTTCTATATGATTATTCGGCTCTTGTGGTATAAAAACTGGTGTGTAAGAAGAGTTTTAGCTCATGTGACTTTTCTTACTTGCTTTGTTCGTTTAAAAAACGTCACATGAGCTAAATAATCACCTTTCGAACCCGTGTCGAAATGTACTATTCTACTGATGTCTCTCCTAATTCCTAGTAATTCTAACATAAGAAGGTAACGTTGATACCACTGATTCTCGCTTACTGGACTAACTCAAGTTAGAGTTACAGGAGAGCGCAGTAGGAACAACATTATTTTTTTCTCTGTGTATACTGTAACTGATGTACCTGCTGTTCAGCAAGTGAATGCTGATATCTGAACCAAAAACTATTTAGATGCAACGGAAAAAATGTGAAGTATTAACTAAGTCAATTAATAATATTAGTAAATATTGAAATAAAAAATTAGATTCCTTGATCCTGTGTATTAGCACAGGTAAATAAAGTTGAACATATAGCAACTCAAAATTCTAAGGAAATGGTTACCCTAAAAACTAAAGTATCATCAAAAGAAAAACTAGAACAGATTGACCCTGGTGATGATAATATTAGTGTTTTAATTAATGAATAGTTAAAAAATCAAACAAATAACTCAAACGTAGATCTAGCCTATATTAGACAGATCACTGAGAAACTCGAGCAAAGAATAACCCAAGTTGAAAAAGCTACAAACTCTGGAAATTCTCTACAGAATCAACCTTTTGTACCATCTAATGATAGTCTGAGAAGCATTCAGAGTATCCCTACTGAAAATATTCACGTGATTAGTCACGTTAAATCACGTGTTTAATCACGTGATAAATTACTTGACTTTTTCTAACCGATTTGGCATGTGATTTAACACGTGATTAAACATATGAAAAAACACGTGATTATTCACGTGATTATACGTGCTGAATCATGTAATAAAACAAAATTTGCCATATAACAATAAGGAAACTGTTATTTTTAATACTTTAATGAATCATTGTTAATATCCTGACTCAAATGTAGCAAGGGGATGTTTTATAAAATAATGAAAATTGCTTTGAAGAAAGCCCTTGTCGGTTCGGCCGAGCGGTCACCCATCCACTTGTTAGTTGCGCCGAATGTTGCTTAACTTCAATTAACAGATGGTCATGCGCACTCGATGATCCCTCCAACAGTGCCTCTGACCTGCTGTTTTTATAAAAGCATTAAAGAAAAACTATATTATGCCAACACCAAGTTTGTTTTTTCTATTAAATAATAGTAGTACAGTTTTTTTATGAAATAATAATCTTTTTTACGATTTTTATAATTCTGTTTGTAATGCTATGTATCATAGCATAAGTAGTATTATACATAGCTATTATGTTTTGCTTATTTATTAACTATAATATTTATTATTATTTAATAAAAAACTGTACTACCATTATTTAATTAAAAAACAAACTTGGTGTTGGCATAATATAGTTTTTCTTTAATGCTTTTATAAAAACAGCAGGTCAGAGGCACTGTTGGAGGGATCATCGGGTGCGCATGATCATCTGTTCATTGAAGTTAAGCAACATTCGGCGCAACTAATAAGTACAATGACTCGGGTAGTAGGCATAAAGCTAGCATTACTGGAGTCTTCGGTAGTTTCTGCCTGAGAGTCAACAGTAAAGATTTTTTCCACGTTCACCAATTCTTAATAATTGATTTTGTTCAGCTAAATTATAATAAACAAGCTTCAGAAAACCTGTGTAATTCGAATAATAATTAGTCTTCCGCCTTCTCGTAATTTCCTACCTGACCTCTGTGCGCAAGCGAATTCAATTCGACTACGGAGAAAGCGCGTTGATTGGGAATTAATACAATATATCGATAAATGTAATCATGAAGAACAAGCAAAATTCTCCCTTTTGTTCACAAGAATACAGTAGAAATACTGGGTTTTACAAGTTGGTTTTTGTCGCGTTCGGTTATAATATAAATCGAAATTGAAGCATACGAGATGCATGAACCCCTTCGCTAGTGCACAAATACTGATCCGTGAGTTTCGCGTGAATACAAGGTAAAATATTCGAATACCGGCGTGGTTTTTTGCACGAAACAAGCCTACCATCGTCATGTTATCGGCGCTCGCTTGTTACGGAGGTTATTGGAAGCGTGTCGGTTCTTGCTGTAGGAGTTCGTGTCGCACGAGTGCGGAATGCGACTAAGCGGAAATGGCCTTCTCACCAGACTCGCTCGTGTCATACGAGTAATGAGTTTGGCAGGAGATGATTTGAGTGGTCAAGAAAACTTTTATTCTTAGTGATTCTTAGTTCATAAACTGGTTGTGATTTTAATTTACAAGATTATGTGTGGGTTATTAATTTAAGTAGTTTCAATCAATAATAATTTCAAGAAGTTATATCTACTATAAAAGAATATCGAGAAAGATTTTTTTCTCACAATGATTCTTAATTTATAAACTTTTGTTTTTAATTTTATAAAATGTATAGCAAGTGAAAATTTCAACAAATCGAAGTATGACTTAATTTTTACAGATTTTTTCTTCGAGCTTAAAATTAGATTTAAAATAGAAATATTTTCGTGGTCTTTTGTGGTTTTGAAAGAATCGCATGCGAGGTTTCAGAACACCAAATGACAAGTCTACGTGAGTTACATAAGCTCTCAGAATAGCAGAGTTTACGATGGCAACTGATAAACAGCACATTCGGCACTGCATTCTATACGAATTCCAACAAGGCAAAAATGCTTCTAAAGCACAGGAATCAATTTGTAGTGTTCTCGGTGCCGACGTTGTGCCTTATGAAATGTGTAATTATTGGTACAAACGTTTTAGAAGTGGTGATTTCGATCTCAGTGACCAGCCGCGCTCTGGACAGCCTCGAAAGTTTGAAAATGCGAAATTGCAAGCTCTACTGGATGAAGACTCAACGCAAATGCAACAAGAGTTTGCAGCTCAGCTAGGAGTCACCCAAACAGCTATTTTCAAGCGTTTGCACCAAATGGGAAAAATTCAAAAACTTGGAAGGTGGGTCCCACATGTGTTGACCGAACATAATCTAGGTCAACGTATGAACACGTGCCTTTCACTATATGCCCGACAACAAAAAAAGGACTTCTTGTGGAAAATTGTGACCGGTGATGAAAAGTATATTTTTTACAAGAATCCCAAACGTAAAAAGTCGTGGGTAGATCTTGGGCAACCCAGTACATCGACGCCGAAACAGAACATCCACTTAAGGGAACGCCGGAGTCAATGTATTTTAAATGGAGGGTGGCGCTGTAATCAGTAAAATGCGCTTTTATTATATAAATTAAAAAATTCTTATCTTTTTGGATTTTGGAGACTTGAGCGCGCTTTGGATATTAATGTTTAGTTATTTCTCAAAATCGCAACTCAAATAATCAATTAATTGCCGAGAAAACCTTGAAAAACTTGCGTGGGTAACATAACCTATAAATTACGAAATTGAAAGATCATACTTTTTTTGAATTTCAGGACTTGTGCGCGCTTCGTATATAAATTTTAAGTATTTTCCCAAAATTTCAGCCCAATCGGTTAATTATTCAAAGAGAAAACTTTGAAAAACTAACTGACGGGACTTCGGCCTCCCCTTAAAGAAGGTTCTCCTGTGAATCTAGTGGGATATGAAGGGTGTGCTTTATTACGAACTCCTGGAAACTGGTCAGACGGTGACTGCGGAGCGCTACAGCCGACAATTGAATAAACTGAGCGAAGCACTTGATCAGAAAAGGCCATTTACTGGGTAAGGAAGCAGGCAAGACATACTGCTGCATGACAACTCTCGACCTCACGTTGCTTGCGCGACTCAGAAGACCCTCTTGAATTTGGGATGGGAAGTTCTCCTGCACGCGGCATCTTCACTAGACTTGGCCCCATCCGACTACCATTTGTTCCGGTCATGGCAGCACGCCTTAGTTGATAAACAGTTCAAAACGCTGGGCGATGTGCGTAAATTGGTCGATGACTATCGCCCCGAAGCCTGCAAGTTTCTTTCGCGCCGGCATTCGTCTGTTACCTGAGAGATGGCGAAAGGTCATAGAAAACGATGGACAATATTTCCAAGATTAAGTTCGTTGTTCTCTATTTTTTTATATGAAATAAATTTGCTGAGAAATCTGTAAAAATTAAGTCATACACCCAATGTTAAGAATAATATAATTAATGATTAGCCTATGGTGAGGGACGTTAAATGTTTCAGAGGAGCCATCTGTTTTGTAAATATTACAGTACATAAAGCCTTAATATAAATTACTGTAATGGCTAGTTTTCGAATCTGCAATCAATATTTTAATTTGCTAGCGGATTGTGATGCAGTAGTGTGACTGAATCTAGTACCCTTGCAAGTCTTTGATTGCTGTCTCTTAAACTGTTGTAAACATTTGGATCAATCAAAAGTTATTTATGTAAAATATCACATTGGAATACTGGGAAAAGCCAAAATTATGTATTATTGTGAAAATCATATCCACGAATGGAAGTGCTCAGCATAATACAATTTTATATCTGCTCATAGTAGGCGATGCTAAAATGTTTCAAAGGAGTCCTCTGTAAATTTTTTTCTATATAGGATAGCAGCCACTAAAGCATCATTTCTTGCTACGACAAGGCACATAAGTAGGATGGGAATCAAACCAACCCATGTTGAGGTCTAGAAAATTGTGCCGAATAATAACTTATCCGCTACAGGATCTAAGAAGCTTCCAAATTTGGAAGCTTGAATCTATGTGCATGCTATCCATCCATCAGCTAAATCAGAAAAACTAGTAAAGCCAGAAGGCCATAAAACTATCTACAGAGTAATATTAAAAACTGCATTATTGCATAATAAATGGAAAATTCAATTTTTGTTGAAACTAAAATTTACTATTTACTTGGTAATCTTGTGACACTTAATGACACTTAACATATCCCAAACATGAGGTTGATAAAATACATCCAAAGCATCAAAAGTTTGATGTAGTCGAGATGTTTTCTCTTTCTATAATAATTTCTTCTACTTTCTGTCTTGTTTGTTGAAAATCCTTAAGTAATAAAATGACTTTTGATCTCTTTTTTCTGCCCAATGCTGTTTTTTAAGTTCTTGTTTCTTGCTGTATGTCAGATTCCCTATTTACACTTTGAAAGAATCTTGATGGCATTTTCTTTTTTTTACTCTCCCTCCCTCTCTTCCCTCGCCCTCTCGCCCTCTTTCTCCCCCTCTCTCTCTCTCTTCCTCTCCCTTTCTCTCAATATCCGTCAAACTTTGTACCAAAAACTTTAATGAGAGCTTAAATATTTTTTTAATACAATCAACACGTTTTTAAAAAAAATAATTTTTTAGGTACGTTTTAACAACAAAATTTTTGTCTAGTCCTTTTATTTCTTCGAATCTCATCTATTCAATAAGCACTCTCTGCAAATGGTAATAATTCTTTTCATGACTGTACAAATAATAATATTGTTATGATAAAACTTTCTACGAAAGTATAGAATATAGAATAAAATAATAATATTTATGATTTTGTAAAAGAAATCAAATAAATACCAGTGAAAAAGTTTTTTACTTCTTTGAGTCATTCTATGCTGAACAAATTATATGTAAGTAAGTACTGTAACGTAGTACTTGCTTAAAACCACTAATAGAGTCTAAATAATTATTAACTAAGACTCGAGCAAATATTTCGCTACTATTTTCTCCGTTACTTCTCTATTTACGAAGCCACGCCACGGCTTGCGACTAGTATCTCGATGAGGAAGTAGCCACGGCTCAGCAACAACCAACGTTGAATTCCATATACTCCGACACACAATACCAACGCTTATGGACACAATACTTTTCTTATTCGGGTCGCGGAGAGAATAGACACCCACACAGGGAATTGCACACTCGCTAATAATAACAAACACGTAGGAGGTAAGATTATTGGAACTTCAAATCAAGATGGCGGCATCCGCCATTACGCGTCGTGAGACCGTCTCTGGGTCTGTGTGGCTCTCGCTGGTCTCCTCTCGCCAACTCCACTGCTGAACCTGTTAAAACAAAATAAGATCCTGGTCCCGAGTGTCCGAGCGAACTGCCCCCGGCTTGCACTCTGAAAAATCCTGGATCACGGGCGGGGAAAATGCCACATTCTAGCAGCTCCCTGGTAACCTGAAACTTGACCCTGCAACTCACAACTCGACTCACGACCGCACTTCCTGGTGACCTTGGAACTGGACCCCGTAATTCACAGCTCGACCCCTGACGCAACAACCGGCACGACCCAAAACCTCGACCCCAACACCTCACTCGACCTACGACGAAACTCTCAACACGCCATAGCTTGACTCGTACAACTCCTCCGCTCCAACCTGGAACAACCTACACTGAGGCACCTAAACTCCTTCGTGATCGGCAACCACTTCCTTTATATCCAATCTCCCGGCAACACTTACACATATGTACTTTTAACTCGTCGAATTAATTAAGAGAGAGCTAACTACTTCTTCGCTGGTCGGTGATCAAGAGAGCGATTGTCTTCGGCTTCGCGACGCTCACGCTTTCCTCAAGTTCCCCCCTTTGAGCAGCACCGCAAATCATTGGCTCTGGCCCCCGCTCTGATACCCATCTTGTCCATGTTACATGATGGAGATCATACGCGGAACCTATATGACTATGCGCGGCGCGCGTCTGCCCGGTTGCCACTATTTGCTCTCCCCGTGTATCTCTCACTTTCGTCTATGCCTATACACTACACGCTGGCCGACTGCTATTCTCTCTCTCCCTCCCACTCTATCATTCACGCCGCGGCCCGTACTCGTATAGGTACAGTACGCGCTGGCCGGCTGCGACTCTTCCTCCTACTCACAGCACTATCAGCACTCTCCTCTCTCTCCTCGGCGCGCGCGCCGATAGTTGCGCGTAGCCTACACTATCGTCCGTCGGCTGCTCGTCTGTTCTCTCTCTCGCGTATGTTATGCCTCTCTCTCTGCGCCGCTCTCTCTCTCTCCGCATTGCTCTCGCGACCGCGCTCCAGGTTGCGCACTCTCTCGTGTGCACGATTCCCCTTCTCGACCCTCGCTCTCTGCGCGTTCTCTCGACCCGACAATGATAGTGTGTGTTTGTGTGTATGTCTTGCTGATTATCCTCGACGCTGGCAATAACAACAGGATAGCGTTCACGAAACAAGTGTTCGCGTTCTGCAAGCGCCGAGTAAGCAGTTACATGTGACTCTGTCACAATACCCCCCCCCCCCACTAAGGCGTTAACTATCCCATAATTAACGGCTTTACTTTTACTCCGCGAGTCCTCTTGAGTTGTTACAAAGGGATGCCACGGCTGTTGTTCTCCGCACCTCCACTGTCTCGCTCGAAAACGGATCTCCATGTCTCTCTGGACCCCGAAATCCAACCCCATCACCAAATCATGTCGCAAATCCTCAGTGGCTCGAAGATCTAACTGACCGACATGACCATCGACTTCAGTGAAGGTCTGTAGGATTTCCTGGGTTTCCATTGTACTTCCCGACCCCTTTGTAATATGACTCTGAACCTTCCGAAGTCTTTCTCGATTTTGGTTTAGGATTCGCGGACCCACGAGCGAGATTGGGGCAGTGAGGTCTAACAATGCTAAGCAGGACTCGCCCCCTATCACTACTCGGATAAAGTTCCTGTCGACCTCTTCACCGGCCTCTTCTATCCCCATGACTCTTCTAACTTCCCACTAGTCTCCTGAATAGTTTTCTCTTCCCCACCTAAATCCTCAATACTTTTACTCGACCCCAACACTCCCCTGCCGACGGTGTTGTTGATTTTGGTTGGAAGGGGTAACCCGTTTCTCCTTCCGATTCAGAACTCCACTTCTCCAAATACATCGCCAATACTTGGCTCTCTCCTAGTTCTTTTTCGGCCTTACTGTCAATGTCGCTCTCATTCTTACTACTTGAAGGTAGCTAACTGTCCCGTATAAGCTTTTTCTCCTGAGAAGTTGCTCTACCAGGCTTTGCTTCTCCTCTCTCCGTAGTGGTTCCACACAATTCCAACTTCCTCTTCCTCTGAGCCGTCACACTAGGTTCGTCTCTCTTCTGAGCCGTAACACCAGACTCGCTTTCTCTCTGAGCCATCACACAAGACTAGTTTCCTCTCTAAGCCGTTACACAAGACTCCTGCACCCTCTCTCTTGAAGCCGTCAAACAAGACTTCAACACTCTCTCTCTCGAAGCCGTTACGCAAGACTTCAATATTCTCTTTCTCTCGAAGCCGTCACACAAGGCTTCAACATACTCTCTCTCGGAGTCATCGCACAAAACTCCTTCATTCCTTCACCAGCCTCGTTCTTTCTCTTCCTCTGAGCCACCAGGCTAGGCTCTCCCTTACTCTCTTTACATAATAGTACGCTGAATCGGTCCCTGTTCTCCCTCGACCCGGGATCGACTCCATGCACTACCATACAACTTCCTCCATCAGATTCCTGAGTTCCTTGAAGAGCTGCGCAGAACGCAGGGGGCTCTACTGCGTCCCGGCACTTCCGTTTCCCAAGATCGCGACAAAGTGGCGACATTTAGCTTGAGGGCATTCTCTCAGTGCATAACCGGCGGTGCCGCATCCTTGGCACACTATGCCTGCAACTACGACTCTCCGTGGGCATTCTCGAAACAAATGCCCTGTCTGTTTGCAGGAGTAGCACATCCGTCTAAGGCGCTACGCTGCTTGATCTCCTACCAGTTGGCAGACAAAACACGTCCTGTCGAGGGTCGTTTCGCCCGTTGGATTCGTGACTTCAGCCGACACCTCGGAAGACGGCGCAGAGGAATGGCAGATCGCTACGGTTGCGATTTCCCCTTCACACTTCTCTAGTCGTTCCTTCTCCGACTCCTTCTTCACCCGCCGTTGTTTAGCTCTATTCTTTTCGTCGTCTTTCGTCGGCTCTACGACGGCAGCGACTTGGTGCAACGCTCGGTGAGGACCGTCGTACATAGTGCCTGGAGTTTTCGAGTTCTCGCGACGTAGTGGTGACCTGTATCGCTCTTTGATCACCTCTTTCCTCTCGAAATCTCGCCCATATTGCTCAATCGCCTCGAAGCTATCGGTTTTATTCCACAAATAGTCCTGATATTCTGGACGCAAGTGGGAGAAAGCGAGGTTAAGCTGCTTCTGCGGATGGGCTGCTGTACAAGGAGACTCAATTCTAGCATTTGTGATGTTGTAAATGAGTGTGTGATAGAGAGAGAGAGAGAGAGAGAGAGAGAGAGAGAGAGAGAGAGAGAGAGAGAGAGAGAGGAAGACAGCCACCGAGATCAACTTGCCAGTAAGTACCCTTACTACATATTAAGCTGTAACCCCTTCTTTCATGTAAGAGTATTGGAGTGATGTCAGCAGCGGCCGGTAAATGAGAATAGCGTCGTACGCAGGTATGTTAAAGCGAGCGAGAGAGAGAGAGAGAGAGAGGAGCGCGTCGGAATAGATACGGTAACGGCCGTCGCGTTTGAGCCCAGCGGCGACACGGTAGAGAGCTGCACAGCCGGGAGGGCGCCACCGCGCGGGCGAGGTTCGAGAGATCCGTGGCAGCAGTGTATGTGTGTCGCCAGGTTCGAGCAGGGATTCGCGCGCGAGCAAGAGCAAGTGCATGGAGTCTCCGTGTGCGAGCCAAGCAGATCGGTACGCAAGGAACGAGAGCGAGTGCGAGAGATTCGTTGCATATCTTGTAAGACATGGTGCGAGAAGAGGTTGAGAAAGTGCGAGAGAGAGGGTGTGAGGGATTGGCGTAGACGTGTGAGCGGTGTGTGTAGAGAGAGAGAGAGAGTTTCATCAGTCTGCCGGTGCAGAGAGCGAAGTGTGCACGTGTGCAAGCGATGTTTTGCAATTCGATAAGTGCGAAGATTGAGAGAACTTGAGGTAGAAGTAAAGGGAGAGAATAGTCAGGAAGAGAGTAGAAAGGGTGCAGTGAAAGGGGTGAACGAGTGTGTGTGGAAGAAAGGGAAGATTGACATAGAGCGGAAAACAATGGGCGAGGGGGGTCGAAGGAGAAGAGTCTGTCGGCGATCTACCTCCCGCAGGGGCTGTGACGCAGCCCGCCTTCGCCAAGGAGTCGGTGAGAGAGAGAGAGGAGAAGGAAGGAAGGAGGGAAGGAGAGAAGAACGCGCCGGAGACATCCTCGTTGGTGCGTCGACGACAACGTTAATCAAGGTGAGAGCGTGTGCGCGTATATCGGCATTAGTAAGTGTCGCCCGTTTTCGCTAACCGCGTATTCGTGAGGGGAGCGCGCGCGCGAGGGTTATCCGCCAGTGCGGCCAGAGTGCGGCCAGTGCATTTCCGGGAAACGTGTGAGCGCGCGCAAATAAAGAGAGTGAGTGTGTGCTAGCGGGGTTGATCGTGAACACCGTGCGGACTGCGTTTCCGTGCCCTGGGCACGTGCGACTAGAGTGAGTGAGTGAGAGAGGGGTTTTCGCCGTGAACATCGTGCGTCCTGGGATTCGGAGAATCGCGCCGAGAAGATAAAGAGAGCCAAAGAGAGCGAGTGCGAGAGGTAGTGGGCCACGGGCATTGTGCAGTTCTCCCTTTCATGAGTCGCACCAAACCCAATAAAGAGGGCGAGAGAGAGGGAGAGAGAGTACGAGAGGTGTTCTGCCGCGGACCTTGTCCGGGTCGATCTTCCACGAATCGCGCAAAGTAGGATAAAGAGAGAGAGTGAGTGTGCAAGGGGCCTCGATTCGCCCACTGTTTCGAGTCGGCGTGCGTCTCAGAGGACCTCGCGCGCATAACGAGGGAGAGAAAGAGAGAGCGAGAGATAGTGCGAGCGGAGTTTTCAATCGTGAAGATTTTATCGGCGCGCGACGCCGCGGAACGCCACGTACGTGAAGAGGAAAGGAGCGTGAGGTTTTAGTGCGAGTTGCTGTCGGCGGGCGGTTCTGAGAAGCGCGCGCACAAATAGAGAGCGAGGGAGAGAGGATTTTCTTTCGCGAGCGTAACTTCGCCGCGCTTTTCAGAAATTCGCGCGCATAAAGAGAGAAAGTGAGAGGATTGCGTTGGTGTTGCGAGCGTACTTCGTCGTGCGTTGCGGAAGTTCGCGCGCGTAAGAGCGAGAGTGAGTAAGAGAGAGAGAGAAAGAGAGATATAGTGCGAGAGAGAGAGAGAGAGACAGAGAGAGAGAGAGAGAGAGAGAGAGAGAGAGAGAGAGAGAGAGAGAGAGAGAGAGAGAGAGAGAGAGAGAGAGAGAGAGAGAGAGAGAGAGAGAGAGAGAGAGAGAGAGAGAGAGAGAGAGAGAGAGGAAGAGAGCGAGAGAGATAGTGCGAGAGAGAGATATATAGATCTCTTTTTTCGTCTTTAAGGCAAAACTTGATACATATAATTAAAAAATAAAATACGTATATAATACTAAATCATATAATAGAGAGTCAATTTAAAAACAATTTTTAAAAAACACAATAAAATCAAGATAGAGATATACAAAAATATAAACTATAATAAGTCGCAAATAAAAATATAAAATATAATAAGTCATAAATACATAAATAAACTTCTTTTATAGTTCAACTAATAGTTTTGTCAATGTTATAGTATCACAGTTTATTATATATTCTAGATTTGTATCACAGTATAATGCGACTTGGCAGAGTCATAAATCAGGTTAACATTAAACGGTTTCTTATTTCTAGTAGTTTCTAGAAAGGTCCTTTCCCACCAAGAGAGGCTAAGGATCGAGATCAATAAAATGTTGACGCACCGCGCTCCTGAACGATGAAAATGAGGGTAGGTAACGTATGGAGGGAGGGAGTTCTAGAGCCTAACACCTTGGGCCAAAAACGCCTTATCACCCGTTTTGTAGTTTAAGGCCGGAAACTGAAGTTCCGGCTGCACTCCCCTGCTGGTCAGCCTAGGCTTATGTCTCGTGAAAAAAGCAGCTAAATATGATGGCTTACATATCCTTAATAGTTTGTATAATAGTAGTGCTGCAAAGTAGAGTCTACGTAAGTCCATACGAAGCCAGCACAGGCGTTTCCTATAGGGGGTGATGTGCTCATCCGTCTTAGCTCTGGTGACATATCTCACACAAGAATTGCTTAATCGTTGCACTTTCTCGCGCTGCTCGTCTGATGCGTCTAAATAGACTACTGTACAGTAATCAAGGTGCGGTTGAACAAGGCACTCAACTAATCTTTTGCGGAGGGTCTCAGTGGTACATGCCCTAATAAACCTCAAACTATAAAGGGCTTTATTAACCTTCTTTGCAATTTGTTCAATGTGAGGTTTCCATGTTAATTTGCTATCCAGTGTAACACCGAGACTGCAACTTCACTACTAAATGGGCTGAGTTTCCCGGATCGCAAATCAATGCTTGTCAAATCCAACGAATTCGTATAATTAACTCCAACTCTGGAGCCAAATAGGATCGCTTTTGTTTTGCCAGAATTGAGTTTCAGAGCAGAGTTCTCCGCCCATCCAGCCACCATTTGCGCCGCATTGGATAGTCGAGCAATGCCTTCCAAGATTTCGTCCTTGGTAGTGTGTAGGTAAATTTGCAAGTCGTCTGCATAGAAATAGTAGACTTTCTTACAAGGGGGAAAATGGAACTTTCGCAGGCACGTGATATGACGACCGAGGCGAAGCCGAGACCGTCATATCACGTGCATGCAGGAGTTCCATTTAACCTCCGTGTAAGAAATAGTATTTTTCTCTATTCCCGGGCGAAAGTACGTTAATTAATCAGTCTAAAAAAGTCGAAAATCATCGTCTTTCCTGGTGATATCAACTCTGCGCAGCCATGTTTTTACTTTCGCCCTATGCTTTGATAGCGTTAGCAACTTCACGTCGTTCTTGTAGTTTGCAGGTTATATTTTTCAATTTTATTTTACCTGTCGCAATTGGTTTTTCCCGATGCGCGCGTTTATGTGTGTTCGATGCCCGCACAACATTTGCAGCACGAGCGTAGCGAGTGCTGCTGATTGGGGCGGGCATCGAAAATACATGAACAAGCAGATTGTTACATACTCATGTGAGTCAAGAGAAAGAGGGATAGATAGATAGATAAATAGATAAATCTTTATTCTGCCTTTTCGGCAAAAATTAGAAAATATATTAAAAGGTATAAAATTATAAATTTCAGTCAATTAGAATAGAATACAATAACAATTTAGTTCATTATGTCGTAAAATACATAAGAGATATAAAAGATTTATCAAAAACATAACAATGCAAAAGAAAACTAAAATGACAATCTTTAAAATAATAAATAAGAGAACATGTGGTAAATAAAATACTTATAAAAATACTAATACGAATATCGCAATGTTCCGCCCATAGGCTAACATAGAGAGAGAAATAAAGAGAGATACGGAGAGAGAGAGAGGATATTTCCAAATAAATAAACATGAATTCAGAGTAGACCATCCTTCTTGAGAGCACCACGCTCCCGATGCGGGACAGTTCCGTGCCGAAGTCGTACATTTTAACGACTTCCGCGCGGCAAAGTCACAATCCGCTGTATCGTATATAACATAATAATATTTATGATTTTTTAAAAGAAATCAAATAAATACCAGTGAAAAAATTTTTTACTTCCTTGAGTCATTGTATGCTAAACAAATTATGTGTAAGTAAGTACTGTAACGTAGTGCTTGCTTAAAACCACTAATAGGGTTAGGCTATTCAAAACATTGTTCACAGAGCTTTCGGTCGCGCGTGAAACAAGTGACGCACGCAGTGGGCAAAAGTGCTTCTTCTTCTAGTGTAAACAAACGGCGAAAGCGTGTACTTTCGCCCGAGGAATAGAGAAAATATGTTTAATAGTGTCATCGTTAAGTACGTCTCGTAAGTCATTAACGTAAAGACAAAAAAGCAGAGGGCCCAGAACAGACCCTTGTGGAACTCCCATGTTTGTATCTAGCCAATCAGAATTGCCACTTTTGTTAGAAATGATCATTTGGGTGCGTCCTTGTAAGTACGTTTTGATCCACAGGAGAGCTGATCTAGAGAACCCTAGCCGACAGAGTTTACGTAATAGTTTTGTCGGTGAGATGGTATCAAAGGCTTCGCTAAAGTCAAAAAGTAACAATAGCGTCAGTTTTCTGTTGTCAATGCCTAAACGAATGTCATCAGTCAGCTTGAGAAGTGCCGTCTGAGTGCTGTGGTGCTGTCGAAATCCGGCTTGGAGGGGATCTAGTAAATTATAATTGTTGAGATACTCCGTGATTTGGTTATGGGCAATTTTCTCAAGCACCTTGGGAGGAAGTAAAGTAATAATATAGGACGAAAGTCCGAGACGGTAGATGGCGCTTGCTTCTTTTTAAGAGCAATTACCTGTGCTTGCTTCCAAGAGCCCGGAAAAACTCCCTGCGCAAAAGAGGTATTGAAAATCCTGACTAAAAATTCGCCCATTACAGGTAAAGCTTTCACGGTCACACTCTGGGGAACTCCGTCCACCCCCTTTGCCTGCGAGGAGAAGTGTGATATGGCAAGGACTACCTCACTCAAAACAACTGGTTTAAAACAAAATCCCTCCTCAGTCGCGGGCCAAATGACGTCCATTGCTTCGTCAATGTTTTCAAGAGGGGACACGGAGACCCCAGCAAAGTGAGCGTTCAGCTCCCCCGGCGTAAAGCCATGAAGAGAGAGAGAGAGAGAGAGAGAGAGAGAGAGAGAGAGAGAGAGAGAGAGAGAGAGAGAGAGAGAGAGAGAGAGAGAGAGAGAGAGAGAGAGAGAGAGAGAGAGAAGTAGATAGAAGGTGACCGTGTGTGGGGAAAATCGCGGGCTTGATTCGGAAATATCTAGGGAGGGCGTAGTAACGTGCATTCGTAGAGGGGAGGGAAATAAAGTGAATGCAGTAAGTTAGCCTGTAAGGAATAGGAAATAAAGAGAAATCGTATAATTTATTGGAGTTCTGCATGCTTTATTTTGCGCACCCTTCACCCACAATTTTCAGGTTCTTCACCGCCCGAACGAGAACAACACGGCTGAACTCCCTTTTGGTAAGTGAATGAGAGTAAGTCGAGAGTGTGAAATTTATTTGCAGTATACCGGGCAACTATAGAGTTTAATTAACTCAAATATATAGTAAAAGTATACCGTCGCACATTGACTCGAACAAACCTCTCCTCAGGCCGGGTGGACTCATCGTTTACTTCACTTCGCCCCTCCTCTTGGTTCTCGACGTGGGATTTTCGTTTCCTGTCTCGAGGTGGATCTTGCAACCGTAACGGCCTCAATGCATAATGTGCCCCCAGATTATCGTAATCTACTCTGTCACATCCCCCCATCACTGACTCAACATTTTCTCGAAGAGATACTCGAGGGATTGTGCCGACATTCGTCGATCCCAGGGGTCTCTGGTATTCGCAGGTACGCACGGTGGAAGTCTGACAACTTCCTCCTGAAAACCGGAGGACCGTCGTCTGGTGTGATGAGGCCATGGTCACGATAGGCTCCGATCGCGAAATGGAGATAAATGCCTCCCCCGAAGTGAGTGGTAAGAAGTCCGCGAGATCGACACCTGCAACCGAAACATTAGTGGTTCGAGCCATCGTTGGTATAGTTCCTTCTCTCTACACTCTCGACCCACCACGACTACTATTTCTCACTAAACTATCAGGTCTCAAAATTCCAGAAAGAAAGCAGTCTGAGTCTTCTCCGATCTTCCTGAAAAAAAGCTCCAGCCGTTCACTCGACTCTCTCGCTGGCGATTTTGTATCTGGTTTAGTCGAGAGATTATCAACGGTTACTTCGTATACAAACAGCACCTCGACCCGCTATTACTCAAATAATTTTCAGCTGAGAATCCGAGAGGGAATGCTGAAATAATTATTCAAAGAGAATTCCTTCCGATCGGTAAAAAGAGACTTGACCCACGTACTCTCTTCCTCAACTTTCTGGTGAGAGTTGAGATCACCTTGACTGCTTCTTTTCACACGAGTACTTCTCTGTTAGTGCATGACTCTACTCGGTCCACCTCGAAATTCTGAGCACTTCACTAGGGATAACAACGCGACACTCACGATCTCGATTTGACCCGAACTCGGACCAACCCCCTCGTTGTTACTGTCGTTAGCGTGACCCCACGTTGGGCGCCATTTTTAACGTAGTACTTGCCTAAAACCACTAATAGAGTCTAAATACTTATTAACTAAGACTCGAGCAAATATTTCGTTACTATTTTTTCCGTTACTTCTCTATTTACGGAGCCACGCCACGGCTTGCGACTAGTATTTCGTTGAGAGAGTAGCTACGACTCAGCAACAACCAACGTTGAATTCCATATACTCCGACACACAACAATACCAACGCTGATGGACACAATACTTTTCTTATTCGGGTCGCGGAGAGAATAGACACGCACATAGGGAATTGCACACTCGCTAATAATAACAAACACGTAGGAGGTAAAATGGAGTTTATTGAAACTTCAAATCAAGATGGCGGCCCCCGCCATTACGCGTCGTGAGACCGTCTTTTGGGTCTGCGTGGCTCTTGCTGGTCTCCTCTCGCCAACTCCACTGCTGAACCTGTTAAAACAAAATAAGAACCTGGTCCCGAGTGTCCGAGCGACCTACCCCCGGCTCGCACCCTGAACAATCTTGGATCACGGGCGGGCAAAATGCCACACTCTAGCAGCTCCCTGGTAACCTGAAACTTGACCCTGCAACTCACAACTCGACTCACGACCGCGCTTCCTGGTGACCTTGGAACTCGACCCCGTAATTCACAGCTCGACCCCCGACGCAACAACCGGCACGACCAAAAACCTCGACCCCAACTCCTCACTCGACCCACAACGAAACTCTCAACACGCCGCAGCTTGACTCGTACAACTCCTCCGCTCCAACCTGGAACAACCTACAGTTACGCACCTAAACTCCTTCGTGATTGGCAACCACTTCCTTTATATCCAATCTCCCGACAACACTTACTCACACTATGTACTTTTAACTCGTCGAATTAATCAGCAGAGAGCTAACTACTCCTTCGCTGGTCGGTGATCAAGAGAGCGATTGTCTTCGGCTTCGCGACGCTCATCCTTTCCTCGAGTTCCCTCTCTTTGAGCAGCACCGCAAATGATTGTCTCTGGCCCCCGCTCTGATACCCATCTTGTTCATATTACATGACTCGCATGTAATTGGAGTTATGCTAGGTTCGTGGGAGATCATACGCGGAACCTATATGACTATGCGCGGCGCGCGTCGGCTCGGTTGCCACTATTCGCTCCCCCCGTATATCTCTCACTTTCGGCTATGCCTATACACTACACGCTGGTTGGCTGCTATTCTCTCTCTCCCTCCCACTCTATCATCCACGTCGCGGCCCGTACTCAGATAGGTACTGTACGCGCTGGCTGACTGCAACTCTCTCCCTCCTACTCACAGCACTATCAGCGCGACCCTCTCTCCTCGGCGCGCGCGCCGATAGTTGCGCGTAGCCTACACTATCGTCCGTGGGCTGTTCGTCTGTTCTCTCTCTCGCGTATGTTATGTCTCTCTCTCCGCGCCGCTCTCTATCTCTCTCCGCATTGCTCTCGCGACCGCGCTCCGGGTTGCGCGACTCTTCCGTGTGCACGATCCCCCTCCTCGACCCTAGCTATCTACGTGTTCTCTCGACCCGACAATGATAATGGGTTTTTGTGTGTATGTCTTGCTGATTATCCTCGACGCTGGCAAGAACAACAGGACAGCGCTCACGAAACAAGTGTTCGCGTTCTGCCAGCGCCGAGTAAGCGGTTACATGTGACTCTGTCACAGTAGATTCAAATTGTTCACTGCAAATCAGGCAAATGAAAGTTGTGAAATCAATTGTTGATAGTCAAGTAATGCAAACAACTCTCGGTAACTACTGTATGACTGTTCTCAGAAATGTATTCAAATTTGTTCATTCTTCTATACAAATTAAACAGAAGAAAGTATTGAAATCTATTTATTGTAGTCAAGTACTAATAAGTTAACTTGACTCACATAATCGTACTTTTAGTACCTTGCGTGTAAAATTACATTTTACGCCCAAAAATAGTCAGCCATCAGGCATAAAGTACTACTTAACGCCTAACAGGTGCAAGAGCTCATATAATACTCCTACAAAACTTTATAGAACCTACGCACTTTACGCCCGTGTTTTATTTTTAAAATTCATATCATATTTTCAGATATTTACGAAAAGTCAAAACCTATATCAAATAATGACATAGTTACCACCACATCACCATTTTTAGGCACGACCGCTTCTCGGGAGAGCCTTATAATTTCACCAGAGCGAAAATTGTTTGACTTCAGAAACTAATAATTTGATACAAAAAAAGTCTTTTCCAGTCAAAATGAGTGCGTTTTAAGCGTTTTCTGTGATGTATGTATGTCTGTACTCCCGTATGTACGCAAGTTCCTCGATTATCTCAATGAATTTTCAACCGATTCCATCGGGATGACGGGAAAATACTCCTCTCATTATACCTAAGTGCTGGTTCTCAATTGGGATAGATCGATGAAAAATTAAAAAAATGCGAGCACAAAGAAATATTTCAAAATATCGATTTATAAGCTTAATGACTAGAAAAATTAATTTTAAGGTTATATCTACAGATCTATCTGCTAAAACTAATTAAAGTACACGTTTTTCCTGTTGGACACTTTTTTCTACGAGCAATATTTGCAAAGATAACTACGAAAAACGACAAAAAAGGTAAAAAATGGACGATTTTCGGCTATAACTTGACAGTATTTGATTTTACACAAAAATGTTGAATGTAAAAGTTGTAGAGTATAATGAAACAAAACTTTCCCATTTAACATTTTCATATAAAATCAACTCCTGATGAGTTACACTTATAAAAACGGTTTTAAACGCTAAAATATACATAAAATGGACGATTTTCGGCTATAACTTGACAGGATTTGATTTTACACAAAAATGTTGAATGTAAAAGTTGTAGATTATAATAAAACAAAACTTTTTCCTATTTAACATTCTCATATAAAATGAACTCCTGATGAGTTACACTTATAAAAACGATTTTAAACGCTAAAATATACATAAAATGGACGATTTTCGGCCATAACTTGACAGAATCTTTCTTCACACAAATTATAAATGTAACAATTGTAGACTATAACAAAATAAAACGTTTTCCTGTTTAACATTTCATGTACAATCAATTCCTAATGAGATAATGCGATAAAATCAATTTTAAACGCCTAAATATACATAAAATCAACATGATGAAGTATTTTCGGCTATAGCGTCTCAGGATGTATCTTATCGGAAATATGGTAATGTAAAAATGTAATAATTGTTAATTATAATGTAAAACAAAACTTTTTTCCATTTAACATTTTCATGTACAATTATTTCTGAATCTTCTAAACGTATAAACATTATTTTTTAAAGTTTCAATACACTTAATATAGTCAAGTTTCGCTTATTATTTAACAGAATACGATTTGACACAAATATTAAATACAGTAGCTGTAAATAAGATCGAAAAAATGAATAAAACATTCGAAAGTTCATACAATTATAAACAAGGATTTGACTTTTGTTTTTTGTTGTGTTGAATGTAGATGAATCGTAGACGGTAGAGGTTCAAGAAAAGAGTATGCGTTTCGTGTGGAGAAAAGATTGGTTTATTGCCATAGTCCGTTGTGCCGTTGCAGGCGTACAAATGTTGCTGTCTCTCTGGCCGTCGCGCGTGAACTGCCGCCGGCCGGCGCTGCGAAGTGCGATCGGCGTGCCTGGCAGAAGGGGGGGGGGGGTAGAGAGACGCGTGGAGAGCACTGACTGGTACGGCTCACTCACGCATGTATGTGTTGCCGGAGTAGGGGGATGCTCTCGGCTGATCACGTTGAATCCCGAACATTCCGCCCACCTTCACCAAACTGGCGAATGGTCTTTATTCAGCAGAGTGAAGACGGAAGTAGTTATAGTGGCACTATAGGGCAGACAAACAAACCCCCCACCACTCACCCATGATGAGTGTGGGGGTTTCCCCCACCACCTATTACCCTAGGAGAAGAGGGGGAATTCTCCACCAATGGGTAACCGGTAATGTAGGAAAGAAACTCCTGTCCTGTAGTACCACATATTTCTATAACTACTCCCCCTCCCATATTATTATTATTTAAAGGATTTCTAAAAGGAGTACGGTAAATAATAAACAAGTTTTTTTATAAATTTTTTTCTTTATTTCTTTTTATTCATATAGTGTACAATGTCGTCTATATGCCATGCCATTAAATCGTAAATTAACTATAAATTATCGCATGAAGATATATTTGAGGATACATTTTTTTCTAATTTTTTCTCTGCGCTACCTAATATTTCTGCACCAAACGCATTTATTCCATCAAACTTTGTTTTGAGAGGTAATACATCAGACTTGGTGAAATTTACATATTGCGATTCCTGATATTTTTCTAATTGACCTTTCAAAAATTTAGAGATGCAACTTATTATAATTTTAATATTTTTTTGTACATTTGTCAAATATTTTACTCTTACATCTATACATCTAGTTACAGTTTTAAGATGATCAAACGTCACTTTCTTAAATACTAAGCTTGGTCGGTACGGTTTCTTTTTTGGTGGCTCGCCTCCTTCTTCTTCCCTTACATCTCGGGGTACAAGTTCGATGGCTTTGTCATTGTAACTTCTGATGAACCTGATATTGAAATTGCTATGAAGCTGTTGTTCATCTTGCTTTTCAACACTATCTGTATCGAGGTATTTTTCAATGTCCGGAAATTGCTTCCGGAAACACAGCCACTCTTCCACTGTAAAGCTTATTCCCACAAAGTCGTCCGTAAAAATTCGGATGATGGGTTGGAAGTCGGTGTGGCCTGCACCAGAGTTTTCAAGACCCACGGTGATTTTCTTTGTGTACGATTTGTTTAGACCATATATAGTAGGCAGAACTTGGTGGCAATGGAATTTTGTAGCAGCCATCCTTGTTTTTTTATTTTGTAAGTAGTGAACAGGTCGGCTGAACTGATGAAATGGGCTGAGTACACCTCTTATATACTATTCATATTAGTAGAGGGGGTGATAAATGGTTGGAGATAATTGTAGTGAGGGTGCTTTAGTGAGAAGGGGAAAGCTAGTGGTAGGGGAAAATACTTCTGTGAAGCTTGGAAACATAGTTTCTTACAATTTGATCATTTTTTTCCAAGTCTGTAGAAAAACATTGGAGAAAACGTCTGAACCCAATACCAACAGACATGTAATGTAAAAACATTGTGCAGTAATATCCACAGGTATCAGCATTTTGACTTTGTAACTGGTATGGGTTCCATCGAAATTTTCTAACATTTCGGCGTATACGATTTATGTGGTCTAGAATATAGGGTAGTTTACCAAAACTGTCAAAGTACCAACCATTCCCGATCTTATCAACATAAATTGCCATCCAGCGTAGACCAGGTCTATTATGTTTTTGTGTATTAAGCACATAAGCAACCGGTCTCGACCACGTCAGAGGTATCTGATCGGCTGGAAAAACCCCAACTCTATGATTTCAAAATTTAAAATACAACTTGAACTTTTAAAATTTATATAATATTGAATTCTATGATTTAAAATTTAACTTTACAATTTAACTCTATAATATTAAACTCTATCTGTAAGAAAACTAGGTGGTATTTTAGGATAGAAGTATGAAAGGTAAGGTAAAAATATAATATTTTCTAAATGTAATGATACAAGCTCATATATTACAGAGATAACATCATGAATGGGTATTGATATCGGTATATCATTTTTTTTAATCATTATTTCATCATAAACTTTATCAAAATCAGGTATACCGAATTTTTCCGCATAAGTTAATAAATCGTCCTTAGAAAAATGTGTATATTGTGATGATTGCGATTCTTGACATTTTTCTTTGAAATAATGACAAAGTGTATTAATAATATATTCTATGTTACATGTTACATCTAATAAAAATCTCACTCTCACACGTATTCAATGTTTTAATATTTTTAATCTATCAAAAGAAACTTTTTTAAATATTAAACTACGTCGGTACTGCTTCGTTGGTGGTTGATCATTACTTGACATCTGTGAATCTTCTTCTTCCGCAAGTTCAAATGCCTTGTCACCATAGCTCATAATAAGTCTTATGCTAAAATGGCTAAAGGGTATCTTTTTATCCAGCATATCACCATCTTTAGTTTCAAAGAACTTATCAATAACTGGAAAATTTTCTTCAAATAAAAGCCAGTCAGACACAGTAAACGGTATACCAACAAAGTCGTCACCACTAAGACGGATGATAGGTAGAAATTCACCACCAATTTTCTTATTTTCTAGACCAATTGTAATTTTCTTGGTATAAGATTTGTTTAGTGCGTACACCATCGGCAGCAGCTGATGACAATAATATTTGGAAGCACTTTGTTGACCAGTCATTGTCTTGTATTTACGCTTGCCTTGACCAGCCATTCTTGTGTATTATTTTCAGCAGGAGTGATCGAGTGAACTAATGAATAGACTGTGCTAGACGCTCTTTTATACTATTCATACTGATGTGGAGGGATTTTCTATTGGAAGGGGTAGGATAGTAGCGGTGATATGTTAGTAGTGGGGCTGGTAACGGTAGCAGGAAATGTGCCCCTATACAATTTTGAAACATAATTTTTAACAATTTGATAATTTTTGCGTAAGTTACAAGAAAAGTTTTCGAGAAAATGTCCAACTCCAAGACCCACAGACATGTAATGTAAAAACATGAGACAAAAATAACCACATGTATCTGAAGTTTCACTTTGTAGTTGTCGTGAATTCCATCGAAATTTTCTAACATTTCTTCGAATGCGGTTTATATGATCGGGTATGTACGGAGGTACGCCAAAACTATCAAAATACCAGGCATCACCATTTTTATTGACGTAAATTCCAACCCAATGCAAACCAGGTTTATCGTGACTTTGGGTGTTGAAAATACAAGCTGTCGGTCTCGTCCAGACCAGGGGAATTTGATCTGCAGCAAAGACCCCCACAGCGTGATCCGGAATTCGAGATAAAACCCGCTGAATTTGTATATTGTTCATCGCAGAGATTAATAGGTGGTTCAAAGACAAACTCTTCAACAGTTGGAGTTTTAGCACGTGTCTTCAGCCACGTTTTTAACTTAGAGGCGTTATTCAAAGCACAACTATACTTTGAAAAACCGAATTTTAAAGAATGTTGCATGCAGTAATTACCAGATGCTGTAAGTTTGTGAAATGGCGGGCAATCTTCCTCAAACTCTAAATTTATAATGTGTCGTGTAGTGATCTTTCGTAAAATCGCCACTTTCATGCCACCACGAACATAGATATTGTTTGCTCTCTTACAAATTTCTTCTAGGTTTTTGAACAAGACTTTTTCGGGAACACCTTGATCAAACCAATCCAGACCGTGATGGTTTTGTGATAACCAATCGTTTTCTTTTCTAGCCTCTTGACATAGTGTAGTTATTTGTCTATTCGGAGAAACAATCCAATGTCCTGTGAAATTTTGATTTAATGAAAGAACTGCCACCTCTTTTGGTACTACACGGTTCTTATAATCTTTGGCACACTCTATGTCTACGACGATATCCATCTTCATAGTTTTGAACACATCAACGTGCGATCAACAACTGACACATCAGAAATATTTCCTAACCGTTAACCTTTACCCCCACTACTACCCCCCTCCCCTCCACCATCTCACCCACTATAGTCCACGAGAACTTGACATCACGAATCAATCTCAAGTATATTTTCATATTCAGCATAAATTATACAATTCACTGTACTGCTTAACGGATCATCAAAACGAACATCAATTCTTACACTACCATGTTTTACTAGATTCCAATGTGTGTCTTGATTTGCTGATAAATCAGGTGTTAAATCGAAAGCGTAAAGACAATATCCACTGGCATAAGCTTTGCGTGAAATTGAATTCCCCTCATTTAAATAATGTATACCTGTACCAGAAAATAAAGTATGATATGCATCAACATACATATTATTCGTTTTAAAATCAGGTTATAATGGTTTAGACGGTACTTGTACACCATCAATGTAGAAACACAAGTAATTTATATTGAAATTTTTAAAGTTAAACGGATTGAGGTTCTTATCACCGTTAAAAGCTTTATTTTCTACAAAACCAACAATAATTCTTTTTGGTAATTGACCTAAAATGGCATAATCCAGTGTTTCTCCATGAATACCACTATGCATTGTAATAGCTTTTACTTCCACACGTGTGAGGGGATATTTAGCTGTTGCTTTCGAAAGTGCTGTTTCGTGAGCCAATATAATACTTGGACTAAGTCTGACACGACGTACAAAGAGAGCAGCTTCGGTGATTCGAGTTGTGTAGAGTCCTGTAGGGTCCATAAGACAAAAACTATCTCGTGATCGTACGAGCCGCACACGTACTTCGACACCGTTAATTAATAATTTGTTTTGATTGAAAACATCACAATGCAAATATCCAATCATATCAATGTTTTTCTCCTCGCCCGTAAGGTTTCGACGACTTGTAAGACCTTCGTTTTCGTCATCTGTAGTATCCATTTTTCCAGGGGTGTCGGTGTACCATAGTGCACTGGTGATATGAGATATTTTAGCTGCAGACCCATAGTTTAATAAAGTTTCAATATATTATCGATAAGCGTAGGCGTTATTGGGTGGGGAAACAGGTTTTTGATCAAAAAACACATCAACTTGATTAAATATCGAATGCATAAAATTATTTACAGGACCAACATTTTTCAAGGTATTTTTATCTATAGTTTCAGGAGGTGTTACTGTTTGTGCGATAGTTACACGAACACTAAGCAGAGTATGTGCAAGATCGATATATTCACTAGTTCCCGGTATAGAAAACTCTATTGGTGACCCTTCAGTTAGCGAAGATATTGGCTTGTATTGAACATAATTTGAATTTTCAATCGTTGTTTGAGTAGGAGGTACACTAAATAAATTCACTTCAGATTTAAGACATGCACTCGAACCACTATATAGAAAAGCCATTATTCTTCAAAAATATCTCGTGCAGTACGTTTTTCTTTCAAAGTTTTCTTTTTATTGTCAAATTTTTTGACGACGCTTAGTATTATATCCTGAACCACTTATCAGATTATCCAATTCTTCGTCGGCTTTTCTTTTGAGATGTTTTCCTGATTCTCGTATATTATTGTGAAAAGATTCTTTAAAAGGTTTTTCATGTGTAATGTCATCTAAAATATTTACACCTGCTCGTAAAGCCTCTTTGCCAACAGCTTTTCCTACAACCTTACCACCTTTTTTTACAAACGGTAAAGCACTACGATAAACACCTTTTAAAAAGCTTCCAACACCTTTTCCTTTTTGCATAGATGTATCTATTGTGATATAATTATCGAATGGATCGCGGGAATTTTGGTTATCATAAGTTGCTTCAAAATAACCCATCTTATGCGGTTCTCTTAAAATGAAGTATCACTGTTAACGTGCCGTAATCGAATGCTACAGGTTTTCCATCTTGGTCCTTTATATCTATTGTAATCGTTTGAAACGACGTGGATAACAATGGAATATACATTGGTGTGGTAATCTTTTTAATCTCAATGCTACCATATTTATACTCGTTCATATTAAGAGGAACAATTCGTAAAAGGGGTGTATGAACATCACCTGTAATGTAAGGTTCACAAATATCACTATACACTCTTATTATTGACGGTAAACCACTAATAAGGTCAGCAGGTCTTTGACCGAGAACTGTACCCTCAATTTTTTCAAGATTACAGTTTTCAAAACCAATAATTCTCAAGAGTTTTTCAGACAATATCAAGCTATGAAAATTCGTGTCGCAAGTATCCTGACAAATTCGTTCAATTTCTATAAATCCTCCACGTTGTATTTTGAATTGTAAGTGATTTTTCACATTAAGTAAATTATTTATTTCTTCTAAAAGATTTTCGATATCTGTGTAGATTCCTGGTGATAAGTGTGCAACAACATCCTTTTCTGTTGATTCTTGTCTCAAATCATTTGGTGAAAATAACTCAATTGTTTTTACACAAACCATACCCTCATAGTTATCGATCGAAATATGTTGAAATGTGTGGGGTATTTGAATTTCACAAAGAGCTACAGACCACTCACCATGTAAATAAATATTTTGGTGTAACTGTGTGGTAAAATGTGTTGTTTTGTTTTCAGGAAACACGTACACACTGTTGTTACTAGATAATACGATATAAAATTGGTCTCTCATTATATCTTTTTCAAATTGTTTGCGGGAACCCAGGAATTACATTTGTCAGGATAGCCTTTCCAACTTACAAAATATTTTTTGTTTTTCCCTCTACCTTCAGTTTTTAGAATCTTATCTATTTGAAATGATTCGGTATGCAAATCTTTTTGTACTCTAGAAAGTTCTTCTTCGTAGAAAAAACCTTCGATTGGTTCGCCGTCAAGATCTTCTAAAGTATAAACAGGTGGTTGTCTCTCAGTAGATATGCGTATAATTCGGAACAATTCCAAAGTCCAGCCACTTTCGTATGCTTTCTTGAATACTAGTTTGGCACGACTGACACGTACCAAGTCACCCACCTTGTATTTAGGATATCGGATACGAGTCTTATTGTATCGTTGGGCTAGGTTTTGGTGTGCTTTTGCGGCATTGTACAAATTAACTTTAGCAGGAACCATTTTAGTACCAGAATGCCAAGAACTATTGTAAGCATCAAAATTTTTTTGTAAAATATCAACATATCTGTACGTGTTTGTATGAGTAAAATATCGCCATAATCGACCCTTCAATGTTCCATGTATTAAACCTTTCCACCACAGCCGCTTTAATATCAGAATTTCTAACCACGCGGTAATTTATACTATTTTTTTTTTAAACTTAATCAGCGGGATCTCCTTCCCACACATCAAAAGGGTTACGAACGTCATAAGTCCTATGTGGGAGATGACGGCGTACAGGTTTATGTAGAGTATAAGCATCCTGACTTTCAAACCATTTGATAATTTTTTTGCGATCATGTTTTTTACCAACTGTTTTTAAAAGGTTGTATGCACCTGCATAGGCTGGTGATTTCGGTGGTCGATAAAACAAATTATTTAACGTTTTTTCCATTTATCTTATTCTTAAAATTTTTTAGTTTCTTTTTTATGTTTTTTTTTAATTATTTTTTTAATGTACAAGAAAAACTTGTCAAAAGTTATTTTACTAATCATACAACAAGTTGTGACCAAAGCCACACTTCTCTCGTTAGTTGTAGCTGTTTCAGACAACAAACGCGCAAAGGCACGCTTGGCCAGCAAACAATCAGCTTTGCTACGGTTACCACCGCTGTTTGCATATGCTATATCATGTTCACGACAATAATCGTCAAGTGGGTTGACACCTTTCTCACCTTTCGCTAACCTTTCGTTTAGGCGTGTACCAGGTTCACAAAAATGATACCCTGGAGCATGTATTTCAAAAGGTAAAAGATTGATTAAATTATCTACAAGAGTTGATTCGGGGTGTGTGATCAAATCTTCTTCAATGTTTACTCCAGGCGATCCCATGGAAGAATACGAACTTTTGTAACGTGCCTAGGCGTTTCTTCGGGACGTAATCTTTTTCTCAACTTTCTTGGAGTTGTTTTATCGGATGGTTTTTCGTTCGTTTCTTCGCTATCAGACTGTTGAGTTTCTTCCTCGCTGCTGACAGATTGTGGTGAAGAAACAATCTCCCAAATTTTATTGTTAACAATAAATTCTCGTGGTATATTTGCTTTACGAAGTGCTTGGGCAAACTGACCATAACCATTTGACAACGCTTGTTTTCTATTTCTCACAGTATCGTTAATCAAGTCTACTATGTTTCCACCTTTGACGATGCTGCCATCTATGGTAATCTTACCACGAGCATCCCATGTGACATCACCAAAATCATGCAATCGTTGTAATAACTGTTTTCTTTAAATTGAAACATTGGTGGTACACAGTTTATTATGCTCTCATTGCTGTTTTCTTCAGTGGCATCTTCGCCGACATTTACTTTGCCTACTTCATCGGTATCTCCGGGTACATTTACACTAATAGCTTTAAACTTATTTGTACTATCATTTTTTTATAATACATAAAACGCTCCAATGCTTGTTGGTATATTGCATATTTTTCACGATCATCTTGAATTGAGGTCGAATTTATAATTTCGCTCATTTCTTTGTCTAGTCGCGACGTAGGTGTACCCGGTGTTTGCATAGTAACCAATTTTTCATTTGATAAGCGATGATGTATGTTGTTTATACTTTCTTCAGGGATCAAAATCATTTTTCTTGCATGCTCCATAGTTTTATCACAGGTACCAAGATGAGTGGTAAACAAGTCTGGTATTTGAGAATCAACTTCTTTTTATTTTTCAAACTTTGCGAAGAATCAGTTAATTTTCTTAAGAATAAAACGTACTTTTTCAATTTATTTTTATAGTTTTTATTCAAAGGCACGTTACCACGTAAAATATTTAAACCACATTCGCAAATGAGAATAACAAGTTTTTTATCTGCTTCACGTAATAAAGTACTTCCTTGATTGTTATCGAAATGAAGCAGAGCTTTTAAAGTATTTAAATTTTTTTGTCCTAGACGTTTGCGTCTACTCGGCGCCATTACAATCGTATGACTGGTATATTATTTCCAAGTTCGCTACCTTTTATAGATTTCTTGGGAACATAAACATAGTGGTATTTATCAAACGGAAATATATTACTACGAAAACGACAATTATCAGGTGTATCTTGGCGTAAGTCACTAATAAATAGGAGTGTGCCTGTTTAGTTGCATCAAGATAAGTCTTTTGTAGAAATTGTGGATTTTCAGGACACACTTGGCGCGCTAGATACTGTATCTGGGATGTATCCCTAGGGTTTTTGAAAATAACTATATAATTAGAGTTTAACGAGATTTCACGTTGGCCGTTGTGGAAAAAATTTTGTGTGATGAATATTACGCTTAAATTATTATGATGACTGCCCTTGGTAAAAAGATTGGCAATAACACCACCCGAAGACTCACGCATCAAGTCGTCTATAATTATCAATTTTGGTCTGGGGTCGTCGACAAAGTCTGAATTTTTGGGTAAGCCTTCGTGAAATTCGGTATCATCACCCAGCTCTTTATATGTTGATTGCCATTCGGAATAGTAAACTATTATTCGATCAAAGTGTACGTTACTCATACCATCTATATGTTTTAAAAAATTTTTAACAAACATTGTTTTTCCACATGATGTGGGACCACAAACCATAGATGTCCAAGGATGTTTCCACCGTGGATCCATGACAAAAACTGTTTCGCTAAGGAGATAATATTTTTTATAAGTCTCGAGGTTTGCGGCGGCGGCGGCGGCGGCGCGCGCGTGTCACAAGCTGCTCGAGAAATCAGATTGCTGATGAACCGACAAGCTAATTTGAAGTGACAAGGTAATTTGAAGTGGTAAGCTAATTTGAAGTGATAAGGTAATTGAAGTAACAAGCTAGTTTGTAGCTACAAAACTTACGATAAATGCGCTCAACGAGTACCAAAAAGCTTAATGTGAGTCGAAAAGCTTAATGTGAATCAATAAGCCTAATGTGGATCGAAAAGCTTGATGTGTTATATCAAACTATTTAATGTACCTCTTGAGCTTTTCGCCACTGTCGCTACCACTTTCCATAGATTTATTTATGCTAAGTTAATTACTTTAAAATAGAGATAATTAAGAATCAAGCAGATTTTTTTAATTGAAATATAATTAATTTATTACGATCATACACCCTACGTGTCAAAGGTAAGGAAAAACGAGATTGATATTTTAATACATTTATTGATTAATATGTTTGTTCATAACATGATCAATATCCTTCAAGTGTAAAGATGCAAGTTCATACATCAAAATATAGGCATAATCTATTAACATACTTAAATTATTTTTTTTCAAGATTTTATGTAACTTATTAAGATTATGGGTATAAAATGTGCTTGTTATAGAATGTACATCATAAAATTTAAACTGTGTGTATTGTGATAATTGTTTTCTTTCTTGGAATTTCTCTTTCGTATAGTTACAAATTTCATTAAATACATATTTTATATCTTTGCACGCATTTAACAGATATTTAATCCTATTGTCTACGTTTCTAGAGATGTGCTTGAGCTGATCATAGATTGCTTTATTATACACCAATCTTGATTGAAAGCGTTTCTTCGTTGGTGGACAACCTCTATGATTTTTGTCTTGTGTTTCGTATATCAGCTCAAAAGCTTTATCAGAAAGCTTTATCAGTACCACAATATATTTTTTGATCAACCATTTCGTTTCCTTCTGATTCAAAGAATTCATCAATCCTGGGAAAACTTTCTTTAAGGGCGGGGCGGGGGGGGGGGTATGGTTAATTCGTAAAAAAATGGGTCATTTTTAATGATTTTTATATTCGCTCCAGTAAATGAAAATTTATTTTAATAAAAAGTTTACGATTCAGTAACTATTGTACAATATTCTGTGAAATTTTCATTGAAAAATATTAAAAATTAAGCCGTTGGCAGCAATTCTGCGGAGGTGCCTTGACAAAATGTTGTTTTGCGGTGAACAGCATATCTCAGCACTGGATCGTCTGAAATTAAAAATTGAAGCAGATATCGTTAGATAAGCACATTCTCGAGGTAACGAGAGGGATTTTTTTTCTTCGATTTTTCAATTTTCGGTGACATAAAAACAAAACTTTGACATAAAAACACCGATTTTTGCTAAAAAAATTGACATATTTGTTACTGTAAAATTGTTACTCATTAAAAAAAAAAGCTCTCGTTGTTACCTCCAGAATGTGCTTATCTAACGATATCTGTTTCAATTTTTAATTTCAGACGATCCAGTGCTGAGATGTGCTGTCCACCGCAAAACAACATTTTGTCAAGGCACCTCCGCAGAATTGCTGCCAACGGCTTAATATTTAATATTTTTCAATGAAAATTTCACAGAATATTGTACAATAGTTACTGAATCGTATACTTTGTATTAAAATAAATTTTCATTTACTGGAGCGAATATAAAAATCATTAAAAATTACCAATTTTTTTTACAAATTAACCATACCCCCCCCCCCCCCAAACCAGATCCACTCGGTATGTGTAAGTGGTATACCCGCAATATTTTGACCACTTAGACGAACAACAGGTTTGAAATCACCACAGCCAATAACACGGCTTTCCAGACCAACTATCAGTTTCTTACAGTACGATTTATTTAATCCATACAGCATGGATAGTACGTGGCGACATTGGAACTTAGAGTTTTGATTACTATTCTGAGCAAACATTTTTCAGTATTATCATGGTTTAACAGGATCCAAGATTGAAATGACAAATAATTAAAGCAGCCCCTTTATATATAAAGTATCCATAAACACTCTAACAATCCTTTCTAATCTTCGAGAATGTAATCATTTCTAGATTGAGTATGTGTGTGTGTGTGTGTGTGTGTGAGTGTGAGGGTATGGTGTTATGAGTGTTAATAAACCATTAAATTAATTATAGGTATAATGATTTATAAAGTTTAAGTATTTTTTTACATCATGAACCATATAAAAATCATTCCTAAAATATGAAACGACAAGTATTTTACAAAATTTTAAAAAGTATTTATTATCATAATGAGATATATTTTAAAATACTGTTAAAGAGGTTATAGGTTTACAAGAAAATACGGTATTTATTTTGATGTGTTTTTATTCAGCTTCAATTTTTCAATTTCACTTTTTAATTCATTAATTTGTATCTGTTGCTGTTCAAACTTCCGCTCAAAATTTTGATTTAATAATAATAAATGTTTTGTAATTTTATTTAATTGTTTACATAGATTATCTTTTTTTCTAAGTAATTTTTCTGTATGATGCACATTACAGTCAAGAATAAGTTTTATGTATTTGTTACTTTTTTCTAAGTCATCTAAATTTTTTAAATCTCTATTTATTGATTCAACAGTATTGAATAATGAATTTTCATTGCTCCAATGATCTTCGTCATATGCTTCGAGAGTTTCGACTCGTTCAATGACATTTAAAATTGCCATATGTGTACGAGTTTCATCGAAGACCATGTTGAAATCAGGTATCATCTAACAAGTTATTTTCCATTTTAAAATTTACCTTGTTACAATATTAACAACTTAAGAGAGAGTAGTAGTATTTAATACTTTAAGAAGAACTCACTTTAACGTGCGATAGAAGTATGTGTGGATGATGAAGTGTATTTCTACGATCACTCAAACCAAATTTATAAGTATGTAACAGCGTACTGGTTCAACTAATCTTTGATAGTTTCTGGGTGCAGACAAACTGAACTGTGGTGTAAATATCATTTAAGACTGCGTATATACACACCAAAGAGCATGAAACGACGGATTTTACGGTGGGGAGGGAATAAAAGAATGCAGAGCAACGCAGCGAAATTTTGAGGAATAGGCACTTTTGAATTTAAAAAGTCTAAAAACATAATCGCAGCTTAATATATTATAATGAAGAATCACCGAAAAAATCTTTTTAACACTCAGAATTATAAAAAATTCCATAAAATAATTTCTACGACTAAGTTATAAAAGACTGTAAATAGATGGATACAATGTGTAGTAAAACTATGTTACTCTGAACTGATATGAAAATTGATTGGGTTGATCAATACATCGATCGGCCTGTGAAGTTCCAAAATACCACCAATAAAAAGAGAATGTTGCACCTAACAATAAAGTACAATACCGCGAATTAATGTGAATGTAACTTTCCAAGATATCCGTATCAATACCTTACTAATACCGAATCAATAACAAAATTAACTGGTTAATGAAAGTTATAAATATGCGGAACTGTTAGAGGGTAAAGTGGGTAGTAAAAGGTATAATACCGCGAGCTAATATAACCGTCGATTAGGCTGATCAATGTATCGATAACGAAATCGATCAACCAATGAGGTTCCAAAACATCTTCATTTAAAAGAAGATATAGCACCTTATAAAAAAGTCTAATGCCGCAAATCGATCTGACTATAATTTCCAGTGGAAAATCATGACAATATCGAGCCAATATGTTGATCAGTGTACTAAACTCTCTCTATTTTCTCATCTTGTATTGAGGTTTACGTAAAGGGTTGTTTTCGTGCTTGATAATAACAATAAATTAATTTTTATTGTAGTTTTTCGTAGCATGTATCAGGAACATATAAGCTAAGAAGGTGTCACATATGTAATAGTCATAAGTAGGGTATTATACTATCTGTTCAGTTGATTATTATGACGAACTACTAACCATACAAGTGATAACGTCTCATCCGTTGTACTTGTCATAAGAAACAAACAGCGAAAAGAGTTTAAGTAGTTGTAATGATCATCGATTGGATCAATCGACATATCGATAACGAAATCGATCGATCTGTGAAGTTCCAAAATACCTCCAATAAAACGAGATTGTTGCACCTAACAATAAAGTACAATACCGCGAATTAATGTGAATATAACTTTTCAAGATATCCGTGTTACGTTATCTATTTTTGTTCAAAAATAATGTAAATTTTATGTGTTAAAAACGAAATGTATTGAATATAACTTAATACAATTGAATGAGGAAATAACGAAAATGCAACGACCTCTAAGAATTTCAATAGCAAGCAGTGATATTCCAGGTGAACGTCCGCTGTTTCGTTACTGAAATTTCAAGTGCTGACCGCGCAGCAACGCGCTGGCTGCCGGAACGTGGTGAGTCGCGACGCCTGGAGCCACCGCGTTGCAGCGAGGGCAGCACGTCGCGGATCTATTGCGCGAGCGCCGCGTTACCGACGCTGGAAAATAGTATGAGTGCGAGAGAAAGAGAGCAACCGAAGAATGATGTAGGGGGGGAAGAGAAAACGTGGACAATACGAAGGTGTGAAAAGGAAATTAATTTATTGGGTAGAGTGGAAAAACCAATTAAGAGAGAAAGATCGGTATAACGTGTGCGACGAAGAGTGTAAAGTCTTGTATTATATTTATATAGCACGAGTTCAATTGAGATAATTATTGTACTTATTTGCGTATTCAGTAAACCCGCGTAAACGATATCGAAAAAAAGAAAGATCGAATTTTATTGTTTTATAATAATAATAATAATAAAGAATTAGATATTGAGCCAAGTCGAGACGAAAAAGAGAGATTGAAGCAAGTGTATAACTGAGGAAATAAAAGGAAATTAATACATTATTCACGAATTTGATTTCTCCTAAATCCTTCCCTCCAATATTATTCAGGTAAGACTTTATGTTACTATTTTAATTAAACACGTATACACATACAACCAGATTATTCGGAAATATATAGATATAACTATATGTAGATAACTATACATTATATTTGATTAAATTTTATTCATTCTTATTATCCCCGGAAGTAATAATTATCTGCGTTGGGAATCGATTAAATTCAATATTTGGGAAAAGGGTTATTTTAATTAAAGAGCCTTCATAAAGCATTCCAAATAAGGATAAATAATTGTGGAAATTTATATTGTAATTAATCCGAGCCACGAAATCTTTATCTGAAAACTAAACTCTCTTGGAAAAACGCATTACGGGATATCATTAAAGTCAAAGGTTTTTCTTATACACGTTTCGTTCAACAATTAACATTTTATATTTTTAACGTAAGAATTATCAATTATTTATTTATTTATTTAGTATTATTAATAATCTAGTGATTGTCTTAATAAACAAATTTAAACCTTATAAAACTGTCGCTAGTAGAAATATCCTTATTGTTTTGAGGGATTAATAAATTTTAAGTATATTAAGAATTGTCACTATTTCCTTAATCTATTGTGATACAAATCGTAAACACGCTTTTAAGGGGGTTTCCTTAATGATATGAAGACTGAGTTACCCTATATAATCGTTAATTCGGATCTATTAGTGTTCTTATATCTCCAATTCTTGTATCATCTAACTTTAGGCTTCTGGAAAACCCAAAGATCGAGCCCGTTACCCTAATAGTTTATAGTCTTCCCAACTAAATCTAACATTATTTTCTACAAAGAGAAATTATTTCAGCTAGAGCATTTATTTAGAATCTTTATAGTAATTTTGACCTAATACTACTTGACACATACGCACACACACACACATATATATATATATATATATATATATATATATATATATATATATATATATATATATATATATATATATATATATACTTCCAATTATTATGATAACCACATTTTTTTTATGTCTAAACCCTTATCTATTTTCCCATATTAATATTAACGTTAGATACATGTTGTTTAGTATGAGAATTTGAACGGAGTATAATTTTCATTAGACTCTATCTTTATTTTGGTGACATTGAGGTGAGAAATAGAGGTAAGGAATGAGAGACGTCCTTGGGCGACGACCGAATTTTATTATTGTTACGGAGAGGTATTTCTAACCTCTCTCGTAACAATCCGTACCAATACCTTACTAATACCGAATCAATAAAAAAATTAATTGATTATTGAAAGTTGTAAATATGCGGTACTGTTAGAGGGTAAAGTGGGTAGTAAAAAAGTATAATACAGCGAGCTGATATAACCATCGATTAGACTGATCAATGTATCGATAACGAAATCGATCAAGCAATGAGGTTCCAAAACATTTTCATTTAAAAGAATATATAGCACCTTATAAAAAAATCTAATGCCGCAAATCCATCTGACTATAATTTCCAGTGGAAAATCATGACAATATCGTGCCAATATGTTGATCAGTGTACTAAACTCTCTCTATTTTCTCACCTTGTATTGAAGTTTACGTAAAGGGTTGTTTGCGTGCTTGATAATAACAATAAATTAATTTTTATTGTAGTTTTTCGTAGCATGTGTCAGGAACATATAAGCTAAGAAGGTGTCACATATGTAATAGTCATAAGTAGGGTATTATACTATCTGATTATAAGTGTAGTTGATCCTAATGGCCGTATCTACCAAGTGGTGTGTTGTTTGTTATGTCAAAGGTTGCAATAAAACACAACACATCTATATATATTCTTTAATCGACGTTTCGGACATTTTTTATTGCATGTCCCTCTTCAGGAGCTCATTTTAACAAAATTATTTTACAAATTAATACACATGTATGCTTGTTTAACAATAACTTCGATTACAACATATTACAATATACAACTTACATAAAAACTTAGTCAACAGACGTACATCACAGGGAGAGACCCCACTTGTCAATGCTTAATGATTAAAAATTTTTGGCCTTATATACTGTGTGTATATTTTTGTGTAAGTCAGGAGTATATAACAGACAATACCAATACAACGTGACTATAGTACTGGTGGGGGACGCAATTTTCAGCGGTAGCGACAGGCGCGAGGTAGTAGGGATACATGTACTCGTAGAGGTGGGAATTCGGCCAATGCTGGTCCTAGATGTACGTAAGCCTACAGACCGCTTAATGAACCTCTCACCAACATGCGATCCTAATACTTTCTCAACGGAGAGACACAGTAATAATATAATTTTGAAATCAGAAAATTACAAATTACAAGTTTTTATAAAGGAATTATATTCGTTAGGTAGTCTATTTATCTCATATTGTTTATTCATATAATTTTTCTGTGTATGTATAAACAAAGCTTCAGAAAATAGTCTCTTTCCATTATTTTTTTCAATGTCTAATATCTTTATGTTGTTAAAATCAATAGAATGATTATTTTCTCTCGTATGTGAAAATAATCCGGAATTAAGATCCTTATCTCTATGTTTTTTTGCGTGTTCTTTGGTTCTGACAATCAACCGCCTACTTGTCTGTCCAACATACGACGCATTACAATCCTTACATTTTATTTGGTATACTACATTCGCACTATTACATTTTTCATTTTTGTCCTTTCCAAGTTTAATAATATTATTCAATTTATTTTTCGCACTATATACTACTTGTGTACTATATTTAAAAAAAAAAATTTTTGTGAAACATTCTAATTCTTTGACATAAGGTAGACTAATAAAACCTTTATTATTAACTATGTTGGTTTTTGCTGATGTTTTTGTGCATCTTATCTTTTTTATGCGTTTTCTTACATGAAAATCTATTAATTCATGGGGATAATCATTTTTTTGTAAAAGCTGTTTTATGAAGTATATATTTTTTTCATGGAATCTTTTGTGCAATAATTTTATGGCTCTGTCTACAAGGCAGTAAATGATGGCTATTTTATTATTAAGAGGGTGGTGCGAATTGAAATTTAAATAACGTCCTGAAAAAGTTGGTTTTCGGTGCCAATTTGTTATTATATGTCTCTGATTATTTATTATAATTTTTAAGTCTAAAAAACTAATGCTTTTATTTTAAGCCAATTCAACTGTAAATTGTAAATGTTTATCATATTCATTGAAAGTTTTTAACGTATAATCTATGGAAATTTTCGGTATACATAATATAATATCATCAACGTAACGAAAATAAAACACTGGTTTGACATTCAAGTTATCAATACACTCTGTCTCCAAATCCTCCATGACAATGTCTGATAAAATCGGGCTTATTGGATTGCCCATACCATAGCTGAGCCAAATATTTGCCTATAAACCTTTTTATTAAATTGGAAATAATTATTATTTAGAATAAATTTGATAACTTTTAAAAATTCAGTACAACTTATGTTAATTTTGTTATTTAACTGGGTCCATCTTGTGGCGTTACCTTTATCCGCCCTTGTAATTAGAATGTCAGGATTGTTTTTTATAAAAGCATTCGTTTTTTCTAAATCTATTTTGAATTTTTTGTCAGTATGTGTAAGATTGGATAATTCTTTATTATAATATTTTTTTATTATGTTCAAGAAAGAACATCTTACTTTTGGGGCTATTTCATTATCGATATAATTATTCGTGAACGTCTCAAAGTTCTTTAAATATTGTAAAGTTAGCTGTTTGTCAAATGTTATTAAAGTTGAATTTTTCACCAAGTCTTAGAGTGTCAATGACATGTCAGGAGTTGAACGTCCGACACGTTTACAAGCCACTTTTCGTATTTATTATCTATTGTTTGGGGTTCATTACCCGGCTGTATGTTATGATTCGGGTGGTTGATCCTAAACTTATTATTAGTGTGTATTTCCATATATCTATCTTTTTCGATCGATTTCTTTTATTTTTTAACGTAGATATTATTCATGACCATGACATCATTAGTTTCGACGTGGTCAGTCTTTTTACAAACGTATCGGAATATTTAGTTTGTAAAGTTATAGAAAAAAGATGGACCCAGTTACATAACAAAATTAACATAAGTTGTACTGAATTTTTAAAAGTTATCAAATTTATTTTAAATAATAATTATTTCCAATTTAATAAAAAAGTTTATAGGCAAATATTTGACTCAGCTATGGGCAATCCAATAAGCCCGATTTTATCAGACATTGTCATGGAGGATTTGGAGACAGAGTGTATTGATAACTTGAATGTCAAACCAGTGTTTTATTTTCGTTTCGTTGATGATATTATATTATGTATACCGAAAATTTCCATAGATTATACGTTAAAAACTGTTAATAAATATGATAAACATTTACAATTTACAGTTGAATTGGCTCAAAATAAAAGCATTAGTTTTTTAGACTTAAAAATTATAATAAATAATCAGAGACATATAATAACAAATTGGCACCGAAAACAAACTTTTTCAGGACGTTATTTAAATTTCAATTCGCACCACCCTCTTAGTAATAAAATAGCCATCATTTACTGCCTTGTAGACAAAGCCATAAAATTATCGCACAAAAGATTCCATGAAAAAAATATCTACTTCATAAAACAGATTTAACAAAAAAATGATTATCCCCATGAATTAAGGGGGCTAGACACCTTTTTTCTCTGAAATAAGAAGTCACATTTTAATACATAAATGTAAACTAATTATTTCATACTTTTTACATATAAAAGTGGGTATATTTAACTTATCTTAAAACTTTCTCCGATGGGCCTTTTATATGGTCCAGAACCATAGTTATCGATGAAACAAGTTTTTTCACTAACCGTAAGCTTTGAAATTTTCCTGTGCATGGATTGAATCCAGATTTGAACTAAATTACTCCTGAATAGTATAATTCTCATATGAGTGTAAGGATTTTTGATCTAATGAGAAAAAAAAATTGTGCTGTTTTTCAAGAGTTTTTTTTTTTAATTTTTTAAAATTTTTTCATAATTTTTCTGATGTAAACATTTTTTCCGACATTTAATCCTAAATCCCTACACTCATATGGGAATTATACTATTCAGGAGTAATTTAGTTCAAATCTGGAGTCAATCCATCCACAGGAAAATTTCAAAGCTTACGGTTAGTGAAAAAACTTGTTTTATCGATGACTATGGTTCTGGACCATATAAAAGGCCCATCGGAGAAAGTTTTAAGGTAAGGTAAATATACCCACTTTTATATGTAAAAAGTATGAAATAATTAGTTTACATTTATGTATTAAAATGTGACTTCTTATTTCAGAGAAAAAAGGTGTCTAGCCCCCTTAATAGATTTTCATGTAAGATAACGCATAAAAAAGATAAGATGCACAAAAACATCAGCAAAAACCAACATGGTTAATAATAAAGGTTTTATTAGTCTACCTTATGTCAAAGAATTAGAATGTTAAACAAAACATTTTTTTTTAAAATATAGTACACAAGTAGTATATAGTGCGAAAAATAAATTGAATAATATTATTAAACTTGGAAAGGACAAAAATGAAAAATGTAATAGTGCGAATGTAGTATACCAAATAAAATGTAAGGATTGTAATGCGTCGTATGTTGGACAGACAAGTAGGCGGTTGATAGTCACAACCAAAGAACACGCAAAAAACATAGAGATAAGGATCTTAATTCCGGATTATTTTCACATACGAGAGAAAATAATCATTCTATTGATTTTAACAACATAAAGATATTAGACATTGAAAAAAATAATGGAAAGAGACTATTTTCTGAAGCTTTGTTTATACATACACAGAAAAATTATATGAATAAACAATATGAGATAAATAGACTACCTAACGAATATAATTCCTTTATAAAAACTTGTAATTTGTAATTTTCTGATTTCAAAATTATATTATTACTGTGTCTCTCCGTTGAGAAAGTATTAGGATCGCATGTTGGTGAGAGGTTCATTAAGGGGACAAGCCATGGTTAGGGGGTCGAAAAATCGATTTTTTTTTATTTAATATTTTGATAGCAAATTTTCCGCTGAATACGATGCTTCCAACCGCATTTTGAAATTCGATTTCGTTTAGAAAATACAGCTAAAACCGTGAAGTTACTTATTTGCATATTTAGTGATTTTACTCAAAATATCACTTTTAGATATTAATACTATTGTTAATCTTATATTATTTTATACTTCACAGAATACACGATACAATACTAAATGTATAACGTAATATACATTAACATTGTAGAAAAACTTAACTTGAGGTATAAATCTCGTGTATTTTACTCTTAGGGCTCTTGCACGAATAAAGGAATAGCGAGTAATAACGGCTGACAAACAATCACAAGTGAGCTTTAAAAGGACTTGTTTCTTTTTGAAGGAATAAGAAGGAACACGTCTTTTTAAAACTTGCTTGTGATTGGCTGCCAGGCGTTATTCCTCGCTATTCCTCCATTCGTGCAAGAGCCCTTACTCTCCTTATAGAAAGGTATTATACGTAAAATACTCATAGGTGGTTCAAAATCCCAGCTGCATGTTTATGTTGTTTCAGCACCACGGTCGCTGGAATTTAAACTGAATTATTTTGAATGTAATTGAATCTGCATTTTTCAATGCAATTTATTTAGTAAACAAACATTTTTTCCTGATTATAAGCTATTATACGCTCTAGAGCAGTGTGTGGAAAATTTTTTTAAATTTGGCCTGTAGGTTAGCTACATTGTGCAATTAAAACTTGCTATATTTTTAAGTGTTTTTTTCGGAGTGACTTTTGTGTATCAATTTAATTTTGATACGTAAAGTAGTGATTTGTGAAAAATTGTGAATACAGACAAGAGAGGTCGAACACCAGGACCATCTACAAAGAAGAGAACATTTGGAAGAAAAAAGAAACATAAAGGATTTAGAAGAAAAGTAGAAAATGCCCCATCACTAAAGAGAAAAAGAAGCACATCTGCAAGCAAAATTTCAGAATCAGATATATCTAGAAGTCCAGCAACAACAAGAAACAGAATAATAGATGTTGATATTTTGTTTCATGAACTTGAAAAGTTAATTGTTTGTGCTAAGTGTCATGGAAAAATCCGAATGACGGAAGGAAACATTAGAGGATTGGGTGCAAAAATTAATATTGTATGCAAAAACTGCAATAGCATGAATCTCATCAATACAAGTAAACAAGTTGGAAGTAGTGGGAATGCTTATGAAGTAAATAGACGTAGTGTACTTGCTATGCGTGCACTTGGACAAGGAAATGCAGGATTGGAGACTTTCTGTGGTATCATGGACCTACCATCGCCAGTGGCACACAGTTTTTATGACCATATCAATGAGGAGTTAAGTAAGGCATGTGAAAAAGTGGCAGTTATCTCCATGCAAAAAGCAGTGGAAAAAGAAAAGCAATTGACACCAGCTGGAAGTGTAGGGCTCGATGTATCTGGTGACGGGTCCTGGAGAAAGAGAGGATTCTCTTCTTTACAAGGAATCACAAGCTTGATTGGTTTGCGTTCCCAACAAATTCTTGACATCTCTATCAAGAATAGTTTCTGCAAAGCTTGCATGAAATGGGAAAATAAAGAGGGCACAGAAGAATATGAAGACTGGTACACGGACCATCAAGCCAATTGCTCAGCAAACCATGAAGGAAGTGCCGGAAATATGGAAGTGGATGGAATTATTGAAATTTTCAAAAGTTCCATGGAAAAATATGGTGTAAAGTATCATCGCTACATTGGAGATGGTGATTCAAAAGTTTTCTGTGATTTGTGTAAAGTTAAACCATATGGAGATGAACTGATAGTAGAAAAAAAGGAGTGTGTTGGACATGATCAAAAGCGAATGGGTACAAGGCTGAGAAATCTAAAGAAGAATTCTGGCAAGAAGAAGTTAGCTGATGGAAAATCCATTGGAGGACAGGGACGCTTGACTGGTAAAGTTATTGATCAGCTCACCACCTACTATGGTAATGCCATCAGGGGCAATGCGAACTCAGTGAAAGATATGAGCAATGCGATATGGGCCACTTATTACCACAAAATCTCCATAGATAAATCACCTCAACATCATTTGTGTCCGAAAGGAGAAAATAGTTGGTGCAAGTGGCAAAAAGCGAAAGCCCAGAAAAAACTGAAAGGCTTCCATCATACAGGCAGTATTCCAACAGTAGTGATGGAGCAGTTAAAACCAATTTATGAAGATCTCTCTCGACAGGAACTGCTTGAAAGTGTCTTGGTGGTTTTACACAGAACAGCAATGAAAGCTTCAATCAGATAGTTTGGAAGCTCGTTACCAAGACATCTTTTAGTGGTGTGCATGTACTCAATACAGGTGTATACATTGCTATCACTTGTTTCAATGATGGAAGAATTGGTTTCTTGGAAATAATGGATGCCTTCGACATCAAACCTGGAGTAGCTGCAATTGAGTGGGTGAAGAAGAGCAATGATAAAAGATTATTCTATACTGAAAGGAATGCTGAGGAAAATACCTTAGAAAGTAGAAGAAAAAGAAGGAGAGTACGACTTCAGTTACCAGAAGAGTCATGAACCAGGTTCTTACTAGAGTAACTAATTAAAAGATTTTTTTGTTACTTATACGTATAAAAATAGTTAATATTTATTGTTTTTCTTTTTAGTTAATTTGTGATTGGATCTGTCACCCGGAATAGATGATTTTTGTAGGTTATAGACTGCAGCATCAAGGAATAAAAATATTTTAGTCTAATACGAAAAAAAAGATAAGAGCTACAATAATGTATTATTCTAAATAATATAAAGATGTCATTAAGCTAATTAAACCTTTTTTTACAGATATTTAATGAGACTAGACATGTGATGATTAGAGTGTCCGTGCCAAAATAACTGTCATATGGATATTCCATTTTTCATGTTTAATCAAAGTATATTATACAGAATTGTGAAAAAGATTTTTGTAAGTAGTTTTGAAAAGCTTACCATAAGTTATAAGAAACTCAAGTTTCAAACATGATTTCTGAAAAACTTGTTTTTGTGTTTACAGGGTCATTGCCGTAAGTTTATTTTTCACCAAGTGAACGAAATGACTTGAAATTTTAGGTAAGCATTCCTTTTTACATTAGCCACAAGCAATGTGCGCTACTTTTTGAAAAAGCTTCAGAAAAAAATAAAAAAAAATAAAATTATAGAACTTTTGATAAAATATACAAAAAATTGAGATTTTTCATAAAAAATAAATATTAAAAAAATTTTTTTAGGAAAAGTAGCACAGAAAACTGGTAACTGATGTAAAAACAAAGATCAAGCCATGAATTTCAAGTCATTTTATTTAGTTGTTGAAAAGTAAACCTACGGCAATCAATAAATCAGAGTTAAATCATTAATAAAATGTACGCAAGAGCCAGATGTATATTATCAGCTAACTACAGGCGGAAATTGTAGGTAATAACACTACTTATTAGTGGGAAAAATATTAAGTTCAAAGATTACACCTGGAATTTATTATTAATCAAATTATTTATTCTTATTTTTTTCAGATTTAACCATGGCTTGTCCCCTTAAGCGGTCTGTAGACTTACGTACATCTAGGACCAGCATTGGCCGAATTTCCACCTCTACGAGTACATGTCTCCCTACTATCTCGCGCCTGTCGCTACCGCTGAAAATTGCGTCCCCCACCAGTACTATAGTCACTTTGTATTGGTATTGTCTGTTATATACCCCTGACTTACACAAACATATACACTCAGTATATAAGGCCAAAAATTTTTAATCATTAAGCATTGACAAGTGGGGTCTCTCCCTGTGATGTACGTCCGTTGACTAAGTTTTTATGTAAGTTGTATATTGTAATATGTTGTAATCGAAGTTATTGTTAAAAAAGCATACATGTGTATTAATTTGTAAAATAATTTTCTTAAAATTAGCTCCTGAAGAGGGACATGCAATAAAAAATGTCCGAAACGTCGATTAAAGAAAATATATAGATGTGTTGTGTTTTATTGCAACCTTTGACATAACAAACAACACACCACTTGGTAGATACGGCCATTAGGATCAACTACACTTATTATTAAACAACTCTACCATCAGCTTCTACAACTAAGTTTACTATCTGATTAGTTGATTATTATGACGAACTACTAACCATACAAGTGATAACGTCTCATCCATTGTACTTGTCATAAGAAACAAACAGCGAAAAGAGTTTAAGTAGTTGTAATGATCATCGATTGGATCAATCGATATATCGATAACGAAATCGATCGATCTGTGAGGTTCCAAAATATCTCCAATAAAAAGAGATTGTTGCACCTAACAATAAAGTACAATACCGCGAATTAATGTGAATGTAATTTTTCAAGATATCCGTACCAATATCTTACTAATACCGAATCAATAACAAAATTAATTGGTTAATGAAAGTTATAAATATGCGGTACTGTTAGAGGGTAAAGTGGGTAGTAAAAAAGTATAATACCACGAGCTGATATAACCATCGATTAGACTGATCAATGTATCGATAACGAAATCGATCAAGCAATGAGGTTCCAAAACATCTCCATTTAAAAGAAGATATGGTACCTTATACATAAGTCTAATACCGCGGATCGATCTGACCGTAATTTCCGGTAGTAAATCGTGCCAATACCGTACCAATACGTTGATCAGTGTACTGAACTCTCTCTATTTTCTCATCCTGCCTTGAAGTTTACGTAGAGGGGAGTTTGTGTACTTGGAAATCATAATAAATGAATTTTTATTACAGTTTTTTGCAGTATGTATCAGGAACATATAAGTTAAGAAAGTGGTACATGTGAATATAGTCATAAATAAGCCATTATACCGGCTGGTCAGTTCGCCATTATGACGGACTACTTGGCATAGAAGCGACGACACCTCATTCGTTGCACTTATGATAAGAGACAGCCAACGAAAAATCTTCAAGGCGACACACATAAAGTAGGTGTAGCTTAACGTGTGCTAGTGGGGTGGCCCCTAATGCAGTGGTTATCATTCTATTTTTGTAGCTTTTTAATAAACCTACTCACTCAGATGTTTCTCTGCTAACTCGGGTCGATTTAATTTTATGTTAATATTAACTTTTTATGTAAAATTAATAAATAGGCATTTCCTAAACATAGTTTTGTAATAAATAAACATAATAAACAATAATTAAACATAAACTAATAATTTAAAATATTTCTTGGGTAAAACGCTGTACAAGCGCTGAGAATCAGTGCTTATATGAACTTTTCTCAAATAATTTATAAATTATTTGGATAATATAGTAGACAAATGTCTCTGATATCGGCTGAGATTGAATGTTTTCGTGAGAAAAGAATTTTAGAGTATTCGCCAGACGTAATAAGAGTAAACCGAGAGTTTTGTTCCATCTCTCTTAATATCGTATGATTTTAGAAGCTTCTTGAAAAATAATTTCTACTTCCTCCGCGAAGTGAAATATGAACACAGAATCCGATTTTCTGCAAGTTTCTACAGACTCTAGGCGTGATAAGAGTGTAACTTATATTTCAATTTTCGCAAACTTTTACAAAAATGATGGTTAGAGCCCCTGCTGTCCTCCAGTCTACCGCAAGTTTTCTTCGGGGACATCTCTCTCTCTCTCTCTCTCTCTCTCTCTCTCTCTCTCTCTCTCTCTCTCTCTCTCTCTCTCTCTCTCTCTCTCTCTCCTCTCTCTCTCTCTCTCTCTCTCTCTCTCTCTCTCTCTCTCTCTCTCTCTCTCTCTCTCTCTCTCTCTCTTAACCAGTCAACCAACATCTACCCATACAACAACATGCAGCATAACATCGAAGTAGCGTTCATCGATATGCCTGTCATGGCATCACCGCCTCAAGAGCTTGCTGCCTTTGTCAACGAGCTCATCGATGGGGGAGAACCACGCATGGCTAACGGCATCGGCCAAGGCGTGCAACCCCCAGTGCTACAGGCGGCTCTACTAGAGGAGCAGGGGCGCCAGGTACAAGTAGAGGAGGATGCTGCCCTTGCAGATCTATTACAAGAGGCCTTCGATGAGGATGCCACTGAGGAGGTGGACAGTGGGTTCGATAGTGATGGCTTTGAGAAGGAAGACACCCCGATGGATGGGGTGAAGGAAGAAGCTGCGGGAATAGATTCAGATGCCGAAACGATCGATAATAATCCCCGGAAGTGCAAGATCGTGAAAGTGACAGTTCCAATGATAGTGATATGGACATGTATGAGGTTACACTCCGACGTACGATGTGTGTGCGACAAAGATTTTTTTATAGTGTGCAGCGCTTGTTGAGGTTGCAACGCGATGAAGAAATATTACGTATGCATCGACGATTGCGGAGCATTCAATACCGCATAAGACGCCGCCGTCGGGACGAGGTGTATGATGTACCACGTCGTTATCAAGATATGTGCTAGGGCTGTGCAAAACGGTTTTGGTGCCAGCGCAATCGTCGTTGGATTCGTTGTACATCTTGCGTATTCTGGTTGTGCCCGGACTGTAACGTAGACCCGGTGCACTGCCAGAACGAGGGACAATTTTTGCCATGATGCCACACATCGCGGCGTCGTAAATAGTTTATAGTGTTTAACTAACAAAGTGTTTAGTTCTAAGTAACAAAGTGGAAAAAACAAAGTGTTAGCATAGCGCTTAGTTCTAAGTAACAAAGTAGCGAAATCAAAGCGACAAAAAAAAGCAAAGTCCCAAAGTGTGTGGTAATAACAGCCACAGCAGTAGTCGAAGTTCCGGAAGAAACCATGTAAGTATATAATATTCTTATAAATATTATTAAAAATATGTGTGTGTATGTGTGTGCGTATGTGTGTGTGTATGTGTGTGTGCGTGTATGTGTGTGTGTGCGTGTGTTTGTGTGTGTGTGCGCGCGCGCGTGTGTGTGTGTGTCGACGCAGGAGGAAGCTGTAGCTGCTCCCACTACTACTACCGCTGGTGGAGAGTTATAGCTCGTAGCCATGGCTGACTGCACGATCGTGTAGTTTGCCCGGAGCAGCTGGCCGTGTCAGACGGGAAATCCCTGAGCCGTCTGGGACTTGTGCTCTCTCTCTCTCTCTCTCTCTCTCTCTCTCTCTATTTTTTATTTCACTGTGGCACTTTGGGGCAGATGTAACCTAAGCCATTTCCCCTGATGGTGGGGGGTGGGGTTTCCCCTCCCTCAGAGGGGTAGTGGCTCGGGGACACCCGGCATCATTACCCACCTGGTGGTGGGGGGTTCCCCTCCCCTCCCTCAGGTGGATAGTGGTGGGGGGTTTGTTTGTCTGCCCCAAAGTGCCACTATAACTACTGACGGACGACCTTGGCGATGGGGCGACGAAGAGTTGTGGTGGCCGTACGCAGATCGACCACGCGAGTGATTCCATCACTCCCTGGATGAATGGCGGTGATGCGTGCGATAGGCCACTTGGCTGGAGGCGTAAGCTTGTTGCGAACGAGTACGAGCTCGCCAATGGTGACTGGTGGTTGCGGCTGTTTCCACTTCATGCGGGATTGAAGAGACGTCAGATACTCGCTGGACCACCTGGCCCAGAAGTGTTGTGTCAGCTGGCTGATCAAGAGCCAACGCTTTCCTGGAGGAACATTGAAGTTGGTGACATCTTCTTCCGGAACTATAAATGAAGAACGTTGTATGAGAAAATGAGAAGATGAAAGAAATTCAAGGTCAGAAGGATCATCGGTGAGAGCAGTTAATGGTCTGGAGTTAAGGCAAGCCTCAATTCTGCACATAAGAGTCGCAAGCTCCGAAAATGTGAGAACTTGATCTTCAAGGACTCGGCGCATGTGATGTTTTGCCGATTTAAGGGGGCTAGACACCTTTTTTCTCTGAAATATGAAGTCACATTTTAATACATAAATGTAAACTAATTATTTCATACTTTTTACATATAAAAGTGGGTATATTTACCTTACCTTAAAATTTTCTCCGATGGGCCTTTTATATGGTCCAGAACCATAGTCATCGATGAAACAAGTTTTTTCACTAACCGTAAGCTTTGAAATTTTCCTGTGGATGGATTGACTCCAGATTTGAACTAAATTACTCCTGAATAGTATAATTCTCATATGAGTGTAAGGATTTTTGATCTAATGAGAAAAAAAAATTGTGCTGTTTTTCAAGAGTTTTTTTTTTTAATTTTTTAAAATTTTTTCATAATTTTTCTGATGTAAACATTTTTTCCGACATTTAATCCTAAATCCCTACACTCATATGAGAATTATACTCTGCAGGAGTAATTTAGTTCAAATCTGGAGTCAATCCATCCACAGGAAAATTTCAAAGCTTACGGTTAGTGGAAAAACTTGTTTCATCGATGACTATGGTTCTGGACCATATAAAAGGCCCATCGGAGAAAGTTTTAAGGTAAGGTAAATATACCCACTTTTATATGTAAAAAGTATGAAATAATTAGTTTACATTTATGTATTAAAATGTGACTTCTTATTTCAGAGAAAGAAGGTGTCTAGCCCCCTTAAGGACGCTTGCTCATTGCAATCGTAACCAAAAGTACGCAGAGTCGAACGCCGTACGCCTAGCGCTCTCTCGGGACTCCCCACTCTCAAAAGTTCACGCGACACTGTACACGTACACATGGCGCCGCTTCATCGGTGTGTACATTCACATCGAAGCGCTCCGTCTGTGTAGAACACGCGTAGCGCGCGGGCACGCCATTGGTTTGTTTACACGCACACAAGGACACGCGCGGCCGAAGTTACCTACTTTAAACAACTGTATCTCGAAAACGGTGCTGCTAGGCTTTCTGGATTTTGGAGAGCCTATTTAAAATATCATCATTAGTAAAATATCTCTTTTTCGTTCAATTCTATAGAAAACTTTTGGCGTTATTAATGAAAACGTTCATTTTTTCACGACTTTTTCATAAGACACCGTATTAAATTGTCTAACTTTGATAGCTTATATCTCATGAACGGTGTTGCTAGGCTTTCTGAAGTTTGCAGATGTTGCACATAATAACAATAAGAATCTACCCTGCATAAGATTCTAATAGAAACTCATTTTGTGAGCAAGCGTCCTTAACTGCGGCTTCCCAAATACCTCCAAAATGAGGCGCACTGGGAGGAGTTCAGATCCACGAAGTTCCTTCTTGAGCGAGAGACTTAACAATTGTCGATGTAAGAGAAGAAGAAGCGACGATCATCTGCTTTAATTGAGCATCGACACCTACAAAGTTGGTTCCTTGGTCCGAATATAATTTTTTACAACGACCTCTACGAGCGGTGAACCGATGAAAAGCAGCGATGAACGCTTCACTAGAATAATCCTCGACAACTTTGATATGAACAGCTCTAGTGGCCATACAAATGAAGATGGCTATATAACCTTTCATCGTGCCCTTTCCTCTAGTTTTAGTGAGGCGGAGATGAATAGGGCCGGCATAATCGACACCTGAGCATTCAAAGGGTGAAGAGTGTCGGACACGAGACTTGGGTAATTGGGAAGGTACTCGAGCAGCATGGCCGAGTGCATGTGAGGCAAGCTCTGATGATTTTCTTAACCGCGGATCGACCTTTCATCAGTGTGACCAGGTTGTGGCGATAAATCGCCACTTTTACATGCGCAGTATTACGATATATATTGTTTACCTGGCTACACTGCCTTTCATTATCCAATACTGTCGTCTTAGCGTGACAAGTGTTAATTGAACACCACCATGGAGAGTACGTTGATGAGCATCCTCAATTAATAGAGTGGTAAAGTGACAATCAGCAGGTAAAATAAATGGATGCTTAGCATCTTCTTCGAGAAGAGAGTGAGAAAGTCGACCGCTCACCCTGAGCAACTGATTTTGTATCATGGGGTTTAAAGGTAAAAGTTCGTGTTTACATTTTTTAATATGATTGCTAATTACGAATTTTTTGAAAAAAGTTCGTGTTTACATTTTTTAATATGATTGTTAATTACAAATTTTTTGACATCATCTTTCTTAGTATTTGCAATATGTTCCTTAATTCTTGTACCAAGCATACGTTTACTTTCTCCTGTATAACACGCATTACAATCTTTACAGGAAATCTTGTAAACAATGTTAGTATTTTCATTTTTATCTATCTTATCTTTCCCTCTTACTATTATTTTGCTAAGATTATTGTTGATTTGTGGTACCGTTTTTATGCCATACATTCTTAAATTATTAGAGACCTCTTGAAAGGTGTCTGGAATATATGGTAGGTTTAATAATGCTTTCCTGGTATACTCTTTATTGTTATTATTATTATTATTGTTAAATTTGATTCTGTTCAATCTCTTATTCAAATAATATTCTATAAAATTATTTGGGTAATTATTAATGATTAAGAAATCCCTAACCAGACTGATTTTTTTTTCCCAAAACTTTTTTTGTGAAAGTAAAACGCCCTGTCTACTAGATTGTATACCATTGCTCTTTTCTGAGAAATCGGATGATGTGTATTAAAGTTTAAAAACCGGCCCGAGAAAGTTGGTTTATGATACCAATCAGTGATAATTCTATTATTTTTTTTGATCAGACTTACTTCTAAGAAACTTATAGTATTGTTTTTTCCAACTCATGTGTAAACTTTAAACTATTGTGATACGAATTAAACCCATCCAAACTTGTTTTACTTTACCCTTAGGTAGCACATAATAATGTCGTCAACATATCTGTAATAAAACAATGGTTTAAAATCTAGTTTTTCTAAGCAAGTTTCCTCCAAATCGACCATTACTATATCAGCAAACGAGGGACTAATGGAACTACCCATTGGTGACCCATGACACAAGAATTAAGGAACATATTGCAAATACTAAGAAAGATGATGTCAAAAAATTCGTAATTAACAATCATATTAAAAAATGTAAACATGAATTTGATTTTGATAACACAGAAATATTAGATACTGAAAGCTGTTGGAAAAAAAAGAATAATCTCAGAAATGGTAAACATAAAATTACAAGATAACCCAATAAATATAAAAGAAGATACACAAAATTTAAGCAGTCACTATTCACAACTTTTATACAAAATAAGGGAAATCAGATAGAAAATGAATATAATTATTACTTTTGATTTGTTAGATATATTATAAGCATGATTGTAGTATTGTCACTCGGGGCACTGGGTATCTGCGTGCGCATGATTTTGGGTAGTAGTGCGAGTGCATAGGTGTAGTGTCCTGCAGTGGACCGTGAGATTTGAAATGAGTTTCTGTGTGTGTAAAAAAGGAAAAAATTTTTAAGGTTTGACTTGATGTATTTTATTATTTTATAATAGTATTGACCCTTGTTTTAATAAAATAGCACTTTTAACAGGAAATTCTTCTATTATTCATTTAATTAATAGTCAAATAAGTTTATAGATTATGACTGCAATGTACTGGGTAAATTGCTTTGTTATTACTTAGTTATTGACATCAGTATATCAGCTGCCATAATTTTATATAGTATATCAGACAGCTACTTGTTTACGTTCCTTTTATTTACTTTGACTGTCTTTGCTTCTCTTCTGTGTTAATTTATTAAATTGTTGTGTTATATTTATTAATTTATTACTGTGTCGTCCTAATTTATTCGATTTACGAAGGTGGAAATGATTTCGTTAACATTTAGATTATTTTTACCTAAGAAATCAGGTAACAATTATATTTATTTGAGGCTGATCTCTGTGCAAAGGTTTTATATATTTCACATTATTGGCTCTATTTTTGCAGAACGAAGAATGTATGTAGTATTTTGTATATGACGGTGTTAATTATTTAACAGAAATCTTTGGGTAAGCTCGACGTGCAGTTTGGATATTGTATGTTATATATTTTTTTTTGTTTATTTGTGACCTTGTATCTATTTTGTATTAATAAATTTCAGTGCTTGATAAGGGTAGCGAATCAGCTACCAAAACGTTGCACAAATAAAAACTACATCATTTTGAACTCATTAACATCGATATTATTATTATTATTATTATTATTGCTATCTGAGGGGGGGAACTCGGCCCCGGGTACTTAGGTCTAAGACCCATTGTATCGCCCTCTGAACCGGCAGCCCTTATTCCGGAAGTCTTGCCCTTCTCCAAAAGGAGAGGATAATCCCGGATCGGGTTGCCCTGATTTCGCAGACCACCGGGAAGTGGTTCCCCAGTAGCTGGTGTCTTGGCTGGCGAACATGGGGCAGGTCGTTAGAAGATGGATAGGGGTCTCGTCCGCTTCATCGCACCATCTGCACCGACCGCATGTCGTCAGCCCTAATTTGGTCGAGTGGTATCTGAGGCGCCCGTGCCCCGTAACAATATGTACTAGCAGCCGGGCGTCCCTTCTGCTACCTCCGCATATACATCGGGTCCAGTCCGGGTTGATGTCCTGGCCCAGCATAGCTTTAGTCTGCCTGATACCACCACCGTTTTGCCAATCCCTGGCGTGCAGTATCCGCGTCCACTTGGCGACCGCCTGCTTCACCTCCGATTTGGAGACCCCTATTAGGGGCGCTGATGACTCGTCTGTAGAGGAGTGAGCTCCCAGTCCGGCGAGCCTATCTGCAATCTCGTTTCCTCTTATCCCGGTATGCCCCGGTATCCAGAGTAGACGAGTGGTGTTGCTCTCCGCTAGTCTGTTTAGCGCCACTTTGCAATCCCAGACCAGCTGTGAGCTCGTTTTGGGGGCGTTCAGCGCCTTCAGAGCTGCCTGGCTGTCCGAGCAGATGCTGATGCGTTTGCCCTGAATGCCAAGTTCTTCAATCCTTTGAACGCATCCGAAGATGGCATATATTTCTGATTGAAAAACGGTGGCGTGCCTCCCCAGGGGGATAAATGTGCCTTTCCCGTCCCTGCGGCAGTAATATCCGGAGCCGGTACCGCCATCGGTCTTGGAGCCATCCTTGTACCAGATGTCTCCACTGCCCGGCAGCTTGTCCCTCTCCGTTGCCCAGTCCTGCCTCGTCGGTATGGCGGTCCCATACCTCCTTCCGAAGGTATATCTCGGGATCATCACGTCCGATGGCATGGACAGAACTGGTGAGGAGGCCAGTTCTTCGGGAAACTGAGTATGCCTTCTACCCTGTTTCCACTTGCCCTGGGCCCCTAACCTGTGTGCTGTTACGGCCGCAGTTGCGGTAATGGTGATGTGGAGAGGCTCCACGCCCGCCACTGCGCCCAGTGCCCTTATGGGTGTGGTGCGCATCGCCCCTGTGGCTCCCCTCAGTATAAGCCCTCGGAGCCCTTCCATTAATTGCCGAACCCCGGTGAGCTCTGTTCTGCGCCACCAGACCGCAGCAGCATAGACCAGCCTGGGTACCAGCACGGCCCTATAGAGCCACAGGATGATCTTGGGACTGAGTCCCCAAGTGCTGCTAAACGCCCTTCGGCACATCCAGAAGGCCGACAGGAACTTGTCACGTTGAATAAGAACGTGTCTGTCCCAGGTCAGCTTCCTGTCCAGAGTTACCCCGAGGTATTTGGCTGCGTTTCTCACCTCCAGGGTCTTGCCCCCTAGTGTGGGCGCCCTGTATGGTTCGAGTTTGTATCTCCGAGTGAAAACGACGAGCTCAGTCTTCTCTGGGTTTACAGAGAGTCCTGTTGCCTCGCACCAGCGTTCCACCCGTTTGAGTGCAAGTTGCATAGAGTTCATGGCCGCCTCTATGAATCTTCCTTTAATGATGATGAGAAAGTCATCCGCGTAGGCCTGTGCATAACAACCCCCAACATTCAGTGCCTCTAGGAGTCCGTTGGCTACCAGACACCAGATGGTGGGGGATGATACTCCGCCTTGCGCGCACCCTCTACTGACCATCCCGGTGACTTTGGTTGGGCCCAACTTGGCTTCCACCGTTCGACGGCTCAGCATGCTTCCAAGCCAGTCCACTAGTGGCTCAGGTACCCCATGCCTCCTTGCCTCCTCTCGAACGGTCTCCGTGGAGGTGCGGTTGAACGCCCCTTCCACATCCAAAAACGCCCCAACCGCGATTTCCCCTTTCTCCAGCTGCTCCTCTATGCGATAGACCGCCGAGTGTAAGGCAGTCTCTGTCGAGCAACCTGCCCTATAAGCGTGCTGGTTGAGGTGTAAGGGCCTGACTGTCAGCACTTCGTCCTGCAGGTATCTATCCACTAGCCTCTCCAATGTCTTAAAAACGAAGGAGGTCAGACTGATCGGCCGAAAGTCCTTAACAGTCGTGTGAGTAGGTTTCCCTGCTTTCGGAATAAAGACAATTCTTGCCCGTTTCCATGCGCGTGGCACGTGTGCTAGGGCAATACTGGCCCTAAAGACTTTAACCAGGCGTCCGATGAGTACCTCCATTCCTTCCTGCAGGAAGACCGGAAGCACCCCATCGGCGCCGGGAGCCTTAAAGGGTTTGAAGTTGCCTATGGCCCACCTGGTTCTCTCAGGTGTGACTATGTGAGCTGCCAGGTCCCAGGCCGCCCTCCTCGGTACTAGGGCCCGGGGAGGTCTCGCCTGGGCCTCGACGCTCTGATTAAAATCCGGAAAGTTTGCTTCGAGGAGTAGCCGCAGGCATTCCTCCTCTAAAGCTGCATATTCTCCGGTGGGGAGTTGGATAGCTTCTAGCCAGACTTCCGGATTTTTTGCGAGGATGCGATTCAGCCTAGCTGCGTCAGGGTACCTTTCAATACCCTCGCAGTAGTCCCTCCATCCTCTCTTCCTCTCTGCGTTGATGCGAGATTTGTACAGCCTCTGGAACTCTTTGTGGGAGGCCCAGTCTTCCGGTCTGCGAGTATTCCGAGCTCTGTTAAAGGCTCGCCTCACCTCCCGTCGCAGGCTTTGGAGCTCCTCTGTCCACCAAGGGGTCTTCGAGGTCCCCCTTGGTTTGGTCATCGGACAGCTCCTCTGAAACGAGACGTCGATAGCCCTTACAAGCTCCTCCGCCCAGTATTCCAACCTCTCGGTTGTGGTGAAATCCGGTCTGAAGTCTCGGAGTTCATTCCCAAGGATAGCCCTGTAGGAGTCCCAGTCTGTTCTCCTCGGATTCCTAAAGGCCTTGGTCCCTGTACCTCCTTTCCTCCAGTTGAAGATAATATGCCTGTGGTCAGATAGTGAAGGTTCGGTAGAGACCCTCCAGTCTCCGACACAGCTGCTGATTTCCTCTGAACAAAGTGTCAGGTCTATAACCTCCCTCCTTACTGAGTTGCAGAAGGTCGGTTCCCTGCTCCTGTTCAAGATGCTTAGATCTGTGGAGACAAGGAACTGCAGGAGTGCTTCTCCCCTGCCGTTAATGTCAGAGCTCCCCCAAATGATGTGGTGTGCGTTTGCATCGCATCCCAGAATAAGGGGGAGTTTCCTTGACTCGCAAAACTCAATGAGTTGTTGTACTTCCCTTGGCGGCGGTTCATCTGTAGAGTCGTACGGAAAATAGCCTGAGGCCACCACCACTACCCTCTCAGATCCTTCCACGTCTGGGAGTCTCGCCTTGACGACCGCTAGATCCCCGCTGCAGTGGGTGGGCATCAAAAAGACCTCCAGCCCCTTAGCCAGAATACACGCCCTCGAAGCATTTTTAGCAGGATCTCTATAGATTTTCCCCACTCCCCGTAGTCCCCGGATAGCCCCCGCGACCAACCATGGCTCTTGTATTAGGCAGATGCCTGTCTGCACCCCAGCCATGCGCCTGGCCAAGACCGCTGTGGCGCCTTTGCTGTGGTGCAGATTAATTTGGGTAAATGGTATCCCGTCCTTAGCCATTGCGCTTAAGACGGTCCTCCCTTACCCGATCCTTGCTGCTCCCGCGGTTCCCCTTCCGTAATCTTAACGGAGATCGGATTGAGCCCCCACTGCAGCTGGAATCTGCGCTCTCTAAGCGCATGCAGGGATGTCCTCGATAAGGTCACGAGCAGGAAGGTTCCGATGTCCGGCCCCTCCCTAGTCTCTGTGGCACTTACCCGCCATCCGTCAATGCCTACGCCGCGGTTCGTGCGCTCGAGTCTTTCCAGGACCGCGGCCGGATCCTGTCTAGGGCCAGGAATCCGGAACGAGGCCCTGATCGGCCTTCTAAGCGCACTCATCTCCACGGCGCTCAGCTTTGCTCCTTCCCAAGGTTGTATCCGGGGGATAATTTCCTCCAGCCATACCCTTGAGAAGTCGTCTTCGGCCACCACGATGATAGCCCCGCTTTTAACGAAGCAGCCGCTGAATTTCGGGCTCGGGCCAGACTCGATCTTTTCCATCTCTGTCTGGACCGCGTCGCTGACGTGTACTGCATGCTGCTGCAGCAGCTCCACGTCAGGATACCCTTCCGCAACGACCGCCCTTGTAAGTGGGTCCACCATCCTGGCGACCTCTATGCCGGCCTGCCGTTTCGGCTTTTTCCTGGCGACATCGGCATCAGGAGGGGTGTCCGCGGGACCCTTGCGCCGCTTGACGCCCGTGACCCCCGGCCCGCCCTCCCGTGCCTCTGCCCTCATCGTTGGAGTAGCCGGCGGTTCGGTGTCCCGGTCCTGCCTGGCCAATGGCCCCGCTGTCCCGGTCCTCCCAACCGCCTTCAACTCCCGTTTTTGCTTCAGGAGCTTCCGCCTCTGAGCTCCAGAGAGTCTCTTATGCTTCAGGGCGAGTTGAAGCTCCTTCAGCTGATCTGTGATGGCATCGGCATCGGGGTTCTTCGATGAGTCCCCCTCCGCCGATGTCTCTGCATTTCTCTCTGCGTTCAGGACCTCCTCCATACGGTCCTGCCCACCCTGCCTCCGGGATGGTTGATTTGCTAATCCCCCATCCCCAGCCTCCGGCAAGGATCCGCCCGGGTTCTTCAAAGAGTCCCCGGTACCCTCCTTGCTGGGGTTCCTACTCGCGTCCGCGATCGCGTTTGGATTGTCCGTTGGCGGAGTTCCCGAGGGCCCTCCTGTTCCAGACAACCACTGGACAAGCGGGTTGAGTTCCTTGGACCTCGATCTCCGCTTACCCTTCTCACCCGGGAGTGGTTCCGCATTAGGTGTGCTAGGCGTTACCGCCCCGCTGCCCAGTACTTCGCCACTCCAACATCGATATTACCTTATCTAAATATTTGGAAAATGAGTGATCAACGAAACAAAAATATTTACTGTAAAATTGAGCTGATCATGATCCTTTGACCATGACTCATGATTATCGGAGAGCCAGGTGGGACCTTTCCACCATAAACTATACGAAACTAGTTTTGAGGGCTCAATACCTCGTGAAATAACATCCGCGGGGTTATCACCTGATCGTACGTGATGCCAGAACGCATCAGGTAGCAGGGTATGAATCTCGGAGCACCGGTTAGCGACAAAAACGCCCCATCTAGAGGGGTGGTCTTTTAACCAGAAGAGTACCTCAGCAGAATCAGACCAAAGATGAACACTCTCAACCTTTATTGGGAAAGATTCGAGGAATGTGTGAACCAATCGAGCAAGTAGCAACGCAGCGCAAAGTTCTAAGCGAGGTATGCTTAGCGTCTTAAGTGGAGCTACTCGCGTTTTAGCCACGTGAAGCGTGACAAGCGCTTCTTGAGTTTGGATCAAGCGCAGGTAGACTACTGCACCATACACAAATTTAGAGGCGTCTGCGAATCCGTGAATCTCAAGTAATTCACATTGGGGAGTGTATCCGCTCCAGCGAGGGAAGTTAATCAGACTAAGTGAATGAAGATCTTGCAACCAAGTCTGCCACCGATTTGAGATATCAAGAGGCAGTTCTTCGTCCTAACTAACCTTCAGAATCCATAAAGATTGCATAATAATCTTAGCGGTTATTACGATAGGAGCCAACCACCCCATGGGGTCGAAGATGCGAGCAATTCTAGAGAGAACCGAACGTTTGGTATATGCCAAATCAACGGGAGCATCTTCGATATGAAAACTAAAGTAATCTGTGTTAGGTTGCCAATCTATACCTAAAATTGGTATAGATGTTACAGAAGCAAATAAAGCAATGGAATCTGCAGCTAACATATTCGAGGGTAAGGAAGAGAGTACTTCAGTATTGTTTGAAGTCCACTTACGAAGGTTGAGATGACCTTGTTTAAAGAGAAGAATTAATTCATCTTGTTTTTTCAATGCTTCATCAAGTGAATGTGCACCAGTAAGCACATTATCCGAATACATCTCTGTTCGAGCAGCTTCAGCTGCGATTGGGAAAGTTTGGCCATAGTCTTCGGCTAATTTCAAAAGAGTTCGTATAGCTAGAAAAGGCGAACAGGCTAGACCATACGTCACTGTGGTTAATCGATAAATTTGAATGGGTTCACTCTTGTCAAAACGCCATAAAATCGACTGAAAGGGTTGATCACATTGTTCGACACCAATCTGCCTGAACATTTTCTCCACGTCAGCTGAGAGGGCGATCTTGTACCTTCGCCAGCCGCAGATCAAAGCGTCGGGATTTTGAAGAAGATTAGGTCCAACGTGAAGAAGATCATTAACGGAAATTCCTGATTTGCTCTTGCTCGAGCCGTTAAACACAGTACGCAATTTGGTCGTCGTACTGGTTTCCTTCCATACACCGTGATGTGGTAAGAAGGCTTGATTCTTAGGAAATGAATCTAAATCAGTGGTAAGAGTCATATGACCTAAGTCAATGTACTCTTTGATGAATTCAATATACGCTGTTTTTAGTTTTTCGTTCTTAGTGAAGTTAGCTTCAAGACGATTGAGAGCGCGTAAAGCGGCAGATATGAGCCTTCGAGGTGAGCAGAGCTCAGAGTTTCTCGATCCTTCCAAGGTAGACTTACTATGTACCGACCCGACTCATCCTGTCGAGTGGTTTTTTGATAAAAATCCTCGCACGCTTGTTCACCAGGCGAGTAAGATTTTTTGTCATTGACTATCTCCTCCGCCCTCCAAAAATCTTGAACGAGCTCCAAAAGTTTGGCTTCATGCTCGCAGCTGTCCGAACAATGAAGAGATATTGATTCTAACCCTATTTCTGAAGTTGACGAAGAGAGATTACCTGTCAAGAGCCATCCAAGTTTGGAACTAAGTGCTATCGGCTGAAGACTTTGGCCCTTAACAATTTGATTTTCAATGATTTGCGCATAGGCGCTTGCACCGAGAATAATATCGATACGTGATGGTTCAAAATACATGGGGTCTGCTAGCTGCAGCCCTCTCAAGTATTCGAGATTAGTATTACCACCTACGACGGGAGGCTTATACGATGAGAGTTTTGGCAAGATAACTTCAAGGAGAAAGCTGAATTGAAATGAGGTTGTATAGTGAGACAAGCTACCTTAGAAGAAACAGCGGCTGTCTTTTCACCTATACCTTGAATGTGCGTGTGACTGGTTCTACTATTTAGAGAGAGTAAATTACACAAAGTTTGTGTAATAAGTGAGATTTGAGATCCAGGATCGATCAGCGCACGAACTAGAATTTTGGTACCATCTGGACCAAGGGCGTTAACCCTAGCGGTAGCTAAAAGTACTCCTGTACAATTAGTACTTACTCCACTATTGAGAGTGACTGCTTGAGAAGCAGTTTTATCATCATCAACTTTTGTAATGACGAAAGTGCGACAGTTTGGGCCTGAGATGCTAGGCACTGATGCACCCTGATCAGTCTGCAACGGACTGACTGCTTGGTGACTTTCAGTATGCACTAACGAGTGATGCTTAGCTTTGCAAAGAAAGCATCGAAAGTTGGAATTACAATTTTTAACATTGTGTTTCCCTAAACAATTGAAACAAAGATTGGACGATTGAATGAGTTCCCTTCTTTCGGGAATCGTCTTATTAATAAATTGTTCACAGCGATTTGTGAAATGAGATTGGCTACAAAAAGAACATTTCTTTTTTGACGGGGTTTTAGATGAAGTTTGATGCGAGTAAACCGACTGAGCATTGTCATGCTCTGATTTACGAGGTTTTGAATTTGTTGATTGAGCTTTTGAATTATTTGTTGAAGACGTTCTAGTGCCAGCTTCTATGGCCTCTAGAGTGAGGGTTTGACTGCGAAGAAAGGCTTGAAGTTGTTCCAATGTGGGTGGATCAACACTATCACCAAGATGTCTTTCCCATTCTTTACGAATATTCAAATCAAGCTGCTTAAGCGAGAAATGTACCATCAGATCACTACCTAAAGAATCCGCTCTATTAAGGGATATTAGACTAGCTACAGGGTTGTAAAGTTCCCTGTAAATACGTTTAATTTCCGAAGAAGAGTCTGTCTTCATGGGTTTGACTGACAAGGAAACCGATCGAGGTGTCCGCCTCCGATTTTCCTGAATTTTTGATATGTTGTAGAGGACCGAAAAATAAGAGACTCACAATTTTTTATATCGGCCCAATCCCTTATTAACGGGGTGAAAACCGCCCTTAAAGTTTACCCCCGAAAACGATTTTTTTTTAATATCTTAAGTTCTAATCGATATTTTGAAATGAAACAAAATGGAAAATATTTCTCCTTGAATTATGTAACCATACGTATAGTTTAGTCCTCGAGGGTGGCAACCCTTACTTTTTATTTTAGAAAAACCTTATTTTTTAAACTATTTCTGCATATAATATTTGCAATAAAATTAATTAATTATTATAAAAATCATTTTTTGACTTAAAATAAAAAATAAAGTTTACGTGTTTCAGGGTTTTTGCAAATAAGCACGTCATCAGGGGTAAAGAAACCCTTTAGGCACAAAATACTTTCAAACTATTAAAATTAATATTTTATGTTATATATAATGCATAATTTATTTTTATTTGGGCTATTTTTTCTATGGGCCCAATTTCCTATTAAAGGGGTAAAACGCACCCCTAAAAATCACCCCTAAAATAGGTTTTATCTGAATATCCCAAGTACAGATTGAAATTTAAAATGAAACAAAATGAAAAATATTTCACTTTGAAATGCCAAACTAGCTACCCTTATATTTTATTTCGGAAAAAATTTTTTTTTTAATTTTTTTTGTATACAATATTTGCAATAAAATTAAATAATTATTATTAAAATTCAAAATCAAAGTTGACTTGTTTTAGGATTTTTTCTAATAAAAGCATTATCAGGGTTTAGCAGCCCCTTGGACAAGTATACTTATAATTGAACCATTCAAATAAATATTTTGAGGTGTATAATGCAGATTTAGTTTATTTTGTGTCAGTTTTTTTTATCGAGATAGCGTAATTAATGAAGTCACTTATAAACTCTTATACTTATTGTGCAATTTATATTCGAATATTTTGTTCGTATTTATAGGTAAATAAAAAGGATGGAACTGGGAAAAGAATAGGTGAGTTAAATGATTGACTAATCTAACGAATAGAAAAATATAAATAAAAATAAAAAAATTACAATATAAATAGAAAAATATAAATAAAAATAAAAAAATTACAATATAAATAGAAAAATATAAATAAAAATAAAAAAATTACAATATAAATAGAAAAATATAATATAAAATATTAATTGTTATTATGTAATTAATTTTTATTAAAAGTAAAATATAGGTATATTTTCACAAATAGTCAAAAAATATTCAAAGATACTCTATACAAATGAGCTTATAATTTAGTTCTTATCGCAATTAATTTTGTTTAAGGATTATAGGTTGAACAATAATGAAAATCTTCAAAAAAATGTTTTAAGCAGAGTGATTTCTGATACCATGAGCATTTTATAATAGTAGTATTTTTACATCCTGGTACCTCACAATGAGCTTGGGATCCACCAAAGCTAAAGTCCACCGGATTTAAAAATTCATTTGGTTTATTATCGATATAACCGCTTTTATACCAAGAGTATTTAAAAAGATTTACGTATCGAGGAGAAGATAACTGATTGTGCACCAGAGAGTGCAATTTAATTACATTATTTCGTACGTGCAAACTTATATCCTTATCCAACAAAATTACACTATCGGAAAAGTGTCTCACAAAATTTTTCCATATACGAAAACCAAACACATCCAGCGGTTCTATTTTTCCAGTTGTACCTTTAGGAATTTTGAAAAGTTTGATGTTTTTATCATCAGGTTTTTCTCTTTCGACTGCTTCTGTGCAATGTCCGCTCCAAGAATCTAGCAAAAATATACTATTTTTTCCAACATTTGGAAAAAATACATCCCTTAACCATTTCCGAAAATGATCTAAAAATAAATTGTAAACAAATAAATTTTGCAGGTCATTATAGTAAACTATTGCTATTTGTATATATATATATATATATATATATATATATATATATATATATATATATATATATATATATATATATATATATATATATATATATATATATATATATATATATATCATAACAATCATATCATAACAAGAAATCAAATTAACAAAAATAAATAATGAAATTCATTGATAATTTACAAGAACTTTTTTATAATTTTCGGAGTTTACGTTAAAATACCTTATTTTAAAAATAATTTACTAATTATTGTAAATCTTTTTTAATATGAGTCTACTGAAATTAAAAGTTTACAAGTAAAATCTTTAAAATAGATATAAGCTACAAGTTTACGAGTACATACAAGTACACTTTATTTAATTTCACTCACATGATGTCATTTTGCCAGATTTAGATGCCATCAAACATACGTTATCTGGCTGAAATAAATTTTTTTGTATTATTGGACTAAATTCATCTTTAGTCTCTTTTAAAACTATAAATAATGGAGAGAGCAATTTTCTAGCAGCATTAATTGTAGGTAATATTGTATAACTATGTGTTGTTGATGAAACAAATTGCACAACACATTCAAGTCTTTGTTCCTTCTTCTGCTAATGTACGACCAGTATGTAATTCTAATTGAAATCCACTTTGATCAGCATTGTAGGTATTTTCAGTTCCAACTTCTGAAATCAGTAGTTTGATGTCGGCTACAAATTTACTGTCTTCTTGATTTACAGTTTCTTTGTCCTCAAGAGTTTTTTTGTTATAAATTTGTTGATTTTTCTACTGACAATTCTGTGAGCTTTCTTAAATTTTCGCAGCCAGAAATCACTTGCTTTGAATCTAACATCATTAAAGTCTAAATTATTTTTAGCTTTTAAGGCCCACCTACGTATATCAATATCGTGAATAATATGGCCAGCTTTGAGAGATTCTTTGAGATTTTTTAAAACAAATTCAGAAATTTGATATAATTTTTCTTTGTAAGTTCCAGCTTTGTTGATTTGACTAGCCTATCGACGCAGTTGCCGTTCTGAATTAACTAATTTAAATCGATGTTTAACACTTTCTATACTGCGATTTTTTTTAGTTTTACCTGATCTCCAATATTCGATTACTCTTTTTTTATAATCGAAGCTCAACTCTTCATCATCGTATGAACATACATCATAATCTTTTTTTTCATTGAAAATTGCGTCATCTTCAATGGCTTGTACTTCATAATTTTTAAATTGTTCTTGAAAATCTAATGTTTCTTCTTCCATTGTTTCAATCGCATTAAAATTATTCATACTGTCGTATAAAATATTTTCGAATTTTTCAGCTAAATCCATTTCAACAAGATTAACAGGACTTTCTGGTATCTGAAGCCCTGAGAATGCTGCCAATAATAAATTTATGACGTTGATAGGATTTACCTTCATTTTTTCTATTCTTTGATTTTTATGAAATAATAAATTCTATTGTAGGAAAAAAACAAATAGCGGACTCTCGAAAATTTGTTCCTCGCAACAGAAGCCATAAAAGTATACTGACTAACTAATCCGTTTTTAGGCAGCCGTGGACTCCAAGCTCACTTGCGTCATCTTTGCTTATGCATGTTTACAAGATGGGCTTACAAAAAATCGCTTATTCATATATATAAATAGAAATCAGGAAAATATTTACTTAAAAATAAGTATTTATGAAAAAGTACAAATGAAATATAATGTGATATGCCTAAATGCACAAACATAAATATTCTAAAATTATAAGTAAACTATAATTATCAAGCAGTGATATATAAAAAAAAACTAATTGCAAAATATACCATGAAAATAATTTTAATCCTGGCTGAGCTTTTAAAAGCTTTTCTGCATACAAATATTTATGCAGACATAATAAAAATATAGTCATGTAATTATTTATTTCTCTATTTATCTTATGCTATTATATTTTGAACATTAAAATAACGAAATTGTCAAATTCTTTGTCAGTGATTTTTTATCATTAAATAGAAAATTGAGCCTATAGACAAATCAATCTGCAATAAATAAAATATCCATGATTATTTATTCTGATTATACGCACCATACACCCCAAAATATTTATTTCAATGGTACTAATTGTAAGTATACGTGCCCAAGGGGCTCCTAAACCTCAATAATGTTCTTATTAGAAAAAATCCTAAAACATGTCAACTTTGATTTTGAATTTTAATAATAATTATTTAATTTTATTGCAAATATTATATGCAGAAATAGTTTAAAAAATAAGGTTTTTCTAAAATAAAAAGTAAGGGTGGCCACCCTTGAGGACCAAACTATACTTCATGGTTACATAATTCAAGGAGAAATATTTTCCATTTTGTTTCATTTCAAAATATCGATTAGAACTTAAGATACTAAAAAAACCCGTTTTCGGAGGTAAACTTTAAGGGCGGTTTTCACCCCTTTAATAAGGGATTGGACCGATAAAAAAAATTGCGAGTCTCTTATTTTTCGGTGCTCTACAACATATCAAAAATTCAGGAAAATCGGAGGCGGACATCTCGATCGGTTTCCTTGTGAGAAGATTTCTGAAATGTGAGATTTAATTTTCTCAAGTACCTCACCAGTGAGGTGAGTGCGAAGATAATGCAATTTCAAGACAGGCGTTAAGTCTTCGCGACGATGTATGACCGAATGAAAGACATCTCTAAAATTCTCCCAATCAGCGAATTTTCCTGAAAATTTAGGTAAATCTATTTTTGGCAAAGATTGAAACGAAGTATTAGCATGAAGTGGGGACTTGGATGGAGCCAGAGCTTCAGTTTGCTTAGAGGATCCTGGCGCAGAGCTCTGTTCTTCTAAACTTTCCAAGTAATTTAGAAACTCACCCTTTCGATCATAGAAAGTGTCTTCAACTAAGTCAAACATATTAGTTTTGAAGTAATCATGCTGCAAATCGACAGATTTGAGGTTTAAGATCTTCTCGTGATTTATTTTAAAGGCATTGTAATTCTCCTCAAGACCGGTTAAACGTGCCTTGGCGTTACCCTTATTCATTTGATCTTTACCTTTAGATTTGAAGTTTTGAAAAGAACTATTAATTCTAGCTTGGAGTAACAACTGTCTAGTATGTAGTCCCTCCATTTTGAGATAAAGTTAATTAGACTAGTAGCAAATTTGACTATTTAACCCTTTTGGTATTGAGTTAACTATTCTTGCCCACTTGAGAGTAGAACAAGAAATAGTGAGAGTTATTACATCTAAGTCTTAACCTAGGTTATAATACTTATGCTAGTATGAACGTGACGATGCGCTTGACGATGCAACGTTGAATGCGTCTGCTAACGTTCCCACGGTGAGTCAGGTGATGATGGCACTGCGGTGGCTGTACGGCATCAAGACTCCTACTGTCGGTAAATGCAGCTATCCCTGCAGCGTAGTCAGCTGTTGAATCAGGAACGTGTCCAGGTGAAGGTCAGCAGTCGATGTTGAAATCACGATGAATTGTCATCAAGCCGCAATAAACTGCAAGGTCCAGTAACATAAGTATTTGTTAGTCAGATATTGCATTCAACTTTCTCAAGACAAGTTAAATATGATAATTAATTTTATAATAACTCAAACTCAATTAAGTTGTATTAATCTCAAATTAATTTACGCAATTTGAATTAAAGTAACATTGACTAAATGAGATTAATAAATTTTCTTAGTATTGCATGAAGAGACTAGAAAAAGTCGCACAAATAAATTCAAATAAAATTGGAACGATACGTATGGCCAAGTATTAGGACGTAGCATCCTGGCGCAATCCTAGCGCGGTGCAGGTGGGCTCAACCGGCTGGAGCGAGCGAAGCAGATGGACTCGTCCATGTACAGTTCTGTTCCGCCGACGCACCCCCTGGCTTATGAAAATGGACTCGTCCCCTCCAATTATGATTGGTGACGACGTACGTGGCGTCCTGGACGTAACGCGTCCTTATGGTCATCCTCTTGAAGATGTCTCTTCCTCCTTCGTGGAAAGCTTCCTGTATGCCCGGTGAACGCCTCGCTCCTCGTTGCTGTAGCGAGCGATGTCCACGCGGGTACTCCGTTGCTTGACTCGTGTGAGCCCCGTAGCGTGTAGGCTCTACGCGGGTACTCCTTGGCTTGACTGATGTGGACTCCGTAGCGTGTACGCTTCACGCGGGTGGTCCGTGAATTGAGAGGCGTGAACCCCTTTTCGAATCGTTGCAATAGCCGGCAACGATTAAATGATCATCATACGATCGCGATGATTCTAGAGCTGGCTTAACCGTGGCTCTGATGAGAAAGTTGCCACTTGTTGCTTTGTGTACGACAAAATGGCTGCCGATGACCGTACGAACGCGGTGATTCTAGAACCGCCGATCATCGTACGAACGCGATGATTCTAGAGCTGGCTTTACAGCGCACGCTCTTGGCTACAAAGAGAAGGTTGCCGATCACCGTACGAGCGCGGTGATTCTAGAGCTGGCTTTACAGCGCACGCTCTTGGCGACGTCTTGGAGTCGATAGACAAGCACTCCAAGGCATTTTCAGAAATGGGGAGAATAGCAATTGATGTGCTATTTTCCCCTCGGAAGCCTTAGAAGGTGGCTTCCGAGTACACGCGACGGCGAGATTCTAGCGAGAAAGAGAGAGAGAGAGAGAGAGACAGCAACGTACGAGCGAAGTCGGCATGTGCGCACATGCAACTTTTACGGCACTCACGACCACGAACACTTTGATACTTTGACTGTAGAAGAAGTTGGCTATCTCTACGCCACTCGAGAGTGGACGTAGAAGATAGAAAGAAATTTCTTCCTCTGCGTGGCTATCATGAAATCCTCCCACGATCCGGCTCGAAGGACCAAATGTTTTTTGTTGTGTTGAATGTGGATTGATCGTGGACGGTAGAGGTTCAAGAAAAGAGTATGCGTTTCATGTGGAGAAAAGATTGGTTTATTGCCGTAGTCCGTTGTGCCGTTGCAGGCGTACAAATGTTGCTGTTTCTCTGGCCGTCGTGCTTGAACTGCCGCCGGCCGGCGCTGCGAAGTGCGATCGGCGTGCCTGGTAGATGGGGGGGGGGGGGGCGGTAGAGAGACGCGTGGAGAGCACTGACTGGTACGGCTCTCTCACGCATGTATGTGTTGCCGGAGTAGGGGGATGCTCTCGGCTGATCACGTTGAATCCCGAACAACTTTCAATAAAACTGTTAAATACGAAGGATATAGATAACGTTTAAACAAAACTTATTCTCAATTGATATTTTTATGCACAGTCATATCTGTATCATGTAAACCTATAAACACGATTTTTAAGGTCTCAATACAACTAGTATAGTGAATTTTCGCTTATTATTTAACAGAATTCGATTTGACACGGAAATATTCGACACAATAGCTGTAAATAAGACCGGAAAAATTGACATGACATTCCAAAGATAATATAATTACAAAAACACAATAATAAGATAAAAAATTACATTTGATTACAATATTCAATGGGATCAACACATTGGAAGAATAATTGAAGAAACGAAAGATCTACTTTCCTTGTTTTACAGAAAAGGAAAATATTATGCAAACTAAAACGTTTTTGATACTATATTACACTCTTTTGAATAACATTAAAAATGATGTGACAATAGCTTAGGGTGGTTTATACATGAATAGTCTAAGACCATTACAAAATTTACGAAAATAGAATCTTTAAAATTATATTGAATAATTATTTTGCGATGAGTCCGTTTTCTATGATTATGAAAAATAAAAAGTATAAGATATCAGAGACTAAGAATTAATATCAAAAATAAAATTATACAGATACCAATAAAAAAAATAAAACAATAACTATCAAAAACTTCTACATAGAAGCTGTCAGAACTTATAATTCCTTGTCAAATGATTTAGAGAACTTAGTATGTAGTAAAATTAACATTAGAAAAATGTATAAAAATTGGGTTAGTAAATATATATAATTATGTTATCTTACTGTTTTGATAACAAATTTGAGAAATTTGATATAAGATTACACAGCTTAACCTGTTAACTATGTTCACAGGACCTAAGCGATTAAACTAAAAGAATCAAAATTGTCTAATATTATATAAGAACATGTTAAAGTAATATCATATTTACAAAAAAAAACTTGTGTAATGTATGTGCTATAGATTTTGTAATATGGTAAATTTCAATGTATAAAGAATGCAATGTATCTAGCTGACTCTGTCAGTCTTAGTGTGGTAGAAAACTATTAAGTAGGCAAGTGTCACTGAGAAGTCTGCGAAATACATAATGATGTATTTTAATACAACAGGCACCCTGAGGCGAGTTCTTACACCCTGACCAAACTTAGAAATTAATCAGACGAGCTAATATTACCAGCGACAACTACCTACCCGTATCAAATTTAACCACACATTTAACACATTTATGACATTTAACTACACCCAGCACTTTCATGATATCCCCCAGTTCCTTATTACCTATATACCTATTCCCTCACACTCTAGGGCACTAGCACTCGAAGGTCACTGATAGAGCTGCAGAAGTAGCAAAATATGGCTGGACGGTCTAGGCTGGCACTACTCCACGGATGCCAGTTTGCTGAGAATCATCTAACTGACAGCCACTATATCAGTAACTCCACCATCTGGGAGGAAAGTACTGACAGAGACCGTCAATTGCGTCTCAATGTCAGGGACTGTCTCAGCCTACGTAGCACATTAATAGCAGATCAGCCACTACTCTGGAAGGCAAGTGAGAAGAGTTGGCACCTAAAAACCACATATGACTAGTAAATGGATGACACATTACCATAAAACATTACCATAAAAAAGAAACGTCTGCAGAAACGGTTGTAGTTCACTCGCTGCACCAGCTATCTGTAACAACCAGAGGGGAAGGACTAGTGGAAACCTTCACTCGTTTCACTGCTGGAAATAGCTCCAACCTGAGAGTCGCTGAAGACACAAGCAGCAAATTCACTGTACACATAGTCATCCGAATAAAAGCCAAACATGGAAAGTTGAGCACCTAAAAACCACATATAGCTAATAAATAGATGAGCCAGACAACATTTCCACACCCAAGAAATAGTCTGTAGCAGTGCTCGTTGTTTATACTACTCTTGCTGCCAGATACCTGCAACAAGAGAAAGTACTATCAGCTCACCCATCAGAGAGGTTAGGAACGAGAAAAGGCTTACTAATAAATCTGCTCTGGCTATTGACACACTGCATTCCTCTCTCCGATAAATTATCACCGACCGGCGATTGGCGAACATGATGAAAGGGACGAAATTCACCAGAGCGGCATACTACAGCAGCCGCTGTCATCGCTGGGAACGCCGGAAGCTAGACGACGATGTTGATTGTTGACATCACACACGTACCATGGACACACGCACGCACGCGCCACGCCACAGTCCGCACTACTTACTATAGGGCTACACTGAGAAAAAAAAGAGCCAGAACAGCTTGAATTTCGTGTCAAAATAGCCGGAGTCGTCGGGTAGGACAACAAAGGTAGAATTGCCCAAGCACTCCGGGAAAAACAGCCTGAGCGACGAGCGCGCCGAAGGACACGTGACCTTTGTTTATGTTGGTTCTTCCCGACTCTCAAGCAGAAATTCCCTGATTGTCCGAAAGAAACTGCTTGACTCGGTTTCGGCTATGCCCACATGTCTGAATTCAGCTAACTTAGCTCTTTTTTTTTCTCAGTGTAGAGCAGTAGCAGAAAGCGTGCGCGATCCAGTATACCTTTAGGTATAAATATGTCAATATATATCTTAGGTATATACACAGGGAGCGCTCGCGGTCAAGCGGGTCGCATTCGTTTTTCCAATGTCGCGCAGCCTACATAGTCGCGGTAGCCGTTACGGCTGCTGCAATAGTACTCATGCACGCAGCGCTATATGCCAGGATGCCGTTGCCGAATGCATGAGTGTTTACCTTTTTTCTTCTGTTTTTCTCCTTTTCGCGGTATTAGTGTGAATGTGCATGATGTGCCGCGAGTATTTTTTCGTAATTGAGATTGTAAAGGTATATGCAGTTAGGAACACCCGCGAGCAGCTATAAGAGTCCCCACCTTTCGTTAGAACTGTATGAAATTCAACTTTAATGTTTTTTTATTAATCGAGAGCAATGAAACAATAGTTTTCCTCACATAATTCAACAGGATTTGACTATACACAAAAATTTCAAATACATAAGTTGGGGATAACATTGAAAAAAACTTTTTTCTATTTAACGTTTTCAGAAATAAAAATAAAAAGCATTTTATAATTTCGATATAAATTATGAAAACAATGTTTTTTAATTTTAAATATACCTGCAATCATGATACTTATATTCAATATTTCTATGTACACTTTAATCATATCAATTAGTGCATATTAAATTTATATACATCATTGACTATATTTAAAAATGTATAAATATACTTATACATGCAGAATTAAAACGCAAACCTTCTACAAAATAGAAGAAATAAATGTGTAAAAGTAAATGAACAATTTTTATTTAAACTTTACTGTAGATGTATTTATGTTTATTTTAATGATGAAAATGATAAATAAAGTATTACAATTTTTGCAATAATGAAAGTATAAGGTTCTTCTGAGCACTGCGGTCGTGCCTATTATGTAAAAACGAAGTTTTTACATAGGGAGGGGGCGGGCGACGAGCGAAGCGAGGAGCAGGTGTGTGTGGGGGCGGGGGGGATGGCGTGCCGAAGGCACGATGGGGGGCGCAGCCCCCCTAGTTCATTATTCTTTCTCAATTTTGAAATTTCTATAATATTACGCATCTTGGGAGGACTATAGAAGTCTATAGAGCTGCTCTAGCAGGGGTGGTCCTCCAATCTCCCATACATACTTGGCAGGCCAGACGGTTTGCAGTTTAAGGTGTACCCGTGTAAAAAAAAGTTAGTCTGGCACTGGTCTGAGAGAGGTCTGGCTAAACTAGTCTGACTTAAGTATGGCTTTAGTCTGGCTACGGCCACTATGCCAAACTTAATATTTTTTTCTCAAATAAGTCTGGCAAAAATGCCAGACTTTTAGCAAGACTAAAAATTACCTTCTCAAAAAAGTCTGGTAAAAGCACCGGACTTTTACCAGACTATTGCCTGACTTTTTGCTAGATTTTTTACCAGATTATTATGCCAGACTTCTTTTGGTGACCTTCTTTGTTCCAGAACGATACTGTAGGTCCTGCAGCATCAGATCGACGTCACCGATGTTCACATCGTGGCCATGCCTCCTCTGAAGCAGTGCAGAGAGATTCGTCATTTCCAAGCCGTAGAGCTCTGCAGACGTGAGGCCACATACCGGCGCTACTCTAACGTGTAACTCGAACTTTGCCGGTGTCGCCGATATCGCAGTACTCGTCATCATCGTAGCCGTTGTTACGGTCGTCCCCACCGTGCTTCGAGCGCTAGTTGATGCTGTCTGTTTCTGGATCTGCTGCGGAGATTTAAGCCAACGCTCTAATCTGAAAATATATACCACAAAGTATCTATACTTTTGTGGTGTATAAAAAATATTTTATAGAAAGGGTCAACTTATCTGATAATTCTGCAATAATTGCTGTTCACCGAAATTCGATGTAAAATTTAATTCCTCGATCTTGTCATTCTTCTGTAAAGTCAACGTCATTGAATTCATTTGTTGAATCTATTAAAATGCTTTTAATTCTTTCTGACAATTGAGTTTCTTTATAATTCGTTTCACTTTCAGGTATCTGTAGAGTTTCAAAATAAGCTAATAATATATTTAGTACGTCTAAAGGATTAATTCTTATTTTCAAATCTGAAATGAAACATTATAATAATGAAAGACTAATATAAAAATAATAAAATATGTGTTACTGTATTTATTACCGATTTTTGCTTGAAATTTTCTACGATTATTAGCCTTTTAACGTCTGAATTGTTCATTTTCTCGTGAAGAATTTTGGCTGTACATAATTAATATTACAAGATTAGATCATTCGCTCTAATGCCTCCTCTCTCTCTCTCTCTCTCTCTCTCTCTCTCTCTCTCTCTCTCTCTCTCTCTCTCTCTCTCTCTCTCTCTCTCTCTCTCTCTCTCTCTCTCTCTCTCTCTCTCTCTCTCTCTCTCTCTCTCTCTCTCTCTCTCTCTCTCTCTCTCTCTCTCTCTCTCTCTCTATCCTCTCTCCCCTCTCTCTCTCTCCTCTCTCCTCTCTCCTCTCTCTCTCTCTCTCTCTCTCTCTCTCTCTCTCTCTCTCTCTCTCTCTCTCTCTCTCTCTCTCTCTCTCTTCTTATATATATATATATATATATAGATATATATAGATATATATCTTCCTATATTATTTAGTTGTAAGGGCAAAAATGGGTATCTCCCCCCTCCACCCCCTCCAGCCCTCTCCACTCCCCTCCACTCCCCCACCCCCTCCACCCCCCCTCCACTTTTTACCGTTAAATTCTTTCAAATTTTACGTTATTTTGAAGGGCGTCTTTCCCTTCACTCCCCTCCACTCCCCTCCACCCCCTCCACTCCACCCCCTCCACCAACTCCACCTCCTCAACTCCCCTCCACCCCCTCCACGCTCCCTCTACACCCCCTCCACCTACCCCACTACAACTAATCTCTTATAGATATGTTGCTGAAAATTGTATATACGGGATTTCTGGATTCGATTTTTACGAATCTGAACTTAGATTTTAAAAATTGAAAATGGAGGCAAAATATTTAAATAATACTGGATTTTGCTAGTAATTGTATTTAGGGGTTTTCTAGATTACGAATCTCAACTCAGATTTTCAGAATTCAAAATGGCGGATCGAAGATGTCGGCCACATATTGAAATATTACTGTATTTTGTTGAAAATTGTATATAAGGAGTTTTTGGAGTCGCTTATTACAAATCTGAACTCAGATTAAGAACATTCAAAATGGCCGATTCAAAGATGGTGGCCAAATATTGAAATATTATTAGATTTTGCTGAAATTTGTATTATCTTAATACGGGATTTTTGGTTTCGCTGATTAGGAATCTGAACATATATTGTGATAATTCAGACTGGTGGACGCAAGATCGCTAACAAAAATTGAAATTTTACTCGATTTTGCTGAAAATTGTATATAAGGAATATGTGGATTCGCAGATTACGAATTCCAACTCAGATTTTCAGAATTCATAATGATTGATCGAAAATGTAGGCGAAATATTCTAAAACTACTGGATTTTGCTGTATATTGTATATAAGGGGTATTTGGATTCGCTGATTACGAATCCCCAATCAGATTTTCAGAATTCAAAATGGCTGATCGAAGATGGAGGCGAAATATTCAAATACTACTGGATTTGCCGAAAATTGTATAAAAGGGATTTCTGGATTCGCTGATTACGAATCTGAACTCAGATTTTGAAAATTCAAAATGGTGGATTCGAAAATGGTGGTCAAATATTGAAATATTATTGGATTTTGCTGAAAATTGTATATACGGAATTTTTGGTTTCGCTGATTACGAATCTTAACATATATTGTGAAAATTCAGACTGGTGGACCCAAGATCGTTAACAAAAATTTAAATTTTACTTGATTTTGCTAAAAATTGTATAGAGTGCATTTTTCCGGTTTCGCCAATTAGGAATCGTAACTCAGATTTTGAAAATTGAAAATAGAGGACACAAGATGGATGCCAAAAATTGAATTATTACTGGATTTTGCTGAAAATTGTATATAACGGGTATCTGGTTTCGCTGATTACGAATCGCAAATCAGATTTTCAGAATTCAAAATGGCTGAACGAAGATGGAGGCGAAATATTCAAAAACTACTGGAATTTGCTGAAAATTGTATATACGGGAGTAGTTATTGTAGCACCATGGGGCAGACACAACAAACCCCAACCACCGACTTTGAGGTCATTGACCCTTTCTGGTGGTGGGGGTTTATTATGTCTGCCCCATGGTGCCACGATATTCAAAATTCAAAATTATGATTTAAACTTAACTCTATGATTTCAAAATTTAATATTATGATTTAAACTTAACTCTAGATTTCAAAATTTAAAATATAACTTGAGCTTTTAAAATTTATACAAGGTGTCCCATTTTAATCGCCCCAGGCAAATATCTTGAAAAGTATGGGAGATGGAAAAAAACTTTAAATACAAAAGTTGTAGGGTGCAAAGGGGGTCAGCTAATGGTAACAACGACTTTGACCTTGAACTCTATTTTCAAGGTTATTTCAAGGTCAAAGTGATTTTTTTGAATGAGGACCCCTACTTTCGACCCCGGAAATGGAAAGAGCAGAAAATTTTACGTTCAGAAAGGTGTGATATGTTGGGGTTTCAAGGTCAACCAGCTAATTTAATGAGGTCGACCTGGGAATACCTCTAGGAAGGACAAAATTGACCTTGACGTTCAAGGTCATTTTAAGGTAAGTTGATTTTATAAAATGGAACCCCTTATTTTTGACCCCGGAAACGGAAAGAGCGGAAGAATTTACGTCCGAATATGACTTTGACCTCGACCTTGACTTTAACCGTGATCTGGAAGGTTATTTTAAGGTCAAGTCGATTTTTTAAAATCCCCTTATTTTTGACCTCGGAAATGGAAAGAGAAGAAAATTTTACGTTCAGATATGTACCGTCATATGGTGGCAAAGTTGGCCCTCTGAGGTCAATTAAGGGTAATAATAAATAAATTAATTTTTTTGAAGTGGATTTCACTGTTTTTATGAGTTACTTAGGAATCTAAAAGTATTTTTTCTCCCTCAAATGAATCGGAAATTAGAAAGACTACCCTCGACATTAGCATTACCCAATGTGCACCGCGTGGAGGTTGCCGAAAGGATTTCGCGCATCATTGGCCCTGAAAAGGGCCGATTGATTAACGGACTGTCATTTGAAGATCTAAGGCAGCAAATGCTCGATCAAGTGTCCGTTCTCTCTGAAACACATTTGCATCCTTCTTCGGAAGCTTGCTTGAACATTCCTCAATGTTTCCACTGAAATGGATTGGAAAGCTTCCATAATTCTTCCTCTCATGTTCTCTAAGGTTGTTGGAGCATGTGCAAAAACTTTGCCTTTAACTACTCCCCACAAAAAAAAGTCAAGAGGTGTGAGGTCTGGGGATCTAGGCGGCCACTCGTGTACTTGGCTGCCGATGCCAATCCAACGATTACGATACGTATCATTGAGAAAATTCTTGACTGATCGAACGCAATGTGCAGGAGCTCCATCTTGATGAAACCACATATCCCGCCGTAAGATAAGTGGGATATCTTCTAATAGAGGAGGTAGCTGGTTTTGCAAAATATCCAAATACAATTGTCCATTCAAATTTTGATTGTAAAAGATAGGTAGATCAATAAAGACCTCAAGCACGATTTGACCCTTAATTGACCCCAGAGGGCCAACTTTGACACCATATGACGGTACATATCTGAACGTAAAATTTTCTTCTCTTTCCATTTCCGAGATCAAAAATAAGGGGATTTTAAAAAAATCGACTTGACCTTAAATTAACCTTCCAGATCACGGTTAAAGTCAAGGTCGAGGTCAAGGTCATATTCGGACGTAAATTCTTCCGCTCTTTCCATTTCCAGGGTCAAAAATAAGGGGTTCCATTTTATAAAATCAACTTACCTTAAAATGACCTTGAACGTCAAGGTCAATTTTGTCCTTCCTAGAGGTATTCCCAGGTCGACCTCATTAAATTAGCTGGTTGACCTTGAAACCCCAACATATCAGACCTTTCTGAACGTAAAATTTTCTGATCTTTCCATTTCCGGGGTCAAAAGTAGGGATTCTCATTTAAAAAAATCACTTTGACCTTGAAATAACCTTGAAAATAGAGTTCAAGGTCAAAGTCGTTGTTACCATTAGCTGACCCCCTTTGCACCATACAACTTTTGTTTTTAAAGTTTTTTTCCACCTCATACTTTTCAAGATATTTGCCTGGGGCGATTAAAATGGGACACCTTGTATAATATTGAACTTTATGATTTAAAATTTAACTTTACAATTTAACTCTATAATATTAACTATTATTGACATAGTCAATTTATATAAGATAGATATACAATTAAAAACAAAAATTGTTGGTGGTATTATAAGAAACATTGATGTGTGTTTAAAATACTATCACAAGATTGTTTTCAATTGTCCAACATCTTTCATATATATTTATTATATAAAAGTTGAATTGTAAAAGAAAAATTTTGAATCATAGTTTCATCAAATTTTAAATTATAAACGTTGAATTGTAAAAGAAAAATTTTAAATCATAGTTTCATCAAATTTTAAATTATAAAGTTGAATTGTAAAAGAAAAATTTTAAATCATAGTTTCATCAAATTTTAAATTATTAAGTTGAATTGTAAAAGAAAAATTTTAAATCATAGTTTCATCAAATTTTAAATTATTAAGTTGAATTGTAAAAGAAAAATTTTAAATCATAGTTTCAAATTTTGAATATTATGGCACCATGGGGCAGACATAATAAACCCCCACCACCAGAAAGGGTCAATGTATTATGGCTGCCCCATAGTGCCACAATATTCAAATTTGAAACTATAGTTTCATATATGATTTAAAATCATATATGATTTTAAATCACATATGATTTAAAATCAGACACACAAACACACACACACACACACACACACACACACACACACACACACACACACACACACACACACACACACACACACACACACACACACACACACACACACACACACACACACACACACACACACACACACACACACACACACACACACACACACACACACACACACACACACACACACACACACGCACGCACGCACGCACGCACGCACGAGAGACAGAGAGAGAGAGAGAGAGAGAGAGAGAGAGAGAGAGAGAGAGAGAGAGAGAGAGAGAGAGAGAGAGAGAGAGAGAGAGAGAGAGATCGGCAGGATCTCCACAATCTTACCGTACAGCGCTCGCATTCAGAGCGCTCACTATACTTGCAAGTACCAGACGGCGCAGGGATTCCCCGTCTGACACGGCCCGCTGCTCCGGGCAAACTACATGATCGTGCAGTCAGCCACGGCTACGAGCTGTAGCTCTCCACCATCGGTAGTAGTAGTGGGGAGCCGCTGCAGCTTCCCCCTGCGTACACACGTACGCGCACACACACACACACCCACACACATGCGCGCGCGCGCACACACACACACACACACACACACAGTATTTAAAAATAAGTATACACACTTACACATTTTTAATAATAATATTTAAATAATTATAAGAATATTCACATCATCATTTTCCGGCCCTTCGGCTATTGTGGCGGTTGTTATTAATTACTACACACTTTGTCACTTTGTCATAGTTTTTCCCACTGTCACTTAGAACTAAACAATATGCTACTAACTATGCACTTTGTCATTCAAGTTAAATTATATTCCAAACACTTTGTCACTTAAGTATACGGTTCACTTTGTCACTATAAACTATTTACAACTCCTTGATGTGTGTGTGTGTGTGTGCGCCATCATGGCAAAAATTGCCTCTCGTTCTGGCAGTGCACTGTGCCTTCATTGCAGGCCGGGCACAACCAGAATCCGCGAGATGCACAACGAATCCAACGACGACTACGCTGGCACCAAAACCGTTTACCACAGCCGTAGGAAATGTCGCGATAGCGACGTGGTGCATCATACACCACGTCTCGGCGACGGCGACTTATACGCTGCTGAATACCACGTAATCGCCGACGCATACGAGACATCTCTTCGTCGCGTTGTAACCGGAATAAATGTTGTACCCCGCGAAAAAATCCTCGTCGCACACACATCGCACGTCGTAGTGTCACTTCATCGATATTTAACTCGTTATCATTGTCACTTTCACTTTCACTTTCGATATCTTCCACTTGATCAGGGTGATTATTATCGATGGTTTCGGCGTCGGAATCTATTTCCTCAGCCTCCACCACATCCATTGGCTGGTCATTCTCCTGATTTTCCTCCTCAATACTATCGCTCTCGAAGCCTCTGTGCCACCTCCTCAGCGGCAGCCTCATCGAAAGCATCTTGCAACAAATCTGCAAGTGGAGCGTCCTCCTCTAATTGTATTTGACGAGCCTGCTCTTCTAACAGAGCCTCCTGGAGTACCAGAGGTTGCACGCCTTCTTGCCGTATATTGTCAGCAATTCTTGGCTCCCCCATATGGATCAAATTATTCACGAAATTCGCCAGCTCTTGTGGCGGCGAAGCGGTGTTGTGAACCAACTCGGGGTAAGCGTCGATATCGACGCGTACTTCCCCAATATTCTGCATAATAGGGTAGAGAGAGAGAGAGATCTTGTCGTGTCGAAAACTTGCGGTAGACTGGAGGACAGCAGGGTGCTCTAACCATCATTTTTCTAAAAGTTTGTGAAAACTGAAGCATAAGCTACAGTCTTATCACGTCTAGAGTCTGTAGAAACTTGCAGAAAATCGGATTCTGGATTCATATTACACATGACGGCGGAAGTAGAAATTATTTTTCAAATAACTTCTAAAATCATGCGATAATAAGAGATGGAACAAAACCCTCGGTTTACTCTTATTACGTCTGGCGAATACTCTAAAATTCTTTTCTCACGAAAACATTCAATCTCAGCCGATATCAGAGACATTTGTCTACTATATTATCCAAATAATTTATAAATTATTTGAGAAAAGTTCATATAAGCACTGATTTAGCGCTTGTACAGCGTTTTACCCAAAAAATATTTTAAATTATTAGTTTATGTTTAATTATTGTTTATTTAAGTTTATTTATTATAAAACTATGTTTAGGAAATGTCTATTTATTAATTTTACATAAAAAGTTAATATTAATATAAAATTAAATCGACCCGAGTTAGCAGAGAAACATCTGAGTGAGTAGGTTTATTAAAAAGCTACAAAAATAGAATGATAACAACTGCATTAGGGGCCACCCCACTAGCACACGTTAAGCTACATCTACTTTTTGTGTATCGCCTTGAAGATTTTTCGTTGGCTGTCTCTTATCATAAGTGCAACGAATGAGGTGTCGTCGCTTCTATGCCAAGTAGTCCGTCATAATGGTGAACGGACCAGCCGGTATAATGGTTTACTTATGACTATATTCACATGTACCACTTTCTTAACTTATATGTTCCTGATACATACTGCAAAAAACTGTAATAAAAATTCATTTATTATGATTTCCAAGTACACAAACTCCCCTCTACGTAAACTTCAAGGCAGGATTAGAAAATAGAGAGAGTTTAGTACACTGATCAACGTATTGGTACGGTATTGGCACGATTTACTACCGGAAATTACGGTGAGATCGATCCGCGGTATTAGACTTTTGTATAAGGTACCATATCTTCTTTTAAATGAAGATGTTTTGGAACCTCATTGCTTGATCGATTTCGTTATCGATACATTGATCAGTCTAATCGATGGTTATATCAGCTCGCGGTATTATACTTTTTTACTACCCACTTTACGCTCTAACAGTACCGCATATTTATAACTTTCATTAAGCAATTAATTTTGTTATTGATTCAGTATTAGTAAGGTATTGGTACGGATATCTTGGGAAGTTACATTCACATTAATTCGCGGTATTGTACTTTATTGTTATGTGGAACATTCTCTTTTTATTGGAGGTATTTTGGAACCTGACAGATCGATCGATTTCGTTATCGATATGTCGATTGATCCAATCGATGATCATTACAACTACTTAAACTCTTTTCGCTGTTTGTTTCTTATGACAAGTACAACGGATGAGACGTTATCACTTGTATGGTTAGTAGTCCGTCATAATACTGAACGGATCAGATAGTATAATACCCTACTTATGACTATTACATATGTGACACCTTCTTAGCTTATATGTTCCTGACACATGCTACGAAAAACTACAAGAAAAATTAATTTATTGTTATTATCAAGCACGCAAACAACCCTTTACGTAAACCTCAATACAAGATGAGAAAATAGAGAGAGTTTAGTACATTGATCAACATATTGGCTCGATATTGGCATGATTTTCCACTGGAAATTATAGTCAGATCGATTTGCGGCATTAGACTTTTTTATAAGGTGCTATATCTTCTTTTAAATGTAGATGTTTTGGAACCTCATTGGTTGATCGATTTTGTTATCGATACATTGATCAGTCTAATCGATGGTTATATTAGCTCGCGGTATTACACTTTTTTACTACCCACTTTACCCTCTAACAGTTCCGCATATTTATAACTTTCATTAACCAGTTAATTTTGTTATTGATTCGGTATTAGTAAGGTATTGGTACGGATATCTTGGAAAGTTACATTCACATTAATTCGCGGTATTGTACTTTATTGTTAGGTGCAACATTCTCTTTTTATTGGTGGTATTTTGGAACTTCACAGGCCGATCGATGTATTGATCAACCCAATCAATTTTCATATCAGTTCAGAGTAACATAGTTTTACTACTCGTTGTATCCATCTATTTACCGTATTTTATAACTTAGTCGTAGAAATTATTTTATGGAATTTTTTATAATTCTGAGTGTTTTAAAAAGATTTTTGGTGATTTTTCATTATAATATATTAAGCTGCGATTATGTTTTTAGACTTTTTAAATTCAAAAGTGCCTATTCCTCAAAATTTCGCTGCGTTGCTCTGCATTCTTTTATTCCGTCCCCACCGTAAAATCCGTAGTTTCATGCTCTTTGGTGTGTATATAAGCCGTCTTAAACGATATTTACACCACAGTTCAGTTTGTCTGCGCCCCAGAAACTATCAAAGATTCGTTGAACCAGTACGCTGTTACATACTTATAAATTTGGTTTGGGTGATCGTAGTAATAGACTTCATCATCCAGACATACTTCTATCGCACATTAAAGTGAGTTCTTCTTAAAGTATTAAATACTACCACTCTCTCTTAAGTTGTTAATATTGTGACAAGGTGAATTTTAAAATGGAACATAACTTGTTAGATGATACCTGATTTCAACATGGTCTTCGATGAAACTCGTACATATATGGCAATTTTAAATGTCATTGAACGAGTCGAAACTCTCGAAGCATATGACGAAGATCATTGGACCAATGAGAATTCATTATTCAATACTGTTGAATCAATAAATAGAGATTTAAAAAATTTAGATGACTCAGAAAAAAGTAACAAATACATAAAACTTATTCTTGACTGTAATGTGCATCATACAGAAAAATTACTTAGAAAAAAAGATAATCTATGTAAACAATTAAATAAAATTACAAAACATTTATTATTATTAAATCAAAATTTTGAGCGGAAGTTTGAATAGCAACAGAATCAAATTAATGAATTAAAAAGTGAAATTGAAAAATTGAAGCTGAATAAAAACACATCAAAATAAATATCGTATTTTCTTGTAAACCTATGACCTCTTTATCAGTATTTTTAAATATATCTCATTATGATAATAAATACTTTTTAAAATTTTGTCAAATACTTGTCGTTTCTTATTTTAGGAATGATTTTTATATGGTTCATAATATAAAAAACCGCTGCCAATTCATTGGCACGTAGCTTCCTCAAACTAATTTTTTGATTCCTTTTATTAAATTAAAATTCGAAAAATAAATTTTTCTGTCCTCCGGCCGGAAAGCGCCAACTTCCCAGCCGCTGCGCGAAACGAAGTTGCCGCTTTCCGGCGCCGTCGAGCAGAAAAATAGTATACAGACCTTGGCCAGTAAAAAAGAAAGCCTCAGATCACATGTAATTGTCGGCCGAGGCGAAGTCGAGGTTCATTTCTTATTTTTACTGCCTAGGTGTGTAATATACTATTTCACGAAAAAAATTGGAAAAATTTTATGGAAAATATTAACTTGTAGTTTTTTCATGGCTATTCATTGAGGTTCCATTTGCAATTTATTTGTTTGTGATTTTAATTCTTATATGAATGGAAAACAATCTTCTTCAAGTTCTATTCTTCATTAAATTTTTCTTCTTCAAGTCCACTGTCAACGGCTTCTCGTCGTACATTGGTTCAAAATAAAAAAATATTCTAAAGTTGTTCTTTGATTGTGTTTACCTCAAATATTTCTGAAATTTATGAACCAATCATTTTGCCAAAAGAACTCATCGGAGAACTATCAATAATATACCTCTACAATGAATTTTGAAGCGAATAAGACAATTTTACTCTTGTAATAGTTGAACATATAAAACTCATTTTTTTTCATTTTTCAATTTTTACGTTTTTGTTAATAACAAACGAACCGTGATAGCTAGAGAATTAATTTTTTAGAAAATATAGGTAATTTAATTCTCTTTCGAATGCCACCCACCCATTTAGATACATGGAGCCGTTCTCGAGAAATTACGATTTAAAAAAAATTGAAAAAAATTTTAACCTCAAATATCTCCGAAATTTATGGATCAATCCTTTTGTCCAAAGAACTCACTCGATTGGTATACAAAATCTACCCCTACAAAAAATTTCAAAGTGATTAAGCCAATTTTACTATAGTTATTGAACGACAAAAAAAATAACTTTTTTATAAATTAGTTTTTTTCTCAAAAAATAATGAAGAAAAAAACCTAAAAATTTAGTAAGTTATACTACTTAATATCCTTTATAACCAAAAAATATTCATGTTAATACCTTTTTTTAATTTCGAAGTATAACCTATTTACAAAAAATTACGTTTTCATCAATAACTTATGACGAAATATAGCTACCGACTTTTTTTTTCAAATTGTAGATAATGTTATCCTACATACAGAGAATTCATGATATATAAACAATATTTGTTCTAAATATTAAAAAAATCGAAAATAAAAATTTTGAAAATTAAAAAATGGCTATAAAAAAAATTAAATTTTACAAAAATAGAATATTGACCCCAATTGTGGAAGCAAAATCTAAAAAAATGATCACTCTCCCGTTAAAATCGGTCGAGTAGATCATGAGATATCAGCGTATACGGACATACATACACACACACACACACACACACACACACAAACACACACACACACACCCACACACACACACACACACACACACACACACACACACACACACACATACACACACATCCATACGGACATTTTCTAAAAATAGTGTATTTCTATTCCAAATTTGCTAAATAACATTTCTAACATATCTCATAAACTTTTTTTTACTATCACAAAGCTTCCTCTAGGAGGAAGCAAAAATACTTAAACTTTATAAATCATTATACCTATAATTAATTTAATGGTTTATTAACACTCATAACACCATACCCTCACACACACACACACACACACACACACACACACACACACACACACACACACACACACACACACACACACACACACACACACACACACACACACACACACACGCACGCACATACACACACGCACGCACGCACGCGCACACACACACACACACACACACACACACACTCAATCTAGAAATGATTACATTCTCAAAGATTAGGAACGGTTGTTAGAGTGTGAGTGTTTATGGATACTTTATATATAAAGGGGTACTTTAATTATCTGTCATTTTAATCTTGGATCCTACTAAAGCATGATAATACTGAAAAATGTTTGCTCAGAATAGTAATCAAAACTCTAAGTTCCAATGTCGCCAAATACTATTCATACTGTATGGATTAAATAAATCGTACTGTAAGAAACTTACAGTTCGTCTAGAAAGCCATGTTTTTGGCTGTGGTGATTTCAAACCTGTTGTTCGTCTAAGTGGTCAAAATATTGCGGGTATACCACTTACGCATACCAAGTGTATCTGCTTTGAAGAAAGTTTTCCCAGGATTGACGAATTCTTTGAATCTGAAGAAAACGAAATGGTTGATCAAAAAATATCTTGTGGTACCAGCTTTAGCATAAGGTTCATGATAAGTTTTTCTGATAAAGCTTTTGAGCTGATAGACGAAACACAAGAGAAAAATCATAGCGGTGATCCACCAACAAAGATATGCTTTCAATCACGATTGGTGTATAATAAAACAATCTATGATCAGCTCAAACACATCTCTAGAAACGTAGACAATGGGATTAAATATCTGTTAAATGTGTGCAAAGATATAAAATATGTATTTAATGAAATTTGTAGCTATACGAAAGAGAAATTACAAGAAAAAAATCAATTATCACAATATACACAGTCTATATTTTATGATATACATTCTATAACAAGCACATTTTATACCCATAATGTTAATAAGTACATAAAATCTTGAAAAAAAAAAATTTAAGTATGTTAATAGATGATGCCTATATTTTGATGTATGAACTTGCATCTTTACAGTTGAAGGATATTCATCATGTTATGAATAAAATTATTAATCAATAAATGTATTAAAATATCAATCTTGTTTTTCCTTACCTTTGACACGTTAGGTATATGACCGTATTAAATTAATTATATTTCAATTAAAAATCTGTTTGTTTCTTAATTATCTCTATTTTAAAGTAATAAAGTTAGCATAAATAAATCTGTCGAAAGTGGTAGCGGCAGTGGCGAAAGGTTCAAGAGGTACGTTAAATAGTTTGATATAACACATCAAACTTTTCGATTCACATTAGGCTTATTGATTCATATTAAGCTTTTTGATACTCGTTGAGCACATTTATCACGAGTTTTGTAGCTACAAACTAGCTTGTTACTTCAATTACCTTATCACTTCAAATTAGCTTACCACTTCAAATTAGCTTGTCACCTCAAATTAGCTTGTCACTTCAAATTAGCTTGTTGGTTCATTAGCAATCTGATTTCTCAAAAAGCTTGTGACACGCGCCCGCCGCCGCCGCCGCCGCACCGCCACAAACCTCGAGACTTATAAAAAATATTATCTCCTTTAACGAAACAGTTTTTGTCATGGATCCACGGTGGAAACATCCTTGGACATCAATGGTTTGTGGTCCCACATCATGTGGGAAATCCGTGTTTGTTAAAAACTTTTTAAAACATATAGATAGTATGAGTAACGTACACTTTGACCGAATAATAATTTACTATTCCGAATGGCAATCAACGTATAAAGAACTGAGTGATGATGTCGAATTTCACGAGGGTTTACCAAAAAATTCAGACTTTGTCGACGATCCTAGACCAAAATTGATAATTATAGACGACTTGATGAGGGAGTCTTCGGGTGGTGGTGGTTGTGGTGGTGGTGTTATCGCCAATCTTTTTACCAAGGGTAGTCATCATAATAATTTAAGCGTAATATTCATCACACAAAACCTTTTCCATAAGGGCCAGCGTGAAATCTCGTTAAATTCTAATTATATAGTTATTTTCAAAAACCCTAGAGATAAATCTCAGATACAGTATCTAGCTCGCCAAGTGTGTCCTGAAAATCCACAATTTCTACAAGAGACTTATCTTGATGCAACTAAACAAGCACACTCCTATTTATTACTTGACTTACGCCAAGATACACCTGATAATTGTCGTTTTCGTAGTAATATATTTCCGTTTGATAAATGTCACTATGTTTATGTTCCCAAGAAATCTATAAAAGGTAGCGAACTTGAAAATAATATACCAGTCATACGATTGTAATGGGTTCGAGTAGACGCAAGCGTCTTGGACAAAAAAATTTAAATACTTTAAAATCTCTGCTTCATTTCGATAAAAGTCAACGACGTGTTTTATTACGCGAAGCAGATAAAAAACTTGTTATTCTCATTTTCGAATGTGGCTTAAATATTTTACGTGGTAACGTGCCTTTGAACAAAAACTATAAAAATAAATTGAAAAAGTACGTTTTATTCTTAAGAAAATTAACTGATTTTTCGCAAAGTTTGAAAAATAAAAAAAAGTTGATTATCAAATACCAGACTTGTTTACCACTCATCTTGGTACCTGTGATAAAACTATGGAGCATGCAAGAAAAATGATTTTGATCCCTGAAGAAAGTATAAACAATTTACACCATCGTTTATCAGGTGAAAAATTGGTTACTATGCAAACACCGGGTACACCTTTGTCGTGACTAGACAAAGAAATGAGCGAAATTATAAATTCGACATCAATTCAAGATGATCGTGAAAAATATGCGATGTACCAACAAGCATTAGACCGTTTTATGTATTATAAATCAAATGATGGTGCAAAAAAGTTTCACGTGAGCGACGTAACCACCCCTGGAGATATCGATAAAGTAAGAAGAGTAAATAATAACGAAGATACCAATGAAGATAGCAGAAAAGTAGATGATAACATAATAAACAGTGTACCATCAACGCTTCGATTTAAAGCAAAACAGTTATTACTGCGATTGTCTGCTTCTGGTGATGTCACATGGGATGATCTTGGTAAGATTACCATAGATGGCAGTGTCGTCAAAGGTGGAAATATAGTAGATTTGATTAACGATGCTCTGAGAAATAGAAAACAGCCGTTGTCAAGTGGTTATAGGTAGTTTACCGAAGCGCTTCGCGGAGCAAATATACCACGAGAATTTATTGGTAACAATAAAATTTGGGATCTTGTTTCTTCACCACAACCTGATAGTGACGACGACGAAGAAGAAACTCAACAATCTAATAGTGAAGAAACAAATGAAAAACCAGCCAATAGAGCAACACCAAGAAAGTTGAAACCAAGATTACACCCCCAAGAAATACCTAGACACGTTACAAAAGTTCGTATTCTTCCATGGGATTGCCTAGAGTAAACATTGAAGAAGATTTGATCACACACCCAGAATCAAGTCTTGTAGATAATTTAATCAATTCTTTACCTTTTGAAATACATGCTCCAGGATACTATTTTTGTGGACCTGGTACACGTCTAAACGAGAGGTTAGAGAAAGGTGAGAAAGGTATCAACCCACTTGACGATTATTGTCGTGAACATGATATAGCATATGCAAACAGTAGTGATCGTAGCAAAGCTGATTGTTTGCTGGCTAAGCGTGCCTTTGTACGTTTATTGTCTGAAACAGCTACAACTAACGAGAGAGGTGTGGCTTTAGTCACAACTTGTTGTATGATAAGTAAAATAACTTTTGACAAGTTTTCTTTGTACATTAAAAAAATAATTAAAAGAAACGTAAAAAAGAAACTAAAAAAGTTTAAGAATAAGATAAATGGAAAAAACGTTAAATAATTTTTTCTATCGACCACCGAAATCACCAGCCTATGCTGGTGCGTACAACGTTTTAAAAACAATTGGTAAAAAACACGATCGCAAAAAAATTATCAAATGGCTTGAAAGTCAGGATGCTTATACTCTACATAAACCTGTACGCCATTATTTTCCGCATAGGTCTTATGACGTTCGTAACCCTTTTGATGTGTGGGAAGGAGATCTCGCTGATTTACGATCATTAAAAACCTATAACAATGACAACACATATCTACTTGTGGTTATAGACGTTTTATCAAAATTTGCATGGGTTGAACCTATTCGTAACAAAACATCGAAAAGTGTCGCTACAGCATTTGAACGTATTTTAACACGTTGTAAAGGACAACACCTCATGCTCTTTCAAACTGATAAAGGTAAAGAATTTCTCGGCAAAGAGATGCAACAAGTTTTGAAAACGAACAGTATAAACTATCGTGTAGTTAGAAATCCTGATATTAAAGCAGCTGTGGTTGAAAGGTTTAACAGAACATTGAAGGGTCGATTGTGGCGATATTTTACTCATACAAATACGTACAGATATATTGATATTTTACAAAAAATTGTTGATGCTTACAATAATTCTTGGCATTCTGGTACTAAAATGACTCCTGCTAAAGTTAATTTGTACAATGCCGTAAAAGCATACCAAAACCTAGCCCAACAATACAACACGACCCGTATTCGATACCCTAAATATAAGGTGGGTGACTTAGTACGTGTCAGTCGCGCCAAACTAGTGTTCAAGAAAGCATATGAAAGCGGATGGACTTTGGAATTATTCCGAATTATACGTATATCTACTAAACGCCAACCGCCTGTTTATACTTTGGATGATCTTGACGGTGAACCAATCGAAGGTTTTTTCTACGAAGAAGAACTTTCTAGAGTACAAAAAGATTTGAATACAGAATCATTTCAAATAGATAAGATTCTTAAAACTAAAGGTAAAGGGAAAAACAAAAAATATTTTGTAACTTGGAAAGGTTATCCCGATAAATTTAATTCCTGGGTTTCAGCAAACAATTTAAAAAAGATATAATGAGAGAACAATTTTACATAGTATTATCTAGTAACAACAGCATGTATGTGTTTCCTGAAAATAAAACAACACATTTTACCACACAGCTACCTCAAAATATTTATTTACACGGTGAGTGGTCTGTAGCTCTATGTGAGATTCAGATACCCCACACATTTCAACATATTTCGCTTGATATCTATGAGGGTATGGTCTGTGTAAAAACAACTGAGTCGTTTTCACCAAATGATTTGAGACACGAATCAATAGAAAATGATGTTATTGCACACTTATCTCCAGGAATTTACACAGATATGGAAAATCTTTTACAAGAAATAAATAATTTACCTAGCATAAAATATCACTTACAATTCAAAGCACAACGTGGAGGGTTTATAGAAATTGAACGAACTTGCCAGGATACTTGTGACACGAGTTTGCATAGTTTAATTTTGTCTGAAAAACTCTTGAGAATTATTGGCTTTGAAAATCATAATCTTGAAAAAATTACAGGTACAGTTACCGGTCAAAGACCTGCCGATCTTATTAGCGGTTTACCATCAATAATAAGAGTGTATAGTGATATTTGTGAACCTTACATTACAGGTGATGTACACACACCTCTTTTACGCATAGTTCCTCTTAATATGAACGAGTATAAATATGGTAGCATTGAGATTAAAAACTTTATCACGCCAATGTATATTCCATTGTTATCTACGTCATTTCAATCGATCACAATAGATATAAAGGACCAAGATGGAAATCCTATAGCATTCGATTACGGTACGTTGACAGTAACACTTCATTTTAAGAGAACAGCATAAGATGGGTTATTTTGAAACAATTTATGATAACCAAAGTGCCCACGATCCATTCAATAATTATATTACAATAGATACATCTATGCAAAAAGGAAAAGGTGTTGGAAGCTTTTTAAAAGGTGTCTATCGTAGTGTTTTACTGTTTGTAAAAAAAGGTGGTAAGGCTCTAGGAAAAGCTGTTGGTAAAGAGGCTTTACGAACAGGTGTAAATATTTTAGATGACATTACACATGAAAAACCTTTTAAAGAATCTTTTCGCAATAATATTCGAGAATCAGGAAAGAATCTCAAAAGAAAAGCCGAAGAAAAATTGGATAATCTGATAAGTGGTTCAGGATATAAAACTAAGCGTCGGGCACAGAAACAACAGTTGACTAAGAACTCTGATGCCGTTAACACCAAAAGTAGAAAACGTTCCAAAGTTAAACCAAATAAAAAATTTGGTATTAAAAAAAAACACTGTAAAAATAAAAGGAAAACTTTGAAAGAAAAACGTACTGCACGAGATATTTTTGAAGAATAATGGCTTTTCTGCATGGTTCGTGTTCATGTCTTAAATCTGAAGTGAATTTATTTAGTGTACCCCCTACTCAAACAACGATTGAAAATTCAAATTATGTTCAATATAAGCCAATATCTTCGCTAACTGAAGGGTCGCCAATAGAGTTTTCTTTACCGGGAACTAGTGAATATATCGACCTTGCATATACTCTGCTTAGTGTTCGTGTAACTGTCGCACAAACAGTAACACCTCCTGAAACCATAGATAAAAATACCTTGAAAAACGTTGGTCCTGTAAATAATTTTATGCACTCGATATTTAATCAAGTTGATGTGTTTTTTAATCAAATCCTGTTTCCCCGCCCAATAACGCCTACGCTTATCGATCATACATTGAAACTTTATTAAACTATGGGTCTGCAGCTAAAAAATCTCATCTCACCAGTGCACTATGGTACACCGACACCCCTGGAAAAATGGATGCTACAGATGACGAAAACGAAGGTCTTACACGTCGTCGAAACCTTATGGGCGAGGAGAAAAACATTGATATGATTGGATATTTGCATTGTGATGTTTTCAATCAAGACAAATTATTAATTAACGGTGTCGAAGTACGTGTGCGGCTCGTACGATCACGAGATAGTTTTTGTCTTATGGACCCTACAGGACTCTACACAGCTCGAATATCCGAAGCTGCTCTCTTTGTACGTCGTGTCAGACTTAGTCCAAGTATTATATTGGCTCACGAAAAAGCACTTTCGAAAACAACAGCAAAATAGCCCCTCACACGTGTAGAAGTAAAAGCTATTACAATTCATAGTGGTATTCATGGAGAAACATTGGATAATATCATTTTAGGTCAATTACCAAAAAGAATTATTGTTGGCTTTGTAGAAAATAAAGCTTTTAACGGTGATAAGGGTCTCAATCCATTTAATTTTAAAAATTTCAATATAAATTATTTGTGTCTCTACATTGATGGCGTACAAGTACCGTCTAAACCATTACAACCTGATTTTAAAACGAATAATATGTATGTTGATGCATATCATCTTTATTTTCTGGTACAGGTATACATTATTTAAATGAGGGTAATTCCATTTCGCGCGAAGCTTATGCCAATGGATATTGTCTTTTCGCTTTCGATTTAACACCTGATTTATCAGCAAATCAAGACACACATTGGAATCTAGTAAAACATGGTAGTGTGAGAATTGATGTTCGTTTTGATGATCCGTTAAGCATACAGTAAATTGTATAATTTATGCTGAATATGAAAATATACTTGAGATTGATTCGTCACGTCAAGTTCTCGTGGACTATAGTGGGTGAGATGGTGGGGGAAAGTAGTAGTAGTGGGGGGTAAAGGTTAATGGTTTGGAAATGTTTCTGATATGTCAGTCGTTGATTGGACGTTGATTTGTTCAAAACTATGAAGATGGATATCGTTGTAGATATACAGGATGTCAAAGATTATAAAAACCGTCCGGTACCAAAGGACATTGGCTTGTTTCTTCGAATAGACAAATAACTGCACTATGTCAAGAGGCTAGAAAAGAAAACGATTGGTTATCACGAAACCATCACGGCTTGGACTGGCTTGATCAAGGTGTTTCCAAAAAGTGGCGATTTTACGAAAAATCACTACACGACACATTATAAATTTAGAGTTTGAGGAAGATTGTCCACCATTTCACAAACCTACAGCATCTGGTAATTACTGCATGCAACATTCTTTAAAATATGGTTTTTCGAAGTTTAGTTGTGCTTTGAATAACGTCTCTAAGTTAAAAACGTGGTTGAAAACACGTGGTAAAACTGAAGCTGTTGGTGAAGAGTTTATCTTTGAACCATCTATTAACCTCTGTGATAAACAATATACAAATTCAACGGATTTTATCTCGAATTTCTACTCACGCTGTGGGGGTCTTTGCGGCAGATCAAATTCCTCTGGTCTGGACGAGACCGACAGCTTTTATTTTCAACACCCAAAGGCACGGTAAACCTGGCTTGCATTGGGTAGCAATTTACGTCAATAAAAACGGTGATGCCTGGTACTTTGATAGTTTTGGTGTACCTCCTTACATACCCGATCATATAAGCCGTATTCGGAGAAATGTTAGAAAATTTCGATGGAATTCACGACTACTACAAAGTGAAACTTCAGATACATGTGGCTATTTTTGTCTCATATTTTTACATTACATGTCTGTGGGCCTTGGAATTGGACATTTTCTCGAAAACTTTTCTTGTAACTTACACAAAAATGATCAAATTGTTGGAAATTATGTTTCAAAATTGTATAGGGACACATTTCCCCACTACCATTACCAAACCCTCCACTACTAATACATCCCGCTACTATCCTACCCTTCAAATAGAAAACCCCTCGACCATCCGAATGGATAGTATAAAAAAGAGCGTCTACGACAACCTATTCATTATTTCACACGATCACTCCTGTTGAAAATAATACACAAGAATGGCTGGTCAAGGCAAGCGTAAATACAAGGCAATGGCAGGTCAAGAAAGTGTATCCAAATATCATTGTCGTCATCAACTGTTGCCAATGGTGTACGGACTAAACAAATCTTATACGAAGAAAATTACAATTGGTCTAGAAAATAAGGAAATTGGTGGTGAATTTCTAGCTATCATCCGCCTTAGTGGTGACGACTTTGTTGGTATACCATTTACTGTGTCTGACTGGCGTTTATTAGAAGAAATTTTTCCAGTTATTGATAAGTTCTTTGAAACTGAAGATGGTGATATGCTGGATAAAAAGATGCCCTTTAGCCGTTTTAGCATAAGGCTTATTATGAGTTATGGCGGCAAGGCAATTGACCTTGTAGAAGAAGAAGATTCACAGACGTCAGGTGATCAAACACCTAAGAAACAGTACCGACGTAGTTTAGTATTTAAAAAAGTTTCTTTTGATAGATTAAAAATATTAAATATTGTATACGTGTAAGAGTGAGATTTTTACTAGATGTAACATGTAACATAGAATATATTATTAATACACTTTGTCATTAATTCAAAGAAAAATTGCAAGAATCGCAATCATCACAATATACAAATTTTTCTAAGGATGCTTTATTAACTTATGCGGAAAAATTCGGCATACCTGATTCTGATAAAGTTTATGATGAAATAATGATTAAAAAAAATGATATACCGATATCAATACCCATTCATGATGTTATGTCTTTAATATATGAGCTTGTATCATTACATTTAGAAAATATTATATTTTTAATGAATAAAAAGATTTAAATGTATCAAACTTGTTTTTACTTACCTTTTATACTCCTATCCTAAAATACCACCTAGTTTTCTTGCAGATAAAGTTTAATGTTATAGAGTTAAATTGTAAAGTTAAATTTTAAATCATAGAGTTCAATATTATATAAATTTTAAAAGTTCAAGTTATATTTTAAATTTTGAAATCATAGAGTTAAGTTTAAATCATAATTTTAAATTTTGAAATCATAGAGTTAAGTTTAAATCATAATTTTGAATTTTGAATATTGTGGCACCATGGGGCAGATACAACAAACCCCCACCACACCCAGGTGGGAGGGGGTGGGGATGTATAATACCCCCTCCACCAGGGTGTGGTGGTGGGGGTTTGTTGTGTCTGCCCCATGGTGCCACAATAACTACTTACGGGATATGTGGATTCGCTTATTACGAATCACAACTCAGATTTTCAGAATTCAAAATGGCTGATCGAAGATGGAGGCAAAATATTCAAAAACTACTGGAATTTGCTGAAAATTGTATAAAAGGGATTTCTGGATACGCTGATTACGAATCTGAACTCAGATTTTCAGAATTCAAAATGGCGGATTCGAAGATGGTAGTCAAATATTGAAATATTATTGGATTTTGCTGAAAATTGTATATATCGGATTTTTGGTTTCGCTGATTATGAATCTAAACATATGTTTTGAAAATTCAGTCTGTTGGACCCAAGATGACTAACAAAAATTAAAATTTTACTCGAGTTTGCCAAAAATAGTCTACAGTGGGTTTCCGGATTCGGCAATTAGGAATCGTAACTCATATTTTGGAAATTCAAAATAGAGGACCCTAGATGGCTTCCAAAAATTGAAATATTACTAGATTTTGCTGAAAATTGTATATACGGGATTTCAGAATTCGATTATGACGGATCTGAACTAAGATTTTAAAAATTCAAAATGGCGGCAAAATATTTAAATTATACTGGCTTTTGCTAAAAATTGTATATAAGAGGTTTCTATATTCGCTGATTATGAATCTAAACTCAGATTCTCAGAATTCAAAATGGCTGATCGAAGATGGAGGCCAAATATTCAAATATTATTGGATTTTGCTGAAAGTTGTATATAGGCGTATCTAGATTCGCTGATTATGAATCTGAACTCAGATTTTGAAAATTCAAAATAGACGACCCAAGATGACGGCCAAAAATTGAAATTTTACCGGAATTTCATAAAAATTGTATATTATGGATTTCCGGATTCGCTGATTAGGATTCTGAAATCAGATTTTGTAAATACAAAATGGCTGCCAAAAATTGAAATATTACTTGATTTTGCTGAAAATTGTATGTTGGGTATTTTGATTCACTGATTATGAATTCGAACTCAGATTTTCAGAATTCAAAATGGCGCATCGAAGATGGAGGCCAAATATTCAAATATCATTGGATTTCGCTGAAAATTGTATATAGGGAACCCATCTGGATTCGCTGATTACGAATCTGAACTCATATTTTGCCAATTCAAAATGGCTGCCAAATATTGAAATATTGCTGAATTTTACAATTGCATATGGGAAATTTCTGGATTCACATGATGATGAATCAGAATTCAGATTATGAAACTTCAAAATGGCATACCCAAGATGGCGGCCAAAAATTGAAATTTTCTGTTTTGCTAAAAATTGAATATACTGAATTTCTGGTTTCGCTGATTACGAATATGAACTCAGATTTTAAAAATTCAAAATGGCAGTAAAATATTGAAATAATATTGGATTTTGTAAAAAAATTGTATGTATGGGGTTTCCAAATTAGCTGATTACGAATCTGAACTCAGATATTGAAAATTCAAAATGGTGGAACGAAAATGTCTGCCACGTATTGAAATATTACTGAATTTTGCTGAAAATTGTATATACACGGAAAGAAGCATTCAAATCTATAGACCGTGAGTTATAACAGAGTAAGCGGGTACCTTCTCTGCCACCGTGTGACGGCGCGACATTCAGGCATGTCAATGATGGTCTGTAGGCAACGCTATACGGGGTGACTGCCGCAGTCGTCAGACGTGCCACTCACGCTTGCCGCCGTGCGCGTTAAAGCTTGAACTCAGTGATAGTCACGGCCTACAGCCGTGTCACGCGAGCACCGTTCATCGAAATGACCACAGTCACAGTCATAGACGCATATGTCACGACATCCGGCGATGCTATATGGCACGCTATTTTTTTCTCGCGCGTCACGGGCTACAGCTGTGAATTCTTCTTTCCGTATACGGGATTTCTGTATTCGATTATGACGGTTCTGAACTCAGATTTTAAAGATTCAAAATGGCGGCAAAATATTTAAATTATACTGGCTTTTGCTAAAAATTGTATATAGGAGATTTATATATTCGCTGATTACGAATCTGAACTCAGATTTTCAGAATTCCAAATTGCCAATCGATAATGGCTGTTACATATTGAAATATTACTGGATTTTGCTGAAAATTGTATATATGGGGTTTCTGGATTCGATTATTACGAATCTGAACTCAGATTTTAAAAATTGAAAATGTCTGCAAAATATTTAAATAATACTGGATTTTGCTAATAATTTTATGTAGGGGATTTGTAGATTACAAATCTCAACTCAGATTTTCAGAATTCAAAATGGCGGATCTAAGATGTCGAACACATGAAATATTATTGGATTTTGCTGAAAATTTTAATTCAAACTGGTGGACCTAAGATGACTAACAAAAATTGAAATTTTACTCGAGTTTGTTAAAAATTGTATATAGTGAGTTTCCGGATTCGCTGAGTAGGAATCTAAACTCAGATTTTGTAAATATAAAATGGCGGCCAATAATTGAAATATTACTGGATTTTATAATCAATAAGTTACAAATAAAATCAGAGCTGACGTAGTGAACTACATATATATTCTGCATTATTTTGTTAAATATAATATACTTAGTATTTTAAAAATTAATAAATGTTAAGAAAAATGTTTTTAAAAAACATTACAGAAATTTTAAATGAAAAAATAAGTGTTTCATGATATTATGTAATAGAAGATTATCCTCATTTATTATTATTAATATTTATCTCTAATAATGGGCGTTGGCGAGCGGAGCGAGCAGGAGGCGAAGCCCCTCCTGGTGTATATATATATATATTATATGTTTCACGTAATCCCTTTATGGAGCCCATCCCTGATATTAGTACCTACGCCCAGAGTTCCCGTATATAAGTGACTAAAGAAATAATCTCTCTGGTTATAGAAACTCTAGGTTGGGCTCCATAAACCGGGATGTATTGAATGTTTATGGAGCGCAGGCTTCATAAAAGGCTTAGGACACCATAAACTTATCTATCTTTAAAAAAGGGCTTCATAAACAAAGTTAACGAGATGTATTATATATATATACACACGGTGTCTCATTTTAATCGATGTAGCCAAATATCTCCGAATGCAGGCCAGATACAGAAAAATGGTTCAGGTGAAAATTGTTCGTGACGATGGGGGTCCACTTTTGGTCACCTTCAATTTGACCTTGAGATCATTTTTCAAGGTCATTTCAAGGTTAAGATCATTTTTCCAAATTAGAACCCCTATTTCTGACTTCGGAATCGGATAGAGCGGGAAATTTTACGTCTAAAACCGTTCTTTAAACATTTATCTGTGATCTCCACAAGGTTATATCAAGGTTAAATGCTTAAAAATTGGTCAGAACGCGAAATTTCATAGTTGTCTCAAGCAGAACAAGCCTTGATAAACCCAACCAATCAAAGGATCTCTTCTTTGTAGATACAGCTCAGCATGCCGCCTAGCTGCTGTACGATAATTGCCATTACATTACTCTAAAACCATTATCATGTCAACTATTTGATCAGCTGGATAATTCACAGATACAATAAAAAAGGGATCTGTACCCAACACCAGACCCATCAACTCTTATGAATTTTGATGTGCTAAAACCGAATCTGGGGCCAGAATTATGCCATCACCTTCCATTTTTTATTAAAACTCAAGAAATCACCCTCCCACTTACGAAAATTCATGATTTTATGGGAATAAGCCTTACGTAAAAAAATATAAAGTAAAAGAAATTTTTATCTTTATTACAGGAATAACGATGTCAGAAGTTTAAAATCTAATAATTGATAACAAGATTAACTAAGTAAGAGGTTAAAATACAAGTTTTAACTATTATATTGTTGAAAATAAGCAGGAATTGAATTTTCAACACTTTGTATTGAATTTGTAACTTAAGTTAAATTTCCAAGACACGAAGGTTTATTTGTTCTCAATATTTTAAAAATTAAATCTTTTTCAATTGTCTCGTCTATAAGTAAAGTTACATCATAGCTGATTATCCAGCTGATCAAATGCTGATAATGGTAATTATCGTGCAGCAGCTAGGCGGTATGCTGTGTAGTATCCACAAAGGAGACATCCTACTGATTTGCCAATCAGAACTTTAACTCAAAGAGCTCGCGGTGGCCACCTTATTCGTCAGCGCAGGCACCACGAATACGATGAAAACGATGCCCGTGTCATGACTATTTTAGCAATTGTTCATCTCGACCCGCATATTAGCACACGCCAAATTGAAAGAGAAATTGGTATTTCCCGTTCGACGGTTTCAAGGATTCTGAGAATTATTGACTATCATGCTTACCATATAACTTTAGTTCAGGAACTAAGGCAGAACCACATTCAATTGCGCATTGAATTTTGTCACTGGGCTTTAAGAATGATAGAAAATGATCCAGACTTTTTCAAATACGTACTTTTTTCGGATGAGGCAATATTTTGTAGCGATGGGCGACTGAACAGGCACAATTGCCATTATTGGTCAGATGTGAACCCTCACTCGCACAGAGCGATGGCTTATCAAAATTGGTGGAGCATAATGGTGTGGTGTGGAATACAATGGTTACTTGATAGATCCGTATTTCTTTGAGCGAAATGTCGATAGAAACAGCTATTTAGAGCTAATAAGAGATCATTTGCCAGTACTTTTGGAAAACGCCGACCTAGCTACAAGACAAGGAATTTGCCTTCAGCAAGATGGTGCAGCACCACATTTTGCACGAATCGTTCGAGAATTTTTAAATAACTACAATGACAGGTGGATTGGACAAGGAGGTCCAATTAACTGGCCTGCTAATTCACCATATATGACGTCACCAGTTTTTTTCTTGTGGCGGTACGTAAAAAATGTAGTTTTTGCTCAACGGCCTACAACAAGGGAAGATTTTATGGATAGAATTCGTAGAGATTGCGAATCCATTTCTAGAGCAACGTTGCTCAGGACTGTGGATCATTTCCAACGGCCATTACGCCTGTGCCTGGAAGCCAACGGAGGTAACTTTGAATATGTACTCCGTGGATAGATAATGTCAATTGCAGTAATAATGGTGAGAGGCAAGGGGACTCACATTAAACAAGCACCCCAGTGAGAGGCAAGGGGACTCACGTTAAACGAGCACCCCAGTGAGAGGCAAGGGGACTCACGTTAAACAAGCACCCCAGTGAGAGGCAAGGGGCTCACGTTAAACAAGCACCCCAGTGAGAGGCAAGGGGACTCGTGTTAAACAAGCACCCCAGTGAGAGGCAAGGGAACTCACGTTAAACAAGCACTCCAGGGAGAGGCAAGGAGACTGACGTAAACAAGCGCCCCAGTGAGATGCAAGGGGAGTCACGTTAAAAAAGCACCCCAGTGAGAGGCAAGGGGACTCACGTTAAAAAAGCACCGCAGTGAGAGGCAAGGGGACTCACGTTAAACAAGCACCCCAGTGAGAGGCAAGGGGACTCACGTAATCAAGCACCCCAAAGGAAACAGGCGTTACTACGTCCGCGTCGTTGTTTCTGGGTAACGCTAAAAGTAAGGACCCAGTATTATCAAAAAGAGCTTAAAGAAAATAGAGCAATGTTGCTGGAACTTCTGTAGATAAGTGACCGCGAAAACTCCCAGGATAGTATTTTTAGCGATTTTCATGGAAATTGGAAAATTGACCCCACTTAAAGCGATTCAATCTCCATGTGGTACTCCGGCGTCTCATCTGGCTTCGAATTTATAATCAGCGACCCCTGAAGTTCTCAGAATGTATTTTTAGTGATTTTCATAGTGATTCAAAATGACCTCATTTGGGATATTTCAGCCTCCATGCGGTACCATCTCATCGCACCCCACAGAAACCTAACATCATATTCACAATTGGCGACCACAACAATTTCTTAATTGGTTGGGTTTATCAAGGCTTGTTCTGCTTGAGACAACTATGAAATTTCGCGTTCTGACCAGTTTTTAAGCATTTGACCTTGATTTAACCTTGTGGAGGTCACAAAAAAATGTTTAAAGAACGGTTTTGGACGTAAAATTTCCCGTTCTATCCGATTCCGACGTCTGAAATAGGGGTTCTAATTTGAAAAAATGATCTTAACCTTGAAATGACCGTGAAAAATGATCTCAAGGTCAAATTGGAGGTGACCAAAAGTTGACCCCCATCGTCACGAACAATTTTCATCTGAACCATTTTTCTATATCTGGCCTGCATTCGGAGATATTTGGCTGCATAGATTAAAATGAGACATCGTGTATATATATATATATATATCTCTCTCTCTCTCCCTCTCTCCGTCAAACTCTGTACCAAAAACATTAATGAAAGCTTAAATATTTTTTCAAAACAATCAACACGTTCTTTAAAAAACGAATTTTTTAAATATATTCTAACAACACGATTGTATAGTCCTTTTATTTATTCTAATCTCATCTATTCAATGAGCACTCTCTACAAATGGTCATAATTTTTTTCATGACTGTACAAATAATAATATTGTTAATAAAACTTTCTACGAAAGTATTAAATAATGCAAGTATAGAAGTTTTCTGTATATTCTATAAAATAATATTTATTATTTTTTAAAAGAAGTCAAAGAAATACTAGTAAAAAAGTCTTTTACTTCTTTCAGTCAATGTATGCCCAACAAATTATATGTAAGTACATTCAAATTGTTTACTGCAAATCAAACAAACGAAAGTTGTGAAATCAATTATCGATAGTCAAGTAATGCAAACCATTCTCCGAAAAACTGTATGACTATGTTCTCAGAAATGTATTCAAATTTCTTCATTCTTCTATACAAATTAAACACAAGAATGTACTGAAATCAATTAATTGTAGTCAAGTACCGGTCATAAGAATTTTTCGTACCACGCGTGTAAAATTACATTTTACGCTCACGTTGTAGCTTCAAAATTATTCAGCCAGCGGGCATAAAGTACTACATAACGCCCAAGAGGCTCAATAGCTCACAGACTCCAACAAAACTTTATAGTACCTACGTACTTTACGCTCATGTGGGTGAAAATTATTTTAATTATATAACTATAATGCCTTCTTTTTATTTCTATAATTCATAAGAATTTTTCAGGTATTTACGAAAAGTCAAAGCCTATATAAAAAAATTACATAGTTACCAACACATCACTGTTTTTCATTATTCTCCTCAATTTCGAACTTTCTATAATATTACGCATCTTGGAAGGACAAGAGAAGTCTAGCAGGGGTGGTCCTCCGATCTCCCATACATACTTGGCGGGCCCGGCAGTTTGCAGTCCAAAGTGTAAGGCATGGTCATTTTCATATAAATTATTTTTTTTTTTTTATATGTTTAAAGATCAAATACAATGTATAAATGGGTTGCTTCTACATATTAACTACTGATCTATGAATCTATCACTCTATTTTTAAAAAGGAAGTACACACCCGCGTGAAAATATCATATGAGTTTTCATATGAGATCCCTTAATATATAAAATTGCATATGACATCACGTATATCGCCGGTGCTTATGAAACCAAACACGTTTCGGAATCTGCTATGAAGAAAAACACGTTTCGGAATCCGTTATGAAGAAAAACACGTTTCGGAATCCGCTATGAAGAAAAACACGTTTCGAAATCCGCTATGAAAAAAAACACGTTTCGGAATCCGCTATGAAGAAAAACACGTTTAGAAATCCGCTATGAAGAAAAACACGTTTCGGAATCCGCTGTGAAGAAAAACACGTTTCAGAATCCGCTATGAAGAAAAACACGTTTCGGTAAACACCGTGAAAAGAAACTCGTTCATTAGAATGCTGTGAAAAAGAAACCAATTTTGGTATATGCCGTGAAGAAAACCTTATTCCTGTCTATCATTAACCCCCCCCCCCCCAGCTCGGTTTTGACTGTACCTGGGGGTTTTATGACTCGCTCAGTACGTTTTTGGGGACTATTTTGCCCAGGAGACGATTTTGTCGCAAACCATAGTTTGTAGCTCGGTTTTGACTGCACCTGGGAGTTTTCCGACCGCCTGAGCACGATTTCCAGGACTGTTTCAGTGCACCTCGACACGTTGATGCGCAGGAGACGATTTCGTCGCAAATCATAGCCTGCAACACAAATTTATCTGGGAGCTTTTAAATTATTGCTCAAATGCATGGAAATATCTGAGAAAGCTTTAATTAATTAGTTATAAATGGTAGAATTAACAGAGAATTTAATGATAGACAGGAATAAGGTTTTCTTCACGGCGTTTATCGAAATGGATTTTTTTTAACAGCATTCCGATGAACGAGTTTTTTTTCACGGCGTTTACCAAAATCGGTTTTTTTTCACGGCGTTTACCGAAACGTGTTTTTCTTCATAGCGGATTCCGAAACGTGTTTTTCTTCATAGCGGATTCCGAAACGTGTTTTTCTTTATAGCGGATTCCGAAACGTGTTTTTCTTCATAGCTGATTCCGAAACGTGTTTTTCTTCATAGCGGATTCCAAAACGTGTTTTTCTTCATAGCGTTTTCGAAAACTGTTTTTCTTCATAGCTTTTTTTAATGTGTTTTTTTTCATAAGCATCGGCGATATGATCTCATACGGGATATGCGCTGTCTGAAATTCTCATATGAGATCTTATATGATATTTACACGGGGGAAATGGATATAAAATATCTTGCTTATAAAACGGTTAGTAAAATATAAAGGTCTTTTGAGCAAGCTATAAATTGATATGAATTTTTTATTTTATTCTGATTTGAAAAGAACGGGCACAAGGAAAAATATTTTGGTAATGAAATATAAATCATGATTCTGCACATGTACAGATATGTTGTACTTAACGGCATCAATTAAAAATTAGAGCCAATGTAATTATTTATAGTGGACTTATAGGTATAAATATTGTTAATAAATGAATGCAAAAATTTAGTATTCTACATTTAAGTAGCCCACTGGTAAACTGCAAACCGTCGGGCCCGCCAAGTATGTATGGAAGATCGGAGGACCACCCCTGCTAGACTTCTCTTGTCCTTCCAAGATGCGTAATATTATAGAAATTTCAAAATTGAGGAGAATAATGAGAAATAGTGATGTGTTGGTTACTATGTAATTTTTTTATATAGGCTTTGACTTTTCGTAAATACCTGAAAAAATTCTTATGATCTTTAGAAATGAAAAGAAGGCATTATAGTTATATAATTAATAATTTTCGTCCACACGGGCGTAAAGTACGTAGGTACTATAAAGTTTTATAGGAGTGTGTGAGCTATTGTGCCTCTTGGGCGTTATGTAGTACTTTATGCCCGCTGGCAGAATAATTTTGAGGTTACAACGTGGGCGTAAAGTGTAATTTTACACGCGAGGTACGAAAAATTCTTATGGCCGGTACTTGACTACAATTAATTGATTTCAGTACATTCTTGTGTTTAATTTGTATAGAAGAATGAAAAAATTTGAATACATTTCTGAGAACATAGTCATACAGTTTTTCGGGGAATGGTTTGCATTACTTGACTATCGATAATTGATTTTACAACTTTCGTTTGTTTGATTTGCAGTGAACAATTTGAATGTACTTACATATAATTTGTTGGGCATACATTGACTGAAAGAAGTAAAAGACTTTTTTACTAGTATTTCTTTGACTTCTTTTAAAAAATAATAAGTATTATTTTATAGATTATACAGAAAACTTCTATACTTGCCTTATTTAATACTTTCGTAGAAAGTTTTATTAACAATATTATTATTTGTACAGTCAGTTTCTTGAAATTTTCGCAATAACACATCATTTTTGCTCTTTTCAGTACTTCCATGTTTATTAGACATAATCTTTTCATTGGCACTTGAATAAATATGTACAACAGCACAGCACTCATATCGACTAAGTTTTTTAAAGATGACAGATGCTTTTTAAACCAAGTCTCAGACCAATGTTTCAAATAGGCATCATAAATTATATTATATATTTATAACCTCGCGTGTCACTCAGCAATATTTTCTTCTATGCAAAACCTTATTATGAAGTTTATGGACCTGATAACACATAATTATTTATTAATACACACTTGTTCTATTCTCAAAACATTTGAAACTGATTTTTCATAGATGTTTTAAAATTTGATTATAAACACTTCATGTAACATGCCATACCAGTACTATATTTTATTTATTATTAGACAAAACACTGACAATTATATTGTATATTTATAACCTCCGCGGATAGCACAAGACGTTTTTTAAACGTCATTATTTTTTAAACGTCAAATTTTAAACCTCGCGACGTCAGAAATATAAGTTGCTCAAACGTCATAGTAAAGTCAGTAAGACGTTGAAAATGTCCGCAGTATTTTTCTACCGATATTTCTTATCATTTTTTCGACGTCATAAAAATGTTAATAATCTCTTAGAAGGACGTTAGAAAAATGTTGGAAGAACATACAATAAACGTTATAGAAACGTCATATAAAACGTGATAAAAGCGTCATAAAAAACGTCATAAAAACGTCATTTATACATTACATCTTTATACATATGTCTAAGCAGGCGTATAATACTTATGTATGAAGAAGGTAACCCCCCACCCTCTCTTTCCATACGTGCTCTTATAGACTAAACCTCATTTTTCTACTTTGAGATTCTTCGACGCCACCTAGCGAGAAAAAAAGATTGATTCATTCCAAAGATTTCGAAAAATGTATGAGTATAACGCCTTTATGACGTATTTATTCCGGTTTTATGACGTCATTATGAAGTTTTATCAACTTTTGTTTTTGACGTCACGAGGTTTCAAGCTTGACGTCATAATGACGTTTAAAAAACGTCTTGTGCCGTTAGAAGAGCGTTAAGAGTTGCCCTCTGCCTTGTCGCTTCACGGCCGTCGTATCGCATTGACTCGAGCGCCTGGTAATTTCATCACTTTCTACATCTCCGTATGGCATCTAGAGAGTGTCCGGTCTGCTGCCTTTGCGTTTCACGCAACGATCCGACGCTTTCTGCCTGCGCAGCTTGTAAGCGTTATTTTCACCCAGCGTGCCTGGCCACTACCGGCTCGCTTCTGCATTCCAACAGGTGCACCATCAAGAGCGCGGTAACCAACGACGTCATCACTACTACGGGAGACAGTGCTGCGCGCCTTGACATCGCCCAGTCACGGCCATCTCTCCCTCCTGCCGGCGAATCGGAGTGCTCAGCCACGCCGCTACCTAGTCAGCTATCCTCGAAGAGGCGTGCTTCTATTTCCTCTCCTTCCTTGACTCCAGTGCTAAAGGCGCATTGCCAAACCGCGAGTCCCTTAGCTGCCGCTTCGTCGGCCTCGCAAGTGGTGATGGAAGAGATGGTGCAGGGGCATGCGGCAACTGCCGCGCATCCGCAGCTTGACGCTGACGGCACAATCAAGGCTGTACTCCGTGATGCGCTTCCCTACATGTCGCTCTTTTACGACCTCATAAAGTGTTCGCATGACTCGGGTGCTGCACTCCATCCGGAAACCACGCGCGCCCTTGCCGAGAACTCCCGAGTTCTCGACAACCTCACTTCTCGTCTCAATCAGCTGCAGCAGAGCGAACAAGCGCTCAACGATAAACATCAGGCCGACTTGGCCGCGGTGCGAGCGAAGATCACGCGGAATGCCGCCGCTAGCAGTGTGCTATTAAGCCAGCGTGCGCTTGAGGACCCCCGCGAGCTCATCGTGCGGGGCATCCCTCATGCTGTGCATCATGAGCCTCTGCATCTCGCCACTGCACTTCTCGGCGCCATCAACCTGCAGCAGCATGCATCGCATGTCGTCGGCTGGCGCGCGTGGAGTCCGCCAACTCGCGCTTTACTTGCTAAGTACGTGCCACCTGCTGCCCCTCTCCGCGCGCTTGTTTTTACTTTTGCCTCAGCAGCTCTGCGCGTGACGACGTCCTCCGTAAAACACCTGGGCTGCGAAACCTCGACTGCCAGGCTATCTTTGGAGCCGGCGGTGCGGCCAAGCTCTCGGTGAATGCGCTCTGGCCCGACCCTGTACACAAGCTCCTTAAACACGCCACTGCGAATTACAAGCGATTTGGTCACCTTCGGCCCCTTGCCAAAAATGTAACTGTTTTCATGCGACCAACCAGGAACAGCCCGCTAATCCCGGTTACATCTGAAGCCGATGTCGATGCGCTTGGCCCTCCTCCGACATCGTGACGGACATCCTTATGCGAGTCTCGCTTTGACGAAGCGAGCACCTTCGTCGCAGGCCACATTAATGTAAACGGCCTATTTCCGTCTCAGTTTGCGCTGCTCGAGGCCAATGTTGCTGAGTCACGCTTTGACGCTACAGCGATTAGCGAAACCAAGATCTATCCGCTCGCGAGCGATTCACACCTAGCCCCGATTAATTTTTTTCATGTAGACAGAGAGGGAATGGGCGGTGGTGGTGTAGGCCTTTATGTCCGCAACACCTTTACTGTTGAAGTCCTGGCTGGCTCCGACCCGGCGTTCGACAATTCACCTGAATTTATCATTTGTGAATTGAGAAGGGCCCAGATCAGACTTCTTTTCGCCACCGTGTACAGACGCCCGCATGCTTCTTATCCTATCCATTTTTTTAATTGCCTCAACAGCTACCTTCCTCACTTTCCTTCTGTTATCATCACCGGAGACTTCAACATTAACATGGCTGCTCCAGACTCTCCCGACGCCATTCACCTCAACAATTCCATCATTTCAAACTCACTCTACCTTGTACCATCCGACCCCACCGATCATCAGCTTTGGAGAGGCTCCCATACTTGGCTTGACCTCTTCATTGTCAAAAGCAATGATCGCGTGCTCACCTATCTAAAAACAGACGCCCCCTTCATTGCGGGGCATGATTTCATTGAAATCTCGCTATCCTGTGCCAAACCTCCAACTGTTGCCAGGCCGGTGATGCTCCACGACCTGAAGAGACTCGAGCCCCATTCTCTTTACCTTGCCCTCCTCCATCATCTTCATGTTCCTGATCATTCTCCTCCGTTCTCGTCAAATACATTCATCGCTACCTCAAACTCATCCGAGCTCGTCTTAGGCACATGCTATGGCAATGCAGACGCAGCCGAGCGAGTGCTCAGCGGTGCACTTACGCGCGTGTTTGATGGTCTCGCCACTGCGGAAGATAGTTTTGTCCTCGCGTCGTAAACCGTGGGTTAATCCCCAGATCAGAGCGCTGAGCTCTCAGCTCTGGCTCCGCTGCTGACCTAGCCTGCTTCCGATCGTTACGCGCGCAAGCCTCAAACGCGCTCGACACAGCGAAGAACAGACACGTTGCCTCTCGCCTCGCTGACGCTCCGTTTGTTAGTGCAAAATGGAGGGAGCTCCGACGTCTCCATGTCACTAGCCCCAACCTACCCTCACCTCTCCAAAAATTTTCAGCCGAAGACCTTAATACATTTTACGCCTCCATAGTTAGCCGCCACCCCCAACTTACTCACCAAGACTTTGATGCAATAGCCGCCGAGCTTCTCTCTACGTCTCAATAGTATTTTCTGTCTCCGCCCGTTTTCTGCTTGTGAAGTAGCTAACGCTCTTCATAAATCGACCTCTAAAGCCGCAGGACACTATGGCCTTTCCGTGTCTATGCTCAAGCTAGCACTACCTTACTCCATCCCACATATCACCAGTCTCTTCAACACCTCCATAGTATCCGCCACCTTCCCTTCGTACTGGAAAAGAGCTACGATTCGGCCGTTGGCCAAATCGAAAGTGCTACTGCAGCCTTCCGACACACGCCCCATCGCTCAGCTACCCGAGCTGTCGAAGGTACTGGAACATCTCGTTCATGACCAACTTCAGGGCTACCTTGAAGTCGATCAGTTGCTCCATCCTTGGCAAGCAGGCTTCCGCCTTGGTCACAGCACCCAGACAGCCCTCCTACGGGTGTTTGACGATATCCGCCATGTCATTGTCTCACGCAAACTCACCATCCTCATACTCTTTGATTTTTCGAAAGCTTTCGATTCTATTCCTCACAATATACTGCTCGCCAAGCTTCGAGCCATTAACTTTTCGACTTATGCTTTGCGGTGGTTCTTCTCCTACCTCGCTGACAGGCTTCAGGCAGTCATTGACACAGGGGGGAAAACCTCTGACTGGTTTCGCGCCGAGTCCGGTGTTCCGCAGGGGAGTGTTCTTGGCCCGCTGCTTTTTGCTATCTTCATAAATGACCTCCCGGCAGTGGTTCGTTTCTCCAAGGTCATAATCTTCGCCGACGACACGCAGCTTTACCATCACTTCTTCCCGTCAGAATTTCATCTCGCTCTCGATTGTGCAACCCGAGACGCCCAAGCGGTCGCGGATTGAGCCCGTTCAAATGGCCTTACACTCAACTCCAGCAAAACGAGGGTCATGATCCTTGGTAGCGAAGCCTACATTCGCGAGCTCGACTTCGCAAGCCTGCCTCGAGTCATTGTCGACGGCTTCAGCCTCCCCTACGTGACCGAAGCTCGGAACCTTGGTGTGCTATTCACCAACACCCTCGACTGGCAAAGCCACGCTAAGCATGTCGTGCGTAAGGTGTTCGGCACTCTACTCTCTCCGATTTTTTCTACATGCTCTAACCAGAGACTTGAGAAGGTACCTTGCTGTGACGCTCGTGTTTCCCTAATTCGACTACGCCGCTGCTGTCTACAACCACGTCGATAAGGAGCGAATAAATAGGCTCGAAGTTGCGTTAAGGACGCTTGCTCATTGCAATCGTAACCAAAAGTACGCAGAGTCGAACGCCATACGCCTAGCGCTCTCTCGGGTCTCCCCACTCTCAAAATTTCACGCGAGACTGTACACGTACATATGGCGCCGCTTCATCGGTGTGTACATTCACATCTAAGCGCTCCGTCTGTGTAGAACACGCGTAGCGCGTGGGCACGCCATTGGTTTGTTTACACGCACACAAGGACACGCGCGGCCGAAGTTACCTACTTTAAACAACTGTATCTCGAAAACGGTGCTGCTAGGCTTTCTGGATTTTGGAGAGCTTATTTAAAATATCATCATTAGTAAAATATCTCTTTTTCGTTCAATTCTATAGAAAACTTTTGGCGTTATTAATGAAAACGTTAATTTTTTCACGACTTTTTCATGACACCGTATTAAATTATCTAACTTTGATAGCTTATATCTCATGAACGGTGTTGCTAGGCTTTCTGAAGTTTGCAGATGTTGCACATAGTAACAATAAGAATCTACCCTGCAAGTTTAATAAGATTCTATAGAAACTCATTTTGTGAGCAATCGTCCTTAAATGCCTGTGTGCGGTTTGTAGTTGGGCGATTACCTCGCTGTGAGCACACAACGCCCCACAGGCTTGCTCTCGGCTGGCTGTCTGCGCTCCGCAGACGGCAATACTTCGTCGGCCTCTACGCCTTCAAAGAAGTGGCTAATAATTATCCCTCCTACCTCGCCACTTGCTTTACCGCCAGACGTATCGTCGACCTCGATTTGCGTCGATCGGATCGCCGCCCGCCACAGCCGTTCGAGCCACCGCCGCGGCGAACTGAGGCTTACAAGCACTCGTTTGCGCTTGAAGGTATGGAACTGCTAAACTCCATACACTTCACAAACTTCTCTCCTGCTAACCTCGCACTGTTCAAACGAACGCTTCGCGATGCGCTGTTCAGCCGAGACGTTGCTGATTGGAACGCGCGGGTCCGCAACGAGGGGTTGCCGATCACCCTTCTTTACCGCCTACCACGCCGACAGATGTGCCGCGACCTCGCCTTTAGCGCCAACGAGCCCTCATTGTCGAATTTTTTTTTTTTTTTACCGGCGCTCTCGTTACTTTAAGTTTTAACTTCTATTTTGTTATTTCTTTATTAATAATTTGTAATGTTTATAGCGCTTAGCCTAACTTGTTATATACCCAGCGATTTTTTTTTGTAATAATTTTCTCTATTTTTGTTTTTCTATTATTACCTTTATATTTCTTTGTTCTAAGTTAGTCATTTACATTTACCTGCGTTAGTCTTAAGGGGGTGTCAAACTCAATTCTGCGATTTGACCGACCCATAGGTCGGTAAAGTAGGAAGTACGTACTATTGATAAAATGACACAAGCGCCATCTCTGGAAAATCCTAATAGATTTTAACATAGATGGCGCTACATATTTCAAAAATATTAAAGATCTCTATTATTATTATACTATAATAATAATAAAAATCTGTATTTTCTATTGTTAAAATCAAAATTTACGTATTTCGCCTATACGCATTTTTTTATTGTAAAGGGATATGCGTATTTCGCCTATACGCATTTTTTTATTATAAAGAGAAAGAGATATGCGTATTTTGTCTATACGCATTTTTTTATTATAAAGAGAAAGAGATATGCGTATTTCGCCTATACGCATTTTTTTATTATAAAGAGAAAGAGATGCGTATTTCGCCTAAACGCATTTTTTTATTGTAAAGTGATATATGCGTATTTCGTCTACGCGCATTCTTTATTGTAAATGAGTGGGCGTATTTTGTCTATACGCATTTTTTATTATAAACAATATTGTACGTATTTCGCGTATACGTATTTCCTTTGATAAATAATTATGCGTATTTTGCGTATACACATTTTTTAATTTTAATAGTAGTGCGTATTTCACATATACGCATTTTTATTTGCAAATAATTGTGCGTATTTCGTCTATACGCATTTTCTTTTATAAATAATTATGCGTATTTTGCTTATACACACTTTTCAATGTTAATAATCGTGCGCATTTCGCCTATACGCATTTTATTATAAATAATTTTGTGTATTTCGCCTATACACATTTCTTATTATAATGAGATGCAGGTTAGTCACTTTACGGTAGTCTCAGTTATTTACATTTCAAAATTTAGGACATCGCATCGCATGATTGTAACTGCAATCCTAAAAATGGATACTCGTAAAAAACTAAGCTTGTTTCATACTGCAAAACAAGCAAGACAATCGTGATAGATTATCAACTTACTCGATTCTGACTTATTCTTCGCAGAATGGTAACTCTTTACCATAGAGAGCAGCAATTAGTGAACGCGGCCGATGACGTATAGCAAAACAGCGACAGCAGAAACTTAAGGCGTTGCGATTTCGTTTACAGCAGCTCCTCGCTTGAGGCAATAAAATGTAATTAATATAGAAACAAGTGAGCTGTGTAAGGAGCGCCGATGATGGAGTCTAGGTAGTGCGCTTCATAGGTTTTTGAGTCCAGGTGTCGGGACATCTCGAATGCGAGGTCTAGCTGTTCCACGCGGCTGATGATAGAGTTTAGATGATACGCTTCGTAGATTTTTGTATCCACGTGTCGGCACAGCTCGATTACGAGGTCTAGGTGTTTCAGGTGGCCGATGATAGAGTGTAGTAGGTGATGCGCTCTGGAGGTTTTTGTGTCCAGGTGACGGGACAGCTCGAATGTGAGGTCTAGCTGTTCCAGGTGGCTGATGATGGAGTCTGGGTAGTGCGCTCCGTAGGTTCTTGTATCCAGATGACGGGACATCTTGAATACGAGGTCCAGCTGTTTCAAGTGGCTGATGATGGAGTCCGGGTAGTGCGCTCTGTTCGTTTTTGTGTCCAGGTGACGAGACAGCTTGATTGCAAGGTCTAGCTTTTTCAGGCGGCTGATGATGGAGCCCGGGTAGTGCACTCTGTAGGTTTTTGTGTCCAGGTGACGGGACAGCTTGATTGCGAGGTCTAGCTGTTTCAGATGGCCGGTGATAAAGTGTAGGTTATGCGCTCAATAGGTTTTTGTGTCGAGGTGACGGGACAGCTCGATTGCAAGGTCTAGCTGTTCCAAGTGGCCGATGACAGAGTGTAGGTGATGCGCTCCGTAGATTTTTGAGTCCAGCTGTGGAAACCGATCGGATGCTAGGTCTAGGCATTTCAGGCGGCTGATGATGGACTCGGGATAGTGGATTCCGTAGGTTTTTGCGTCCAGGTGACGGGACAGCTCGATTGCGTCTTCGCTTGTTCGCCTAGGTGATGTTCTCAGGAAGTGGTAGATGCGTTGGCTGACCTCGACGAGAGTAGAATTATTCACGAAGACGCGTTGTCCTCTGCAGGAGCTCTTCGCCTAGGGCAAAACAAAATCTATTAATAATGTGTTAAGCAGTGGGGATGAGGAAAGCAGCATTGAACTGCCAGGAATAGAGGAGTAAACAGATGGAAAGTTGGAGGCTAGGTTCGGCCATACTACAGGATAAAGGCCAAATCCGAAATGAAGTACTTACTCGAGTCTGTCGCCGGAGCGTATACTCCATTCAATTAGATCTTCGCCGTCACTTCTACGATATCTTCGCCTAGCTGATGTCTTTAGTAAGTGGTAGTTGCGTTGGCTGCTCTGCAGAAGAGCTTCGCATAGGATAAAACAAAATATATTAATAATGTGTTAAGCGGTAATGAGGATAGCAGTATCGACTTGCCAGGAACAGAGGAGTAGATAGATGGAAAGTTAAGATATTTGTAGGGAATGGAAAGGGATCTGCGGAATGGAAAGTCGAAAAAGCGCATGTGCATTCCCAACTAAGACCACCTGACCCTTGCTCGAAGTTGACCAAAATGTCCTCACACAATGTAATACATGCTGAGGGATTGTATATCCAATTTCAGACCTTTTCAATCAGCCAGTGTTGAGGAAATAACTTTTTTCTTGAAAATTTCCTGAAAAACAAACAAAAATGGTAATAACTTCACACTTGCTGATTATTTAGATCTCAAACTTAATTCATAATCCCTCAGCATGTATTGCATGGTGTGTGTAAAGTTTAAGATATGTTTAGAGAATTGAAACGCATCTTTTGGACTCAAAAGTCGAAACGCCGCATGTACATTTCCAACTAAGACCACTTGACTCCTGCTCAAAGTTGACTAAAATGTCCTCACACAATGTAATACATGCTGAGCGATTGTACATCTAATTTCAGACCTTTTCAATCAGCCAGTGTTGAGGAAATAACATTTTTTTAAAGAAAATTTCCTGAAAAACACACAAAAAGGGCAATAGCTCCACACTTACTGATTATTTAGATCTCAAACTTGATTCATAATCACCCAGCATGTATTGCATGGTGTATATAAAGCTTAAGATATGTTTAGAGAATGGAAACGCATCTTTTGGATTCAAAAGTCTAAAAGACGCATGTACATTTCCAACTAAGACCACTTGACCCCTGCTCAAAGTTTACCAAAATGTCTACACACAATATAATACATGCTGAAGGATTGTATATTCAATTTCAGACTTTTTCAATCAGCCAGTGTTGGGGAAATAACTTTTTTTCTGGAAAATTTTCTGAAAAACACACGAAAAAGGCAACAACTCCACACTTGCTGATTATTTAGATCTCAAACTTGATATTCAATCCCTCAGCATGTATTGCATGGTGTGTATAAAGTTTAAGATATGTTTAGAGAATTGAAACGCATCTTTTGGACTCAAAAGTCGAAACGCCGCATGTACATTTCCAACTAAGACCACTTGACTCCTGCTCAAAGTTGACTAAAATGTCCTCACACAATGTAATACATGCTGAGGGATTGTACATCCAATTTTCGACCTTTTCAATCAGCCAGTGTTGAGGAAATAACATTTTTTTAGAAAATTTCCTGAAAAAACACACAAAAAGGGCAATAGCTCCACACTTACTGATTATTAGATCTCAAACTTGATTCATAATCCCCCAGCATGTATTGCATGGTGTATATAAAGCTTAAGATATGTTTAGAGAATGGAAACGCATCTTTGGATTCAAAAGTCGAAAAGACGCATGTACATTTCCAACTAAGACCACTTGACCCCTGCTCAAAGTTTACCAAAATGTCCACACACAATGTAATACATGCTGAGGGATTGTATATTCAATTTCAGACTTTTTCAATCAGCCAGTGTTGGGGAAATAACTTTTTTTCTGGAAAATTTCCTGAAAAACACACAAAAAAGACAACAACTCCACACTTGCTAATTATTTAGATCTCAAACTTGATATTCAATCACTCAGCAGGTATTGCATGGTGTGTGTAAAGTTTAAGATATGTTTAGAGAATTGAAACGCATCTTTTGGATTCAAAAGTCGAAAAGACGCATGTACATTTTCAACTAAGACCACTTGACTCCTGCTCAAAGTTGACCAAAATGTCCTCACACAATGTAATACATGCTGAGGGATTGTATATCCAATTTCAGACTTTTTCAATCAGCCAGTGTTGGAGAAATAACTTTTTTTCTGGAAAATTTCCTGAAAAACACACAAAAAAGACAACAACTCCACACTTGCTGATTATTTAGTTCTCAAACTTGATATTCAATCCTTCAGCATGTATTGCATGGTGTGTGTGAAGTTCAAGATATGTTTAGAGAATGGAAACGCATCTTTTAGACTCAAAAGTTGAAACGCCGCATGAGCCTTTGGAACTAAGACCACCTGACCATTGCTCAAAGTGACAAGCAGTGCCTTAACTAAATCTCAAAATTGCACAACTTAATTCTTTTATATTAAATTATACCTACGTCCAGAAAGATAAAATTAGCTTAACAAAACATGCAATGCCTGAAATACATTATAGAAGCGGACTTCTTATACTCTTTTAATACTCTTTTAAATTGAGAAGTAAAACACATCACCTCAAAGTGAACATCAGCAACACTGAATCATGAGTACATCTGCTGAATATGGCAGGTTGCTTTTTTTATATTACAGGAGCAGGATTAATTTATGTTTTCAAGTTGTAATTTTCAGCCTATTTCATTAAATGTGTTTTCTCTTATGAAATCTGAAGTTCTCTGTCTGGTCGAAAGAACTATAGATCTATAGGCCTGTTTGTAATATAATGGTATTTAATTTTTTCTTTAAGCGAGTATGATTGAATAATAAATCTGGGTACCTGTCAGATTTATGAAAAGTTGACTATAACCTCTAAGAGTCAATTAATGTTCATTAATTATTGATTACTACTACAATCAAACTGAATTTTACAGGTTAAAGTAACTTTTTCACAATTTTTACATGCACTCATTTAATGTTCAACTATGCCCTCTCAAATGACCTATTTGATGCCTTGCATTTTTTTGAACACAGCTGTTACGGCAAGGCAAACTATAGATCTATAGATCTTTCGGACAGACTCACACTACATTACACTACACGAAAAGGGCCAAAACTAAAAACTTGACAAGAAAATTCATCCTACTCCTACAATATAAAAGCCACCTGTCAGTTTTAGCAGGTGGATTGGCCATTCCAGGTTATCTATATTTGCTTTGAGGTCATGTGTCCGTACTTAATTCAAAGAATATAAGAATGATAGAAATCCGCTCCAGTAATGCATCTCAGACATCTCATGTATATTTGAGTTGATTTTATCTTTCTGAAAGTACAAATAATTTAATAAAAAAATCAAAATGTGTAACTTATCAGTTTGACGGTTCTAAAAAATACACAAGCAGTGCCTTAACTAAATCTGAAAAATTGCATAACTTAATTCTTTTATATTAAATTATACCTACTTACAAAAAGATAAAATCAGCTTAAAAATACATGCAATGCATGCAATACATTATAGAAGTGGATTTCTATTATTCTTATACTTTTTTAAATTAAGTTCGAAAACACATATCCTCAAAGTAAATATGAAATACACTTAATGATGAGTACACCTGTTAACTCTGACAGGTGGCCTCTTATAGTTGCGGTTTTTCTGGAAGGAAAATGAAAATCCTGAAACAAAAAAATTAAGCTATAGCAATGGTTGAAAGCAGTAGATTAATAATAATTATTGAAAGAAGAGACCACAAAGTGGTCACAATGTATTAAAATAATTACGGACTAGATCAGGTTCCATGGATAATCTGGAACATGAAGCTGTCAAGATGAGCGTATCAGGAAGCCCTTCACTTAAGGTTGCCCACTGTAATGCCATTGTGTAGTTTTCTCAAAGTTTCAGTTCCCAATTTGGAGGTATTTTCTTAAAAGTCTCCTTCCTTATGATGCTCATATTAATGGCCATATCGAGAGTCCATTATAACTTTCAATCGATGCTGAAGAATTGTACTGGGAAAAAAAATTTGGTTTAGTAAATAATGGTTGTTATTTTAGATTTTAATACCCTGACGCGTGTAGAAAAGGAAAGGGAAAACAAAAATAGAAATATTTTGGATTCAATATGAAAAATAATTGCATTAAATAAAAAAAACTAAAGAAATGGATTATCAATAATATTGTTATGTGTTTGTATGTGTGTGTGAATGTAACAATATATTTGACAAAATTCTGCTTAGAATAAATTGTCACATTATTACCTATCGGTCGGAAAATCTAGCACTATTTCTACAAAATATTTAGATATTAAGATAGGTTGTGTTTGTAAGTATCGGATCTATGTACAGATACCATAACCATAAATTACAATACCTACACATAACTGGCTACTAGCTCCAATATAAACACAGCTGTCATCACATAGCAAGTACTATGATTTCAAACTTCTTTATGTGGCGTTTCTCATTTCATTTTTTCTTTTGCACTCTTGAGTTGATTTGAAAGTAAACATTTAGTGTATTATATTTAATAAAGTACATTTTATAAGTTTGTGAAAGCGTTTAATACAACTATAGTGTATACAATGAATGTTTTATTGAAGTTTCAAATCAGCTTGAGAACGAGACAGTATTGTCAAGCACTCTCACTATGAATAGAAATATATTTATGTCAAGATTCAGTTTAATTTAAAAAAAAAAGATACATGTAAGCGAAAGAAAATGAAAACATCTTATACTTTGGTCAGAACATTTTAGAACAGATCATCAAGTCTATACAGTTATATCTACCTTTATAGGGTATAAGTAAGTTCAGACATATAAGGTACATACATCTTGAATTCAATTATGTACTGTATGTCTGCCCTAGTGAAAAAAATTTAATGCTCATAACAGTTGATATCTGCAGCTATCAGAACAAAACTGAAGAAAATGGAAGAAAACAGAAATTAACTGCAGAAAAATGTCGGAATTGAGATAAAGACAACAGTAATCTTCAGTTTTTATCAGTTTTCTTCAGTTTGTATCAGTTTTCAACAGTTATCTACAGTTATTTGCAATTATAAACAGTTTTCTTCAGTTATCAACAGTTATGTTCTGTTTTCGGAAAAGCAAGCGACTTTAAGAAGTGAAGAAGTCAGTAAAAAACTGAAAATAACAGTTTTATTCTGAATAAAACTGAAGACAACAGTTATACACGGATGAAAACTGTTTATAAATGTAATAAAAATATTGGAAAATTTTGCTATATACAACTTAATTCGATACTTGAACATAACAGTTAATAATTGAAGAAAACTGATAATAACTATTAATAAACGAAGAAAACAGTTTTAAACTGTTTAAAAGTGAAGAAAATTTTGAAGAAAAGTGAAGAAAAATGAACAAAACCATTTTTTTTTTATTTTTTTGCGATTGGAATTTGAACATAACAGTTCATAACTGAAAATAACTGATGAGAACTACAGATAGCTGTTGTCTTTGTCTCAATTCCGACCTTTTTCTGCAGTTATCTGCAGTGAATAACTGTTTTCTTCAGTTTTATTCAATTGTCTTCACTATTTTTTTTTGCTAGGGTGGTTGAAATAAATAAATAAATTAATTTTCGTATCAATTACTTTTCTGTTATCTCCTCAAAAGTCTTCATAGTAATATAATCCATCCTCCTGTATCATTTTGATTTCTGTAGACCAATCACGAATGCGGTCATGTCCTCCTTCTCTTATAATTTTCAAAGAAACAGGCTTGTGATCGATTTTTCAATGGTCCTTGGCGAAAGCTGTCGCTGCCACCTCTGCTGCTTACGTACGATGCCGACCTAACCGTATCCTTCCTTCTTGAGTTGCTGCCTCCCTGCTGCTGCTCCACGTTCGCCACCTCTTCTCTGCACTTATCTCACTTGCACAAAATCACAAGCGCACCTCGTGCGTACCCGCTCGCTCGCAACCGAGAGTCTGAGACACCTCAACTAACACATGCGTCACGCGATAACGGAGCTGCGACCCGTTAAAGTGAGGTTATGGCTCTATGGTGCGCGGCGCCCGCCTCGTGGGTGTGCTCCGCACGCGGTGTGAGATGGCTTAGGCCGCGTATAGGTACCGTACCTTGTCGTTGTCGTGGTTAGCGATCAGCTCGCATTGTTGTCACTTCAGCGAGGGGCTGCGGGGACGCGTCGCGGCTCGACACCTGGGTGCCCGACAGTGCTCAACTGCTCAGCGTCATGCTATCATGCATAAACATCACACGTATTATACACGAACGTCATACACGAACAATATGACGATAACATGTCCGGTAAGAGGCGGTCACTAACGTCTTTTACACGGTAAAATTTTCGCTTATTATCTTTTCTATTTACCGCATGATAACAAAAACTGTTTTTTTTTTAAATATTATGCAAAATAATGAGTGCATTGCGCTCCGTAATGACATTATTAATCATTCTGAAAAGTTTCACGTCGATATTTTATGGCATCTAAGAATGGCTTTTGAATATTGACTTGGCATTTTGCAGAATGATTAATCATGTAATTACGGAGGGCAATGCACTCATGATTTTTCATATATCGTTATATTTTTTTTTCTACTAAAAACCATATATTTTTTTTTGCTCGGTCGGTAAAAATTGAGTTTGACACCCCCTTAAGATCTGTTTGTCACACACTTTTGTATTATTACTAAGCGTCAGATGGGGTCTTACCACATGACGTCAATAAATTTAATCTCTCTCTCTCTCTCTCTCTCTCTCTCTCTCTCTCTCTCTCTCTCTCTCTCTCTCTCTCTCTCTCTCTCTCTCTCTCTCTCTCTCTCTCTCTCTCTCTCTCTCTCTCTCTCTCTCTCTCTCCCTCTCTCTCTCTCTCTCTCTCTCTCTCCCTCTCTCTCTCTCTCTCCGAGTCGAGTATATAAGATTCTTGATTCAGTGATATTCTTACTGTCTTCAGCTTTTAGAGATATAATTATCTTGAAATTGACAAGTAGTCTTCACCTCATCAAATTTGTTTTACTTACTCCAAAATAATCTTCTTGACTATCTGCAAATAAAAAATTCTCACAAAGTATCAAGTCTTTTAAAATGACCATTTAACATTTAGTCATTTAATACTTATCTAAAAACAGTTATTGTCCCATCGATGCTCGTGAATAAATTCTTTTCATCAGTTGACTTCTTGAGATTCTTTAATTATTTAAACGAATATTGTAAACATCTCTATCGCATGATGATTCGTGATGTTATATATATATATATATATATATATATGTGTATATAAATTTACAAAATATACCTTTTAAGTCGATATTTCGAGGTTATTTTGTAATCATAATAATTTTTTTGTGTTGTTATATCTCTCTTTTACACACATACACGTACTATACATGCGTCAGCGCCAGGCACGCATGTACACAGATATATATATAGTATACTAATAGGTATTAGCCAATAGCCATTTAGAATGTCCGGAAGTGACTTTTAGAAGAACGGATGTGTGTCTGAAGAAAAGAGCAAAGAACAACTTGGGAATCGTAAATGACCGTAAAAATTTTTCTATGTTCAATATCTTTACATTGAAATATTCTTTTGGAATGAAACTTTTTGTTTGTGTACTACAATTAAATAGCTTTTAATCAAGCTAAATATACATATATGTGTTTAAGTGATATATTGAAAAGATACAAACAACTAAAGATCTGCATAGCCCATTTCAATGTATGAATAGCATGGTCGGCCCTAAGGCATTTCTACATTGGATAACTTGCCTTCGGAGCGCTCCCGCGCTCTTTGATATATATATATATATATATATGGGAGCGTCCAGCAGAAACGGGCCACCGAGCGCGCGCGGTGCCTTTTTTCGCGTAAAAGGTGCTCTGTTTAACTCGCTCATAATCGTATGCTGCGTCTTTGAAAAAAAAACCAAGGACCTATATCGATAGATTTTTTTCTGCTCTTTCCAATTGCGCCATTGTTTTTATTGCGAAACGCGTTCTTCCGGACGAAAACTCGAGTTGAATATTGAAAGCCATTTTTCTCAAAGTATATCATGTTTTTTTTCAAAATAAACTACACCATTGGAAAGTACAACTCTTAAGCTTCAAAACCCTATCTTGGCGAAGTTGGAGAAATAAAGGGTTTAAAAGTAACAACATGAAAAAGACAGCGCCGAGGGTCCGCGCGAGCCCCTCGCGCCCGTGCGTACGGCACGTTTAAGTGCACGCTCTATTCAATTCGCTAATAATCGTGTACCAAGTCTCTGAAAAAAGAACTAAGAACATATATCGATAGATTTTTTCCTGCTCTTTCCAATGGTGCTATTATTTTTATTCCGAAATGCTTCCTTCTAGTTGAAAATTCCATTTGAATGTTTAAACTCTATTTTTTCAATAAAATATCGGTCTTTTCTTCAAAATGAATTATATTCTTCAAAAGTACAAGTCTTAAACTATAAAATATTATATTTTTAAGTTGAAACATGAGAAGTTCAAAAATAGTAAGATCAAAAAGATAGCGGCTGCCCGAACTTTTTACGCTATGCTCAAGGGCGGATTAATATACGCGATGTGCTATTTCACCCTTTCTTGTTTGTAAATATAAAATGTTTTGTAACTTATAATGCCAATGCGTGGACATAGTTTTGTGGACCTAGTTGTAACAGTTAGTATAATATTACAATGAACTTTGTTCATTTATATAACAAAATTTGAAAAGCATAATATATTGAACATAAAAATATCCATGAACGCACTGAAAGCAGTGAAATTCGGAATAAAAATAATAGCACCATTGGGAAGAGCAGGAAAAAATCTATCGATATATGTCCTTAGTTCTTTTTTCAGAGACTTGGTACACGATTATTAGCGAATTGAATAGAGCGTGCACTTAAACGTGCCGTACGCACGGGCGCGAGGGGCTCGCGCGGACCCTCGGCGCTGTATTTTTCATGTTGTTACTTTTAAATCCTTTATTTCTCCAACTTCTCCAAGATAGGGTTTTGAAGCTTAAGAGTTGTACTTTCCAATGGTGTAGTTTATTTTGAAAAAAAAACATGATATACTTTGAAAAAAATGGCTTTCAATATTCAACTCGAGTTTTCGTCCGGAAGAAAGCGTTTCGCAATAAAAGCAATGGCACCATTGGAAAGAGCAGGAAAAAATCTATCGATACAGGTCCTTGGTTTTTTTCAAAGACGCAGCATACGATTATGAACGAGTTAAACAGATCGCCTTTTAAGCGAAAAAAGGCACCGCGCGCGCTCGGTGGCCCGTTTCTGCTGGACGCTCCCATATATATAGGAACCGTTCCACGTCAACTGGGCCACCCCTACGGCCAAAAATTGAAGAGCTCAAGAAAAACGTTTGACGGCTCAAATTGTTCTTATTCATATACTCTTTCGAATACAATGTGACGCATTAAACAATTTCAAAATGGCGGCACCAATATGGCGGCCAGAAGCCCCTAAAACATCTAGAGTACAGATTAAAATGCTTGTAAAAATTAAAAAAAGGAATCACCTTGGACTGTTTTCGACTCATATTCTAGCTACTACACATCCTTCAAAGATCACATGATAGGTTACCGAAATCCGACATGGCGAATCCAATATGGCGGCTAATACGTCGATAAGGTAGACGAATTTTGAAAAATCAACCGATTTGGACCAAATTTGGTATATGGGGGTTTTTGTGGTTGCTGATAACGAATTTAAAGTCAGATCGACATAATTCAAGATGGCTGATTTAATATGGCAACTTAGTGTGTGAAAAATCAACTTTTGCTCGAAGAATGCATGTGGGTACTTATTTTATAGGTTATCGAGGTCACTGAATTCAAATCTACTATCAGATTTCAATTTTTATAAAGCTCTCTACGTTTAATAGGATTGAGACTGTCATTGTTTTAAATTTACAATGTCCGTATTACTTTTTTTATTTTTTTTTATTTTTTAGTTTTTTTTTTTGAATTTTTTTTACTTTTATACTTTTTTTTAAACGTTTTTGTTTCCTTTAATTATATCTTAATACTGTATGATAGCATGTGGACTGTTTACAGCTGAATATCTTTTTACATTTAATGTGGCATTTGAGTCAACGATAAATGCGTGTGAAATGCTAATTTTTGTTACTGCTTGAGCATTGGTGAATCATCTGGAGAGGAATATCAAAGTTTTTTGGTGCTCCTTTGTAGAATAATTTAACATTTTTATATTCGGAAACTTCCTTTTTTTGACTCCATTCATAAAGAGAATTGAATATTAAAATAGCATTATTGGGTTTTGCTTGAAGACTTGCACGTGTAGCTATGCACTTGAATGTGGCACCTAAACGGTCGCAGATACATTTGCCATGAGTGGTTGCGTTGCAATGCCACTCTGCTAAAATACCAAAATCATCAGAATGTTTTACTAAGTTACATATTTGGCTTCAATTTTTAAAGTGCTGCCTAGCACCGTCAGTAACATAAATTACTTTTTTAACTTTTGGATAAATTTGTTTTATTTTCGGTATGATCTTTTGCTGCACTAGGTAGACAGAAGCAGTGTCATGATTCGTACAGTCAGATGAAACAATAAAGCTACTATGCTTACTGTCATTTCCAGATTTATAATAAAAAGACACTGGAACAACTGTGCACTGGTTATTGTTGTAGTAAACGTTTGTGCGGCATCCTGAGCGATATATGCGTAGTTTTCTGCAAAATCTATTTGGATTAATACTTCGCCATATTTAAAATTTTTTTTTCGTTCTGACACGTAGTTACATTGGTTTTTAGAAATAAAATGATGAGGTATGAATTCCTTTAAATGTTCAGTCAATTGGGTAGCAAAATCTTCTGTACAACGACATTCTTTCTTTCGTCTGCATCTGTCTATCGTTTGCCACGTACTAAAAATTACATCACTTACACCCGTTGATTCAAGAATATTGGCTACATGATTCGAAAATTGTTGTAAATTTGGACAAGAGTCGCACTCATCTAAATAACAAGATGGTTGTGGTTCCAATTGCACATTACAAATTGTAAAATTTATTCTTTTTTCTATTTTCTGGATTGTTTAGGAGAAAAAAATTTACTGTAATCCAGGTAGTGAACCCTTTTCCAGGCCGAAGGTTTTAGATTGTTTAAGCAAATTAATATTACAAAAATAATGGCAAATTCGAATTCAGCGCTCCGAAAAACCTATAATTTAACGCATCATGTGTATGTATAACTTCGCCATCTAAGTGATTCATTAAAGTTAAAAAATCAGAATATTTAATTTAGTCCCGCTTCATTATTTATAAATTTCGTGTTACAAAATCTTAATTTATCTGACTAAACAGTGTGGGATGAAATAGTTGCTGAAACAGTACACTGTTATTTAAAGTTCAAATTAGCTCACGTTAAAACTAAAGTTTATATTTACTATAACAAAGAAGTTTACTGTTAGTAGTTGTGTGAACGATATTCAACCTAACATATCTTGATGGTTAAATCATACAATAAATTGTTTATGTAAAGTTTGTGTACAAATCTTCAACGTAAAAGTAAAAAGGAAATAAGTTTTATTGGGCTTCAATCAATACATTATTTTTTGTAATAAAAAATATTAAGGTAAATTTTTTATAAGATGTCATTTCTCCAACAAAATTCTTCCAAACAGAAACTTGCAGGTAATAGATGCGCGAATTCTTATGCAATAGATGGCCATACAGGGGTCGATCTAAGAATTATGACGAAGAAAATGTTAGAAAAATTTTCAAATTTAGCTTTACCCTCAAGAAAAATTTGTAAAAATTGCCGAAATGCGTATTATGAAAATGAGAATTTACAGGCTAACTCTGGTATAGACAGTAGTACATCAAACATTTGTGAAGAAAGCAGTTTTTCATCTGAAAGGGGTGTTGAATCATCTCCTGCAAAAAAAGTTTGTCTGTCTAAAGAAGAAGAATTAGAGAATTTACTACAGGGACTGAAACAAAAATTTAGCAGTTTACCTGAAAATGATCCATTACGAGTATCAATTCTTACAATAACGCCTGATTGTTGGTCTGCTCGTAAAATTGCTAAAGAATTTGAAACTTCTAGGCGAATGGCGACGAAGGAAAAAAAATTAAAAAAAGAACGAGGTATTTTGTCTATGCCAATTTCAAAAGCTGGTAAAACCTTACCATCAGAGACAGTAGATAAGGTCATACAATTTTATGAGTCATAACAAAACAGTCGAACAATGTCAAATAAAAAAGATTGTTTAGCTATAAAAGAAAATGGTGTAAAAAAAAGAAAACCAAAACATTTGCTCATGTATGATGTATGCTATTACATGAAAAATTTAAAGAATTATATCCAGAAAATCCAATAGGTTTGAGTAAGTTTGCTAAGCTCAGACCAAGATGGTGCATACTTGCTGGTGATAAAGGAACACATAGTGTTTGTGTATGCACTATACATGAAAATTTTAATAATATGCTTGAAGCTTCGAATTTAAAAGGACTTACCAAAAATTTCGATACAACAATAAGAGATTATAAGGACTGCTTACAATTTTTACTGTGCAAGGAACCACAACCTTCTTGTTATTTAGACGAGTACGACTCTTGTCCAAATTTACAACAATGCCGCACAAACATTTACTACAACAATTACCAGTGCACAGTTGTTCCAGTGTCTTGTTATTATAAATCTGGAAATGACATTAAGCATAGTAGCTTTATTGTTTCATCTGACTGTATGAATCATGACACTGCTTCTGTCTACCTAGTGCAGCAAAAGATCATACCGGAAATAAAACAAATTTGTTCAACAGTTAAAAATGTAATTTATGTTACTGACGGTGCTAGGGAGCACTTTAAAAATCGAAGCTAAATGTGTAATTTAGTGAATCATTATGATGATTTTGGTATTTTAGCAGAGTGGCATTGCCACGCTCATGGCAAATGTGTCTGCGACGGTTTAGGTGCCACATTCAAGTACGAAGCTACACGTGCAAGTCTTCAAGCAAAACCTAATGATGCAATTTTATCATTCAGTTATCTTTATGAATGGAGTCTAAAAAAGAAGTTTCCGAATATAAAAATATTAAATTATTCCACAAAGGAGTACCAAAAAACTTTGAGATTCCTCTCCAGACGATTTACCAATGCTCCAGCAGTAACAAAAATTAGCATTTCACACGCATTTATCGTTAACTCAAAAGCCACATTAAATGTAAAAAGATATTCAGCTGAAAACAGTCCACATGCTATCATACAGTATTAAGATATAATTAAAGAAAACAAAAACGTTTGAAAAAAAGTATAAAAGTAAAAAAAAATTAAAAAAAACTAAAAGATAAAAAAAAAATAAAAGAAGTAATACGGGCATTGTAAATTTAAAACAATGACAGTCTCAACCCTGTTAAACGTAGAGAGCTCTATAAAAATTGAAATCTGATAGTAGATTTGAATTCAGTGACCTCGATAACCTATAAAATAAGTACCTACATACATTCTTCGAGCAAAAGTTGATTTTCCGCACACCAAGTTGCCATATTAAATCAGCCATCTTGAATTATGTCGATCTGACTTTAAATTCGTTATCAGCAACCACAAAAACTCCCATATACCAAATTTGGTCCAAATCGGTCGATTTTTCAAAATTCGTCTGCCTTATCGACATGTTAGCCGACATATTGGATTCGCCATGTTGGATTTCGGTAACCTACCATGTGATCTTTAAAGGGTGTGTAGTAGCTACAATTTGAATCGAAAACAGTCCAACGTGATCACTTTTTTTAATTTTTACAATCTGTACTCTTGATGTTTTTGGGGTTTCTGGCCGCCATATTAGTGCCTCCATTTTGAAATTGTTTAATGCGTCACATTGTATTCGAAAGAGTACATGAATACTAACAATTTGAGCCGTCAAACGTTTTTCTTGAGCTCTTCAATTTTTGGCCGTACGATATATATATATATATATATAGACTTTGTAGCTCGTTTTTTACGTTGATAGAATTAAATTTCAAGATTTATTTCGCAAAGAAAAAACAGAAAAACCTCAAAAAAATCATTTTTAAAAAACAATTTCTCATGATATTGTCTTGTAATCTTTAAAATTTGTCGATATTGTATCTCATAGAAAATAACGTTAGAAAATTAATTTTTTTCTATACGTACTATTTTTTCTATATACAAGATTTTTTATCCTATTTATATAAGGAGAGAATGTTTTGCTTTCTGTCAAATAGATGACACAAAAAGAGTTCATAGAGAGAAGCGGCACATCCATAGAATAGTTTATCTGTTTTTGAAGAATTTTTGTTTCCAAAATGTGTATCCCGCTATCCATTTTGGAAAGTCATTAACAAAAATTAATTGGTCTGTAAAATTTATGTCGCGGTACAATCGCTCATGGTGAAATCTCTCATAGAATTTTGTCTACAAAATATCATGATGTCAAATTCCATCCATACTCTCTCAGGCTAGACAAAATATTCTGTATTAAAAGTTTATGATGAGTTATATTTTTCCATTTGAAGGGTGGTTTGAAAAATAATTTAAAGCACGTCAACTTTATTTTTTTATTCAATTGACGAAAATATCTTATTTTTCAGCTGATTTTGAATTTTTTTCTTATAAAAAAAGACCAAAAAAGGGTAGATTTTTCAGTGGGAAAAATTGGGGCTGCTACCCTTCTGGTCAGAACTACATAAGTATGTTGTATATTTACATTATAAGCAATACGCAATTCTTTTTATAGTAAGTTATCAATTGGAACCTGAAGTATATTGAAAAACCTTTTTAAAGGGGCGGTTTTCCATTTTGATGGTGGTTTGAAAGATAATTTCGAACAGGTCAACGTTATGCTTGTATTTCATTGACAAAAATATTAATTTTTTTATAGCTCATTTTGAATTTTTTCCACATAAATAGACATATGAAAGTGAGATTTTTCATTGAAAAAAATAGGGGTTGCAACCCTTGTGGCCCGAGCTGCGTGAGTCGCTTGAAAACAGCTCTCTTCTCTTTGAGCATCTATTAGGTTTGGACTGATGTTTCCTTAACGGCGTTCTGTGTTATTATTTATCCATTTACTTATTTACTTTTGTACATAATTTTGACTTTTGTATAAATTTAATACGTGTTAATATTTTACTCCTTATATCTATTTGATCAACCTATGTATGACTGATTATTCCTGACTATTTCTAGTCTATAATGTATTGGACAGTGAAGTTAATTTTAATGCGTAATCTCGATGCTAATGCTAAAATATGTACACTTTCTGTATTTTTTTAGGCAGAGACCTAGAATAAAGTTTATAATAATTGGACAATTTGTAATTGACTTTACAGCCTCAGTAAATTTCTTCTCAAGCGCAACGAATTTCGTATCAAGTACACTCGTTTGATTATTTATTATCACGTTGAGTTGTTTACATTCATTTGTGATCTCTTCTACTTTATTATTTCGATCAACCAGCAGGGCTTCGAAAGAGTCCACCTTTGATTGCAGCCCGCCGATTTTCTTTGTTAAGCTTGGTAAATCACTCAGAAAACTAACGATCTCCCCAAGCTTGCACTCAATGGCTCCGTGCTGGGAGGTAATTGCTTCTTCTACCATGTCGCGAATCGAATTGGCGTACGTTACAATAGACGAGATGATGGTACCATTTGTTAGCAGAGATGATAGGCCAGGCGGTGGACATTTTGAGTGGACATTTCGACCCACAGGCTATTTTATTTTTGGTTTCGGTTCGTTTCAGCATCCTGAATAAGGTCCTTGTTACCCGCAGTGTCAAAACCGTGTGCAATTTTTGTTATTTAACAAAAACGGAGCGATTTTGGCACTTTTTTTGGTTTTTTCACTCTAGCTCGGTTCTGGTTCGTTTTAGCAAAAAATTGTTTGTATGAAAATTGTTCGTTATTAAATTTGCTACAAAAGTAGACCTGAACGAAGTTTCTAACTTTAATAGTTTATTTACAAATGACCGCTAAAGTTAAAAAATGCCATTTTTTTCATTATTAAATAACTTTTGAAAAAAACAACGAATGGACTTAAAAATTTATTTACAAAGAGCTTGTGTCAATGCAAAAATGTACGCCAAAGCCCAAAACTGTAAATTGAATATTGGCGATGTTATTGAGGTCGAATTTTTTTTTGTCCTTAATTGCAAATTGTCCTTAATTTGTCCTTAATTGCGCCACGTCTACAAAAATCGTTTCTCATAGTTAGGAAACATTGTTCGTATAAAGAAACTCTTCAACTTTAAATATTCATTTTGAAAAATTCAGAAATTTTGATTTTTATGGATTTTATCGACTTTTTTACGCGGTCACATTTTTAGACGCGACGTCTAAAAGTCGAAAACACATCCTTAATTTTTTTTTTTCGGAATCGGAAGTAGACCATTGGAAAGGGCTTATTTTTTGCTATTTAAAAAAAAAGGTTTATGATTCCATCATTAGACTCGGAGCTATCGATGAAAACGTGTTTGCAGCGATTCCAGACGTTCTATTCAAAATTGTGCTCCCGGCTTGCGCGTGTAGTATCTTTAATCCATACAATAACTTTTCCCAAAATTTGCATAAAATATAATTGATAGATTTTCCGTAATCATCGTCGAGAGAGAAAAAAGTATGGCGCGCGCTCAGCAGGGAAGCGCGCCGACGCGCCGCCGACGCCGCCGCACACTGGTCAGAGATTAGAAAAAAGTGATCAAAATTGTGCGTTGGTATAAAAAAAGGAAAAATAAAAATTTAAAATATGGATTCTTGTAGCTTGATACCTAAAGTATGAAAATTCGTTTCCCGCAAATCCCTATCTCACTCTGCATTATACAAAAAAATACGAAAATAACTCAATAATAGAGATTTCTCGAATTTAAACTATTTCAACTGCTGAATATCAAATTTTAAGTTAATTGTAGACTCTGTTTGTGTGTGTGTTTGTGTGTGTGTTGTGTGTGTGTGTGTGGGTGGGTGTATACACACACACACACACACACTAATACACCCACACACACACCCACACACTAACACATATCCACACACACACCCACACACACCCATTAACGCACACACACCCACACACAAACACACGCGCACCCACCCACACACACTAACACACACCCACACACACACCCACTAACACACACCCGCCCACACGCACACAACTACACACACACGCACCCACACATCTACCAACACACACACTCACACACACACTAACACGCACCCACCCACACCCACACCCACACACACACCCACACACGCACACGCATACACACACACCCACACACACGCAAACCACACCCAGACGCACACACATACACACAAACACACACACCCACACACACGCACACAAACACACACACACACAGTCTACAATTAACTTAAAATTTGATATTCAGCAGTTGAAATAGTTTAAATTCGAGAAATCTCTATTATTGAGTTATTTTCGTATTTTTTTGTATAATGCAGAGTGAGATAGGGTTTTGCGGGAAACGAATTTTCATACTTTAGGTATCTAGCTACAAGAATCCATATTTTAAATTTCTATTTTTCCCTTTTTTATACCAACGCACAATTTTGATCACTTTTTTGTAATCTCTGACCAGTGTGCGCCGGAGAGAGGCGAGCGGCGCCGGAGAGAGACGAGCGGCGCTCTGTCTCTCGCGCAACACTTTCTCTCTCGCTCTCATGGGCACTGTTTGAGCACGCGCTATTCAAAAAATACAATTTTTCAAATTGATTTTTCTCAGCAACTATTTCACTTAGAGACAAAAATTTTTTTTTAAATCAACATGTCGCGATCAGATCTACAGGATTGTGCTAATGGCATTAATAAAAAATCTTTATTTACAGAATTATTACGTTTAAAATTCATACTTTTTCTTTATTATTTAAATAAAAGATAGAAAGATGTAATCAAAGGCTTTTAAAGTTAATATTTCCAAAACGATATTTATTTAAAGTGATTTGCATAATTTTGTACATCCTTCAATTTAATCCCTAGAATTCCCGCTAATTAAATTGCCATTAATATAATGACTTAATCCTTAATCCTTAATCCTTAATCCCTTAATCCGGGAAAATATGACTATTAGGCGGCGTTAATTACTTTGTGTATAGGTAGTAGATGGAAATTCTGACCAATGGGTTAAAGGTATAGGTAATAAATTTGACAATGGTTCTGACCAATAGGGTCTCAGGCAATAAAATGTCGTCTGACATTCTAGTATAAATAAGCCTGCATTTAGAAATTTTTCTTCACTCGATCTTTGGCAAGTTAAGTGTAAGGTTTGAGTTTGCCAGTGTTCGAATAGCAAGCTATAGTTTCTGAAGGGTGTGCTGGATGTGTTCAGGAACGCTTGTGAGAAAAGGAGATCGTTTTTATAACGCAACGGTCATTTTCAAAGCCGAATGTGTACAGTTGCACGTGGGGCTATTCAGTCAACGGTTGTGCTGTTTTGAGTGCCACAGAAGTTTTTGTGTTTTACAACAAATATATTTTATCTTGGTTTTCGAAGTTTCTCAAATACAGTAAAGGTATGTTAATTTTTTTATTCATATTTAAAAGTTGTATTAAATAATAAATAGGAAACAGAATTAATAAATATCAAGGAAAGTATTTTCTGAATATAAATCATATATCAGAAATAATTTTTCAAATATAATTTATTTGTTAATTCTAATTGCAATTATTCTCCTACATATTTTAATATATTTTTCTTGTAATTGCAGAATAAAAATTTTACACTATGGAGGACCAGAACGAGTGGATGCAAAAGGTGTTATCTGTGAAAAAGAAATGTCTACTGGAACAACCATCGTATTGAAGACGAAAGCTATCAACAATTTTACAAAAATCAGTAAAATGAAAGGAGATGGTAAATACGAGATTTTTAAGGGGTATGAATCTTTCACTGTCCATACATTATGTTCAAAGAATTATGGTGCATCTAGTCACTTAAAATATACTACTGATCCCAGAGAAGCGTGGCCTTCAACACGTACACATAATAGAAGCACAGAAAATGCATTTGATTATGAAACATGTTGTATTTTTTGTGGAGAAGATGCATCAGATCAATTTATAAAACTTCAAAACAAAAAGTGCGAGAAAAGAAGAGTAAAAGTGCGATTTTTTGACGATATAAATACGCAAACACGATTAATTGAATTATTTGAAAACGCAGCTGATCCAAATAGTTTAACTGTTCTTTATAGAATTACATCAGTAGATGATTTAGCAGCCGTGAAAGCGAGATATCATGATACATGTAATGCTAAATATAGGGCAAATGCGAAGGTGATAGAATCGAAAGAGCAACAAGGTAGTATTTCATTAGCTGTTACACATATTTGTTCGTATATTCTTGCACACAAAGAAGAATGCCAATTTTTCATTAAACATATTCTAAGTACATTCGATATCGACCAATGGCCGAAAATGTCGTTGATTAAAAAAAATTGTTGGAAACGTTTGGTAACGATCTTATTATTCATCCAAGTAAAGATGGACCAATTATATATTTTCTAAACGTACATCACAATACAGTTTTGAATGATCATTGGTATAAAAGCAAAAAAGATAATGATTTTGATGAGCATAAAAGAATTCTTTCGCTTGCAGCAAAAATATTATTAGGACAAGTTCGTGGAAAAGTATATGACACAAATAATTATACAGCTACAGATTCATTGGAAAGTAACATACGTGAAAATGTTCCTGAGTTATTAAATTTCTTTTTAGAAGAATTTTGACTTAATAATAAAACTTCTGTTGACAAAATTAAAAAAATAGTTATCGCTGTTGCTCATGCAATGATAGCAATCGCGCGGCCACGAAATTTTATATCTCCGTTGTTATTAGGTTTAGCATCAACATTAAATAGAAAATTTGCTTCAAAAGAATTAATACAAATTTTACATGCTTTTGGGTTTAGTTCTTCTTATGAGGAAACTCTTTTATTCGAGGCCTCAGTTCTTATGAACGGAGAAGAATTTAAATACGGCGACGCATATCTACAAACAGTTGGCGATAATGCTGATCATGATACTCAAACACTTTCCGGTCATGATACTTTATACTTTACATGTTATGGGTCGTGTGGAAATTTTATCACCGAAACAATCTATTATCGCAGGAAAAGCCATACCGACACTAAGTAAAATGCCATCGACTGAAGTTCTTGGTTCATTCGGTAAAGTTGATTAGCAAATTTTTCACAAACCTTCGTATTCTGCGCTAGATAAAATTTGTGTAAAAGATTTGCAAAAAGACTCCGTTTTGAATGATACCATAGAGATAAAACCCGCAGATTTTTTATGGTTTTATGGAAAACATTATAAGCGACTCGATTTTACAGGATGGAATGGATTAATGGAACAGATAACACAAGATTGTGATTATGTTACAAGTAAAACTAGAATTTTACCATTTATTAATAACCCAGCAACTAATTATGATACGATATGTACTTTACTTTTAGAAGCAGACAGGAAATGTAAATTTTTAAAGCAAAAACATAACTTTATCACATTTGACCAACCTTTGTATATTAAAGCGCGAGAAATACTAATATGTCGCCGTGAAGAATTATCATCTATTATTGTAAGATTTGGTGGCTTTCACATGCTTTTATCGTTTATGGGTTGAATAGGGTATATTATGTTAGGAAGTGGGTTGAAGGAGGCTCTCTGTGAAATTTATGCGGAAAAATCTACCGATAAAATTTTAGATGGTCATGCGTATAAGAGAGCTGTCAGAGCCCACACGCCTTACTCAAGCAGCTCTAGCACAGATTATTATATCTAACACAAATTTTGACATAGAAGAAGAAGTTGAGTTAGCTGAAATCATTGAAAACTTAGGCAGTGAAACTTTAAACGCATTACAAACACCAACTTTTAAAAAAATTTTAAACAAATTCTCCTGCACTTTAAATGACCTTAAATAAAAAGGACCAGTAGCTGAGTTGTGGGTACAATATTTCAATCTTGTCACTATTTTAAAGCAGTTTATATGTGCAGAAAGAAGCGGCAACTGGAATTTACATTTGGAAATGGCAAAAAATATGATGCCGTATTTTTATGCAACGGGGCACAATTTGTATGCAAAATCTTGTCAGTTATATTTACAAGACATGTATGGATTAGAAAATATAATGGACCCTATTGAGTATAATAAATTTACAAAAGAGGGTCATTTTACTATAAGATTAACTGACAAATTTTGGTCCGGGATCTGGAGTGATATGTCCATCAAAATGGGTTTCATGCGAACAATGAAAGTTAGAGGAGGTTTAACTCACGGTAGAGGTTTAAGCGACAGCGTTGTTTCAAAATGGGTTTTATCAATCCCGTTCTTATCGACATCAACAATTTCATTTTAGATTTTTGTAACGTGAACTTTGGCACGTCGGAACAGCACGTAGATGCCAGAACATCAAGAGTCGCTAGAGATGCTGGAGATTTACAAAAATTATTAAATTATTTCAATAATCATGAACCGTTTATGGCTTCGAGTACGATTATGAGCATAAGTACAGTTGTTAAAGGGGATGCTAAAATTAATTCTCATAAAGCATTTTCGGTTGGAGTGCATTTAATGAATAAATCCGTTGATGCCTTTTGATAAATTGAAATTCGAAAAAAAAAATAAAGTTTTGTCTGAACAAGCTGGTACGTTAATCAAATTGGATAATGATATTGTGCTTGTAAATCCATTATTAATATTTCAAAGGATTTCGATAGCATTGAAAGATAAAGAAGACTTAAAATAGTACATTTCGATACTAGTGCGAGGATTTGATTTTCCCCTCGTGTGACTGTTTGCACCCGAGTGAAGCCAGGGTGAAAAGGTCACACGAGGAGAAAATCAACTTCTCACACAAGTGTCGAACCGTATTTTTTGACACGACGTGCGAGAAGTGAGATTTTTGCACGCATCGTTTAACGCAGCGTGCGAGAAATCGAACTTCTCGCACGGAGTTTCAAAAAATTATTTAAGCTATGAGTTAGCTCCATACCCACTTTCAATTTTTGATAACGGACAAATGCGGAAAACGACAAAATCAAAATTATTTGACGCTTTTACACAATTGTCAGAAAATTTTTCAATACAAAACCCATCTCATGTAATTGATGGTGGATTTTTATTGCATACCGTTGTTTGGCATCAAAAAGACAGCTTTCAAAATATTCTGGATTGGTATGTAAGTTACGTCACGAAACATTATTCGAAGAACAGCATTATAGTTTTCAACGGCTACCCGATGAACTCGAATTTGTTTACAAAAACAGCCGAACGATTGAGACGACAAACTAGAGAAATAAGTAGAGAAATTGAATTTAAATTAGATATGACAGTGACTACATCGCAGGATAAATTTTTAACAAACGACAAAAATAAAAGTAGACTAATAAGTGCTTTACAAGAAAAATTATTAAGTGCTGGCTTTCGTACGAAAGCAGCGGTTGAAGATACTCATAAATTGATTGTTCAGACAGCAATTGATGCATCAGCATTTGAAGAAAATGTAATTGTTGGCGAAGATATTGATCTGCTGGTAATTTTGTCACAACTAGCGCCTACTATTCAAAACATTTATTTCCTTAAGCCAGGGAAGGGAAAAACCTGTGAAAAAATGTATATTGCTAATAGTTTAAGTAACCCCAAGTTACAAAATTTAATAGCATTTATGCATGCTTTTACAGGCTGCGATACAACAAGCGCTTTTTATAATCAAGGTAAAACGAAAATTATAAAAACCTTGTTAAGTAATTCTGAATTAGTCGAAAAAGTTAAAGTTTTCAATACTGCCAATGCCACAAAGAATGATATTATAAGCGTCGGAAAAGACACGATTATGGCTCTATATGGAGCGAAAAAAAATTGCCATTCTTTAAATGAATATAGGTACAACTGTTTAAAAAAATGTACTTTTAAAACCAGTTTCAAATTAGAAAACTTACCACCGACTGAATCTGCCGCAGCTCAACATAGTTTACGAGTATATTACCAGGTTCAGCAATGGCTTCGACGGGAAGTAAATCCCGTTGAATGGGGATGGAAAGTCAGTCAATATGGACTGCAACCGATACAGACAAACGATCCCCTAGTACCAGAAGATGTGCTGCGGGATATAAGGTGTCGGTGCACAAATGATTGCGGCAAAAATTGTGGTTGCGTGAAACGCGGCTTAAAATGTACAGACTTTTGTGTTAATTGTAATGGCGAATCTTCAAATTGCGAAAAAATTATTAATTTAGAGGAAAATGAATTAGAGACTCCAGAGGAATTAGAATTAACTGAACCTGAACTTGATTTCACATTTAGTGAATCTTCTAATGACACTGACGACGGTACAACTTATGAAACGCCCTGTAAAAAAATTAGAATAGAATGAACGTCCAACGTGAAAACTAATGTATGTGCGATTGTTTATTATGTTTTGTAATATATTATTCAATTTTGTAATGGACTTTATTTTTGTATTGTATATAAATAAATGAAAAACTACTCTGAAAATAAATCCTTGGTGTATTATTTAAATTTAGTTATTATTTTATTTTACCCAACAAACATGATGAGTATATACATAATTATATATATGTGTATGTCTTTCTATCTTTTATTTTAATCTTTAAATAATAAAGAAAAACTATGAATTTTAAACGTAAATAATTCTGAAAATAAAGATTTTTTATTAATGCCATTAGCACAATCGTGTAGATCTGATCGCGGCATGTTGATTTAAAAAAAAAATTTTTGTCTTTAAGTGAAATAGTTGCTGAGAAAAATCAATTTGAAAAATTGTATTTTTTGAATAGCGCGTGCTCAAGCAGTGCCCGTGAGAGCGAAAGAGAGAAAGTGTTGCGCAAGAGAGACAGAGCGCCGCTCGTCTCTCTCCGGCGGCGGCGCGTCAGCGGCACGTCGCACACTGGGGCCATACGGATTTTTTGGTTCAAAACCACCTAGAGGTGGTTCTCAACGGAATCTGAAAATTTTTGCTTAGGAACATTCGTTATCAAATATCGAAGAGCCCTTCGAAGCCTGATTTTCCAAAAAATTAACCTATAAATCTAAGGAGTCATATAATCCTATCACATCAACCAATCATATCAATTTTTGACCTGCAAATCCCAAAAATACGATAAACCTTTAATTTGTAAGCCCTTTACTCGTGAACTCTTGACCTTTGATCCAGTAAGCCATGCACTCATAAACTCTAAACCTATAAGCCCTAACCTCATAAGTCTTAAGGGGGTCTTACACCTAGTGGCTTCTGAGGCCAAAATCAGCTATAAAAAAGAGAAAAATGTTATTTAAACTACATACAATGTATATCCTTAAAATATACACTATTTCCGACAAAATGGCCCAAGATTTAATCTGTAGACCAATTTTATGAATCAAGGTTAAGAGAGCATGTGTCAAGGACTTATAAATTGAAGTTTTATAGCATTTTTGGGAATCACAAGTGTAAATTTTGGGGTTATAGGTTATAAATTAGGTTTATAGGTTCATATTCAAAATTAGGCTTCGTAGCGGTCTTTGGTATTTTGTCACAAAAGTTCCTGTTTTTAACTTTTCAAATTCGGTTGAGAATTATGACCTCTAGGTGGTTTTGAACCTTTCGGCCCCAGTGTGCGTCGGCGCGCGTCGGCGCTGAGCGCGCACAATACTTTTTTCTCTCTCAACGATGATTGCGGAAAAACTATGAATTATTTTTTATGCAAATTTTGGGAAAAGTTATTGTATGGATTAAAGATACTACACGCGCAAGTCGGGAGCACAATTTTGAATAGAACGTCTGGAATCGCTGCAAACACGTTTTCATTGATAGCTCCGAGTCTAATGATCGAATCATAAACTTTTTTTTTTAGAAAATAGCAAAAAATGAGCCCTTTCCAATGGTGTACTTCCGATTCCGAAAAAAAAAAATTAAGGACTTGTTTTCGACTTTTAGACGTCGCGTCTAAAAAGGTGACCGCGTAAAAAAGTCGATAAAATCCATAAAAATCAAAATTTCTTAATTTTTCAAAATGGATATTAAAGTTGAAGAGTTTCTTTATACGAACAATTTTTCCTCGCTATGAGAAACGATTTTTGTAGACGTGGCGCAATTTGCAATTAAGGACAAAAAAACATTCGACCTTCAATAACATCGCCAATATTCAATTTACAGTTCTGGGCTTTGACGTACACTTTTGCATTGACAAAAGCTCTTTGTAAATAAATTTTCAAGTCCATTCGTTGTTTTTTTCAAAAGTTATTTAATAATGAAAAAAATGGCATTTTTCAACTTTAGCGGTCATTTGTAAATAAACTGTTAAAGTTAGAAACTTCGTTTAGGCCTACTTTTGTAGCAAATTTAATAACGAGCAATTTTCATACAGACAATTTTTCGCTAAAACGAACCAGAACCGAGCTAGAGTGAAAAAACCAAAAGAAGTGCCAAAATCGCTCCGTTTTTGTTAAATAACAAAAATTGCACACGGTTTCGACACTGCGGATAACAAGGATCTTATTCGGGATGCTGAAACAAACCGAAACCAAAAATAAAATAGCCTGTGGGTCGAAATGTCCATTTTTGGCCTTTTTTTCCGTCCACCGCCTGGCCTATGAGTCTAGATGACTGGTGTTGCGCACTGGTGAAGATGACGTGGCAGTGGTTTCAAGTGTACTTGCAGCTGCGCGCAAGGGCGTGGGTGCTAATTCGCGAGTGCGGCAGCTGAACACAACTCTGGACGAGTCACGGAGGTGGGTCATGACTTCTTTCTCACTTGGAGCACTGTTGTGGTCGTTGTTGTAACTGCTGTGTTGTTGCTCTCTAGGGTATCATTGCTGCTACTCTTGTCGACAATATTCGTCACAGGCGTGCTGAGCTTCCGATATGATGCAGCCTTTACAGCTGCAACCCGCTTTACTGTGGTCGGCGCCTTCATGACAGCAACCGGGTAAACAGGCATCGAGGCATGTAGAGAAAACATCTGTAGCTGCTCTGTGAGTTACATAACCCTTTCTTCGCTGTTGAATGTTCTACTTTTGCAGAACGCTCCAAACTCTTACAAATTTGACATATGTGTATATAGGCATTGGCCGACAAATGTCATGAAATGACTTTGTGCATTTATAGCAATTCAAAATGATGCCATCTTCTCTAGGCACTTTTTTGCAGATGTAGCATGACTTGGGTACCTTGAATTCCATAGGTGCCATTCCACAAGTCTGAATGACTAACAAATATGTGTGTTTGTGATTCGAGAAATATACAAAAATGGCGAATGAGCTGACTTAATGCGTCATTCTATGAGTGTTTCACTTCATGTGTGAGTACATGAATCATTGGTGCCAATCATTGGCGCTACTGTGTCAGTGCGGTGTGCTGCCCAGCGTGAGTCGAGCACTGGCGGAACCAGCCTTAGTGTTGTAGATTCAAATAAAACTATACATCTCTCATCTCTCAGCATCTCCGCCACGGCTGCACAACCGGTTTGTTCGTGTAATAACCGGAGCCAAGCTTTTTGAATTTAACCATCTATCTGGAGCAAGCTAAGTAATCAAACTACTTCTATACATTTATGCAGATATACATCAACGCACTGCCCATCATGCTTTGTGACAGCTAAAATCAGCTACAATCTCGCGGGCGAGGCTATTAATTAGCAAACAGCCCTGCCACTCGCGATAGGCGTAAAGAAAGCTGTGGTTTCCCTGCGATCTGTGCCGCAATGAGAAAAATCTGTCTCCCTGCGGCACTAAAAAGAGGCGCCAATGGCTCTCGGTGAAGGTAAACGTACAGCTGATCGCGCGACCGTTATCAACGCTACCCCCACGCTGCACACCGAAGAAGCCTGCGCTATTCGTTCCCCTCCAGCACAAAATGCCACTCGCCTCGTCCACACTATAGCCGGTAAGCGTCCTTTGTCACTGGGGTTGATAGCTAGTGATGATATCGTTGTCTTCCTTGAAGTAACTGTTACTGATGTGGTCCTAGCTGCCGCTCATTTCTCGTCGCAAGTCAGAGGAGAGGACGGTATATCCCAAAGTCTCATCGCGAAGTCCTTGCTTATTATTGGTCACCACTTGGCCATCCTTTTCAACTCCTCACTTTCATCTGGAGTCTTTCTCGGGGCTTGGAAGAGAGTTCACCTGGTTCCTCACAAGAAAACGGCGATTCCATCTACTGCTTTGGGCTTTCGTCCAATCGTCCTTCTGAGCTTTTGTTGAAATGAGTGAGGTGTGGATAATTAACAAATTCATTGAACAGTATAAAAATGAGGTTTATTGAAACTGGCTATAATAGCCGTAGTCTATACGTCCGTCTACATCGAGGTCTGAACGGCAAGAGGGTGATCTATGCTTACGGCGCTTGCGCGCCTCAAGTTGGCCGCGCCTCGAAAGTACGATTAGGTGGCACCACTAGTATCGTGCGTTAGAGATAGTACATCAGTATATAGTCAAGATTATATATTTACTATAATATCAAACAGCTTTATTTCGAAAGTCCTGGTAGAGAGCGTCCACGAGCAGTTTTCTGAGTACTTAGACTCAAAAGAAATTCTTGATCCTCTTCAAACTGGCTTTCGCCAATATCGGGCGGGTATTTACAATGGAAAACAACATCTCACCATCTTACTACTTTTGTTCGACTTTAGTAAAGCGTTTGACACCATCTCCCCTTCTGAATTACTCCGTAAGCTGATCTCGATGGGCTTTTCGAGGTCCGTAGTCTTATGGGTCATATCGTATATTATTGGACTTAATCAGAAAGTGGTTACTAAATTAGACGGAGTATCAGATTGGCTCAGAACCAACCTTGGCGTTCCACAGGGTTCGGACCTCGGGCACCTCTTGTTTAGCCTTTATATCAATGATATTAAGAAAATATTATCCACCTTTAACGATACGGACGAAACTTCATCAGCTGGTTTTGCGCATTTGCTATATGCAGACGACTTGCAAATCTATACGCAAGACACTAGGGGCAATCTTCGTGACGGCATAAGCCGCTTATCAACTGTCGCTTGGGCTGTATCGACTTGGGTGTCCAATAACGCCCTGCATCTCAATGCTGGCAAAACTAAAGCGATTGTTCTTGGTTCCGGTTACAATATCAATTGTTTGCAGGGACTGAACCTCGTCCTCTTCGTTGATACAGTCACAAACCTTAGAGTGATCATGGATTCTATGTTAATATCGAAATCACAGGTAGATGTGATTTGCCGCAAGGCTAATCGAGTCATACATCCTTTAGATCCTGCATTACTACCATCTCGTTACGGAAGCAGCCAGTAAGCGATCTTGTTATCTGACACTTATATTAGTGCTTCGTAGTGTACCTCGACGTGTCAAAATACCAGCATACCCGATTATAAAAATTACAGAATGCATGTGTGGGATATGTCTGTGGTGTTAGAAAGAGCGACCATATTACCCCCTAGGGAGAGAATCTGATCTGGATTGATGTTGGGGCGGGAGAAAATTACTTTATAGCGACACTATTGTACAAATTATTTTATATGGGATGACCTACGTACCTTGCGGTTCTTTGTAAACAAATTCAGTCCAGAACATCAGGCAGGACTCCACGAGAACTAGAAGTTCCGGGATCTCGAACAGACACAGGTCTGAATTCATTGAGGGTACAGGGATCGGGTCTCTGGAATTCGCTACCACGAGGTATTCGGACCCTACCTTCGCTCTCTAGGTTTAAGTCGGCAATGCACGAGTATTTGCGCTCTTCCACTTTCCGTTAGATTATAAGACTGACCAGTGTGATGCTATTGATGCTATTCATAGAATAATTTACTGTTGGTAAAATAATATACTATAAGATTTATTTATATATACTATGGAAACAAAATGTGTAATCTTACGATCGACTGCTGTGATAAATAATCACTACATCTGTTTTAATACTGTAAATTATTTGATTTTGTCAAGTGCAAATAACTCTTTATTCTATTTTTCCTATTCTAACCCCGCATGAGAGCTTTGGGCGCACACCATAGTCGCGCGAGCGTTTCGAGCGAGTTCACGGACTAACTTTGCGCGCGAGCGTGTCGAGTGGACTCACACACTCACTTTGAGCGCGAGTGTTTCGTTAGGCATCTCAACGTCACGCATGTGTGACCTGCAGGCTGACCTCTCAATTGAGCAGTTCCATTCGCGTTTGGGCGTTGCGCAAGGATACGTCGCGCATTTGGGCAGTTCTACTCATGTGCGAGTGTCGCGTGCGGGTTTGCTTTGCATTCGAGCAGTTTTACTCGTGCGTGGACGTTACGGATGGATAAGCCGCGCGTTGAGCAGTTCTATGCACTCATTCGCCTCTTGTTCGACAAGATCTGCTCGTGGATGAGCGGTACGCACGGATACGCCGCGGGTTAGGCGGTTCTACTCGCGTGCTAGCGTTGCGTGTGGGTTCTCCTCGCGTTCGTGCAGTTTTACTCTCGCGTGGGCGTTACGCTCGAATTCACCGTGCGGTTGAGCAGTTCTACATGCCCGTTTTCCTCGCGTTCGAGAATTTCACCTCGCTCGTTCGTGTTACTTGCGGGTTTGCTTAATCGCCCGCATATGTGATCAGTAAGCTGTCCTTGCGTTCGAGCAGTTCTACTCACACATGGCCGCGCGTTTGAATAGTTCTACTCGTATGCAAGTATTACATGTGGTTTTGCTTCAGAGCAGTTCTACTCGTGCGTGGACCTTTACTTACGGCTATAACGCGGCGCGTTTGAGCAGTTCTATGCGCTCGTTCGCCTCGCGTTCGACAAGTTCTACTCGCACGTTGGAGTTACGCGCGGGTTGGCGATGCACATGAGTAGGGTCTCTACTCTGTAAACTTAATGCATGCGTTAACTTAGTAAGTAACGCTGATTTTAGAGCATGTCGAGGACTTAACAGAAATTTTAAATGATTTACGACAGCGATACTATCGGTAAGAAGTGTGATATGGCACAATACAAAAGAATTATACGCGTTAAACTCGATTAAACGTATAATTTTATGGATCGATTGAAAACGACTCATAAAACTATCCCCTAAATTATCGATTGTAAGTTTAACGATTAAAAAAAATGTTGGTTTTAAATATGAAACTCAATATAATGAGTGTTATTTGAAAGTACATACCTATATCATCGTAAATATGATTAAATTTTCATTATAATTTTGTTACTTATAGGATGAATGTATTTCTTCAGTTAATAATATAAATGATTTAGTTTGTTACTGCAGTGTTACATGTGGAAGCATTCCACATGCAAGTTCGGTCGTATAAATAAAGCTGTGATTCAGCAGTCGAAGCGCCGAGTACATTCGGCACTGCGCCGCGACTATGACGCGCGGAAAACGGTGTCGGTCAAATCGGTGGAAGCGGCCGAAACTGCGAAATCGGCACTAGGGGAAGAACGAAGCTCCACGTGCAGCCGATCCCCACCTATGATTAATTAGGAAAGTGGGAGACACTGCATCGCGGATATAAAAAGCGGCGCATCCGACATCCGCGCCTCGACTCCTACTCCTACTAGCCACGGGGAACCTATGAGAGAGGTATAGACGACATGACGACTCCAGAACGAGATAGGACGACAACGGAGTCTTCAGCCATCAATCCACGAGGAAGCTACGAAGCCACGATCACGATGATTCATCCACGCCACGCACATATATACATATACACATTAGGACACCTCTCTCTCGCGCATTTGAGTATTGAATAAATACCACAGTTTAATTATATACTTTCTGTCTTCTCGACTTCTTATTTCACGTAAAATCAACCTCTTCGGGTGCGTAACCCAGAGTGGCCGGGAACTAAAATATACCCCTTCACACGTAACATTTTTGGTGCTAGGTGTGGGGTTCCCGTTACGAAATAATTAGTCACTTTTAAATCGCGAACCGCGTATTCTCAACCACTCCAACTTCTCCTAGATAGTAAGGACAGGAAGGAAGCCAGGATGAGACCAGCCATCTTCTCGATCATCGTGTTCAGCTTCCAGTAAGTAGAAATTAAATTATCCGAAATATTAAATATTTCTGACCCCGGAGGAATTTTATAAAAGGCTGCGCATAACATGCGTGCTAATTTTTATTGATTAAACGTCGTAAATAGTTTTTTCTCTCAAAAATACATACATCGTGGTACAATATATCGTTAAATGAATATATTTTCGTAGCAATAAGACGAAAGCAAAGATCGATTATCTTCGTGCATAAATAACTTGCATAGTGCGTGAAGAAATAACAGTATCCAAGTGTAACAAATAATTGCTTCTCCTTTCATTGTTAAATCAACTCCTCTTACACCTTAATCTATTCCTGCCCTGCGCCACTGCATAGTGACGTCCTTAGACCAGATGCCAACGATGGTCGATTTTTTTCTCTTTTCCTTGAGGCCAGTTGTCAACGACGGCCGATTCTTTTTCCCTTTTCCTCAAACCAGTTGCCAACGACGGTCGATTTTTTCCCTTTTCCTTGAGGCCAGTTGTCAACGATGGCCGATTCTTTTTCCCTTTTCCTCAGACCAGTTGCCAATGACGGTCGATTTTTTCCCTTTTCCTTGAAGCAGTTCTCAACAAGGGCCGATTTTTCCTTTTCCTTAGACCAGTTGCCAACGACGGTCGATTTTTTTCCCCTTTTCCCTGAGGCCAGTTGTCAAAGACGGTCGACCTCCTCACAGATTCCCAAAAAAAGGACATATAATCCGCTCTTCACCTACCTTCGAATTCGGTCAGAGACGAACTGAATGTTGCAAACTAGTAATATCTTGCGACATAATTAGGGAAAGCAGAACCCTTCGGTGGCGTTTAGACCGAATTAATAGGCAAATTAGGGCCCAAGAGGAGCTGATACAGTCATCAGAATTACTACGCACTGTGGGAGTTAGGGAAGAAAATTCGGAAATAAAATCTCTCGCAGAAGTCAGCGAAAAATTCGATAGATTAATAGCGTTCGCCGAAACTTCAATTCGCGAGAATAATAGGCCTGCTGAAACGCCAGAGTAATAGTTAGAGAGCTTTAGAGGCACGAGTAGGATACATTCCAGCAATATGATCAACTTCGGGAAAAATAAGAATGAAAGCAACGCCGGAGACAATAAAGGCCCGGATTATATATAGCTACAACAAGATGAAGCGGCAGCACTCATTCGCCACGAGTCACGCGAATCGATAAAAGCACTAGGAGCATGGAATCGGGCAGTCATCAACAAGAACGACAAGGCAACCATCGATCTCCAGACGGCTCTGACCACAGCGGAGCTAGCGGTCCAATACCCGCATATAAACTTAATAGAAGCGGTTGAAGAAGTTCGAAGGTCTCTGCACCGAGGGATTTAACGAGCTCAGCAAAGACGAGAAGGAGATCGCCGAACAAGCGGACAGTCACGTGTACAGGATGTACCAGGATATGGTAAGTGAGAGGAGAAACTCAACAGCCACCTCACGGAATGCCTTCAATCAGTCTGACGTCGAAATCAAAAGCGATGATCTCGTGACCAAGGAGGTGGACGTCGAGCAGCCGAGGCCCGCCACCGCCACCGGAACAAAGCCAAAAACGATGAACGTGTCACAGCCTCTTGAAGTCCAGTGGGAATATGAAGACCGTTAAAATGCCGCCCGTTAAAAAGAGAGAATCCATCGACTATCCGCTACCACCTGCAAAATCTAGCATACCTTGAGTCCGAGCCTGAAAACTATCGCAGTAGGGAGCAGGACTACTTCGAACGAGAATCGGAATACAGAGCAATCGGGGACTCCAGGATCCCACAGAAAGGAAAAGAGGCGGACGCTGAACTATATGTTAAACCATATGGTAGCCCACAAAGGCATCTACCAGCGGCGTGGCCCTATCGCACACCAGAATAGGAACCCCCAAGGAGACAGTGGGCAAGGGTTCAGGAATGCACCAATCCAGAACCCGAATACAGAGCAGGCGTGGACTTCGGGAACCCGCTGCGGGGAGAAGAAGTAGATACAGAATACTACAGGAGTCTATATGGCAGCCCGCAAAGATATCTACCAGCGGAGTGATCCTATCGAGCCCAAGAGCAGGCACACCTAGCAAGACCCAGAGAACCGGGAATGGAGGCCGGCATACGACATGCAGTGAACCAATTGCCTCACTATGACGGCAACCCCACCATTTTTTGGCACCCCGCGATTTTTGCAATTCTGTAAGAGGGGTCCTTAGGAATTATGGAGATTTTGCCAAACAAGCAATACTTAATGCTTTCAGCAATAAGTTGAAAGGTAAGGCGCTGGAGAACTTTATGAACGTTGCCAGCCAACACACTCTGTTGAGAAAGCGCTCGAATTTATTGTCGAACGATATAAGTACCGCGGAGGCGCCGATCATGTCCTAGCCGAGATCAAAGTTATAAGCCAGAGACCAGAAGAGAACGCCGGAGACTTTGGCGAAAGAGTAGAATCTCAACTGAATAAACTGAGTAATATATACGACACCAACAGTTCACTGGGGAAGAGCCAGAAAATTACTTATCGACAGAGCAGCGAAGCAGAAGCACTGGAGAAACTGTTGTTCGGATTACGGGGAGACCTGGAACATCAGGTGAGAGTGAAATCCCCAAGAAACTTAACCGGGGCAACAGCGGAAGCAATATGGATCGAGCAAAAAACAAGTACGCGACGTGGTGAGATAGACGAACGTCAACGAAGAGAGATAATAAGAGACTTCAAGCATATGCACCGCACCAAGGACCTAAAGAGAGACTAACCTCGGGCTCGGAAGATTCCGATAACCCGAGGCACAGGAAATTACTCAATTTGGATTTATCAATACACTTGGATAATCCAGACGATTCATATACAGAGGAGCGATATGTGAATAATGTAAGAAGGAAAAAACGAATGTACAAAAAGAAAGCAGAGAAAAAGACGGGCGTTAAGTATCCATTATGCGAAAGAATTAGCGAAATTGGAATGCCGGATGACGAGCCGATCCTAAGCCAAGCCGAGACCAACAGGGATCTAGCTTACATGCACAAAAGCGCCAATATGCGAACCGAAATTGGAGGCGTTAGCACACCTTTAGAAAATATCGTTTTAGCCGCTCCAAAGCTCCCTCTTCAACGCCCAGGACTCAGACAAAAACTGAGATTCAGAGAAACTCTTATGGATACGGCCGGAGATAGCGAATCAAATCTAGATGACATAGCGGCACAACCGGAAACGGAACAAGCAGAAGACGCAACAGCAAAAACAGTCAACCCGGGCGTTCCCATCGCACGGCCACCGCTCCCATTACATACGGGCCGGGAAATCCGATACTATAAGAATGAATTCCTCGCGGTAAGGAACGGGGACAAGGGATTTTTCATATGCCAAGCAACGCGGCCAATAACCATGACTGAACAACAAATACGAATACGCTCGCTCACACAGACAGAAGCCAACGCCGACACCTACATCTTCGATTACCATGATTACATAAAGCCGAGCTGCAGATGTACGCTTAGAAAAAATCAAACCAAATAAATTTCGCCTACCTCGAACCGAGCGGGACTGCATCGAAGTATTTGTGAGAGAATCGATATTGGCAGACCAAGGGAACGCCTCGTTTCGAGTGGGAGCAGGTGACCAAGCAGTCACACCGACTGAGATATTGGATAGAGAACAAAGGTTGGAAGAAGAGTTATCGGAGGGCGATAATAATGGCGATGAGGCTAAATCACCACAGAAAGAGGGCACAGCAAACATAACTCAGAACCAAGAATCGCTTAAGGAGAGTGCAGAAAATATCCGTGACCAGTCAGCACAAAAAGACGAGATGCCACCAATTAACAAGGGCAAGAGCGTGGGCGACGCCAATGCAATGAACACGACACCGATAAGCACGATTCAAGAAGCATTGCTTAATAAAAGTGAAAAGAAAAAATCCGAAGAGCGCTAGGAAAGCGAAAAATCGAGAGTCCGAATAGACATTTGGGAAATTTACGAAAGAACGGCACGAAAATGTGACGCCGTCGTTACACTTCCAAGCCCGGAGCATAGGAGGCAATTCGCAACTCCGAGGGGACCCTCTATTCAAGGCGGGCAGAATTACCCGTCGCCCAACCTTACATTGGGGGATGAGATGCCCTCGTTTGACCAGTCTCTAGACAATCAATTTTTGCAAGATTACAGGTCCCCGGAGGAATTTTATCGCATCATGCCGGCTTGCGATAGTGACGTAAGCATGAGGTCGGTCAGTAAAAGCCCCCCGGCGAACGATTATTTAAACATAGCGAGGACACAAAGTTTATATGATCTAATGGCGAATGATCAGCAAACTGAGGGAAGAGTACCCGAGGGAGGACAATATCAAACATCCGAACCTCTGAATTTACCAAATGCGAATTTAGGGGAGGAGACTGAGAGCCCCGTATACGAACCAATGGATACCGAAACTCGGAGATTCTACGTATATGAGGAAAAGGCATTATCCGCATAGCCGAACCTGACCTTATGCCGCTATACTGACGTACCTGCCAGCCCTGGAGGGAACTGCCTATTTGGCTTTTTAATAAGAATAGCGGGTTTGAAAATGACCGCTACGGAACTCCGCGCCAAATTATTGAGTAGTCCAGCCTTGGCGGAATGCGGTGACCCACACGAGGCTTGTAGACTACTATCCTCACAAAATGAGTACGGGGACGCCGACTTCGTATATATATTCTCCCAAACTTACGGCCGAAATTTATGCATCCATTTTCACAGCGGGGGCAAGGTCCGGTACCTTCATTACCAAAACAATGACGAAGACGAATTTATGCATCTACACTTAGAGGGATCGTACTCTACACCTTATCTTCCGATAAGGAAGAGCGCGACAACTGCCCAGCCACCCGATACCTCACGAGCGGATAAACCAGCTGGCAATGAGTGCGAGCCGACAAGAGAGGTAGGAGCCCTGAGCGCGGAGACGGCCGGTCGCACAGCTGATCCATCCCCCCCAAGGCAGCACGGAGCCTTGACCCGCCATCTCACAGCTGAGGCAAGACCAACACATGCATCACCGCCTTGGGCGTGCCACACTGTTATCGAAGAGCGATTTACAGCAGTACAATAGCTTGACGAACACCCCTTCGCTTATCGTGATAATTTAATATACGTATTATCCACGGATTATTTACGGGCATGGAAATTTTAGAAGCTTTAAACGAACGACAATATTTATCAGAAGACGAACTAGTGAGCACGCGACGAGAAATCAAGATATTTGGGTAATAAACGTAAGTACTTTGAGAATGTTTGGAATCATTATTAAAGACCATGTGAACAACCGACCGATTCGACAAGATATGAAAAATTGCATAAGGGCGCTAAAACAACGGTTAGAAGAATTTGAAATAAAATCAGTAGGAATGAAGCTTCTTCATTCATCAAATAAACAAAGTCTGCAAAGGAATGGACATCTGTATATTCTTATTCAGAAACAACTTACCGGCGCCACGAATACAAGACAGATACCGGCTTATTAAAGAATATCATGAATCGGCTATAGACGGCCACAAGGGCATGACCAAGACGTATGATAAACTGGCTCATGAATATTACTGGCGAGCGATGCAAGCAGACGTTCGACAGTTTATACGTGGCTGCCCCGACTGCCAAACGCAAAAATTAGTGCGGGTTAAGAAGAAACTCCCAATGATAATAAGCAACACCCCAGCCAGGCCATTTAGCAAAATATCCATTGACTTCGTGGGTCTGAAGAAACCCATGTCGTCGGGAAATCAATACATACTGACAATTCAAGATAACTTCAGTAAGTATTGCGTACTGGTGCCTGTGCGCCAAGCGACAGTAGAAGAAGTCACCCGTGCTATAGCAGAAAAACTAATCTGTTATTTCGGATCCCCAGCTACCTTAATATCAGACCAGGGATCTCATTTTATGAACTGTACCTTAGAAGAGTTCGCACGGATTTTTAAAATTAATAAATTTTCAACCACGGCTTACCATCCCCAATCTAACGGCGGCATCGAGAGGATGCATCACACACTTAATGAATATTTGAAGCTTTATTTAAAGGAATTTGCAGACTGGGATTGTTTGCTGCCGTTAGCGCAGCATTCTTATAACGCCACCGTGTATGAGGGATTAGGTTACTCACCACACGAAATAGTATTCGGCTTGAGAGCCCGAACATCGTCTAGTTTCCCGCCTAGGGAACACCTACTGACATATAATGAATACATGGCTGACACAACACAGTCTCTCGCCCAGCTACGGACGTTAGCAGCCATGAATTTAACACAAGTTAAATATAAGTCGAAATTCTACTGCAATCCGCGCCAAAATATACGGTTTTTCCGCGAAGGAGAGATGGTCTATGTACTAAAGAAGCCTAAGCATGGAAAAACGGACCAGGAATATGTAGGACCGTGCAAGATCCTAAACGTTAACTATGGGACTCACAGCGTAGAAATAAAAAAGGGGGAACACACGCGTATAGTCCATATGAATATAATTAAACATAGCTTCGAACTACCAAAGCCAATAACATTGGGATCGGTGGAGACATCACAAGACGGGGACGAGACGCTGTAAGGCGCCATCCAAAAACCAGGCAAATAAGGGGTAGGATGGATAAAAAATAACGCTAGCAGAAACATTTTTATAAAATTTCTCCACGGCCCTCGGACGCCGGCAAGTTTTTCCGCGGCCCTCGGATGCCGCTCTAATTAAAATAAATGCATAGGCCGGGTTACCTAGTCATCTGACTAGGCCAGGCGATTTTTTAGTTGACTAACCATGAGCTGGTTAGGTGGAGCGCGACTATTATCACGTGTAGGTAACACAGGTTACGAAGGTTACCCGAGATAGTCGGTGCTAAAATTTCCTTATTTTTTACAAATTATAACCTAATCGATGGTACTAAAACGAATATTTAAAAAAAAAAAAAAAAAACGTTATGTCAATTAAACATAATAGAACACGCATTTTTCGAGACCATTCTTTCTATAAATGCATACGCATAGGCTATAGGAGTGCAAAGTTCCATTAAGGAATAGGAACTGAAGTAAAATTTTATGTAGATATTTCATCTAGCTAGCTACACCTAACGCTATTCACAGGGTTTCTACTGTACCTTATACATTAGACGTAGGCCGGTAAAGTAGAGCAAAATCCTTACCCACAAGCGGTAACGCAGGATACGTAGGGCGCATAGAACCCAGTGGTAAAAGGCTGGCTGTAAATGGGTACACACTTTTTAACAAATTATAGTTATTATTTATCATAATATATTTCTAAGCACTATTGCTGACGCTAATATTGTGCGTAAATCAAACATTTTTTCCAATTAACAAATAACCGTTGAAATTAGGAATTTTAGATTTTAAAACTCCTATCAAGAAGGAATAAAGCGCGCGCAGAGTGCGTGCGCTGGCTAGTACGTTATAACCCGAGTGAATAAGTTGAGGGGATGGAGTAAGTAAAGGATGATGGCTAGGGCATATAACAACAAGAACACAGTAGATATATGGAATAATGTGTGTATATATATATAATATCCAAACATAGGAATGCGATAAGGAGCCCCAGAGGGAACAAGAATGCAACCAGTAGATATATGGAATAATGTGTGTGTATATATATATATATATATATATATATATATATATATATATATATATATATATATATATATATATAATATCCAAACATAGGAATGCGATAAGGAGCCCCAGAGGGAACAAGAATGCAACCTACGCAAAAATTACGCGTACACAGGGCGATATCACAACGTAATAGGAACCCGCCAGGGCCAATAGATACGCATAAGGAATAGATGTTTGTTAAAATTATAGTACCATGCATATATTGTACCTTCAGTGGCTCTACCAACAGTTTTATTATGCATATCCGAACACTAAATGTAAAAAAAAGAATTTTTAGGGAAAATACAGTGAAATTTGAAATAACCAATATTAAACAATTAATATTAAAATATTGCGATTTATTCCAACACTTCATTAACAACATATCACGAAAATGACGTCCACGAAAATCACAGTTTGACGAAATTCTGAAATTCGCATGTAAACAATAAGTTCTAATCTAAACTCCGAAGGTACCTCACTATTAGTTACCTTGATGACAAATTACACTCACTAGTAATGAGAACTATACTCTTCCCATTCTGGACACCCATATCACGAAAATGACAATTATCTCGCTGAGGGAAAAGAACATCCAAATTGGACTTTAATCAAAAATAAAAATTCTCGTTTTGCGACCGTGAGGGATGATTCAACTGTTGAAGGACGGCGAGGCTCCAGAGGCAACGGGGGGCACGAATTAAATAATATTATGCTGTCCGAGATAATATTATTGGTGATGATATTGTCTGCAATCGACTATACATCGCCGAAAATCGTTCAAATAATATAATATTTTAGAAAGCTCCAAGCAACATCAATAGCAATTAAATAATAGGAATAAATACACAAATAGACATGCCACGGAAAGGACGAATAACATGTTTTAAACTATACCGCATCTTATACGTAAGACGATTTTATTAATGTGAAAATTGTTAAGAATATTAAAAAAAATATAACTTATCTCCCAAGCAGGATTTTTTCTCTCCCTGTTTGAAATTACATACAAAAAAGGGAAACAAAAAAAAATCATATTCATTTGATAATCACCTGTATAAAATAAGCGCGGTCACATAGACACAGCAGGGAAAATTCAGCATGTGCGCAAAGATAAGACGCACCACTACAACCACCGGCAGCCGCTCTTGTAGATGAATATCCCCACGCTGTACAATGAAGCGTAAAATCTCTACCGACCTTATATACACTTATAGCCTTAACAGCATGAAAACCAAAATAAAGAAGTTATAAAAAGTCACATTAAAACTTTTTGCAAAAACAATGTGCAATTATATTCTCATAAAATCATTATCATTAAACTTATTAACATGGCGATGTTATTTGAATCTTTGAAAATGTTTATTTCATTTTATATGAAGATTCTGTATAAAAAAAATTATCCTGTTAAGAATAAAATCATAAAATCGCCGCTCTCAAGTGTTTATTCACTGGTGATATATTGATTCACTCGTGAAACGTATTTAGGTACTAAGATTGCGTGTCCATTTACTGGGTTTTAGGAAATATTTACAATTTTTTTTAAATAAAATTTTACTTTGCTTTTTTATCGAAAATTTTCTCACCGACGTAAAGTTTGAACATTTTAGAATATAAATATCGAAAGGGTTTTACTTTTAATCCATTTTTAAACCACTTAATTAAATAACAGAAGTTACAACTTCCTTAGTCGTTCATTCACTGGTGAAGTCACTCTAGTCAGAGAACGGGTGGAGAATTTAGATCACCATATACAATTAGTTATTTCTATAACGCAATTAATAGGTTCCATATTATTTGTATTAGAGAATAATAAAAGAAAATTGGGAATACAAGAATAGTTTGTTAAAAATGACGAGAAGACTCACAAAATAATCCGGAACAAACATTCGTAAATAACACAGAAACGCACGGGAAAGTAGCAGTCAAGCTACAAATGCACCGACGCCAAACTATGCGGCTACGTCACGATTCACCAACACCTATAAGGAGAGCCGCCGAAGTAAACTGATCCTTGCATATAAGTCCAACTGTAGCAAACCAACGCTGACATCACACACATGAGGGCGTATGCAAAGATTGGACGCACACCACAACTCGGGGATATTTGAATTTGTTAATCAACCTACCCTTCGATCTCTTTTATTATTATCTACTTTTAGTAATTATCAATATAACAGTGACGTAGAATTAATACTGATGGCTATAAAATTATATAAAATTGATTCACTAGGTAAAGTAGAAAATTTTGAGAAGGTACAATTAATATAAAATGACATAAATGTTAGCGCATATTTGTATAATTTTTCGCAAAGAAGTTAGATAAAAGAAATCATTAGCATAATACGGCAACATTAAACAGCGATAATACTAAATCACACTATTATAATAACTTTAAAATCGAAGAAATAGAAGGTTCAAGTTGTGTCTTAAAATTCAGTTTCTTGTCACGGAATGAGAACCCAAATATGGTACCATGAAAATTTAACAAAAAATTATACGAAATTTAATAAACACGCACATAGGGGGATATGGAAACGCATAAATAGGATATTATATTGAATGGGTAGTTTAAGCAATTCTATTATTTACTAAATACCATTGCACTCATAATATTTCACGCAAGAATATTCCGGTGAAAAATCGCCGCTGCCAGTGTGGACGTCATCTGGCTGCTACGTCACACAACGAGATAAGACGCACCACTACAACCACCGGCAGCCGCTCTTGTAAAAAGATACGCTTATGCATTATAGTCGAGACTGGCTGATGTCGTAGACAGTCACACATTTTAAAACGATAAATTACCAAAGCATTTACGACATTTATAATGGAATTACAATAATATAATAATTATTGTAAGCCATCTAATGGCCAGAGATAGTGAGAAATAATATAGTTGAAACAATGGATATAGGGACATCGCAGAATCTTAAAAATATCTGGAAAATGCAAAAAAAAATTTGTAATAACAAAGTTTAACAGAGAATAGCAAGGATAATAAAATCATCGGCTGCGAAAGATCGCCGCTGCCAGTGTGGACGTCATATCGCTGCTACGTCACACAGCAAGATAAGATGCACCACTACAACCACCGGTAGCCGCTTGTGTCAAAGGATACCAGCACATGTACAGTAAGAGCGAGAGCGCTACAGGAAATTTTTTTTTTTTTGCGAAAAGGGTAGTCCTGACGACGGCACTGTTTGGGCGATGTTCTTTTGCACCAAGCCAAAAATCTAATAAATTTGACTAAAAGAACGCGAAAGCTTTTCGGAATTACTAACTTTAGATAATAGAAGGAACTTACCTTTATTAAACCTTACTATATCTAATTTCACTTTTTGTGTTGTATTTATTATAAGATTATAATTGAAAATATTGAAAATATCTAGGGTCCCCACAACTTATTGTTCACCAAACTCACGTGAATACCTTCTTATGATAACAACATAATTGTTCATAGAAAACTATGACGCAATCGCAAAGGAAAACGTCTGAACTTCTACCTTACCGACCTCCCGCGGCAAAAAAGTGATCCACATATAACTCAGCCACCTACCTGCTTCAAGTTTCTTTCCAACGGCGTGGGCCGCGACAGACAACGCGTCGGTACCTTACCTCGAGAGGTAAAGAAAAAATGAAAAATCCCCGAATAAGATTTCTAAGTAACAACAATCTCACACTTCACCATAAATACACATATATCGCGGCAGCGGTACCTGAGTTGATTATAAAATATAACAGGAGAAGCAATTTTAATAATCGCATATTATAGTTTTTTGATAACCGAAATCGTATCAAATATAAAACAATACGATAAATGCAATCGTAATTGTTAAAAATTCGCACAAATAATATCAGTATAGGCATTAGCAAAGCATCACGGGACAGAGCTTACTACCACAACCACTTTCACGAAAATCGAAGCAATCCGAATATAATAATTATCATCGAGATTAGTGTCCTTTATTCCCGATCGTTGAGGAGCGGGGGTACACAAACAGACCAAAACTTTTTAACTAGCTAATATAAGCAAATATCAGTCTACATAAACCTCAACCGCCCAATCGGAGAGCGCCACTAGGTTAAAAAGTAGAATTAAATAACCAGTACGAAGCCGAGAAAAATTGAAATCGCGGAATCGCCCCAAAACACGCTGTGCCCAATACTATAGAAAGAACGGGTAGATTATGATATCATAAATAAAGGCTCTTTTATTCTTGGGCCGAATACTTAAGCAATAGGCAGGCTTCCAGAATTGAGGCTAATATAAAATTAATTGACAAAACTTACAATTATAATGTGAACCCGCCAGACAACTATATTATAAATTCCTTTTAAGAAAATAACGCGTCAATAAGGTAGAACGCAAGGAAAAATTGGCAAGGAGCGTCTCGGTAAAACGTAATAAAAACAAGACGCAGAGTTGCGCCATACGGATACAAGGCAGTCAATAAACAAGTGCGCCAGTATACCATACAGGCTGCACCGGGCAAATTTTTATTTTATTTTTTTTACAGTAAAATATCCGGACTTTAACACGTTCATGCGAGACACTGACCGAAGCAACCCTACTAATGAGACTAACCCGATATCTATTACTAACCCGACGGTCAATCCTGTGTGCTTGCAGACTAACGTTGGAAGCAATGAACACAAGGAACCCATTGATACAGCCTATTTCGGTGAGCCCAGGAGTCATCATCGAGCAGCTGTTGTCGCTCGCAACGTCCAGCACAACATGGAAGATAATACAGCAAATTAATTTGGAGCCGTTGTTGCACCAAGGGGAGCGTCTGCTAGACGGATGGCGCTCCATAACACAACACTGTTATTATATGGTAGCGTACCGGCATCAACAGTAGCTGAAGAGCATTTATAAATAAGTTATGGATACAAACAAGGACATCGATAGGGCTCTGGAACTACTAGAAGGGCAAGGATCAGGAAGAGCTATCCGAATTCGACGAGCATGGTTCTCTGCCGTCGGAAAGGCCAGCCGTTACTTATTTGAGACTGTAGATGAAGCAGCGGAAGAAGAAGTAAAAGGGCTTATAGATAGAGCATAAGATAAGACCAGGCAATTATCAGACCTCTTGCTAAACCAAACAGAGGTCGTATACAAGGAGTTCGGAGCAGTACAAATGAAGGCGGAGGAGCTAGAGCGAAAAACACAGATCTTGGATCAACATCAACAAGATTTGCAAAAAGAATCCGGAATGATAGAGCAACACAGCTTCTCGAAGAAAATGTACTGCAGTATGAAATTTACTCAAACTCTGACCGACGTAATTCTATTTGCTCAACAAGGGTCCATTCACCCGCGGTTTCTGAACCTCACACAGATGCGAGAGACGGCGGATTTGATATCTAGAACAATCACGGAAGCGGCTTTCCCAGCTTCAACAGATGAGAATGCCATATCGGAGTTAGTAAAGATATCAGACGTGACAATCCTACTACACAACTTCCAATTAGTCTACCATATCGCGTTGCCTTTAATTGATTTTAATACCTATCAACTTTTTAAAGCCTCACCCTTGACAGTTTTTCAATGAACAGTTAATTAATCCAATAACTTTGTTTATATCTGGCCCAGTTCACAATAATTTGCTGTTAGTGCCAGTAAAAACACGTATATAAATATAGACTCAAAGTCGCTGAGTAATTGCAAAAAATTAAACAAGGGCTACATATGCCGGGAGACGGAGCCGGACCAAATCCTCAATGAAAGCGCGGGGTGTGAGGTAAAATTGGCAGCCCACATCCCAATCCAGAACTTTTTCCAGTGCGAAGTAAAAATAATAGAGTTGGACGCAACCTATTGGGCGCGCTTGAACAACTCAAATACGTAGGTTTTTTTAGCCAAGGGGCAGGAAAAGATGACAGTGAATTGTAAAAGGTCAGCGGACGTTAACCTTGATATAAAAGGTTCGGGCATTTTGACCTTGCCCGCCGGATTTGTAGCGCACTCCGACTCTGTGAGATTAGTAGCCACGCGGAAAATCGTAACGAATCTCACGATTCAAACATTTGATGAAATGCCCTTGGATATTTCAGCGATCTTGAATGACACTAACGCGTTAGTAGACAATTTAGTAAACGTGAGAGTGGTCGGCGTATCGCTAAAAGGCAGTACCTCAACACGACTACTTAAAACAGGCAAGGACCTGCGGGAGATAATCGACAAATCTCGTGCTCTCGGGCAATATAAAACTATGTCTCATCAACTCTCTACTTTTAAGGAGGCCGTGACCTATTCAGGCAGTACCATAATCATAATAATAATAGTAATCGTATGGAAAATGCCAGCCTGGGGGTATCCCGCTACTAAAAAGAAATAGACTGTTTTCAGAGCAACGAGAGGAGAACCGGCCTGCCGTACGACAAGAAATCGGAGGTCGCGTGTATTACTCCACCTCCTCAGGTCGAGTACTGAGCCTACTCTCACTCCTCGACATCGGCGACGACCATCGACGTCATCTCCGAATGTCGAGCATGGCCAGAGCTTCTGAGCTCTATTGAAAAATATCGCGCGACAAATCGCGCGATTACTTACGCGATTGATCGCACGATGATCGTGCCAGTTTATCGATCATTTTTTGGCGCGATAATCGCGCGATTAAAATATAGGAAAAACGTTCAGCCGCACACTGTAGACCTAAAAATGTCGTGCCGCCGAGCACATGAATTTTTGAAATATTAACAATTTTTCAAAATCGGTTTATTTGTAGATGTGGCTATTTTATCGTGCGCTAAGGCGTCTAAATGGTGGATAAAACTTGGAAATATCATCCACTGTCAATTTTACTTACTTTTATTATGTAGAAATAATTTTTTGTCCATTTGGTATAGGTCACAATAAGCAAAAAATAAAAAGAAATAGCGTTTTTCGCAATTCATCACATCTAAATCCCGGAAAAGCCTCTTTTGCACCACAGCAATCATAAGTTTTTGAAATTACCTTTAATTGGACCTATTTAAGAACCCTTTTAGGATGCCTGGTAGCCGAAAATTACATGAAATATTGTTGAAGAGGAAAACTTTTCATTGCAGGAGATCTGGTCGATTCCCAACGATTCATAAGACCTATCCAACCTAAAGGTCTTTTGGTACTATCAAAGACCTGACCTTCAATTTAAGCTCCGGATGAGGTCTGTAGGTGCTTCTGGAGCCGAGTGATGATTTTTTTTTTTAATGTTAAAAATTTCAAGTATGCAAATGGTGAATCGTGATTTTGTCAGATTTTGAATTCCTACGTAAAATCGTTACCGCAGCATTTACAGACCTCCACAGAAAGCCAAAATGAAGCTCTTGAACTCTATTTTGTTCAATGAGCAAGTATTTTGCTCGCTTGCTACATTGGTTTATCGCTTATAAACCAATGAACACTGAAAGCAATTGAAATACAAACAGATATTTTCCACATTCAGGACTTTATTAACATTTCTTCGTTATTATTGCTATTATTATTATTATTATTATTATTATTATTATTATTATTATTATTATTATTATTATTATTATTATTATATCTTTATAAAATAATCTGCTAGATGAATCGAATGAATGAATGAGATTTTTATATTTTTTCTATTTAATGCAAATAAAAAAAATTGCGTTTTTCGCAATTTATCATATCTAAATCCCGGAAAAGCCTCTTTTGCACCACATCAATCATAAGTTCGTGAAATTACCTTTAATTTGACCTATTTATAAGAACCCTTTTAGGATGCCTGGTAGCCGAAAAATCGTCGTTTGAAAATTACATGAAATCTTGTTGAAGAGGAAAACTTTTCATTGCAGAAGATCTGGTCGATTCCCAACGATTCATAAGACCTATATAACCTAAAGCTTTTTTAGTTCTTTGTATAATGTTTTCAATTAATTTTATTTTGATAGCAAAATTTCGGAAATTTTCCGAAGTTTTGCATGTGTAAAAATATTCGTTTCATAGAGATATCTTTTTGAGTTCTGGCAGCACATTAATAAAAATCATCAGAAAAGGAGGAGTATAGCTTAACATAAAGTTTAACCCTAGTTAAAATGTAAAAGTATAATGTGTGGTGTTATTGGTGTTATTAAACGTGCTTTATATTTGCTTTCTATTAATATATAATAAGAATTAATTTTGTATTATATGATGCTAATAAAATATGCTGTAAATTCGATTAAAAATATTTTTTGATCAGAAACTAACTGTTCAGGAGTGTAGAATCCGAGCCAGCCGCTAGATGGCGAGCGCCAGGCAAGCGCCAACGAGCTACTTAAAACATCAGTCCGAATGTACGTATAGAGGCTTGTGGTACGCACGTCATCTCCCATTATTACGATATTATTTGCCTACTCACTACTACTTACCACTACTCGCCAATCATTATTTGGCTTTGCTTACACTTATACATTGCATTGCTTACACTTATACTATTGCTATACTATTGCTTTACGTTCGCCTTAGCTGGATAATACGAGAAGCTCTCGCATTATTAGTTTGTTTATTGCCTACACCTTGCCTATTGCTTTATTTATTTGCCCGAACGCACTTTACGGTCACCACATATCTTGCTACCGACTTTGCTTGCGAGTGGGTTAGTACAAAAAACTCTTAATTTCCATTTATAATATTTCTTCTTGCTGACAAATCCTGATAATATAAATTCGCGTATACGTTCATTCGTATACTCTAACAATTAAAATTAATCCTATCGCGAAAAAAGTATTACGTATGAATTGCCTCATAATAAATATTATCATTATTTACATTGATATTTCACTCAAAATTTTGTTATATTCGCGGGTATAACAAGCAATTTGCTGAGCCACCGCTGTAAGTTAGGCACATCTCTTTTTATGCTAGTGGCGCGGCGGGCGGTGCATGCGCATGACGGTTCATAATATCACAACTGTTGCAGAAGCTATTTTCTTAATTGCTAATAGAGGTATTATAGATAGAGCAGGGGAGTCATAGAGCTACCCCTAAGTGAAAATGTCCGAACGTTAGAAAGAGAGATAAGATCGCGGGACGTAGCTATCTTTCTCTTCACGTGCATGCGCAGTAAGTGCAGAAGTGAACGGCTATTGGGCGAGTATAGAGAGAGACAGCTACGTCCCGCGATCTTCTCTCTCTTTCTCACTCTGCGACGGTCGGAGGCCTGACTTTCTAATACCTCTATGCTCTTAATACTGCTCTTCACAAATCTCGATTTACTCTATCAGTTTTTGATTTTAGATAGTTTAGTATAAACTTTTAAGAACATTAGTGAATAATATCGCATACTTTAAATCGTTTATTACAGAATTGCGAAATGGCAAATAAACCAATTCCTCTAATTGGTTTTGTTATACCTGAATTCGATGGTTGTACATTGCCAAGTAATTTACAAGTTCTACAGTATTTATTCTATAAAACTAGAATAATGAAGTTTGGATTGGAAGATAGTTTAATTATGATAACAAAAGAAATATTGATTCTTTGCAAAAAAGCTAAACTTCAAACTCAAGACTTTTCTAAATGTAAAAATAAGGTTATAAGCTTGCACTCACAATTTAAAAATATTCAAAAATCACTAGGAAAAATTAGCAACAAGAGAAAAGAACAAAATTTTGAAATCCTTTTAAAAAATGTTTTTGATATTTCTCATTTTCGAATCAAGAATAAAATTAAAAAATTAGAAAATATTGATTTACTCCACAAATCAATCAGTTATATAGCTGATTTTAGCACAGGACACGATTTTATTTTCGTACAAGGTAAACAATGAAAATTAATATTAAAATTAATATTTTATTACATTAAGGCACAAATAAAAATATTTTTATTTACGGTCTGACAATAATTTAGCTTCTGAGAAAAAAGATGAGACAAATTCATCAACAGCTAATGCAGTGCAGCCTGAAATTCCCTATGCGCTGATATCTAATACTTACATTCCTGATTTACCAGATTGCGCTACTATCGATGGTGAGCTAAATTTATTATAAGAACTTTATTATTATACATATGGCCGACTCTCTGTCAAATCGAGAGGTCAAAAAATGAATCTTCTTAAAACTCTCAGAAAATGATCTAGTACTTATTATGGATACCCCTGAATTTTTTTCAGATTGCTAAGAACCATAATTTATATAAATAGTTTATTTAGATATTGACGTGCTAAATTTGGATTTTTATCTAGGTAAAGTTTTTATATAAATTTTTTACGTGAATAATTTATGTAAACTGTATATACTATAAGAAACTATATTATTTACGTATTTTATTAAATTTATATATAAATAGTAAAAAAAAATATCAATTTTAACTTTTATAAATAATAAAAAATAATATTAATAATAAAATAATATAGTAAATGTATTTTATTTTATTAAATTCATATATAAGTAATTTAATAAAATAAAATACATCTACTATTTTATAGTATTCCTCTAGTATTGTTATAGTATTACTATTGTACTATAAAGCCAAAAATAATTCTCATTTTTTTACTATTTATAAAAGTTAAAATAGATATTATTTTTTACGTAAAAGTCTATGTAAATACTTTAGCTAGATAAAAATCAAATTTGGCACGCCAATATCTATATAAATTATTTACTTGAATTGTAGATTTTTTCACCCTCCATTATTGTACTTGTTGATAGAATTTTTTTCTCAATCAGGCGGGGGTTATTTAGAAATAAAACATTCGATCACTGACTTGTTAACATGTGTTAATATTATAACTTTTGAAGCCTGAAGAGGTTGGCAGACCAGCCAACGAAACGTCGCTAAATATTCGCCAGAAATAAAACTTGTTTTATTTCTAAATAACCCCCGCCTGATCGAGAAAAAAATTCTATCAACAAATAAATTATTTACGTACATAATTTACCTATATATTTTCAACAGGGCGTAAAGTTAAATGTTTCATTAAGATTTTTGATGAGTAGATATACATATACACGTTAGGACACCTCCCTCTCGTATATTTGAGTATTGAATAAATACCACAGTTTAATTATATACCTCCTGTCTTCTCGACTTCTTATTTCACGTAAAATTAATCTCTCCGGGTGCCTAACCCAGAGTGGCCGGGAACTAAAAGTTACCCCTTCACACGTCACAGCAGTAAGAAGATTGTAACTTTAGTAGGGTAGAGCAAGTACATCTCGATACTTAAATGGGGGAATTAAAAGTGTATGGAATAGGTATGGAATAGGCGTATGGAAAAGGTATGTAGGTAAACTACATATATGCAGAACGTAAATTTTCTCAAAGACGTTTATTGATAATAACTTCGTATTAAATTCGCTCTCTCATTAATACCAGCTAAATATACATTTCCATCAGGAGGGTTAAATTCTTCAACTTGATTGCCGATCCATTCAGGAATTTCGTCTACTGTTCTGTAACACAATATAAATGAATTTAAAATCATTCAGATAAAGTTTACAACATATATTTACTTAAATTGTTAAACAGTTAATACACTGAGAATAGATGAAATTTCATCAATTTTACCCGTTCATTCGTCGGAAATTGTACAGTATTGCACATGCTATTATTATTTTTGAAACTGTTTCAGGTTCATAAAATAACATTCGAGCTCATTTAATTGCCATCCACACATTGGTTAAAATACCGAAAGTTTGCTCGACTTTGGAGCGTGTAGTTACGTGCTCATGAGTATATCGGCCTTCAGGTGATCGTGGATCGGCATTGAGTATAAGCTTTAATAATATCGGTGAGGAATTGTAGCCCCTATCATCTAAATATAATAATAATCGCTACTTTAATTTTTGCGTAAATAGATGTTATAATGTTTTATTTTCATTTGTCTAACATGTCGATACTGTACCAGGTAAGTAATAATGTCGTTCTTCAGCAACAATGTTTGGATCATTTCGAAGTGATTGTACATAGTCGTTTATTTCACTAAAATTCCATACAAACTTGTCATTATTACTTCCAGGACAGATACACAAAGATTTAATAATATAATTTGCATCTGATATCTATAAAACAAATATATTTTTTTTGTCCTCAGGCTGCAAAATGAATTTTTGCTGCCCGTATAGAGGCCGCGAAATGCTAAATGTAAGGCCTAGGCCATAAAATACATTCACACATAAAATACATTCACACATAAAATACATTCAAATATGGCCTAGGCCATAAAATACATAAAATACAATATTTTAATCAAATTAAAATACATTCGCAGCCTCTATACGGGCCGCGAAAAGTCATTTTGCGGCCTTTGTAAAAAAAAATAGTATATGCTACCACTAACGCAAAATGTATCATTCCAAGAATGATACATTTTGCGTCCTTGGTGCATAATCTATTATTGCTAATTAATGCATTGTTATATAAATATTATCATGTTTTGACGTATTTTATTAACACTTTACGTGCTGACAATATGTAAGCATTTTCTTACTCACACGCCAATTTGTTTAGCTTTTTGAAACATTAAAATTATATTTTTTTTATATGAAATAATTTATTTGTTCGAATTAAAGTTATATAATTTCATGAAAAAAGTACTTCCTCCTATGGGTTGTACATTACTACAGTGAAACAGTTTCTTTAAAATTTTATATGACCCAATATGACCTCTACAGCACTTAAAGTGTTAATTTAATTAATGTAGGAGCACTTCTCTGATATGAAATTTATGAATTATATTTCTATCAGTTATTTTTAATAAATTACTTACACTTGTACGTTCATTGAATGGCCAACTTTATAGTTGTAACAAGCTTCTTCATTTTGCGAAGGTCTTTTACGGTATAGAACGATTTCACGTATCGTAAATTGCTTTATGTCTGGACTTACTTTTGAAACACCGATTCATTATTACGCGATATATTTTAATTCAACAAATACACACGCATACACACTATGGAGTTATCGGAAACTCATTCAAGGTAAGTCAACTTAATTTTATTAACGTAACCGATTAAAAAAAATTAAAATTTCAATTATAAAATCTAAAAGAATAGAATAAATATAATTATACAACTTATAGTGAACTATAATTATATCCTTTTCAATTTTTGCAGTATTTACAAAAGCAGAGCTAACAATCAACAGCTAGATTTATTAGTTTCACACATGGAAAGTCATTCTTTATTTGTTCGGTCACAAATAACAAAATTAGGTAATCGAGGCAAGGATAAGTTTAATATTGTGTGGAAAGAGTTAACACGATCATTGAATAGTTATGGAACTGCAAAAAAGGACGTAAAAGAATGGCAAAAAGTAAGTATCATACTCGTCAAGATTACTTAAGCACACACTTTGCAGACTATATTTGATATTATAATATAATTTATGTATAATTTATATATAATAAAAAGAAAATAAAAATAAACGTATTTTATAAAATTTTAGATTTGGACGAATCTACGATTGAAAAGCAAACAAAATAAAGCCATGTATATAAAAGCTTTTTATAAAACTGGAAGCGTAGAGCCAGATAACCTGTTGGGTAATTTAGACGGCCGCATTTCAAACATTTTTAATAACTTTGGGTCAAAAGATGGAATCAGAAAAGAAATTGGTATTCCTGTTACGAAGCATTGCCAGAAACTATTTGATTCCGACGACGCACTGGAAAAGTATAAAATATATAACATAGCTATTTTACGCTTCCATAATTCTCGCTGTAAAGTTACAAAAATATTAAATTAAAAAAAAAACAAAGTTATTTGATCATAACATTAGTAACGATAGCTTATTTAGAAATGCACACACAATGATACATTCAATATAATATTATAAATTCATATTACAAATTTTTCTTTGAAAAGTAAGCAAATTTTGTCATGCATGTTGTCACAATTTACTTGCTTCTCCCGTTATACATATGGTAGTTTCTTTGTAGTATTTTCATCATTATTTGTGCTGTTTACTTAGAAAAGCCTCTCTCTGTTAGTTGACTATTTCTTAAATTTTTCCACACTCTGTTCGTATCAAGCCTTAGAGAAGAGAACACGTTTATTTCTGTTCCCATGTCGTAGTTCCATTTTATATTACCAGTATTATAAATCATGAACAAAACGTGAGTGAATAACTTATAATACAATAAATTGTTTATTAATGTTTAGTATACAATACATAATTATTTATTATATTTTTAATTAACGACGTATGAATAATTTAAACAGAAAACATTTTTAAATATTTCAAAAACTTATTACGATAACTTTAAAAAATACTAATTGTTATTATTACAACGTACATTTGCATAATGTACATAATTTGTGCTATATTGTTTAAATAATATTTTATGAAAATTATAGTTCGGCAAGACAAAGACCATCTCGGCAGCAAATAAAGCATTTATATAAATTTAATTAACCATTTAATTCGATTAACCAACGAGTTGAATTCCATAGAAGGCGGTGAAAGAAGACCTACCGAAAACTGGAAAAAGGTAAAAAATAATTCGTCTTTCAAGTTGAACTTTAAATAATTAAAACAATGTTGATAGAGCGAAAGAGTGAAATAGCGAGAGCGAGCGAGCGAAAGTGAGAGAGGGAGAGGGTGGAAGGGAGGGAGGGTGGGAGGGAGAGAGAGAGAGAACGAACGAGAGGCGGGCAGAGTTCCAAAAATCATAGGAGTAGAAAATTCTCAAAAATTTCTCTATTTTAGGCGTGGAGTGAAACTAAACAGAGGTCAAAGCAACGTCTTCAATTATTGAATGGCAATTCTGATGACTGTCAACCATTGACAGATACAAATATACGTGTCTTAAATATTCTCGGAAAAGCTAATGTGGCACAATCTCAAAAGAAAATCCATACACCACAAAAGAATGAGATAGAAAATCCTAAGATGCCCAACCGTTTGATATATTCAAAAATGGGGTTTTTACTCGACGTTCCCGTACCTGCAGCGTTGAGTGAAAAAACAAAACGTAAACACGAACTGTTACCATCTACATCACAATCAACTATTATATATCTATCCGACGAAGAGAATGATGAAGAGCCGAAAACAAAGAAGCAAAAGAAAGGTAATTAATTTTTTTTATTTAGATATATTGATGAAAATAAAACAATTTATATTGAATGATTTCGTTAAATAATGCATTACTGAAATATCTTTTAGATACAAGTGCAATCAATAGCTATACGAGCATTTTGGAATCTCATAGCGAAATGCAAAACAAAAATCTCAAACTAATTTGTGAAATTCTCGTAGAGATTCGAGATATACTGTCTGCATTGCAAAGTCTTCAACATGCAGCCTCAGATGATAGAAAAGCAAAGACAGTGCAACAAGATTCATTAGTAAATATACTAACTGAAGTAATTCCACTCAAGACGGATGAGAACATTCCAAATGATATGACGATTGAACAGCATTATGATGGCTTGGACAAATATATATATTTAAATATTGGCATCACTAGCGTATTTTTAATTAATCTTGGACTTGTTTTTTTTCCTTGATGTTCCTAGTGTAGAATCGCATTACCTTTATACTATAAGGTCGTAATCGGTGTAACAGTGCATTATCTACGGACTTGGGATCAGACCTCGTCTTTCGCTGGCGCTTGCGCTACTGTGAACGCACTGTTATAATAACTGGTACGCGTGTGAGAGAGATAGGTGTCCTTTCCCAATAAGTTTTTGCGACGCGGTTGTCTCGCTGCGTGGACTCGTGGACTCGTGGGCGGCTGGTCAGATCCTGGTCGTCCTCATGAGGTCGTCTATCGACGTGATCGTTCTGTCTTTCTTCTCCTCTCTTCTTCTCTCGCGGGGCTGCGTTCCCTGGTTTTTATGGTCAACCGATGTATTGCCCCACCTTCTTAATTATAGACCTAGGAGGGGAATTGTCGCACGTGGTTGCTGTGATTTTTCACGAGCTAAGATTGCTTTTGGACACGTTGCGATGCACCGTGCGAAGTGTGCTGAATTGCACTTATATGCGATCGAACTTGTCTGTGGAGAGTCCTCACTTGTAACAGTACAGCGAAGAAGACATCAGAAAAAGATTTTATAAAATATACGGCGATTCTCAAATAAAATGTATATGAAAAGAAGAAGTATAAACATCAAATTTATGGACAATTTTGTATGTGGCATAGGCAACATATGTGTGAAATCTGATCAGGAAACTATGATTTGAAGTAAAGGTTATTTAATAATTTTTCAAGGTTTTGAATTTAATAATGAATTATTTTATTCATTTTTCATATATTAAATCATACCTATTATTTTATTCATTTTTCATATATTAAATTATACCTATTATTTTATTCATTTTTCATATATTAAATCATACCTATTATTTTATTCATTTTTCATATATTAAATCATACCTATTATTTTATTCATTTTTCATATATTAAATCATACCTATTATTTTATTCATATTTTATACATAAATTAAAAATTAATACTTTTTAATCTTCATAAATGAATGTAATTAGAATTCAGTCAAAAACTGGTGTAATAATTTTAAATTTTGGTATTAAAAATTAATTAAAGGAATCAGTAAATTAAGTTTGAGGAAGCCTCGTGCCAATGAAAATTGAAGAAATATATCCTTATTTTTATCCGCGAAGGTTAGTGTATGTAGCCAAGCGCCGAAGCCGGACTCTCAGGCCGTTTTTGCCTTAGTCCTCCGTAAACGTAAACATCACAGTCGCATGTTTTTTTTGAGTTTAGTTTGAGGAGATGCAAACAATATTTGCACGAAAATAAATAAACTTTACATAGCTTATATACGATTTACATAAGTTAATTATTGAATCAAAGAAGAGTACAAAATTTTCGTAATAAAAGAAAATCAGAAGAAAGCTCTGCTGATAATGAAATAAATTGTTATTCACCCCAGTGTGATAACTTATATAATAGTGCAACAGTAAAGTGTTCGATTTATTTATTTATTTAATTATTTCCTTATTTATTTCCCTTAGAAGCATCCCCATTATTCTTAAATAAAAATTTAATTCTAATTTAACCGTAAATATTGTAATCTCTTCTGCTAATGTGGCTGACTTCATTAGCCCATGGAAGCGCCCCATTACATACCACAGTGGTGCCACTGTGGCAGCCATCCTTGGCCCACAGTAGGCGATAGGGCAACCACTGGTGGCTCAGGGCAGCACCACTATTCTATTTCCAGGCGGGCACTTTCCTTCTCAGTTCTAATCAGTAAATTAGAGTAACGGTCCCGTAGTCTCTTCTATGTGATTAAAGAATACAACTGCCAGTGGAATCCTCGCTGCATACAAACAGCACTTGATACTGTCGAACAATGGTTGTATAACTCATTTCCACTGTTCTCTTCTCCAATCCCACTGGAAGGAACAAATATTGCGTTTTTAGTACTTCGTTAGACGTTGTAAAATAGGTAATACAAATCAGCTTATCGTTAATGACGATTTACTGCGATGATTTAGGGGTTGCGGACGCGATCTGCTGAGAGACTGAGTGTCGAGAAGGAAATGTTGACTTTGTGATGTCGCGCAAGTCGACGCGTGCAGTACTAAAAACGTAATAAACGGTAGCAATAAAAATCATGAAAAAAATCGGGATTTTCTGTAAACTATACAATAAGTCTTATAAAATAGAAGAAAAATAGTCATTGTTTACATTGCAAGTATATGTGTAGAACTACAGCAAAATGTAAACAAATATACACATACGCGCAGTATGCTCGATCGGCCAGCATTATTATTATACGTGGGTAATTTTTCGTAAGGAATTTCTTTCCATATGCTTATACTTTTAAGGAATTAATTGTCGCGTGCAATTGTTTTTAAATACATAGAAATTAAAAAATTTATTTTCATGTGTAAAAAAACAATAATACCTGCGTTCACATAAATAGTATATAGTAAAAGTAATTCTGAATTAACTTTCATTTACAGGTTCTGAAGAAACAGCTGCTACAATGAAAGAAGTATTAGCCAGTTTACCAGGATTTAGTATGAAATCTAATAGAAGACGTTCTGCTAAGAGGCTATCTTTAGCAGCTCAATTAGAAGCAGGATTAGTAGATTTAGAATCTCCTGCTAGTATTTTAGCGAACACTAGTCTCAGAGCACTTCTAAATAGGCACACATTCCAAGGTTTGCCTCCGTTATATCAAAGAAAATTGGCACAGCTCCTTCCTACTGTAGACAGACAGGTATGTTACTCTTTCTTTTTGATTTCTAGTTTTATCGTTGAATAATATTATACAAATTCTAGTTAGTTTTAAATATCAATACTAGTAATAACATTTTTTGTGTGTAAAGTATAGTTAACTTTTATGCCGGATGTAAAGTAATAGTTATTTTCGATACAAGTGTGCGAAGTGGGTCATTCTCGCACGGGTGTAGTTTGTCGCCCGAGCGAAGCGAGGGTGACAAAAACACCCGTGCAATGATGTCCCTTTTCGGTCACGTGTATCGAACTCTATTTTTTTTAACGGAGTGTGTGAAACTAGCCTTGTTGTTTGTTTTGCGTGCGCGAAGTAGCTGTTTCTCGCACGGCGTGCGCGAAAGTAAATTGATCTGCGCATGCGCGACTTTCGCGCACGCCGTGTGTAAAACAGCTACTTCGCGCACGCAAAACAAGCACGAGAAGGCGAGTTTCGCCGCCTCGTTAAAAAATAGTACATTTCGATACTAGTGCGAGGATTTGATTTTCCCCTCGTGTAACTGTTTGCACCCGAGCGAAGCGAGGGTGAAAAGGTCACACGAGGAGAAAATCAACTTCTCACACAAGTGTCGAACCGTATTTTTTGGCACGACGTGCGAGAAGTGAGATTTTTGCACGCATCGTTTAACGCAGCGTGCGAGAAATCGAACTTGTCGCACGGAGTTGCAAAAATAATATTATTTACTCATCAACTTTACGTATAATTCACGCTAAAGAAATTATGAAATACAACGGTGAGTTATGATTTGACATTTAATTTTTCCTGCGTAAAAATTACTTTCGATTATTGCTGTATAGTTTTCTCCTTTTGTCTCATGCCAAAATATGTTAACCAACTTTTGATGTAACAATAAAAGTATTCTCCGGATATAAATTTTATTTTCCACCGAACAATCCGTATTATTCTAAGATTCGTTGCGGTTCGTTAGAAGACTCGGTTCCCCTCATTTCTCTGTTATTCTTGGCATGTAAAAAGTCAATACCCTATAACTGAACAAAAAGTTGCATTCAAAGGCTCTTCATGCTGCATACGTAGGTACGTACGTGTAAGTGTGCGTGACACACAACTATTTTGTTGCGAGAGTACGTTCGAGAGACATGAGCGAAATCTATTATTATCACTTGTTTATAGGTTCGTGTATGCGTTTTAGAGAGTTATACCTTTGCAAGGTTTGAAAAATTTTCAATTTTTATATCATTAACTCCCTATCAAATTGCACAAGGAACAAAATGAGCCCTTCCATTTTTGAATCGAATAAAAAATAGAACAGATTTATATTTTTCATTGATTTTTTTTTAATTGGCGATATCTATTTTGGCAATATTAAAATTTCGCTGAAAAAGTTTTTTTTGTTACTTTATGAAGCATATTATTATGTGATATCGTTTTTCCATTATAACATGTGGACAAACGGTTGTAAACAAATTTTATTTATGTGACCAATTCTCATTGTGAAGCCACTTTAACAATGAAATAATGTCTTACCGACCTAGACCAGCAAAGCATTATTTAGAAGAAATTTTGTAACGTAAAGTATTTTCATAAGTAAAAAGTACTTCTCAACGAAATTTTGTCAATAGTGTGGAATATATAAAAATTTTGAGTAAATGAAAATTATTGAATAGATAAACGGCAAAAAGTAAATGTTTTCCAAATTACTTGATCACTCTTTCTGATTAAATAACAACAATAGCGTAAATATTTTACTAAAATATTTTTTTTTACCCGGGTGTGCGTAATGTGTGTATGTAAAGAGCCAATTTCAGAGCGAAAAGTTTATTCCACACTCGACCAAAATTGCCACCTTTCGTTCCCGACAATCGGGGAAAAAGTTCCATATTTCCTGCAAATCTCATTTGCAGGGCGAAAGTAAAGTTAGCGGGGCGAAAGTGAAATTAGCGAGGCGAAAGTGAAATTAGCGGAGCGAAAGTGAAGTTAGCGGGAAAATTTGCGCGACAAAGTAAAATTTGCGGTGCGAAAGTAAAAATTGGTATTTTTTTTTTACAATTTTTATAATAATACTTTTTATTTTGTAATAAGTCCATGAAAATCTAACAAAATATGAAAAAAAACGTCTCGGTCTCGCTTTTCAGAGTCAAAAGGTGGCCACGGTCGAGTGTGGAATAAAATACTGTATGTAACACGAGACGAAAGTAGATTTTTCTCTTGGGTGGTTACTGTCCTTACGAAAAGATCTTTCCCTTGGGAAAGATTCCCTCACTTTGTTCGGCCGTAAACGCATTCTTGTAAAGAATCTTGTTACTCGGGCAGTAAATCCACCCACGGGAAAAATTTGCTACTTTCGCCCCTTGTTACCTAATATACTATTATGTCCCGCATATAGGAATACAGTAACATCGTCTAAATTTTTACTTTTATAGAGAATTTGGTTAATACTAACAAAATTATAACACATAAATAAAAAATAATATTCCAAATTTAGAAAGTGGCCACAATGTTACTACATGTAACACGGGACTAAAATCGATCCTTCCCTTGGGTGATCACTGCCCTTGTTACGGTATACTCGCTCGGGGAGTGAACTTACCTACGATTTTAGTTCCTTGTTACATAATGTATTATAATAAAAGTAGATTACTTCACACGTCGTGTGTAAAACAGCTACTTCGCGCACGCAAAACAATCACGAAAAGTTGAGTTTCGCACATTCCGTTGAAAATAGTAGTTTATGCAAGGTGGGCGAAAAGTTAACTTTTACGCCCCAATTGCATACAATATTTTTTGCTCGGGTGTGCGTAAAGTGCGTGTGAAAGGTTCCATTTCTGAGCGTAAAGTTACTTTACGTCCTGCATATGCGGGACATAAAGTACTTATCTCCCGCATTTACTTTATGTCCCTCGTAAGCGGGAATAAAGTATAAGAGGGAATCAAGCTCAACTTTTTCCTCGCTTTTCAGGCTATAAAGTGACCATTATAGTGGAGATGAGAATAATAATATATTATGTAACAAAGGACTAAAGTTGCAGATTATTCCTGCGGGTGACTTCACTTGGATGAGTGGTCACCCAAGGGAATGATCGACTTTAGTCTCGTGTTACGTATAGTACTTTATTCTTATCGCCACTGTGGCCACTTCATAGATTTGAAAAGTTATTTTGTATTTATGTGTTATAATTTTGTTAGTTTTAACCCAATTCACCATAAACGTAAAAAATTAGACTATGTTACTTTATTCCTGTTAATTTACTTTATCCTGCATTATGCGGGAATAAAGTAAAAAAGGGAATCAGACGCCACTTTTGCCCCGCTTTTCAGGCTATGAAATGGCCATTATAGTAGAAATGGGAATAAAATTATTTAATAACTTTTACTAAAAATAGTATTTAACATTCACGTGGCAACTTATTCATGTGATTTAAAATTTAAAGCCCCTTGATGTTTGTGTACGTTACTTATTAGCTTTTGTTTTAAATACTCTTACTGAGTACAAGGAGGGAGAGGGAGAGGGAGGGAGGGAGGCAGGGAGAGAGGAGAGAGGGAGAGAGAGGGAGAGAGAGGGAGAGAGAGGGAGAGAGAGGGAGAGGGAGGGATGGAGGGAGGAGAGAGAGAGAGAGAGAGAGAGAGGGAGAGAGAGGGAGAGGGAGGGATGGAGGGAGGGAGAGAGAGAGAGAGAGAGAGAGAGAGAGAGAGAGAGAGAGAGAGAGAGAGAGAGAGAGAGAGAGAGAGAGAGAGAGAGAGAGAGAGAGAGAGAGAGAGAGAGAGAGAAAGAGAGAGAGAGAGAGAGAGAGAGAGAGAGAGAGAGAGAGAGAGAGAGAGAGAGAGAGAGAGGTGAACTTTATTTGCCTTTAGGCAAAATTAAAATATATTATTAGTTGGATACAATGTGTAAAATAAACAAGGCAATAGTACAACGATTTCCAGCAAAAAATAAAAATAGAAAATACACTACTGAGCGAGATAAATTGTCATAGTATAACATTTTCGAATATCACAGTAATAATTTTAACGTAGTATAAAGACAAATATTTCGCATATTACAGATTAATTGTATAATATAATAAAACTACTAAAAAAAGAAAGAAGAATATCACAGATATATGTTCTAAAATTCACAGTGATTGGATATTACGGTCGTCGGTTCTTCAATCACACAATTGGGCCACACGGTCAAGTCCATAAAACTAAGCCTACGCATAGCTCTCACTGGTAGCTCCTGACGCCACATAAGAGGGATTAGGAATCACGATCGCGGAGATATTGGCGCACCGCCCTCTTGAATGTGTGATATGACGGAATGTTGTGCAGCGAGAGGGGGGGGGGGTGAGTTCCAAAGGCGCGCACCTTGGACTTGAAAAGATCTTTCACCCGTTTCTAAAGACAATAGGAAGCGTGAGCTCTGGCTGCACACTTTGCTGATGGCAAAGGATTGCTTTGAGGATTGTGCTTCTTGAAAAGATCAGCAAAATAACTAAGCTCTCGCATGCATGTGATTTTGTAATAAGTATAGTATAAGTATTGTATTGTCTGCAAGAGTCCGAACGGAGCCAACCTAGGTTCCTCCAGTAGAGTATGATATGCATCTCTTCTAGCCCCAAAAATGTATCTTACACCTAGATTGCTTATTCGATCAAGTCTGAGCTGCTGTTCGTCCGTTGCGTCCAAGTATACCACTGTGCAGCAGTCTAAAGGAAGGTACCCCAAGTGTAAGTCGCCGATATGGACGATATTGCAATATGTTGTGGTACATTAAAAACTAAGAGACACGTATTTGTTTTACGTGCTGATAGACACATTAAGGGGGTGAAATCTACCCCTAAAGTTCACCCTCAAAAACAGTTTTTTTCAAATATTTCAAAAACGAATAAAGCTAGTTTAATGAAACCGACGCCAAAAGTTGTAGAATAAAAAAGCCTTCAAAACAGCATTACTTTCACTTTTAAGGGTAGCAACCCCTATTTTTTTTCAAGAAAACTAAGCTTTTCTCATCAATTTTCAGCTATAAAAATTACAATAAATTATATATCGCCTCAAAACAGATTTTATTTAAAAGAAAATTAAAAAATAAAGTTGACCTGTCTCGTGGTTTTGGCCAAAATTATTTTTTAGGGGGTAACTACCCCTTATTTATATTTTGTTCATTATTTCAGAAATAAATAAAGACATCTTAATAAAACCAACGCTAAAAATTTTAAAATAAGAAAGGCTTCAAAACAGCATTATTTTCAATTTTAAGGGTAGCAACCCCTATTTTTTTTTCAAGACAACTAAGCTTTTTTCATCATTTTTCAGCTATAAAAATTATAATAAATTATATATCGCCTTAAAACTGATTCCATTTAAAAGAAAATTAAAAAATAAAGTTCACCTGTCCCGTGGTTTTAACCAAAATTATTTTTTAGGGGTAACTACCCCTTATTTTTATTTTGTTCATTATTTCAGAAATAAATAAAGATACCTTAATAATGATACTGTTAGATTTAATGGAATCGTCTAATAGCATAGATGTTATAATGGAAAAATCGTTGGATTTTCAAGAAGAATATAAAGAAACAGATGCACGTATTGTGGAAGATGTTGATTTACATACACTTCCTTACTATCCTGAATTACCTACGGATCAATGTACGGGACATGAAGAACCATTGAGTTTTGAATACAAAAAAAGGGCTGTAGAATATTGGAGAAGTGGAAAAACAAAAAAGAATTTATCGCTTAAAACAGTTCAAAATAGATTCAGGAAAGTCCGTTCTGAAACGCAGTTACATCGCTGGGCTCACCAAATCAATCAAGGTGGAACTTACCGAGAAAAAATTGCAAGAATTGGCGATTTCACACTAGAAAATTTTGAAGCTGCTACTGAAGCTGGATTAATAATTCATGACAACGATTTAAGAAGATGGGCTCTACAAGCACGAAAATTAATCGGAAATGAGGACGTAAGATTTACAGCTTCAAAACATTGCCTTTCAAAATTTAAATACACCCATAGAATTGTTTCTCGAAAAATTAATAAATTTATCACAAAAAAAAGTATAGAAAATAGAAATGATTTGCATAAAAAAGAAGTAGAATTCGTAACAGAAGTCAAACAATTGATTAATCAAATAGGCGCTGACAATACATATAATTCAGACCAGTCTCAGTTGGAAATGCATTCTGGTCGATCTCTTGCTTTTGAAGGAGAAAAGAAATTACAGTGTCTTGTACAGTCGGTCACATCAACAACTCATAGCTATACTGTACAGCCGACAATTTCAGCCACAGGAAAGTTACTATCACCATTATTTTTAGTATTAAAGGAACGAAGCGGAGAATTTGGACCAATTGTCTCACAAAATTTGTTTGTGCCTACAAACGTATATGTTACATCCTCGACATCTGGAAAACTTAATTCAGGTAAAATCACGTTCTATTAATTTCTAAAAATAAAACGTTAATTATTTCGGAAGACACATTTCAATAAAATCAAAATTTGTAGAACTCTTTAAGGCGTGGTTAAAAGAGGTATATTTTCAAGTTGGACCTAGAAGCATGCTGCTAATTGATTCGTGGAGTGGTCATTGTCCAACGATTGTACAGGAAGTTACGCCATACGATAAAGCACTACATCTCAAAATGATACCTATAGGAACGACTGGGAACATACAGCCGTTAGATGTATATGGATTCCGCACATGGAAGAACTATGTTAAACATTTTTCAGACCATGTTCTGCTCATAGACGAAGACTTAAATTTACATTTGAGAAATAATATAATTAAATTACAGTCTTTGGTTCATAACCAATTTTCATCTCCACGATATGAAAATCTATTTAAATATTCGTGGTATAAAAGTGGGTATCTTGTGAATCGACCAGGAGATTTCGATGACCCCGTAAGTTTCAGTTTCGGAGATTCCTGTGCAACGCATTGTGAGATCAATGGTTGTAATAATGTTGCAATTGTTAGATGTTCGTGGTGTAAAAAATCTTTATGCTTAAAACACTTTTTTGAAGAATATCATTATTGTACAACTTACAATCCATAATGCCTCGAGCTATTCGACAAACAATTACTTTTTTGAGAATACTTTAAATTTTTTGTACTAATAGTAATAATAAAACTTGTGTTGTTAAAACAAAAACCATATTTACATTAGTTATCATTTCATTTTGTATTTTTCTGCAACACGTAACTTTAATTTTTATTATTTTTTTGAAAAAAAATTAATCTCACTAAATTTTGATTATTTATGCAATTTTTTCAGAAAAAAATAATAAACACATTTACCCTCCCTACTAGAAAAAGTTAGTAGAAGTCGATAAAAATCGATAAGTTTCACCATTGAAGTAAATAAAGTTTCTTAATTTCCTTAAAAAGAGAAAAATAGGGGTTCCTACCCTTAAAATTGAAAGTGATACAGATTTGTGGCCTTTTTAATTTTAAGATTTTTAGCGTTAGTTTTATTAAGGTAGTTACCCCCTAAAAAATAATATTGGTTAAAACCACGGGACAGGTCAACTTTATTTTTTTAATTTTCTTTTAAATGTATTCAGTTTTAAGGCGATATATAATTTATTATAATTTTTGTAGCTGAAAATTGATGAAAAAAGCTTAGTTTTCTTGAAAAAAAAAATAGGGGTTGCTACCCTTAAAATTGAAAATAATGCTGTTTTGAAGCCTTTCTTATTTAAAATTTTTAGCGTTGGTTTTATTAAGGTATCTTTATTTATTTCTGAAATAATGAACAAAAAATAAATAAGGGGTAGTTACCCCTAAAAAATTATTTTGGCCAAAACCACGAGACAGGTCAACTTTATTTTTTAATTTTCTTTTAAATGGAATCAGTTTTGAGGCGATATATAATTTATTGTAATATTTATAGCTGAAAATTGATGAAAAAAGCTTAGTTTTCTTGAAAAAAAAAATAGGGGTTGCTACCCTTAAAAGTGAAAGTAATGCTATTTTGAAGGCTTTTTTATTCTACAACTTTTGGCGTCGGTTTCATTAAGCTAGCTTTATTCGTTTTTGAAATATTTGAAAAAAACTGTTTTTGAGGGTGAACTTTAGGGGTAGATTTCACCCCCTTAAAGTGTCTATCAGCGCGTAAAAAGAAATACGTGTCTATTATTTTTTAATTTACTACAACATATTGCAATATCGTCCAAATCGGCGACTTACACTTGGGATACCTTCCTTGTAAGTGAGGTTGAACCAGGGTCTCGACTAATCTTTTGTGGAGTGGCTCGGTGGTACATGCCCTAATAAACCGCAGGCTGTAGGTGGCTTTATTTACTTTCTTAGTAACTTGGGTAATATGTGGTTTCCACGTTAAGCTTACTGTCTAGGGTAACACCGAAGCTCGCAACCTCGTTACTGAACGGGATGAGCACCCCATTCTGCATCCTAATGCCTGGCAGACCCCATGAATTTATATCATTAACATTCTTCCTTGAATCAAATACTATTGCTTGAGTTTTGCCAGCATTGAGATGCAGGCCTGAGTTGCCCACCCATTCAGACACCATTTGCGCTGCATCAGATAGTTGAGACATATCTTCCAAGATTCTATCGTTGGTAGTGTAAAGATAGATTTGGAGGTCGTCTGCATAAAAGATATGTTTGAGTATACGGCCATCAAGCATGTCTCGTAAATCACTTACATATAAACAGAATAGCAATAAATTGATTTCTAGCCAATCAGAGTTACCATTATTATTGGTAATAACCATTTGGGAACGACCTTGTAGGTCGTTTTCATTTGATCCACAGGAGAGCCGACCTGAAGAATCCCAGCTGACGGAGTTTGGCAGGCTTTGCTAAAGTCGAATAATAATAGTAGCATAACTTTCTTTTTGTCTATGGCCATGCGTATATCGTCAGTCATTTTAAGTAACGCTGTCTGGGTACTATGGTGTCTACGAAATCCGGTCCGGAGGTGGTCAAGTAGATTATTGCAATTGAGATTAGAAAAATGGCGCAGGAAGGCTTGCAGCCACGAGACAAGCCTCCGGTAAAATCTTACATATATCCGAAAGCTAAAGTGGCAGTTGTTGTGTGTGTACTATGTGAAAAAATTTTTCATACCAATGAGTCTGACAAGTTAAACAATACAATAAAAGTGAGTTAAGTGTTCGTAATCTGTCCAAATCATGATGACATCGACATAACCTCAATTGAAAGCGCTACGTCAGATGAGGATGAAATAAAAAACGACACAGTAATGAATAATATGAACAAAATGATTCTCTTGCAACTACTAGTCAAAATAGAAGAACTGAAAACTAAAGTAAATAAGGCATTTAACAGCACTACAGAAGAAGATGAAAATATGCTAAAAAAGCTAAGTACAGAAGTGCAAAACAACAATCGGTTACTAAATCAAATAATTAACAAAGAAAATGAGAAAAAAGTAAAAAAGGCCTTCGCCGAGGCACTAGTAAATGAGAAACCTCTAGAAAGAGAATATGAAAATTAATAGTAAAGAGAAGAAATATCGGTAAAAAAGATGACAAAAAAGAAGAGGAACTAGATATAAAAATGTACATAGCGCACTACATAAACAAAATCCCAACAGTTCAAGCAAAAAATGTACAAATAAAGAACAGAAATCAAGTAACAATAAGCTATTTAAATGAGGAAAGTTTATACTGAAAAAATGTTAAAACAAAAGTACACTGCATTTTTTAAAATTGAAAGAGAAACAATTAGTAATCCTAGAATAAAAATAATAGGTGACAATTTTGAAAACATGGAAGATGAAGATATAGAACAAGATATAAACCAAAGGAATTTTAAACACACGGCGGGCAAATGTAAAATAATACACGTATTAGAACATAAAAGGACAAATCTGAACAACATAGTAATAGAAGTAACAGACGAAGCGTACAAGCAAATAGTGAATAATAAATTCAGAATTCACGACTGATATCAAAATTGCAGAGCTTTTGATCACCTGAATCTAACCCCTTGTTTCAAATGTGGAAGATTCGGGCATAGTGGAAAAAAGTGCCGTAACGAAAAAGCCTGTCTAATATGTGCTGGGAAACATAATACATCGCAATACCCCAGACCAACTCGGCTGCATAAATTGTAAGTAGGGTAATAACCAATTTAAAACAAAGTATGAAACAAAACACGTGGTCAATGATAGTGAAAATGTGAGCTTATGAAGCACTAGATAAGGAAGTTGATAGCAGTAACAGATTATCCAATAAGGCCTTACATTCCAAGATGTATAGGTAAAATAAATAGCCGCAAGTACTAAACTCGAATCCAACAGTCAGTTGTTACTGGCCGAAATTAAATCTACTGTGATAAGCAAATATACATTCAGCCCGACAACGACTGACGCGATAAGTAAAGCCACACGCAGCCCGATAACGACTGACGCACCTCGAATGCTACGGTCTCAGATATCAAATAATAAGATACAGATCTAAAATGGATCACAACATAGATTATGTGGAAGCGATACAAGAAGAAATGATACCGAGTGAGAAGATCTTTAATGACCTCTTAGCTCTCAATAAATACATTAAAACAAAGAAAGATTATATTTTATATTTAATTATTAGAAGCCTAAATGCTAATTTTAATAAATTGCAAATATTTATTGAAAGTCTTGAGATTAAGCCATGTATTGTGGGGCGCGTAGAAACCTGGAATTTAGAATGCTATAGTTACTTCTCATTAAAAGGATACAAAATGTATTATAATTACAGTAGGCTAAATTAGTCAGATGGAGTAGTAATATATATTGATGACAGCATAACAGAATATACAAAAGTAATTGAAATAGGTAAGCTTAAAATCTTAAACTCCTGTATCATAATGAATAACAATCAAAATTTGAAGTATCAGCTTTATGTAGATCACATGATCTATCGAAAACCGAATTTATTAATAACTTACATAATTACCTAACAAATAAGCACAATACCAAAAATCATCTAATTTTGGGTGATTTTAATATAGACCTACTTCATCTGAACATTACAAGTCAGCAATACTTGAATAATTTCCTAGAGAGAGGCTTTGCACCTGGATTCCACGGTATAACCGGACCGTCAGATAATGATAATAATGGCTCATGAATTGACAGTATCTTTATAAAAACCAAAACAATAAATACAAATACTTTAAGATTAACAAACTTGGTAACAGATCTCAATCCTCTTTTCGTAACTATAAGTAAAGTAAGAAATTACAAAACAAATGAAGCAAAAATGTCAATAAACCATAAAAAATTATATAAAATAGCAGAAACGAAAACTGGAATACGATATTGTCATTGACTGATCCAAATGAAGCCACTAATGCATTAATAAACATGATAAAAAATTGTACTGCCTTAGCAACTTATTGTATTAATACTAATAAACAGAAAAATAATTCAATACCTAGAAGTAAATGGATTCCCAAAGCAATCATGCTATCTTGTGACAAAAGAGAATTACTATACAAAATATGGAAAGCTAACCCAAATAACGAAACAACTAAGACAGAATAGAAAAACTATGTTAAAATACTAAATAAGGTTATAAATAATGCGAAATTAATGTGTAACCGCGAACAAATCTGACAAAACTGCAATAATTTGAGAAGTTTATCGAAAATAATAAGTGCTAAGCTAGGCAAGAATATACAAAAAGGCGTTAAAATAAATCAAACATATGATAAGAATATGCAGAAAGTCACTAAGCCGAATGAAATAGCGAATACAATGACCGACTATTTTTGTAATATTGGTAAAGAATTAAGGGAAAAACTACAACAACCTCTCAATACCGTCATGGAAAATTCAAAAATAAATTCTAGAACTATTTTCTTAACACCATCAAAACCATCACGAAATTACTAAAATCATTAACAACATGAAGCTGAAAAATGGTGGATTTGATAATATAAATGCTAAAATGCTGAAAACGGTATCATACTATATCACAACAACACTAGTGCATATAATTAGCCTTTGCATTGAAAAAGCGGTCTGGCCAGAGGCGTTTCAAAAAGCAGAAATAATACATATACACAAAGCGAATAGTAAAAATCATGCATCTAACTATAGATCAATATCACTTATATCTAATATAGCCGAGATATTTGAAAAATAATATACAATCGAATCCTTAATTTTATCAATGAATGCAAAATTATCTCTGATAACCAATTCGGATTTGTCAAATATAAAAGTACAAAAGATGTTTTGAATTACTTAAGTAATATGATGTACAATAGGCTTGACAATAGCTCTCCAATTAACCATCACCAACTATACAGACCCCAATAAAAGAAGTTCATGATAGTTTTCGCGAATTTGATTCTCTGGCACGCACCCAAAACTCTCAGCTGGTAATGTGTAATCTAAGTTGCAAGCCAAGCAGTGTGATTTGATGAAGGAAAATAAAAGCTTGAGTGAAAGATTAACTAATTTCGAAAATCATGTTCCTGTGATAATCTCCGAAAGCATTACTAAATTAGAAGAGAAAATCATTAGCAAAATTAATTCATTTGAGAAAAATATACAGCAATAATTCAATGCTATTGATAATAATTTCGGTAACCTTACGACTGGTGTAGCGTCTGTGATGGAAACCGTCTCTGAACTTCCTCTCGCAGATGAAGCTGCTACATCTGTTACATCTAACTAAAATGTACCGCCAGAAAATATTTCTGTTTCTAATGAATCCGCGAACCAAAATTGTAAAAAAAGTCTGCACTCTGAACCACACGATGAGCTTGTAATTTCCTGTGCTGTTGATTGTAAAGATATTGGATTACAGAAGACAGATTTTGCCCTCGCCGTGCTAAACAGAGTGCAGCCTTCTATAGATTGTTTGGATATTATCAATGTTCAGCAGCTGTTTAACAACAACGACAAGTCGCAAAGCATTTCAGCCAGTGAGGTCAGAGACGGTTCAGGTGGTGCTTCTTCTCTGCTATTCAAACTGATGAGTCATAACCTGGCTAGTCAACTTATGAGAAACAAGCATACTATTACGGGCTTTAATACTATTCATATCGACACTAGGCATCTTGATAGTAACACCCATTGCCTGTTGCCGCTATTTTTAAGGAATTTAAAAAATTGAAGTCCCTAGCCAAGAAGCTAGGGTTTAAATATGTATGGCATAGACAGGGGCGATTCCTTGTCAAGATGCGAGATGGCGAACAAGCCTTCACGTTCAGCTCGCCTACCGACCTCCATGTAATTGCGGCGACTTAAAAGACCAACGATGTTGATACAGCAAAAGATCAGGCAGTCGTGTCAAGCGACGTCAATGTTGTTCCTAGTACTAGTAATTTGGCCACAGCTGCAAAAGACAATAGTAATGAGGATAAAACCACCAAAAAAAGTAGCACGACCAAATCTAAAAAAGGTTCCAAAAAGAAAGAGGTTAAGTGACTAGACCAGGTTCCGACCGGAAGGTGTGAAGGGAGAAAGGGTGGACTGCAAGCGGGTTTCATCAATGTGAACTCTCTTCGGTCTCACATTGACCAAGTCCGTCAATTTCTTCTTGATAATCCTTCCTATGACCTATTCGGCTTTGCTGAGACTTGGTTGAACTCAGCTGTTTCTGATGACGTCATTCAAATCCCCGGCTTTAAAGTAATCCGGCAAGACCGTACCTCGAATGGCGGAGGCGTAGCTTTATTTGTAAAAGAACACCTTCGCTGCGAGATTCTAGCGAGGTCCAACACGGAAGGAATCGGAAAACCGGGTCTTCCCGAGTTCATTTTCTGTTCTATCAGTGACATCAAGAACCCGCCTGTACTTGTCGGGGTAATATATCGACCTCCAAAAATTGTCTTTTAAAAAAATGCAGATCTAATTACCAATTTAAGAACCTTGTCAGGCAATTACAGTCATAAAAGTGTAATGGGGGATTTGAATGCCGATCATCTCAGTGGCGGTCATGATGCCACGTTTGTTCGTAACCTGGCAGCTGAACTGTCGCTGCAACTGTTTCAACACGGCCCCACCCACATACAGCCTGCATCTCGCACCTGGATTGACATGATTCTCGTTGACGAAAATGACAATATCATCAACGATCGAAACATCCCAGCTAACTTTCACAGCAGCCACAACATTATTGACGTTACCATTGGTTTCAACTCTGAGGTGTCAAGAACACAAACTTTTCTGTACAGAGATTATAAAACTATCAATCCCGAAGATCTTGTAGCGCTATTGGGCTGCTGTGATTGGACACCCTTCGATGCTGACGTTCTTGATACATAGCAAGCTCTGGACTGCCTCTGCACCAATCTATCGGCAGCCACAGATTCCTTGGCACCGCAAAAAACTTTTGTCCCGAAAAAGGGAAGGCTGCCGTGGATCGATGCCGAGCTAGCCCAGCTGCTCCGCAGACGTGACACCCTCTACAAACGCTACAAACGTACTGGACAGCAAGACCTTTACGTAGAATTTGTCACACTACGTAAACAAATCGACGAGAAGGCTGACCTAGCGAAAACGTCTTATCTACATGCCAGACTAACGGATGCTCTGACAGATGGCAGTGTCTGGAAAGAGTTACGTGGCCTGACACTCTTACCCAAACACACCAAGGACTTAAATGGGTTTACTCCAGATGAGCTTAACCTTCACTTTGCTGGAGTGTCCGTCTCTCCACGGGATGACAATGAGAAACGTCGCAGAATTATATTGGAGAGTAGTGATGAAGGATTCTCCTTTAAACCCATAACTTTTAATGATGTTGTTATCGCGATATCTCATTTTTCATCGTAGGCACATGGAGTAGACGAGATTCGTCAATGTGTCATTGTCAAAGCATTCGGCAACCTACTGGTTAAACTCTTTAACTCCTCCCTGACGACTAATATTTTCCCATACCTCTGGAAGAGAGCAAACATCATTCCTCTAAAGAAAACAAAGGCACCTACCTCTCCCTCAGAATTTCGACCGATTGCCTTGCTTTGCTTTCTTTCGAAGGTGCTTGAGAAAATTGCACACGCGCAACTGATGGAGCATCTGGAGGCCATGAAAATTCTCGACCCAAATCAGACAGGTTTTCGACGTTTTAATTCCACACAAACAGCACTTATTAGACTGACAGATGACATCAGATCTGGCATGGACAAAAAACTCGTGACCATTCTTCTGATATTTGATTTTAGTAAGGCATTTGACACTATCCTACCTTCTCGACTTCTCGAGAACCTAGGATTGCTGGGGTTTTCTAGGGCTGCCCTCTCGTGGATCAACTCCTACTTCGATAGAAGGATGCAAAAGGTATACTCAAACCTCTCTGGCGAGTCTTCGTGGCTCGGTACAAACTTAGGAGTCCCACAGGGGTCAGTTCTGGGACCTCTTGATCTGCCTCTATATCAATGACCTGCGGGAGGT